>CM056993.1:389835423-390435423 GCA_029891345.1 Dryococelus australis
ACACCTATGTTACGGTCATCTCTCTCTACTAGCCCCAAGTACTCGACATTTCCAAAAACATATCTCTCTTGACAAGAGTCTCGTCCATCCCAAAAACATTGGCTGCGAAATATCCTCCGTATTCGTACGCAGTATTATTTACTGAGTAGCAGATAAGTAGAGGTATGCGTTCTGAGATTTTATTAGGAGGGCTGCGCCCCGCAGCCCTACCTCAGCAGCCGCCACTGGGCCTGACTGATCACACCTTCAAACATTGAACCAGTGCACGCGCGTGATCGCAGTAACCACTTTGCGATGGCAGTTGCAGGAACCCCCTCCACCGACCAGTAATCTCAGCCGAATATGTTCAACAACGCGCCCGATATAAGCCAACGTAACACTGGGCGCGCCGTGTTTTGTCGTCGGGCCATCGCAACGAGAAGATTACGGAGATGGGTATGTCCGGCCGTCGTTAACCGCCTCCTGGAAACATCCTCCGGCAATATGAATAAGGTGGGGACTTTCCAATTAGAGTGTAATAGTAGTGGCGTGTGGCAAATAATCCTAACAAATGAAATTGGCATTATGATATATTTAAGCTCCCCCGATTAATAGTCATGTAACTAGTTGTATTATTTCCATTATTTCCTGTTGTGCTCTACCTAATGGTGACTCATTAATCAGCTACACCCTTAGCCCCCTTTCACGCATGAATTTAATATAAGTCAATTTCATAATACTACAAACAGACATCATACACACCCCCGACGAGGACGGAAAGGTAATTTTAAAGTTGCTCTAAGTATTATTCTGGAGCTCTCCAATTTAGTTCAAACGGCTTTTTGGGACTACCATATCTTCAAATATGCTAACAGAACACGAAACAAACTACGATAGGAGTCTGTACTGAACTTTGCTACACACTTTTCATCAATAAAATGACAGAGTCGCAGCTGAGAGTCCCATAGGCACACGCTGCACTACAAGAACACTGCACGCCAGTTCAAAGCCATGCGCGTAGAGGCGATGGCGCTCTTGTAGCGCGTGCCAGTGTGATCCTTATAGCTCTTGCGTATCTCAGCCAAAAAAAAAAAAAAAAAACTATGCAGGCAGGCCCCTAAATAAACGTTTTCGAAAAGAAACCTTTCAAAACCCTTCACTGTTAACTACATATACAGGTGGATTCATAAAAATGTTAACATATACGGGTGATTAAAACAATAAAAACACTAATCGGTTATACTCAGAACTGGTGTGGTCGCTGAGAAACTTGTTACCAGACAGCGTGTGGAGTAAAGAAGAAAGTCTGCAGCATGTGTGGAGGTGTTTCAGTACGTCACGATGGTTCGCACCAAATGTCAGTTGGTGACGTAACAGTTGACGACTTCGCACACGTTGATCTCTTGATGTAACACAAACGCCACGCAAGAAGAGTATGAGCGTATTCATAACAAGATGACAAGGCACAGAATGTTGGCTCCCCCAGACAGCGTTGAGGAGCACACTTGAATAAAGATCTGGGGATACAGTCTCTGCAGACCACAAGGAGGAGATTCCACGCGTGTGTGGACAATGATGTCGAACATGTGGGGTTGGAGATATTTGGGCGGCACTTAATGCCGAGGTCTTGGGAGCCAATCGAACACGTGGAGAAGCTCCGAGCAATGGAGTCAGTAGTGCCATAGGGATGTCGCCAATGTATGCAGTGACCAATAAATGTATTGAGAGGAATAGCGAACAAGAGAATATATATTGGTGCAGTCTATCATACAAGTGAGTGAAGAGATTTGGGGCGGCTCTTAACGGCGAGGTCTTAAGAGCCGATGAGGGTGATTGAGGTGAGAATGGAGCAGCGCCGGAAAACGGGGGATACCGGAGAAAACCCGCTGACCAATGGCATCGTCCGGCACGATTCCCATGTCCAAAAATCCGGAGTGACCCGGCCGGGGATAAACCCGGATCGCTTTGGTGGGAGGCGAGCAGACTAACCGCTCAACCACCGGGGGCCCCTGTATCATACAAGTGTTGACATTTTTGTGTACAGTCCATTCACGGTGACTCCCGACTTTTCTGAATTTCTGCTAAAGTTCTACTTCCACCTCATGCAAACAAAGCTTAACCGAGTCTAGAAAATTACACCAAAGAGACATCGCACAGCATTCTTGCACACTCAGTGTAATAAAATTTCGCATAAGAACTGTTTCTTACTAGGTATTACAAACACATCGATTTTATCACTGTTTTTATTCATTTTAATTATAAGTAAAATATAATTAATACGAATATTACATAACTAATTATTCAATTTAGAAAAAAATATATATTTTTACGTTAACACAAGTATAAAACGCTTGTGGTGACACAATTTGGGAATAACCAAGCATGTCATACATGGGTAATTTTTCGAAGGTTTGATTCAAAAAGTGTGAAGTTAAACCGCACATTGAGCATATCAGCCTGTACCCTATATGCTACAGTGCACAATGATATGAAGATTCCTAGTTAAGTTAACAGAGGATTAAAACTAATAGTCGTTAACATCTGACGTAATGCGAGTGTTATGTCTAAATGTATGGCTGCTAAAGTTGTTTTATACGCATTAGAATATGAGTGTTCTTATTGGAAACACGTTAAAAAACGATTAACATATCAACAATCCGACGGTTTATTGGCGGCACTGATTAACTGATCATACCCGAAATCTATTACGTACGCAGCAAAAAAAACGATAAGGCATATAACGAGAATCGGCGAGTATGCTCAGAAGTGCTCAACTATATGTGAACAGCCTATAAAAAAACGATAAGGCATATAACGAGATCGGCGAGTACGCTCAGAAGTGCTCAACTATACGTGAACAGCCTATAAAAAACGATAAGGCATATAACGAGAATGGCGAGTACGCTCAGAAGTGCTCAACTATTCGTGAACAGCCTATAAAAAACGATAAGGCATATAACGAGAACGGTGAGTACGCTCAGAAGTGCTCAACTATCGTGAACAGCCTATAAAAAACGATAAGGCATATAACGAGATGGCGAGTACGCTCAGAAGTGCTCAACTATACGTGAACAGCCTATAAAAAAACGATAAGGCATATAACGAGAATGGCGAGTACACTCAGTAGTGCTCAACTATTCGTGAACAGCCTATAAAATAACGATAAGGCATATAACGAGAACGGCGAGTACGCTCAGAAGTGCTCAACTATACGTGAACAGCCTATAAAAAAACGATAAGGCATATAACGAGATCGGCGAGTACGCTCAGAAGTGCTCAACTATACGTGAACAGCCTATAAAAAAACGATAAGGCATATAACGAGAATGGCGAGTACGCTCAGAAGTGCTCAACTATACGTGAACAGCCTATAAATAACGATAAGGCATATAACGAGAATGGCGAGTACGCTCAGAAGTGCTCAACTATACGTGAACAGCCTATAAAAAAAATTCTGTGAAATTACGAAAAACGGCCTGTAGAAATTCTATCCAGAAATCTTCGTAGAATTACGGACGCCAAGTTTTTATCCAAAAACGGACTTTTCCGTAAATTTAACAGAACAAACTGTGAATTTATCTTAATTTATTAGATGATTTTGCTACATTTCCTATTTGTTAAGAGACACTACGAAAAGAAAATTATTTTCATTACGCAAGTGTTTAATTGAGTATATGTATATTTTTTAAACAGTAAAAAAAAAAAATATAGTACTCAAGGAAGATTGGAATACGAATTTAAAACTCGCATGGCGATGGCACTTACCACTGTTTACTGCTCGCCTGCTACGTTAGAGTGTAAACACGTCATTTATACCCTAGTATCGAATATATAATTTTTTCAATTTCTAGTAATGTTTCGATGTTTGAAGCTATTCTAATTCGTACAGTTGGCGTGTGTTACATCTTTACGTTTGAGGAAAGAGGTTTCAGTTGTAAGAATATCATAGACTTCGCAGTAACGCTACCGAGGGGGGATGGGGGTACGATTTCTCATTACGAAGTGCATTTCCGTTCAATAACTGCGCCTTTCCGTAAATATCTCCGTGAATACACGGACATTTAAACAGTGTAGCGAGTCTGAGTGAGTATGAGTGAGTATGAGTGAGTATGAGTGAGTATGAGTGAGTAGGAGTGAGTCAGATGAAACTCGACTTGAGCCAAGCTTGAATCACGAGTGACTGCGTGTCAGAAGTATTCAAGTCACGAAACAACCATTTCTCAATCCTGTTTTCTATCTGGGTACTATCGAAACATCAAAAGTAGTAAGACGATAAAGAATTTTGAAAAATTTTCCCGACAATTCATGGTTTTGAAACCAACTTTTCAAAAAAACTACGTGGATATAACTGTAATGCTGCAATACGAGCGAGGGAAGGTATTTGTGTGGCTCGTCTTGAGGGGGTTGCAATACCAGAAGTAACGATATCATATATTCAGGGATAATACATGCATCGTTCCTTTACCCTGTATTCTATATGTGCTTTTGATACGCCGAGGCCGATGAAGGACGAAAAGGCATGAAGACCGAAGTTGACAACATGGCCGAACCTGCGAAGAAGAACAAGAAACTTGATGACGTGCGTGTGGAGCCGAGATGGTGGGCTGGATGGGGATTTCCTACACAAAGATAAGTGCGTTTGAGAGGCCCCCGACCGCAATGCTCACTCAGGTTGGCCGATATCTAAGATCGTAAATGTCTCGCAGTAACAACAAGACATGTGTTATGTGAAAGTACGGATGTATATTAAAGATTCGTTCGTGCTAAAAAAAAAAAAATCGATTTTCTACCTAGTGTAGTGGTACTATTCGAGTTTAGAATTGCATGACTCATTGCGCCCTAGGTCTTTGCGATTTTCTATTTTGGAAAGTATCCAGGAATACTACTTAAGATGATCTTCCAGAATACAATTTGCTCGAGATAACAGATTTTACTTTTCACAGATAACGATGCTGAGAGTGTGTTTATAAAGATGAAGATAACGAAAAACTCTGTATTCTCGCAGACCTTTTCGGCAGACTTCCAATAATAGTCTGAAGAATTCACAGAGCGACAAGAACATCTCCAATGTGTTCTGAGAAGACCTAAACGAGCTCACACGATGTTCGCAATTACTCGTACACGAACGAGATAGACTAATTTCGAACCTCGAAAAACTGAATGAGGGATGCTACATATTTCTGAGTTACGTTTTACACAAGACATCAGAAAAAACGTCAGAAAGCTTTATTTTAAATTTCTGAATAATAATGTGTATATAGCTGAATACTTATCAAATTATTCCAAATCTAACTGTTTAATAGTAATAGTGTTTCGTCGTCTATCAATTTTTGGGCAAGGCGACAACCAAGTGTATTTATATTTCAGTTATTAAAAAACATTTAAAAAATTTACTAGTGAAGTGCAGTATTTGAGAATGAAATACCTAATATAAAAAAACGAAAGAACATTCTGTCAAAATGTATTCATCGTCAAGTTGATTCTGTATTTGTTGAATTAAATAAAGCAATTACTCTGATCATGTATAACTGTTAAATTATTAAGTTCATTAAGTTTATAATTATTGGGTGGATGCCACATATTTGTTCTTTGTTTTTGCCATTGGAGTCATATTTTCAGATGGGGCCCTCTAAGTCAATGTTAATGTGTTTTTGCATTCATTATGGCAGTGCTGTGTAAAGCCAAATTCGTCTAATAATAATAATAACAATCACCCGAAATTGGGCTATCGCCCGGTGGCGATCTCAATCTCCTCTCCCTCAACCAACTACCCTCCCACCCCTTACTGAACTTCCTAACCACCCTCGTAGCTACCAATTCCTCTGGCAATACTCTCTTCACGCCCTTAACGCCCTCACAAGCATAGACTGCCTACCCCGCTCCGTTCTCCTCCACACCCTCTGCATCTTCTCACTGCGTGTCAACAGAAGGACTACAGAAGAATACATGTTCTCAACACACCATGAGTGTAAGGATACAGACTCGTTTGTTTTATAAGCATATCGATATAACTGAATAACAAGTTGAAATGGAGCAACTACTTACAGCTACCAGAATGGTCCGTCCGAACTTCTGCACTGGAGGTAACGAGACCTACTGAACAGCTACGCTTCTCATAAAAGTATAGCAGCAAGGATGCCCAAACATGACGTTTAGTACGCAACGTGGTCTATGTAATAGCTGTGATGTCACTGGACACGGTGCCATTTTATGGTCTTTACACCTTTCCACTCATTTGAGTGCTTCGCTTCACACACATGCACTAAAAGCTGAGAGCTTGACGGCCGTGGTTCTATCTGTAATGGAACAGTAAGCTCATCATACGAGAAGAGTACATAAGATCTATACAGCAAACTGTCTGAGAAATCACACGAGCAACAATACCTAAACGACTCACAAAAAGATGTTGATTAAAAATTTGAGATTATTTTTTCATTTACTATGTATTACAAATTGAAATTAATAATGAAATGAGGGTGTCAAATAACAATCTCATGTTGTGGTTTTCGGTTCTCATTAATGAAGACAGGCGGCAGAAGTAGGCAACCATTAATATAACCACAGGATTACTTAACCTAACACATTCGGTCTCTGAAAAAAAAATCATTCTAACAAGTTTATTTAGTGATTAGTATAATCGTGAACCTGTGCTATCTAACAACTGCCTCTATAATCATCACATAACACTTCATTTGAATTCTAACTACTGTAGGGCTCACAGATTTCACATGCTAAGAAAATGATTATATAAAAGGAAGACTTCTCTGCGATCACACTCATGCCTCACCTCTGTGAGAGGGGAGATAAATACATAAATCAGCAAAGTTATCCCCCTCTCTCTCTCTCACTCCTCTCTCTCACTCTCTCTCTCTCTCTCTCACTCACTCTCTCTCTCACTCTCTCTCACTCTCTCTCTATCTATCTCTCTCTCTCTCACACTCTCTCTCTCACACTCTCTCTCTCTCACTCTCTCTCTCTCTATCTATCTCTCTCTCTCTCTCTCTCTCTCTCGCAAGGTTAAATGCTCACAAATGATTCTGACCGAAAAATAAAAAAAGATAAATTATTTTAGTCTTCGCAAATGTTTACCTGGTTCTTTAATTCGACGTTCGGTACGAGTTTCCCTCCGTCTTTACTAACTTTACTGCCAGTTAAAATATACGCTGGTAAAGACAGATATAGGCTGTTCAAGGTAAAATGAGCACTTTTGAAAGACCTGCTTGGTCCTACTTCCATGCACATTGTGTATCCTTCCGCCTTATGTAAAATTACCATTGGCATAGACCTCATCACTTTATTCATACGTTGGCCAAGCGAAACTATGAAACTGTTAGAAAAGTAAATATTTTACAAATATGCTCATTTTTACATTTTGACGCACTAAAACAAACAGAAAGCGAAATAATTAATTAAAGTTATCACAAATGGCACCTAATACTTAATATTCGACGTTAATATATGGCACTATTTTCTCTCCATCAGTACCAACTTTACTGGGCTCATGTCACTCAGCGTTCCCGTTTCGATGTATGCGAGTAGTAGCAGTGACTTATTTCTGTTTATTTCTAAGTGCTCACTTTATTGTGAATAGCCTTTATATATTTTTTAGAAGGTTAATTTCAAATGGAGATAGGTGATATATCTCGATGGAGCCAAATTCTCCCGACCTACGCACCATGTGTGTGTTTTTTTTTTTTAATGAAAAACACACGTAGCGCCTTAATCCTCATCCGAAGAAAATACATACTGGCGGAATATATATATATACATAATAAATTAAGTACGTTTTCACCAACCTGCTGATGACATCACGATGATATTGGAATTCCAACATCTATTTTCCCGAAGCTTGGCCCACAAGGGAATATTCTTCGTCCTACCTTCGTTTTTTTTTCTACACAACTGAATGCTGAATGATCTAATGTCATGGCCGCGCTGCGGCTGTGTGACATCATGACTGACTGTGATTGACAGTCGACAGATTGCGTCATCGGCGGTGTATTCCAAGAAAATTACGAGTCACCGAGTGGACTGTGTATTTGCGCATGCTGCGAAAATATATTTACCACTCGTTTCGCGCAAAGCTATTATTGTTATGATAGGGGAGAATAAATTATATGTTCGGAGTGAACAAGACTTCCTAGCTTCGAGAATGGCATACGTCAAGAGATACCTGAACATCTAAGAGCCAGTCAAGTCCAACTGTAGGTACAGGATAGTGATTGATTTTAATTGAATTTTCATTTGCCATATTTCATAGACCAAAGATGAGGTAGGCTGATCTCGCTGGTTGCACACAACCAATCTCCGTTCTCCAACATTGAACTGCTTTTCTGCCAACACGTCTAGCGTAAACATCATGGTTTGAATTTTAGGTTAGAAAACTGATTTGTAAACAAGCACTTAGAGACGTTTTTATACTTCATCTAACAAATTTGTAATTCAGTTTGATTCAATTCAAATTGGTAAGAGTATTTTCTTAATAAAATAGTGATTACCATTTAAAAATTAAGATATACACAAACATGCTAATCGCTGTAGGCCACGTGACTTTGGCAGTTGTGCTTCTTTGGGGTAGGTCAACGTTGGGTACAAGCACAGAAGACGGATAATCGGTCTACCTCATCTTTAGTCTATATTTTATTTCGGCACTTTAACCCGTTCAGTTAGTGTCCACGACTGTAGACACGTCGCACATTTATGACCGGCAGCTGTACACAGCAAAGTACCAGAGCCCAGCCCTTCCTTGTGGCTAATCTGATTGGTGGAACTCTCCACGCCTCTTCCACGTGAATTCTTAGTGCCAACATCATCTAGCACACAGCTTGTAGTTCGTTGGTTTGCAAGACAGGTGTCGAATACAAGTACAGTGCGGGCCAAAAAGTTGCGCTATCGCAACACTTGAACTAAGAAATTAATGTGTGGCCGAACAGGTTAAGAAAATAAAAATGTAATTTGTGAGAGCAAGACTAAAATCTGCAATTTTATCGATGTAAAAGTGCCTTATGTAATTATCAACATCATGAGTCTGCGAGGCAGACGGGGAAAATCTATACGAAAGTAATAAAGGTAGAATGGGTGGCCTAGTGATGAACACTTTAATGTATATCTAGGAAAGTTTATTACGATTTTTCAAATTTACCTTGTAATGTATGTGTATTATATCATTAAAATTATATTGAGGTGTAGTCGCACATTACAGGCGTCTGAAATCTCGTATCAAAATTTCTCGTTTTCCCAAAAATATATATATTAATCCTCTTTGGCTGAATGTATATTTCGAAGTTGTGTTTTTTGAAGTGCCATGATTTTAAGTCTCAGTGGCTGTATGTACGTACATTTTGAGATTGAATTATTTTTTAAAGTCATAATTTTAAGCCTTATTGGATTTATGTGTATTTTTGGAGGTTGTTTTCGAATGCCAAAATTGTATGGCCATTTGGCTGGTCGCATAATTATATGCAAATAAATGTGTATTTGGTTAGATACTCTTTGTTGGCTGTCGTGCAGATCTCTGGTTTTTTTTATTTTTTATTTGCTCCAGTTGTGGAAGTTTTTCTTCTTTAAGATGTATTATCAGTGGTTAGGTCAGTTAGGGAACCAGTGTTGAAGTGTATAGAGACTGGCCTGGTTGTGGGTATGCTCAGTAAGCAATATTGATATTGTTAGTCTTTACAGTCAATGAGTGAGCGCCCCGTATCAAAGTGCTTAGTTAAACGAGAAAAACTGAGTAGTCCATCGGGGTCTTGAGAACCGATGAGGGTAATGTGAGGTGAGCATTAAAGGGCAGGGAGAAACGGGAGATCCCCGAGAAATCCCGCCGACCAAAGGCATCGCCCGGCACGATTCCCACATGCGAAAATCCGGAGTGACCCGGCCGAGGATTGAACGAGGATCGCCTTGGTGGGAGGCGAGCAGGCTAACCGCTCAGCCACCGTGACGTCTTCCAATAATGATCTTCTTTGATCTTGCTACCCTTTGCTATGGAATGACAAATGTTTTAGAGATCCACAAAACCGCGAAGGCCCTTCAAACGCAGGTTTAAAATCCATTATATTTCCAAAGTAGCCCTTGTCCACAAACATAAAATACAATTGATTTAATTTTAAGGGAAAGGCTTGGATTCAGAAGGTTCTAAATTCTGCAGACAAAGTTCGCAACCGAGGTAACATCCGTCACAAAGTTCACACAGCCAACTTAAGAAATATACTCCATGTAAATTTTTGGCTGTTTCCTGTCAATCACTGTATACAGACAAGGGGCCCTTCTTTGGAAATGGACTATTCAAAGAAGGGCTGCGTCAAGTGAGACTGCACGCCAGGAGAACTGCAAGATGCATCTTTTGTCGGTACTCATAAAAGAACCCAATCATCGTTGTGGAAATACACTATCTACAAAAAAGTAATTGGGCACCCGTGAAGATAGGTAATTCAGTACGTCAGTTGACTTGTGTTTCACAGCCTTCGGCGTAGGACCGCTGGTGTTTGTCCGTGGTAGCATGAACACAGAGGCCTATTGTAACATTCTGGACAATGAAATGCTCCCAACGTTGTGGCGTTTTTTACGGAATGGACCCGTGTTACTTCCAGGATGGCAATGCCAGGTGTCATGTTTCAAGGGCTACTATGCAGTGGTATGCCAACAACAATGTTCGCCGATTGGACTGGCCCGCCCAGAGCCCCGACCTCAACACTATAGAACATATTTGGCACGAATTGGATCGCCGGGTGAGGGCTCGTCAGGAGCGGCCAAAATCCATTGCTCAAGTCATGGAATTGTTGCAGGAGGAATGGCGACGAATCCCCGTGGATGTCCTGCAAACACTCGTAGAGAGCATGCCAGGGAGGGTGGCTGCTGTTATAGCCACAAGAGGTGGCCCTGCGAGATTCTAAAAGGGGTGACAACCACCGAGCAAACATTGTGGACAGGTGCCCAATTACTTTTTGATAGATAGTGTAACATCCAGCGATGACCAGGGAACAATGGGACGAACTGTGTACCGACAAGTCCAGTTTCTGTCTTAGGAATGATTCCCAACGTGCTCATATACACCAAGGATGTAGAAGTAGGTGCATCAATCGAGATTCTAAAAGGGGTGACAACCACCGAGCAAACATTGTGGACAGGTGCCCAATTACTTTTTGATAGATAGTGTAACATCCAGCGATGACCAGGGAACAATGGGACGAACTGTGTACCGACAAGTCCAGTTTCTGTCTTAGGAATGATTCCCAACGTGCTCATATACACCAAGGATGTAGAAGTAGGTGCATCAATCACTCAGAAATATTGTACAATTGTTAAACAAACTTACGAGCAAAAGAAAGGTTAGGCACCTCGAGGGGTTGGTGAAAATGGAAATGAAACTGCGTCTGTTGAAATAAAATGCTATTTTATTGCAAAACCAACACAAACGATTATTGTGCCAGGTTCAAATTTTACATATAGCGAAAACAAAAAAAAAGTACTCTCGGCCTAATAGTAGATCTTCAGCAGGTTTTTTTAAATTCAAAAGTACCACACCACTAACAATCAGTATGAGGTAAATTCGAGCGTGCTTTGAATATCTTCATTAAAGCAACTGATCAATTAATTAAGAAACGCCCAGTAGGAGAAATTGATAGTTTCACATAAATTCGGCAACATCATGGGTAGTAAGTACGCATTTTCATGAACAAGCCAGCCAAGGTATCTGGCGTGAACATTCCTGCAGGACGAAATAACGGACAGTAGAAAGATGAAAGATGACAAGTTTCTCGACATGGTGGTGTTCAGGACTTAACGAAGGAAGCGGTGCACAACTTTTCTTAAATTAT
Organism: Dryococelus australis; assembly: GCA_029891345.1. NCBI lineage: Eukaryota > Metazoa > Arthropoda > Insecta > Phasmatodea > Phasmatidae > Dryococelus > Dryococelus australis. Next base: position 389,847,219 of record CM056993.1, read on the forward strand.
AACGACATAATTCCAGCCACTGAGGACATATTTCTCCGGTGCTGGTGACATGCGTTTATTACGTGTTGACGTGTCCGTCCTTGTTGCGTGGAGGTGTCTGTGTGAACTACTCCCGCAGGCGCAGTGTCGCGAGTTCCACTGTGGAGCCTGAGCTTTTCAAGCCGGTGCTTCTGTCAGCGTGTGAGGCGCCGTCCAGCTCTCATTGACACTGGCTTTGGGAAATGGGATGATCCGCTACCGAAAAGGAGTACAGAGCCGCTACCCAAAGGGAGCCAGACCCCAATCCGGATGGCGATTGAAACGTTGCCCAAAAGGGAGCAAGCAAGACACACAGGGGGATGGAAGTCGAGTAACAGCCATCTCACGAGCTAACTACTTTAATACTCGCTCAAACTAGACTGGGGAGTAGTCTCTATTCCTAACCTACCCAAAATACAGAATGTTAAGCGTACGTCCGAGGTAGGGACTGGATTTCAGTGAGTCTCGGGTCTGAGCCCTACACATCTACAGAAGAAGTGATTCATTCAAGGAGGCATGCATCGTGGCAGCAAGGGATTGGGCAGCCATGGTCGCGATTGAGGGCCATGACTACCTCCTTGAGTGTGCCTGTAAGAAGAGAGAGGGTAGAACCGGCATAAGCATCGTAAAAACCCTCTTGACGAGAGAGAATTCCAAATTGTTACATGAATAGTGATAGAAATCTACAGGATAAAAAAGATTCGTAGAGGCCATACTCTATATTAGTTGGAGGTGAAAGACTGGTAGAGAGGTGATTTGGGAAACAATACTTATAGAGTCAAGATGATGTAGTTGCCATCTTGCATAATTATACAAAGGTCAGTAGTGTTTACAGTATAATGACATACGGGTATTAATATATGATTTGTGAAACATTACTTTAAAAACATAATTAAGTAATTACGAGAGTTTACAGGTCAATCAACAGAAATAGCAATATTTACGTAGGTTTATTTCATTTACGTTTAGTGCCAGCCATCGGTGGCCATAGTCGCCATGTTGTTTAGACAAAATTGTAGAGTTATAGACACAACGTGTGCAGGTATCACACGAGTAAGGCGAGGTCATGACAGCGCATAGTCGACATGATAGTGTATTTGAAATAATAAGAATATTATTGCAGTTTTTTGAGAAAACAAGTATTTAAGATATATACTGGAAGGTTGATTGATAGTGGTAGACAATAAAGCTGTTAAATTATTGCCTGTTTGGTTTGATATGAAAATTTATCTAACTTTGCTTCTGTGACGGGTGGAGGGGGGGGGGGGAGTGTCTCTGTGCTCCTCCCTTGAATATGCCCCTGGCCATCTGCCGGTTACCTTGATGGCCAACAGCTGATCGTTCTCCTGCTTGGTGGCCATGACGGCAGCATTGAGCTCGTATACGCGTGCTGCCATCTGTTGGTGGTCGTCCTGAAGCTCCAGCAGCTGCTTCTCCCGCCTCTGTAGCTCCTGGGACAGTCTGCTGCGCGCCATCGCCCCCCTCTCTTCCTCCTGGACACAATTCCTTCCTTATTACAAACATAACCTCTGCCTGCCGTCTCTGGCTGAATCACCTTTACATTAAAAAAGGGGGGGGGGGGGCAACCTTCCTCGATCTTCAAGTACTTTCTAGTCGTATAGGGTCCGGCAGACGTCTGGGCAAGTTCTACGATCGGTCGGTGAGAAGGGGATGAACCTCGCAAAGGTGCAGAGATGCACGCGCAGCACTGGTCAGGCTATCAGGTGTCTCACAAACATCAAGGGCCTATTTAATAAAAGTTACAATTCGACAGGTGACAGGCGACAGGAAATTGTCAGACAGGTTTACAATTCAACAAATGTGTGTTTCAAAAAGCTGACAAGTTTACATATTTCTCATGACAAATTTGTAGAATTGTATGAATTTAACAAATAGTTGTTTCACATAATTTTGAGCTGACAGGTAAAAATCAGACAAATGTGTCAAATAATACACTACATACTGGTGACATATCTACATATGTGTATAATTGTCACTGCAGAAGTGACAGGCAATCTTTCCTATCTAACCAGTAATTTGTAATGTTTATATAACATGGCAGTGCAATTGTGTTTCAATATTGTGTGAATTAACATTGCTTGCCAAACATCACAGGTTTAATATAGTAATTTTATCCACATTACTTGACATTCTGATGCTAGAGTAAACAAAGTTATGTGGGTGGAATTTTTATTTGACGCCTGATTATTTGTGGTAGGAACCGTCTGTTCATAAATCGCATATAACGCTACTATCGATTATCGTAAGCGCCCTTGAGAGCTATCGAGCGTGTAATAAATTAAATCTACTGTTTGACGTATAATTGTCGCGTTTATGAAACTGTTATTTTAAAGCTGACAATTTACAGTTTTTTCCTTGTGAAATAAGGGGAACTTGTGTTATATATGTAACATAACATTGTCACGACATAATGGCTAATTTATCGGATTTGACATAATTGTGGTATATGTCACACCTGTCACGTTTCATGAAATAGGCCCAGATGGTTTCGTCCTCATTGCTGTTATCGAAGACTGAAGACTGTATGTCTGTGGGACTGCGCGTATGGTGCCATGCCGTTCCGTTGTCGCTCAGCTACAGACCAGGCCGTGAAGAGTTGCACACCAGCGAGCGTGAAGGGACTAGCGTGCTCAAACGTCTGCCGGCCACTGTACACTCGCACGCCAAAAGTAATTATGGGATGCAGGTCTAGTATCGTGTAAGACCTCCTCTAGCCCGGCGAAATGCAGAAACCCACCGTGGCACTGATTTCGCAATGGCGTGAGAGATATTGATCCATGCCGTATGGATAGTTACCCACAACTCACTGATATTTGTAGGTGAAGGATCTTGGGTGCGAGTTGACCTGCTCGACCCGTCCCATGAATGCTAAGTAGTATTAGTATCAGTCGAATGAGGTGGTCACAGTAATCGTTGAAACCTTCCAGAACGATCCTCGAACCATTTATGGACAACCTGGGCCCTACGACACGGTGCGTTATCCTGCTAGAATATCCCATCGCTGTGAGGGTATGTGCTGTCCATAAAGGACTGCGATGCGATGCTACGACCAGTACACATACGATGTCAGAGCTCAACTGATACAAGTCTGGACACTTCCAAGATGTAACAGTGAGGTGGCGCCACCTATTACTACCTTTACGTATTACTATCCCACGACTCTTGCCATGTCAGTGTAAGTCGATAGTTTAAATTGACTCTGTCCATTTCCAAGTTAAGTCGAAAAATAAGACCCCAGGTGAGCCACTGGATACTAGGTGACGTCGTATTTAGGGCATATGTTTGGCGATTAAAATACAAAATAATTAATACTATGCCATTGAGATTAAACTTTAACGATAATATCATTACCCAGTACAGACCAAGGATGCACATTTTGGTCGGACGACTAACGAAAAAGGTACTCGTGTCCAGCAGCTCGCTTCTCACTTGATACTTTCCAGTATGTTAAAAAATGATTCCCAAAGTAATGATCTACAGAAAAGACATGCTTAAGATGAGGGTGCTATTGGCAGTTCCGATATATTACGTGCACCAGAGCTCTCTACATACATCAAATGACCTTTCAACACAACTGCATAAAAAAAAGTAATCATATACTAAGAAACTAGCATAGGGCCGACAGCTCAGCTATAAGCTACAAACTTTCCGTTTGTACTACATAACGTTTAACCTGTATGCATTACTTGTAATTAGTTTCTCCTCGCACAAAAAAGTTCTAGGTCGCATAGTTTTTGCGTTATGGCATGTCAACTTACGTTTACATAAAATTTGACAAGGGTGACTGAAAGGTCCTATTCAAATTCTTTTTTAAGGTAGGGGTGGAAAAATTGATTTACAAGAAAACTGTAAACTACTACAAATAAAAATTATGAAAAAAAAATGGTCCTTTTGAGCAATGTTGAAAACATTTAATGGCGTCAGTTCAAAGGTTTCTTGGGTGACTCATCGTATCTTATTTACCTTATTTCACTATTAATTATCTCACTTCGGTAAGTGAGTTAGTGTTTATTATTTGTACGTCCTACAACACAAAAATTGTGGTTTTGCCGCGCCATTATACAAAAAAAAAAATGCTGTCTAAAATATATTTTCGGCAGAAGATAGTACTTGTAAGTAATGGCTACGAGTTGAACAATATGTCGTACACCTGGAAGATCATTTAGCTTGTAAAATATCAATGTTTGTAAGCATGGAAGTATGTTTGATCTCTATACAATTGTACAACGATCGACTGATCTGGACCAAATTCTGCAGCGATGCCCTTAGGTACTCGACTTGAAAAACTGTCCAGGCTAAATTCAATCCGGCTCCCCATTGGACCCAACCCCAACTTCCAAAAAATGTCAACTAATAATAATGTGACCTAGCACCTCTGCACTTTGCAAAGTGATATGCCAGGTAGTATAGTTAGTTACTCGTATAGGACCTATTGTCATTTAAAATACTAATTTTTAACAACATATTTTCATTTCTTAAATATCATTCATTTACATCCGCACATGGTATTTATCTGTCAGGGGAGGAGATAATGGTCCACTTATTTCCAGAACGTTAGAAAGAGTTCACGGTCCTGACTTATACATGCTGTGTCAGTGTCTGCGTTTATATAAATAACAACTAGCTCTAGGAAATACAATGTTTTGTTTCTTGGTCCTGACAGGCATATTCGACATTCAGTTGTTATTCGTGATATTTTTCACACAAAGACATTTAACTTAAATAAAACTGACACCTAGGCTGCATAGTTACGTACCATACTTGTTAAATTATCCTTCTCTTTCATCTGGTTCTCCAGATCCTCACAAAGCTTCGACATCTGAAACATACACAAGCAAACGATTAAATGATCCAGCAGTATTACGCCAAAAAAACACCAAAACTTCATCAACTGAGGAACTAAAAATCGTACTGCCAAAAATAAATGGTACCATTCTCCAATAAATGCACACATCACCGTTTGCAAATTAAGGTTTATCTTTCAAATTAATTTACGTTCTTGGTAATTCAAGGAAAAGTATTTTGTCTAAGATTACTTTAATTTAAATTTCGTTTTTGGATTTTATTTTGGATCACCACTACGTCAAAGTCAAGGTCTACTGTTTAGGCTACTTCCTTACGAATATCACATTTTGACATATTATGGGTCCTATGTACTGAAACGTTTTCTGTGAGATCGTTGTTCGGGCGTTAACGCGTATCTCGGTTAATAAAAGTTCTCGAAATATGACTTTTTGTCATAAAAGATAAAAAACAATTATTTAAGGCCCTATTTTTTACTTTTGTAATAGCAATTGTATTCTTGGAGAAAAAAAATTCGTGAAAATGGTCAAACATCGCATTTTAAAACTTGCCTATGCAGTTTCCTTAAGCGGCAAGAGAGAAGTACAACGATACGGACGTATTTTAATCTGTGGGCTTTCATCGCGTGTAATAAAAACCCTATGATACAGATCTAATTTGCACAGCACAGCGTCACGACGGAAACACTGCACGCCTTGCGCGTAGGAGCGATGAGGCGCTAGGCGTGAGTTTAACTGTCGCCCGTATATCGCTCCCTCGCTTCTTGACCTTGGACGCGCAGCTACATAGTCCCCTTAAGACACTGTTCACCTCAAATGATCGTTTCAACAAAAGTCATGCAAAATATTCATGCAGGATGAAAACTATTAACACATCCAAACCCGTAAAAGTACTTCGTGTAATTAATTATCTGCCCACTTTTCGTGTCCGGAACATGCCTTGAAAGCAGCTAACCTCTGATTTCCTGTTATTATCGTCCATTATAAAAATGAGCATAAATAAGATTGTGACAGATTGTGTAACTAGGACGTTGAATTGCTTCTTGAGATATCAAACGAGACATTTTCATAAGCAGGGGATATGAAACGCCAGCTTAATAAGAATAACTTGTGGAAAGATTCGTATTTTCTCACAGAAGTTGTAGAACCATTAAAACTTAAATAATTTAAGCAATTACCTACTGAAATTTCAGTATCAAGTTATGTTATATTGTTAATTTTATCACCGCAGTGAGGTAATAGCATTTATATTTCTTTTCAACGACACTTCTTGCATAAAAAATAGAACTTGGATCCAGGTGAAACTTGACCCTGTTACATTGAATGACCTTGAAACCAAAAAATTCCTGAAAGTTCCCAAAAATGTATTTTAAAAATTTAATAATATACTATTTAGAAATTTATAAAAACTATTTTAAAAATTTTATAAAAATTTATAAAAAATATTGACAAAATATTATTAAAAATTTGGCTTTAAAAAACTTAGAAGGTCCTCCTCCCCCCAAGCTCCATGTAAAGCAGACGACTGACCCTCCTCCAATCAATTCACAGTGTCTTAACATTCTCCTCCTATACCAACGTTTCTCATTGGTTAATTAGTCGGCATGCCACCACACATACTCATTCCGTCGTGTGCAGCCATCTTCAATTTTTTCGTTTGTCATTTGTTTATACATTGCTGGAGGCTGCCTTCTTGGATTTCATGTTTTCTTTTCCAATACCTAGGTGGCGCTATTTTCTCGATTTACCCACGAGGTAAGCTAGGATTTAACCCCCAGGTGGCAGCCATATTTGTTAATTTTTTTTTTACGTTTAGATGACGCTGTTGGCGACCTCTATACTGATTCTATTTTCTATGTTTAGGTATTGCTAATTTCTCGATTATGCAGTCTGCTGTCGGCTTATGGTGACATTGGCCATTCCTGCAAAGTACGTAAATTGTCATTTTTATTTATTTTGTTTTATTTTTCATTGCAGTTTTTATTAAAAATAATTTTGATATAAAGTGGGGTCTTTTAAGATAAATAAAACATAGAACGAAAAAAAAAAAAAAAACTTGAGGTTTATAAACTAAATCTTCTGTGTTCACCGCTTGATGTCCGCATCGTCGAGCCAGGAATAATTGTAGTGAGCTGTGAAACCCCGCCACTCGACACGCGACTGTCCATTATGCCATTTCAGCACCTTCTCGAACCTTGTAACTGGCGATCTCGAAGACGAATGAACAGTTCTACGTGAAAACAGTTTGGATATACCTATATATTCTCAGCTGCACAGTATAAGACGTCTACCTCGCAATGAAGATACACCAGTCGAGAAGTAGCAGGCAGTGTTTGCAAGTATAGTTCCATGGATCGTGAATTCCCCTTTCGGGGGATCGTTTTTGCAACTGGGGGGTTCGCTGCTTTTTTTCTTTGGGAAGAAACGGGAAATTTTGAGGGAAAAATGCAAGTTTGAGGGAAATTTGGTCGATTTTGAGAGAAAATAGTTTATTTTGAGGGAAAGGGAAAAGCTTGAGGGGAAAATGGCCACCGGGGCACCGGAATGACAGAGCATGAACAGCTCCGACTACGGTCCTAGGTCCCGTTGCCTCATAGTCGTCATTTTTTACTACAGCCCTAAAAGTGTATGAGCCAGTCACTGAATGTTCCAAACTGAAAAAGAGGCGATGACAGCAGATCTCAGGAGAAAAATTTCACAAACAAGTTAATAGTTTTTTTTTTTTTTTTTTTTTTTTCCATTAAGTTGACAAGCAATCTTAAATTTATGTTATGAATTGTAATTAGTTTCGGAGAAGTACTACCGACGAATATTATGGCACGAATGAATTGTTTTCAAAATGAGAAACCTTCTCAACAAATTACTAACCAAGCAACGAACAACTTAGCCTAAAGTCTTACTATATCTTACAAAATGGCTCGCGTATGTTGTGTGCTCGCTAAATGTGTGTTTAGAGTCAGCGAACTCAACAGTTAGATTTAATGATTGACATGTAATAACAGTGACTCAATGCTTACATTTTCCCACCACTGATGCGTGTTTCAACATAAATTATGCAATCACACATGTAAAATCGCGTTATTATTTCAGGACAGACTAGACTCCAAATAGTTCTGCTCTTGTATCGTGTTTGTCGCTGGACTACCGTGTGTTTGGGCACGCCCTGGACGGCTTTGGACCAATAGCAAGCAACTAACGAAAGGCTGGTCCAATCACGTTCAACCAAGTCTGAAGGAAAAATTGGTCCACACTGCTGCAGAAACCATTAAAGAATTTGTACCGAATCGAATATGAATACGACGGTGGATTATAGCATGCTGTCAGAAAAAACGTGAATTATACACGTCCCTAGCAATCACCTATCCATAGTGACACTGGAAAACAGAAAAAGCTTTGAGCCAACATATTTTCGGAAACACTCTGGCTAGTTTATCCTTTTATGATTGGATGATCAAGAACGACATGTGTACAATACAATGAAACCTAGCAGTTGACTTTCCTCGCGATAAGTAGATCCACGAGTATTTCGCGGATTAATAGGTAGCAAGCTAGGCTTTACAGTCTCCTACACACTTAAGACACTATGATTTGTTTATTGGTTGCTACGAACAAGTGAGTCCTTTGTACAAGACTGTTCAAAGCTCACCCACATTGCTGCTTCGTACTTGTTACTGGCTCACTGCTAAACGGGGCGTGTCTAAAGAACTGATGTCCAATCGCAGTATTTGGAAAAAAGAAGAAGTGTTTGAAGTCTACCTCTTCACTAAATGTATTCGCAAAATACTCGTGACTCCAGCCATAAGCCTTCGTTAGAGCCACCTGTTTCTCCGTAAAAAGATTCCACGACCAGTGGCATTCCAAAATAATTTAGTTTAGATCCTCTCTCTGGTTGGATGGTTTCAATAGTCACACATCTGAAGTGCCTGCCCATGAATCACAAGGCGTCCACTTGTGGAGTAACTGAAATCTGATTGGCCCGGTTCACTTACGGAGTGACAAAATTCTGACTGCCCCAGTTAAATACAAACAAATGTTCTCACAAAGAGACATAGTCAATAATTTAGAGACCTAAAGAATTCGCGGATCCATTTTGGGACAAGCTATAATTCTAAATACGTGCGTTTATATAACTTTAGCCATTGGTCCATGCGGTGTTTGGCACCTCCTGGAGAACGATGTCCAATTGTCGCCTTCCACTGTGACATGCAGACAACCAATGTGCAGTTTATATCGGTATATTTGTACATAAGACTATAGAGTCTAGCCTGCAGGTCATCGAACACGCGAATTTTCAAGTCTCTATCAATAAGGAACAGAAGCTGCTAGTTTGCACTTAATACGTTGAAGTATAACCTGAGTGAGAACATTTTCGCAAAAAACAACACTTGGCACTAGCCATCGCCTCTACCTAGCCATCGCTGATATATGATTGGCAGAGACCCGGATATGTCACGGATTCATTTGGCAACAAGCTGACTGCAATTCCCCTGTGCTAGGCCTCAAGTAGTTGTCCATTGGCTGAAGATACAGTTTTACGTCATAGCAGGCAGGAAAGGATTCGGCCCTATGTTTTCATGCAGGTTGGTTACTGACTCTGTTTCGTCCAAGGCACTTTTGCAAAATACGATCCATTTCAAAAGGAAATCGTATGTAGATGCATCTATAGTTGGAGACCTGAAGAATTCACCGATTCAATTTGGTAGAAACTAGAATTCAAAACACGTGTGTTTATATAACTTAAGTCATTGGTCGACACATGTTTGACACTCCTGGAGAACGCTGGCCCAATCTTCGCATTCCACTATGGCGGTAGACAACCAATGAGCAATTGATATTTGTATATTTGTACATAAGAGTCTAGCCTGCACTGTAAAATAATTGAGTTAAAATTCCCTTTCATGTAAGGGAAGCTAATTACCTCTACATGCAAGGTAAAATCACCTCTTAAATGTAGAGTAAATTTACATAAAAAGTTAAGTACTATTCCTTAATTTACGGGGAAAGTACGTGACAATCCCATACAAGTAAGGGAAAATTAACTATAATGTATAATAAAATCATATTTAAAACTTTCCCGGAGTATTAATACTGTTAATAATTTTACTATCTATATACTCTGGCGAATAGTAACCGAAACATCAACACTAAAATCCTCGGCTACTTGCTGGTGAATGGGCGCGAATCATGATCCTCTATCACGATAGGCCGATGAGCTATCCATTACATCACGAGACAGCAGACATCGCCCGTGGATATAAGCGTGTTAAAAGATGGTCTCTTCCGCCCTTCCGCCACTTAGGTGTTGAGACAATGCTTAAGGTAATTTTCCCATCCATGTAAGGGATTTTCCGCTACCGTGTAAGAGATTTTTACTCCAGAGTGCGGTAATTTTAACTTACCTGTAAGAATAACTGTGTTTCCCCCACAAGTTTGCGAATATTACCTTACACTTGTCAGGTAATTTTACCATTATTTTTTTACAGTGTGCAGGTCATTGAACTCGCGAATTTTTCAGGTCTTTACCTATAGTTAGATCCACGAGTATTTCGCGAATTAATTCGGAGGCTAGGTAGACTCCAAACACTTGTTATTTTTCTCCTGCTGTTGCGATTGGGCAACAGTTCTTTAGACACGCCTCGTTTAACCGTGAGCCAGTAATAAGCTAGGAAGCAGTAGTGTGAGTGAGTGTTTAACAGTCCTGTACAGAGCCTTCACTTGATCACAGCAACCAATAAGCAAGCGATTTTGTCTCGAGTGTATAGGGGACTGCCCAGCCTAGCTTGCTGCCAACTCAATACGCGAAATACTCGGGGCTCTACCTATAGTCCATTCCTGGTTACTTCACACATTTCTAAAGCCCTGCTAATTGCTCCGCCTCGAACAAACTAAGCTTAACTAAATCTAGAGAATTACACAAAAGGGACCACGCAACCGCCATAGCACGTGCTCGGTTTAGTAATATTTTGCATGATAACTATTTCTCAAGGCCCACTGTTGCTAAGCGATTAGCCTGCTCGCCTCCCACCAAGGCGAGGCCGGGTCACTCCCCGATGTGGGAATCGTGCCGGACGACACGGGTTTTATCTGTGAACTCCCTTTCCCCCTCCCCCCTTTCCACTGCTTGTGTTGCGTAACATATCTAACAAGCAACTAAACACGTCATACTTTCGGGGGGGGGGGGGGGGGGTGATTTTTCAAATGTTCGATTCAAAAAGATTGAAGGTACCTAGAATGAACTGTAAAGTTTAGCTTGTATCCAGGCGAATTGACGAAATTTCCGTTTCTGTAATGCTAGAGACCTGCGAAATTCGTGTTTAATTTTTTGGCATCAAGGTAAATGTCACACTACTGTATATACTCGAGCCGGCGTCGTTTCTACATTGGCTGCTGCCCAGATGTGAAGTTTCTCTCTTTCTGAGTTGAACTGTACGTGATTGGGAAACACGAATGTTAAATGCTCATCTATTGGCGCAGTATTACCGGGGGCGTGTCGCATAAAGCACAGTCCAATGACAAAAGCAATTTCAAATGTACACAATTTTTTAAGTTTCAAACTGTCCTCAAATAATAAAGCCAATTTTGCAGATCTCTATTTATGTAACATACACTGAGTAAATCTGCGCCAATAAATGAGCGCCCCAATCACATGCGGTTCAGTCAGAAAGGTCGTGGCCTCACAGCTATAGCTTTCACGGTAAAGTGAGCACTTTTTTGAGGCAGCCTCATCAGATATAATAACCAACAAATACGTTTCATCGTGACTTCGGACTTTTGATTTTGAGTCTGATGGAATGTATAGATAGTGTTAATTGCTCACGTAGCAGGGTTTACATTATAAAGTGGCGGAAAGGACGTAAATTGGCTGAAAGAAAAAAGTAACTAGGGCTTCAAAAGTGCTCACTTTACCGTGAACGGCCTACAGCATCCAACAGAGAAACGACGCCGGCTCGAGTGTACACAGTACTGAGGAGTTCAGCCTTATGCAAAATAATAACGCGAATTTCGCACGTGCCTAGTAATGACGGTGATTGGTCAAGCCTACCTCGGCGTGGTGCATCTCCTGGTTAGAGTGGCAGGTCTGTTGGAGGAGCGTCACCTCTTGTCGCTGATTGGCCAGCTCGCGCCACAGCTGCTGCAGGAAGACGACGAGAGCCTCCAGTAGTTGGCGACTGCCCTCCATCTGTACCTGCCGACACAGCTGCCGCAGCCTGACGCAATCATCAACAATACAGAGGTGCAACCGTCCTTTCACACGCCAGCAGAAGTCACTAGATAGCATCAGAGTCACAGTAAAGTGAGCACTTTCTTGGAGTCCTCTCATTCGGAATAATAGCCAATAAATAGAGACCCGAGTATTTCGCGGATTGAGTTGCCAGTAAGCTAGGCAAGCTGGACAGCCCTGTATACACTCGACACAATATTGTATGTCTGTTGGTTGCTGCACTGTTAAATACTCACTCACACTACTCCTTCGTGCTTATTACTGGCTCACAGTCAAACGGGGCGTGTCTAAATAACTGTCGTCCAATCACAGCAGTAGGAGTAAGAGAAAAGAACAAGTGTTTGGAGCCTACGTCGCCTCCGAATGAATTCGCGAAATACTTTTGGCTCTACTTATAAATAGAGACCTGACAAATTCGCGAGTTCAATGACCTGCAGGCTAGACTCTGCAATCATGTGTAAAAATATGCAGATATCAACTGCACATTGGTAGAGACCTGCAAAATTCGCGTTATTATTTCAGGACATTTTAAACTTAAAAATTTCGTACATTTGCAAAGCTTTGTCATTAGACTGTGCTTTATGTGACACGCCCCCGGTAATACTGCGCCAATAGATGAGCATTTAACATCGTGTTCCCAATCACGTACAGTTTACTCAGAAAGAAGTAACTTCACATCTGGGCAGCAGCCAATGTAGAAACGACGCCGGCTCGAGTATATACATTACCGTGACATTTACCTTGATGCCAAAAAATAACGCGAATTTTGCAGGTCCCTACACATTGGTTGTCTGCTGTCACAGTGGAAGGCGAAGACTGGGCCAGCGTTCACCAGGAGGTGTCAAACACCGTGTGGACCAATGACTAAAGTTATATAAACACACATGTTTTGAATTCTAGCTTGTGCTAAATTGAATCCGCGAATTCTTCACGCCCTTGCCTATAAGAAGAGCCACGAGTATTTCGCGAATTCATTCTGAGGCGACGTAAGCTACAAACACTAGTTCTTCTCTCCTGCTGTTGCGATTGGAAGACAGTTCTTTAGACACGCCCCGTTTGACTGTGAACCAGTAATAAGCAGGAAGCAGTAGTGTGAGAGAGTGTTTAATAGTACCGTACAGAGGCCTCACTGCTGTTGCGATTGGAAGACAGTTCTTTAGACACGCCCCGTTTGACTGTGAGCCAGTAATAAGCAGGAAGCAGTAGTGTGAGAGAGTGTTTAATAGTACCGTACAGAGGCCTCACTGCTGTTGCGATTGGAAGACAGTTCTTTAGACACTCCCCGTTTGACTGTGAGCCAGTAATAAGCAGGAAGCAGTAGTGTGAGAGAGTGTTTAATAGTACCGTACAGAGGCCTCACTGCTGTTGCGATTGGAAGACAGTTCTTTAGACACGCCCCGTTTAACTCTGAACCAGTAATAAGCAGGAAGCAGTAGTGTGAGAGAGTGTTTAATAGTACCGTACAGAGGCCTCACTTGATCACAGCGACCAATAAGCAAACGATATTGTCTGGAGTGTATAGAGGACTGCCCAGCCTAGCTTGCTGCCAACTCAATACGCGAAATACTCGGGGCTGTACCTATAAATATACTTTTTTTTTTTTGTGGCCTTAGACGTTATTAGTTTCGGAGCCCAAAAAAAAAATTTATTTGCCCAAAATTGTTCAACTCGTATGCATGGTATGTGATGACTGGGGCCACCTGATTTTTTCGCGAAAATATTCCAGGGCCAGTTTTTGCTCTAGAACACATTGGTTCATAACCAGTATCGCTGTTTGGATGATTTTAAATGTCACGTGATTCAAGTGTCTGCCCGAGAATCATAGACGTTCAGTATCGGAGTACTTTATTACGATTGGCCCAGTCAAATAAGAACGTGTCTGCATATCTACACACGCGACCAATAACCAGAGGAAGTCATAGTCGTGAACGTAGGATATTGAAGTCTAGCATGGCCATAAATCTTTTCGCAAAAATCATCATATCCCAAACATCCAGCCGCATATGTACGAATAAAAATGTTAAATATGAACTTTTTTCGTGTGATTAATTTTTTTCAAATATATTAACTGTATTTGGTGATTCATATATGCCAAGCAGTAGCATACAGCAGCAGTTTATGTTGTATTTTTTTTATCTGTACAACTAAGTTAGTATTGTTTTATGTCTGATAGAAAAGAGAAGAATTTTGTATTTGACGTCAAATTATTAAATAAATATGAAGTTTAAAATTTGTTATTTGAGGCAAATGTTATCACATAAAATGCGCGCCTGTTGTACAATGTTTGGCAAATACATAAAATAATTAATTTCTTGGGGACCGACACACTTAACTTTCTAATCAGGTGAAATATATACACTGTGTTTATTACTTACGTGGAAATATGTATTTTAAAAAGTTGTGGAAGGATAAAAAAAATGGTTGGTAGAAAAAATAACTAGGTCCTCAAAAGTGATCACTTTACCGTGAACAGCCTATAAACACCAGATGAGAAATAGCTGTGGGGTTCCTTTGATGCAGGCAAACCCATTTTCTGGTCGGCTGTACGGGATTTCATTAGTGAGTGAAGGGAGCGAAGATATTTGAGCGGCTCTTAACATCGAGGTCTTGAGAGCCGACGATGGTGATCGAGGTGAGTTTTTAGCAACGCCGGAACGAAAGGGCGGAGATAAACGGGAGATCCCCGAGAAAACCCGCCGACCAACGGCATCGTCCGGCACGATTCCCACATGCGAACATACGTAGTGACCGGGCCGGGGATTGAACCTCGGTGGGGGGCGAGCAGACTAACCGCTCAGCCACCGCGTTCCCTGGAGTTCGCGGAGTAAGCGACTGTTTCGTCTCTGTAATCCAATATACTTTACCACTGTTCATGGTAAAGTGAGCACTTTTGAGGCCCTAGTTACTTTTTCCTTTCAGCCATCTTTTATCTTATAGCCAACTTTTAAAATAAATATCGTCATGTAAGTAATAAACGCAGAGTGTGTATTCCACTGCACTTGGAAATTACGTTTAAGGGTAAAATAAAATATATTTATTGACTTCTATTCCAAATGAGAGGGTTTTCAAAAATGCTCACTTTACCGCGAATAACCTATAGTACCCAGTACACAACACGTTCACCTGTTGCAAGAAGTCCGACCCAAGTACAGAACTCACCGAAATATTACATGATTGCAACACTTGAGCTCCTCGAAAATGATTTGGGGACGAACGGTTTAGTGCTGTTCCCGTGTTGAAGATTTTTTTTTCTGAATTTATGGCCCATTCAAAGCCAGAGTACGCAATTGTGTACATTACCCACGTGTGGGTAATTTTTGATCTGTACTGCACACTGCAAAACCCAATGACCAATTATTAGAGATCATGGTCTATCGTGGGAAAAGTCGACTGCCTGCTAGGATTCAACATACTGCACACATGTCCGACAGTTTCCTTTACTAATTGGCTGCCATGCATGTATGAAGCTAATACCCCATTCCACTGGGCCAATGAGAATTTCGATACTATAAGGCAGATCGTTCGTGACTGGTGTTCAAACAACTTAGCCGATTCACAACCTTGTGCATCCAATCATAGAAGAATAATCTAGCTACAGTGTTATCGAAGATATGTTGGCTCAAAAAAATGTCGCGATTTGCCATTATCTCTACCAATGAGCTCACCTGTGGGTAAATGATTAGCAACCCGTCTTACTGGAATAGGTAGAGCCACGAGTATTTCGCGGATTAATTTGGCAGCAGACTAGACTTCACAGTCCTCTATATACTCGAGACACTATCGTTTACCAATTGGTTGCTATGATCAAGTGTGGCATCTGTACAGGACTGTTAAACACTCTCTCACACTACTGTTTCCTGCTTATTACTGGCTCACAGTTAAACGGGGCGTGACACTAAAGAACTGCCGTCCAATCACAATATTAGGAGAAATGAACAAGTGTTTGAAGTCTATCTTGACACCGAATGAAAAATGCCAGAAGTTAAACCATCATCTCAGGTCAACAAAAAGCCAGAACTAACTATAATATTTAATTTTATATTGACGTGAATGAACAACAGGATGATAATATCGTGTTTTGCTAATGATTTCTATAGGTTATTCACGTTAAAGTGAGCACTTTTGCTTGACAAAACAAATAAATTAAAAATTCCGATACCTTCAGAATTTAATTTTTGTGAATAATTTTCCCATTTCTAAAATACTTTCACCAAACTACTGTTCGGTGTAATACCAAAGAATAAAAAATAAAAAAAAACATAGAAAATCATTTTTGGCAATTTAAAATCATTAACGCTTCCTTTACTGGCATTATTAGTATAGGTCCATTCTCGCTTATTTCCAATTTTTCTAAAGCCTTGCTAAAGTTATACTTTCATACCATCCCACTCCCTGCTTCGTGCAAAGAAAACTTAACCCCAAGTCTAGAAAATCACATCAAAGGGACAACACACTGTATTCGAGCGCACTAGGTTTAATATCATTTTGCATGAGAACTATTTCTTATAGGCTGTTCACGGTAAAGTGAGCACTTTTGAGACCCTTGTTACTTTTCCCTACCAGCCATTCTTTATCCTTTAACCACCTTTTCAAACAAATATTACAATTTAAGTAATAAACAAAGTGTGTATATTCCACAGCACTCTGAAGTGAACGTCTGAAACTAAAATAAAATATACTTATTGACTGTTATTCAAATGAGAGGGCTTTCAAAAGTGCTCGCTTTAGCGTGAATGGCCTATAGTAACCATTACCAACACACAATATTATCATCCTGTTGTTTATTCGCGTCAATAATAAATTAAATATTATAAATTAATCGATAATATACAGGTGAAACTTCAGTTCAACCACAAATAAGGTGCTGTTATGTTAATGAAACAAAAAAGTCTGTAATAAATGACATATTTATGAAACAACCAAACGCATTATTTAAAGGTGTGATTTTCAAAGTTTGATTCAAAAAGTGTGATGAAACCGGATCATACGTGGGAAGGCGAATTCTGTATTTGTGCAAGGAATTCTTTGGCAACTGGTTGCCAGAGATTTTTTTGCAAAACTACAAATAATGTAAACTAAATTTCTCAAAAACTTTAGCGGCGAACGTGCGAAACTGATGATGAGTTCTAACTAACGAGTGATGTAGACTTCATCGCATGAGGTGAAGTGTAGATGGGCCTTGGTGAATTCAATCACCATATACCATTTCAGAAGAGTCAATTATTAAATGAAAAGAACACACGTATATAATTGAATATTGTATTATATTTTCAATTTATCATAGAATAGTAACAAATCAAATAATAATTATAGTATACTATAAAATATTTAACACTAACCTAAATGTAATAATAACCATTAATAACAATTATTTATGCAGGGACCTGTACGGAAAGCAGTACCTAGGGACACCCGAATTTCACGAAAATATTACGGCACATGCTAGATTTCAATACCCTACGAGCGTACCAGCAGTTTCCTATTGCTAATTGGCGGTGTGCGTGTCTGTGATAAGGCATCTCTTTAGTTGATTGGCCAATCAGAATTAAGTTACTCCGATACTGTACGTCTCTGATTAGTGGGCAGGCACTTAAAATGCGTAACATCTAGATCATCCTATCACTAGGGATAGGAACATTTTTTTTCGGGTTCATTTCAGGACAAGGTAGACATCAAACATGTGCACATTGAAGTTGACTTAGCAATTAGATCGCAGTTTGTTAGACACGCCCTGAACGACCCTGAGCCAATAGCAGGCTAGAAAAGAAACAAGTAGAGAATCCCATACTACCAGGTGTGTAGTAGCACTGGCTACTAACTGGAGAAACAGCCTATGAACAAACAACTGAGGCTCGAGTAAACACTGGATTGTGGAGACTAGCCCGCAGTTCATCGAACCCGCAAAATTTTCCTATCTCTACCAATCACAAAAGTGGATCTGATCTAAAGTGCTACGAAATACAACTGGTCGTGAAGTATTTTCGCGAAATTCGGTTGCCCCTAGCAATACCGTTAACTCCTTACTGCATCTGATGACACCAGATAGCATGTGTCTAGTTTCCAAAGAATAGTTTGTAACAAGCACTTGACTGTTCAAGGACTGACCCGGTGAATGCGGCGATGTCGCCCAGCTGGTGGAGGACATCAGCTAGCCGACGACTGTCCTCCGGGGAGCAGGCGAGGTGTTGCTCCGTGTCGCCGTCACTGCAGTACTCGCTGTCCTCCGTGGTCTGTGCGGAGTCCACTGCCCTGTCCGCCCCGGCGTGCAGCGACACATACTCCCCTGCACACCCACACACACACACACACACACACCAACAGATAAACCAACAACACTGACGCCCCGTTTGCACGTAAGGTTCATATCAGTCAAACCATAATTTTCACCTCATCAATTGTCCCCCCGTAAGGGGGGCGGGCGGCCTACTGGGCGCTTGAAATGTGTTGCAGAGTGTTGGGAGATCCGTTTTCTTTTTTGACGAAACTATTCCACGTGCGCCCAACGTGCTAATTTACGAGAAGAAAACTAACTTCAGGCGATGACGGAATGTCGCTTTCAAGACACTACGCATGTTAGAACCACTATTTCCAAGACCTCCAACATACCTAAAAACAGCATTTTCCGACTGCTGTATGTCAAAATGTGTTGACTGGATCTACGTGACACTCAGATAAATTCCTGCATTGAACTTTGGGTCAGATTTTCCAGCAGTAAAATAATATGGTCGCCTCTTAAAGTCCCATAGAAAAAACGGTTCGACAAAATACTAGCTAGTTAGTTTAGTGTTTCACGCATAGTAGATATGCGGCACTTGAAGCCCGTGTCAGTGTCTACCATAGCGTTCGCTCGCTCCTGGGACATGTCGCGTCAGGTAGGCGGCCCCCTTAAGCTGGACTCACAACCATCCGCCGCACCCGTCAGTCAGTCATCCGTCAGTTTTTTTCGTCCGTCAGTTGAAAGAGACTCACAACCATAGACTAAAGATGAGGTGAACCGATCTCGCTGGCTGCACACAACCAATCTCCGTGTCCCACACTGAACTGCCCACCCGCCAACACGTCTAGCGAAAGGGGCGTGGTTTGGATTTTAGGTTGTAAAACTGATTTGTTAACAAGTGCTTTGAGCTGAATGTATACTTCCTGTAACCAATTTGCAATGCAGTTTGATTAAATTAAAACTGGTAAAAGTATACAATTAATATAATAGTGCTTGTTATTTAAAATAAGATTATAAACAAACACGTTCATCACAGTTGGCCATGTGACTTTGAAAGTTGTGTAAGATTGGGGTAGGTCATTGTTGGGTGTATGCGCAGAAGACGAATAAGCGGTCTACCTCATCTTTAGTCTATGCTCACAACAATCCGTCGTTCGTCGATCCTTCTGTCAGAGTTACAACTTAACATCGCAAACTTACTTTCGTAGAAGGTATATTTATGGTTGGAAATACATTTTCAAGAGAAAACATGTTTGGAAGATAATTTTTTTACGTGAAACAATTTATACTGAATTATTGTTTATGTTTTAAATCCCTGAATTTACCACCGAGGTAAATAAACACATATCTACCGCCTTGCAATTTATTTCAAATTGCGTATTCGCGTCCACGGAATGTCGGTGGCCTATCCGTCGGTCCGTTGAGAAATTTAAAGTTTGAGTCCACCGTTACTCTATTAGCCCTTTCAGACTCACTTTAATCTACGGCATCACATGTTGCAAACAAACACTTTTTTTGACGCGTGATGTACTTAAGTCAAGGCAACACTTGTTACGTTGACACAGCCATTGAGCTGTAAGCTGTATGTATGTCTACAGCTAATATGAACCAATCATGACCTAGACGAGTACGACGGTTTACCAATCATTTACCTAGAGGTAAGATCATCGATGGTTGAGCTTCGCAGTGTACAGCACAGACAAACAATTTCCTACACTTGCGTAGTGTACACAAATGTGTACACTGGGTCTGCATGGGTTAATAGAGGTAGTAAGATCTCGCGAAAAGATTTGTAAGACATGTTATATTTCAAAACAATGCAGGCTCGTTCACCTATCTTCATTGGTAAAGCTAGTGATTTTTCGCGGTGAAATTAGAGAACAGAGTAGACTTCAATACTATAAGCACTAAAGAGCAGTTTGTCTAATGCCATTGGTTGCTGTCAGCTTGAGGAGGAGTTTTCATATTTGACCGCACGACTCAGAATTCGGCTACATCGGCACGGCTCCTACGTGATTCGTGTGCAGACAATTAACACGTGTCAAAAAGTAATTCAGCCAATCAAGACAGGCAAATAACCCTACAGTGTTTTGAAATATAACTTGTCTTGAAATTTTTTCGCGAAATTTCACTACCCATATTCATTGGGCTAATTGATTTTTGAGACCTGCCTGCACACGAATCACGTAGGGGCCGTGTGGGTGTCGTGAAAGCCTAAGTGGCTCGGTTTAATATGAGAAAGAATTGTCAAGCAGACAGCAACCAATGGTGCATACAGTTTTGAAGTCTACCGTGTACTCATTTTTTCGCGAGAAATCTTTAGCTTTATCTATTAACTGCTAATTTAATATTAGGTGCATAGTGTATAGCTATAAATAATCCTGTTAAGATTTTAATTACCATAAATAATCCTAAGAGTGAAACAAATTTTAATCACAGCCCCACACGATCAGGTATATGATTATATTTGACCAATTGCATTCAACTTATTGAAAGCAGAAATATTCAAATGAAATTAACTGGTTTGAATTTAATATAAATTTAGTTATTACTTCGAAATTTTGAAAGGTTCTCCACACGTGCAGCTGTATTCCATAAATACTTAAACGGCAACTTGAAAATGTTTCACAAATAGTTCAGTTAAAAACATTAAAATTCAGTTCAACAACTTTTTTTTTTACGCCTCTATGAACTATATACTATGCGTAGGGACCTGCGAAATTTGCGTTATTTTTTGGCATCAAGGTAAATTTCACAGTACTGTATATACTCGAGCCGGCGTCGTTTCTCCATTGACTGCTGCCCAGATGTGAAGTTACTCTCTTTCTGAGTGAACTGTACGTGATTGGGAAACACGAATGTTAAATACTCATTCATTGGCGCAGTATTACCGGGGGCGTGTCACATAAAGCACAGTCCGATGACAAACGCATTGCAAATGTACGAACTTTTTAAGTTTAAACTGTCCTAAAATAATAACACGAATTTTGCAGGTCTCTAACTAAGCGAAAATAATTTGTCAAAATCGAAACACACTTTAATTTAAATAAATAAACAAACATAGTTATGTTGCTTTGATGCACACAAATTACTGTATTAATACACTACGATATATTTATAATGTTTTAATAATTTTGAACACTAGTTGGAAAATTGGATTCAACAAAATATAGAAGGTGCTATAAACGAAAATCTTTCGAAGTAATTTATATCATACCATTGCTTGAAATAAGAAATTAATGCGATTAAGGCGTCCGATGACGTCAAACAACAGTAAGGAATTTAATAAAATAAATGTTATGAAGATTTGATGTGAAAATTGATTATGTAAAACTGTCTTAATATGGATACTACTAAGCGTTTTCTGATTGCAACACCATTGCCTTTTGTTACGAAATAAATGTTTTTCTTCTTTACAAAATCAATTACACTTACTTGCAATCAATAAAATGGAAGTTCTAAAGTGTCCCCGAAATAAATGCATGGTCGCCACATACCGTTTTGTGATGTCTCTGTTGACAAAATATGCACTAACTCTTTCACCAATGTACCGCAAATTGGGGTTACTTTGCACCACTCTAGATGTTTATTTTGCAGCAGCCATCTGGTGAGGAGATAGAGACCATTACCTAGGTCAATGACATAAAATATTAGCTACAGTACTTTGTTTCTTTGCCAAATAGCCGGAAAACAAACATTTTTAGTGGTGCAAAATTACCCCGGTAGATACACTGTACCATAACCTCACGGATGCAAAAATGAACCAGGTATTGATGTGGCTCAAGACTGCCTGATACTGAATGCTAAGTGGTAATACAGTAACTCGAAACAACGGGACGAAACTCAGGACCCGCGTTTGTTTCGTCTGCACTCACCGAAGCCTGAGAGGAACTGCTGCATGGTGAGGTATCTGTTGCCTTCCACGTCCAGCGAGTCGAACACAGCCTCCAGTTGGTCAGGAGGCAAAGGCATCTCGCTCCGCATGTGCTGCACACAATTACACGACCACTTCAGTCAAGTGTCCGCAAAGTGTGTGCATGCGTGCGTGTGTGCGTGTAACAGACAGGAGAAATTAAAAATACCCTTACATCCGCGTATTTATTTAGAGGACAAGCTGGACCACAAACAATAGGTGTGTTCGCGTATTTATTTAGAGGACAAGCTGGACCACAAACAATAGGTGTGTTCGCGTATTTATTTAGAGGACAAGCTGGACCACAAACAATAGGTGTGTTCGCGTATTTATTTAGAGGACAAGCTGGACCACAAACAATAGGTGTGTTCGCGTATTTATTTAGAGGACAAGCTGGACCACAAACAATAGGTGTGTTCGCGTATTTATTTAGAGGACAAGCTGGACCACAAACAAAGGCTGGACCACAAACAATAGCTGGACCACAAACAATAGCTGGACCACAAACAATAGGTGTGTTCCCCGTATTTATTTACAGGACAAGCTGGACCACAAACAAAAGGTGTGTTCGCGTATTTATTTAGAGGACAAGCTGGACCACAAACAAAGGCTGGACCACAAACAATAGCTGGACCACAAACAATAGCTGGACCACAAACAATAGGTGTGTTCACGTATTTATTTACAGGACAAGCTGGACCACAAACAATAGGTGTGTTCGCGTATTTATTTAGAGGACAAGCTGGACCACAAACAATAGTGTGTTCACGTATTTATTTACAGGACAAGCTGGACCACAAACAATAGGTGTGTTCACGTATTTATTTAGAGGACAAGCTGGACCACAAACAATAGGTGTGTTAACGTATTTATTTACAGGACAAGCTGGACCACAAACAATAGGTGTGTTCGCGTATTTATTTAGAGGACAAGCTGGACAACAAACAAAGGTTGGACCACAAACAATAGCTGGACCACAAACAATTGCTGGACCACAAACAATAGGTGTGTTCACGTATTTATTTACAGGACAAGCTAGACCACAAACAATAGGTGTGTTCACGTATTTATTTAGAGGACAAGCTGGACCACAAACAACAGCTGGACCACAAACAATAGCTGGACCACAAACAATAGGTGTGTTCACGTATTTATTTACAGGACAAGCTGGACCACAAACAATAGGAGTGTTCGCGTATTTATTTACAGGACAAGCTGGACCACAAACAATAGCTGGACCACAAACAATAGGTGTGTTCGCGTATTTATTTAGAGGACAAGCTGGACCACAAACAATAGCTGGACCACAAACAATAGGTGTGTTCACGTATTTATTTACAGGACAAGCTGGACCACAAACAATAGGTGTGTTCGCGTATTTATTTACAGGACAAGCTGGACCACAAACAATAGGTGTGTTCGCGTATTTATTTAGAGGACAAGCTGAACCACAAACAATAGCTGGACCACAAACAATAGGTGTGTTCGCGTATTTATTTAGAGGACAAGCTGGACCACAAACAATAGGTGTGTTCACGTATTTATTTTCTGGACAAGCTGGACCACAAACAATAGGTGTGTTCGCGTATTTATTTAGAGGACAAGCTGGACCACAAACAATAGCTGGACCACAAACAATAGCTGGACCACAAACAATAGGTGTGTTCGCGTATTTATTTACAGGACAAGCTGGACCACAAACAATAGGTGTGTTCGCGTATTTATTTAGAGGACAAGCTGGACCACAAACAATAGCTGGACCACAAACAATAGGTGTGTTCACGTATTTATTTACAGGACAAGCTGGACCACAAACAATAGGTGTGTTCGCGTATTTATTTAGAGGACAAGCTGGACCACAAACAATAGCTGGACCACAAACAATAGGTGTGTTCGCGTATTTATTTACAGGACAAGCTGGACCACAAACAATAGCTGGACCACAAACAATAGGTGTGTTCGCGTATTTATTTAGAGGACAAGCTGGACCACAAACAATAGCTGGACCACAAACAATAGGTGTGTTCACGTATTTATTTACAGGACAAGCTGGACCACAAACAATAGGTGTGTTCGCGTATTTATTTACAGGACAAGCTGGACCACAAACAATAGGTGTGTTCGCGTATTTATTTAGAGGACAAGCTGAACCACAAACAATAGCTGGACCACAAACAATAGGTGTGTTCGCGTATTTATTTAGAGGACAAGCTGGACCACAAACAATAGGTGTGTTCACGTATTTATTTTCAGGACAAGCTGGACCACAAACAATAGGTGTGTTCGCGTATTTATTTAGAGGACAAGCTGGACCACAAACAATAGCTGGACCACAAACAATAGCTGGACCACAAACAATAGGTGTGTTCGCGTATTTATTTTACAGGACAAGCTGGACCACAAACAATAGGTGTGTTCGCGTATTTATTTAGAGGACAAGCTGGACCACAAACAATAGCTGGACCACAAACAATAGGTGTGTTCACGTATTTATTTACAGGACAAGCTGGACCACAAACAATAGGTGTGTTCGCGTATTTATTTACAGGACAAGCTGGACCACAAACAATAGGTGTGTTCGCGTATTTATTTAGAGGACAAGCTGGACCACAAACAATAGCTGGACCACAAACAATACGTGTGTTCGCGTATTTATTTACAGGACAAGCTGGACCACAAACAATAGGTGTGTTCACGTATTTATTTACAGGACAAGCTGGACCACAAACAATAGGTGTGTTCGCGTATTTATTTACAGGACAAGCTGGACCACAAACAATAGGTGTGTTCGCGTATTTATTTAGAGGACAATCTGGACCACAAACAATAGCTGGGCCACAAACAATAGGTGTGTTCGCGTATTTATTTACAGGACAAGCTGGACCACAAACAATAGGTGTGTTCACGTATTTATTTACAGGACAAGCTGGACCACAAACAATAGGTGTGTTCGCGTATTTATTTACAGGACAAGCTGGACCACAAACAATAGGTGTGTTCGCGTATTTATTTACAGGACAAGCTGGACCACAAACAATAGGTGTGTTCGCGTATTTATTTACAGGACAAGCTGGACCACAAACAATAGGTGTGTTCGCGTATTTATTTAGAGGACAAGCTGGACCACAAACAATAGGTGCGTTCGCGTGGTTTGCTACTCTGCTAGTTCAGTTCTGTTTTTGCTAGTTGCCGTTCTTGTTACCGGAAGCACTTTTTTTGAACGCTGCTCGGGTGGCGGCAGCAGTTGCTATTTCTGCTATGAAAAGCAGCTATTTCTGCGCTTGCTCGCCGAGGTACAGCAGAAATATCAAAACGAGCAGGGTGGGAAAAAAATGGCTGTCAAGAGAAAATTACAAACGTCGAAGTCTGTTGAGAGTGACGATTGCAAATAGTAATTTGCTTCTACGCAGATCGATGAAGAGAAGATGTCTGGGTATCCTGTAAGAAGTGTGGAAGGAAATAAAAATAACTATGACACATTTATCCTCGAAAGTAAATTATCTCGAGTAGCCAACATTTTTAACATACGTACATTACACACAGAAATAATGATTACAAACATTTTTTAAATAAAATTTTTATTATATATTTTTGACGTGCTAGTTTTCTGCCGTACGTCGTCCGTGTCTTCCTGCCGAGTGTAACTTCTGTTTTTTTTTTTGCTACTTTGCTGCAAGTGGAAGATTATCACTCGCTCTCAGATAGTATAAAAAAAACATACCACGCGAACAAACCTACTTCCACTGTACTTTTGTGCTGTATTGAGGTGCGGAAATATTTACGCGAAGGCTAGACTCCAAAGTCCTATGATGTACGTGCCGCTTTCCTTTGGTTATTGGCCACGTGTCTTTGCCGGGGAAACAGTTCCTTACCTGACTGAGCCAATCAGAACTAGGCCCCTACGACGTTGAGTGTCCGTGATTCGCCGGCCGATACCTACCAATGCGTGGCAGTAGAAATCATTCAATCACGAAAGTGGATCTGAGCTATAGTGTTTTAGTTTGTAGGTGTCCCTAGCTATAGTCCATGCATGATATAGGCCGTTCACGGTAAGGTGAGCAATTTTTGAAGCTGTTTCGTCAGACATAATAACGAATAAATACATTTCATTGTGGCCTTGGACTTTTCGTTTTGGGTATGGTGAATGTATACACTGTATTTATTACTTGCTTGACAGGGTTTACATTAACAAGTGGTCGAAGGATATAAATTGGTTGAAAGAAAAAAAAAGTTATTAGGGCTTCAAAAGTGCTCACTTTACCGTGAACGGCCTAAAACTGCCAACTTTCCTGTAGCTCTGCCAAAGTTATACTCGCGAGCTATTCCCCCGCCTAATTAAAAAAAAGCTTAACTACGTCTAGAAAATTTCACGAAAGAGACAATGTACCGCATTCGTGTGCACTAAGTTAAATAACATTTTGCTTGAGAACTATTCCTTACTAGGCATTACTAGGGCCACCTGTTTCTCGCGAAAAGATTAATCTTCAAGCTAGACTTCAAGTTCTTGCGAGCATGATTGCAAATTTGTTTTGGTTATTGGTAGGGGTAGTGAAGATTCGCGAAAAGATTTCAGGACAAGTTATATTTGAAAACACTGTAGGGCCATTTACGTGCCTTGATTGACTGAGTTACTTCAAGACACGTGTTAACTGTCTGCACACGAATCACGTAGGAGCCGTGCCGATGTTGCCAAATTCCGAGTGGCCCGGTCAGATATGAAAACGCTTTCTCAAGCATACAGCAACCAATTGCTGCAGACGAACTGCTTTCGAGTACTTAATATAGTATTGAAGTCTACCGTGTACTCATATTATTAGGCGAAAAATCAATATCTCTAGTTATTGGTCGCATGGCTGTGCGAGAAGACATTTTTCTAATCGAACGGGCCAATCAGAATAAGTTACCCTTGACGCTGGACGTCCGTGATTGGCTGGCAGACACTTAAGACGTGCGCGAGTTAAAAGCATTCAACCACGATATTGGTTCTGAACTACAGTGTTTTGGAGTACAGCAAGTCGTGGAATCTTTTCGCGAAAAACAGGAGGCGCTAGGCATTACCAACACATATTTCCTCACTGTTTTTACTCATATTAATAAAAATATTAATTATAATTTATAGATCTATACATATATAAAAGTTAAAAATTTATATGTATGTAAGTTTGTTTGTGTGTGTGTGTGTTTGTGTGTGTGTATATATATAATTATAAAAGTCGAGATTTCTCTACTAGACTTACAGTAAATACTCATGTATTACATACCTAAATTTTCCTCGAGAAATTATTTAATTAATGGTGAAAACCGCATCACAATCTATCGAGTAGTTTAGAAACTTTATCACACAGTATAAAACAAAGTCACCCGACCGCGTGTGTGTTGTGTATTCGGATAAAACTTCTAAACTACTTGATAGATTGTGATGCGGTTTTCACCATCAATTAAATAATTTCTCGAGGAAAATTTAGGTATGTAATACATGAGTATTTACTGTAAGTATAGTAGAGAAATCTCGACTTTATTTAATCAAGTCGGAAAAAAACCGCTTTTCGGGTGCTTACATAGCTTGCGCAGACTAAATCATAAGAGATACACCAAATTAATGTACTACAGAATTGTAGATCTCGAAAAGGTCTACAAAAAGTCCGCGACAGCATATGTTTATCTTTTAAGGATGACCCACAGTAACCATTTTTGTCTTTTAGAGGTTCTCTTACGAAGACTTTTTGAACAACACAGTATTAAAACTATGTAAGGTGCATTAAGCACTTAGTGTATATACTTGCTGTAAAAGTAAATATCGCCATATTTGTTAATCGCAACACAATTGATATTGCTGAAGTGGATAATATAAACAGCTCACTTCAGTCTTGTCCTCGATCCCAGTAAATTTGCGCAGTCCTTAAAGGGTTATGAAAGAACCAAACACGTTATACATAGGGATGATGTTCAAAAGGTTTGATTCAAAAAGTGCGAAGTTACCATGGCAGGACTATAGCAGGTGTATAGGGTATACATGGTAAAGTGAGCACTTTTGAAAGCCTTCTCATTTGGAATATTAGTTAGGTATGATGGTTTATCGCGGGAAAAGTGGACTGCTTGCTAGGATTCAACTTACTGTACAGATATCCGATTGTTTTCTTTACTTATTGGCTGTCCTGCATTTCTGTAGCTACTGTCCTATTTCACTGGGCCAATGAGGATTCTGATACTATAAGGCAGAACGTTCGTGATTGGTATGCAAACCACTTAGCCGAGCAACAACCTTGTTCATCCAATCATGAAATAATGAACTAGTTAGAGTGTTACAGAACATATGTTGGCACAAAAATAATAGTCAATAAGTAGGGACGTGCCAAATTCGCGTTATTATTGGGCATCAAGCGAAACTGCACTACACTACTGAAGCCCAAATGTGAAGTAACTCCCTTCCTGAGTGAACTGTTCGTGATTGGGACCCACGATTGTGAAGTGTTCATTTATTGGCGCAGACAGTAGCGTCTCGTTAGGGCAAGCAAGGCAAGCAGAGCTTGCCCAGACAGTTTCCTGACAATGTTATATTTAAAATAAATATTAAATACTAACTTATATTTACTTTAAGGTAACTTTCCACTCATACGGTACACATTCCACTCGGGAAACAATACTGTACATTATAAGAAAACAACTGGTTGGCTAGCAAAACCAAGATGTTTGGAAGCGCTGTAAGTAATACTTGCAGCAGGTAGGCGGGCGCAATGGTTTCCCGGCCTCGGAGGGACGGCAGGGTAGGAAGACCGCCCGGGGAGGGGCGGGGGCTTATGGCTGCACCAACCCGTGTTAGAAGCTACGATGGTAGTGCTTTCTTCACCGAACTGAAGCGGGCATAGCCAAAGCTGGCCTGGCCGCAGGCAGTTGGCGCGGTGTAGTTTACAGGAACTAGAGCGATGCGTGGGCAAGTTCGTGCGCACAACACAAATTGTATTGTTTTTATTTAATTTAGTTTTGGTTCTGAGAATGTTATACATATTCGTGCGCCATGTATACCCTACATAAAAATTATAAAATTACCTAGTGAGACTGAGAACCGAGTATATATAATGAGTGCAACAGATACATGTGGATGTAAGTGTGGTGTGTGTGGATTACGAGTGAAGCAATTTTCCAGTAGTGATTTCACTTTTCAGGAAAGATGTGACATAAAAGAGGGTAGCCCGACGTCTGAACTTACGATCACGACAACATGCAAGAAAGGTAATTTTGTACGTCATTTCCAAAAAAAAAAAAAAAAAAAATGTTATTAGAAACATTTGTGGTTAGCTGGATGTAACAGCCTAAACAAACTGTTTTGCTGGCCATGTTTATTGTTTTCAAAGGATGTTAACACGTGGGCATTTACGTTAAACATTAATTTAATGTATAATAACTGTGACGGATGTGAACGTTTACAGATGTAATTATAAGTGTAATTTGCGCTCAGTTATCAGAAATGTTAATGCAATGCTGTAAAATGTTATCTAACTCCGTACCGGTGATGAATCGTTGTAGATTCTCGATTTCAGTATATATCGTAAAAATTGAAATTAATCATAATGAAAGTGATGTTTATAATATGGTCGCAGTCATGAGTTAGCAGCTATTTTAGTCAAGTCGTTTTCTAATATGATTATGGCACGTGCTATATCTGTAAAATCAATTACCTCGGACACTGATCAGACCAAACCACCGTTAATTTCCAATGTGTGTCGATCTGGATATCCTTCGCATGCGTCACACTTCCCTCGCCGGCCCTCAGATGTTCGGCTGTCTCTAGCGGGAGTATAACAGCTAGAGTGGAAACATTAATATGCGAGCGGTGCGGGAGTGAGTATACATTATATATGTGCGAAGAGCATCAATTAACGTACGTATTGTAATATTTCCGTTGGTAAAATTAACCGTTGGAACAAAGGCAAGGTAAAGTTGTGCACAGTGAATGCAGGGAAGTAATTTTAATGTGCTGAAGTCCATGACCAATCAGAGAAAGGCATTCAAATACCACTTTGAGGTAGTGAGAGGAGTCAGTGCAGCGATATTTGTTCCACCCACAGTTGTTTACAGAATAAAACAGGAAGTAGGGTTCAAGGATGGTGCATTAAAATCCTTTTCTACCCCACACAAACATCGAGCGAAACGACACATGAAGACTAGCATTGACGATTTTGACATTCAGGTAGTGAGGTGGACAATAAATAACTCCCACATGATTGATAACTGTCGACCGATTATTGGGGCGGCCGGCAGTGCATTTGTGCGATTATGATCTGTACTCTTACAACGTCGATTCAGAATGTTAACGGTACTGGAAAAACGCGTGTACTCATTAGTTTACATGCACATTTCAAGGCTGATGTAAATATTTGCTCTATAAGTACAATAAAATTATGTATGCCTACATATTTGAATGAATCAATACCACATGTTCCGAAAGCACAAGGCAGCTTTTCGTGACACATTTTCCTGCAGCTATTTAGTGATGATGGCCTGTGGGATGTGTGTGTTGTCTAGTATCGGCGTATTACGTCTGTATCGGGTTGCGAGACAACCTTTGTGGCACGAATTATCGCTCTGGGTGACAATGTTCAGTGTCGGTGTGTCCAAGTACACTGATTAGCAATTCAAGGACATTAGGGTATCATAAATACCTGTTACACCCGTGGGTAGTCTTCTCACACACAACACATGATCTGCTCATATGTCCCTATATCTTCGCAACTGTGCTGCAGCTGGTTGAAATATAATCATCGGTTTATTTCTGGTGAAATATAGCTGCACGGTACGAACAGTAACGTACATACGGGTGCAAGGATAATGGTAAATATGTTTTCAACTCGGCTGTTAGGACTTAGGCTACCCTCCCTCTCGTGTTCCCTCCCTCCTGTAGGCTATCACTGAACACCTCCCCTTCTGTGCTTTCTTCCCTTACGCTTTGCTAGAAGAATCTTCTCTTTTGATGCGCACTCTACCTGCTTCGTTTTTTCCTGCCTCCTGCTGGTTCGCGTTGACTGCTTTCCATCTTTACACAAAAGAATAATCATTTTTCCTGTCTACACTTATGTACACACAAAATTGCTCAGTATGTAAATACCTCGCTGTCGAAGGATATTAAAATAATATTGATTTTGAGTGGACAATGTTCCGGGTTTGATGAAGGTATCTTTGTAATATTTTTCACTCGGCCAAATCTTATGTTAACAAAATATTAATATTTTTACAAGCAGTGTATTTTATATTTAGGTACAGAAAAAAATTTTTAATGGCCCCCAGACCCCCCCCCCCCCCTCCTTTGCCATAATTGGGGTGATAAACGCCACTATGTCCTCTGCACGCAGTATCTTGCCCATGAAATTACAGCACGCATAGCCTCTGGGCGCAGAGTTACCCAGGAAGTGTCATATGAAGTATGGTCCAATGACAAACGTGTTGCAAAGGTAAACGTGTTTTCAGTTTCAAATGTCCTCAAATAATGGCGCGAATTTTGCAGGTCTCTATCAGTCATTATATTTGATTTCAGCCTTAGACGTTAACTTCCGAGTGCGGTGTATTCTACACACTGTGTTTATTACTTACGTGGCAATATTTATTTAAAAAGATGGTTAAAGTATAAATAGTGGTGGAAATAAAAAAAAATGTAGCCAGGGCGTCAAAAGTGATCAGTAGAGCCACGAGTATTTCGCGAATTAATTTGGAGGCGAGGTAAACTCCAAACAGTTGTTCTTTTCTCCTGCTGTTGTGATTGGACGACAGTTGTTTAGACACGCCCCGTTTAACTGAGAGCCAGTAACGAGCAGGAAGCAGTAGTGTGAGTGAGTATTTGACAGTCCTGCACAGAGGCCTCACGTGATTACAGCTACCAATAGACAAACGATACTGTCTCGAGTGTATAGAGGGCTGTCCAGCCTAACTTGCTGCCAACTCAATAGGCGAAATACTCGGGGCTCTAGCGATCACTTTACCGTGAACAGCGTACAGCTGATCTGTGCTGAGCAGATAACAGCAGTGACCTCGTCGCGCGCCGCCGAGGCAAGGCAAACATTTTCCTTGCTTGTTTGAACGGCTGCCGGGAGCAGGGTTACTCAGCCGGCGACCCTCCCTCCGCAGTACCTACTGTAGATAAGCCGCAGCGCCTACCTGCTCGTTTGCGTAGATAAGCCGCTCCAGAACTGCGTGCTTGCCCTATCAGCCGCTCGACCTTACGTGCGTGGATTACCGCCACACAGACACGGCTAATACCCGGACCCGGTTAAGGCGCTCCACTAGTAAAGACTGTTCACGATAAAGTGAGCACTTTTGAAATCAACCTTAGAAAAAAGTCACTGCCCCTGCCTGCATATATTTTAACGGGCGCACGGAGTGACATGCGCCCAGTAAAGTTGGTAATGACGGATGGGAAATAGTTCTATATCTTAATGTCAAATAAATAGTGTTAGGTAACCATTTGTGCAAACTGAAATTATATCTTTTCCTCTCTGCTTTTATTAAATACGTCTTACTATAAGAATGAGCGGATTTGTAACATATTTACTTTTATAATAATTCCACAGTTTCATTGACCGACGCCTGAATAAAGTGATGAGGTCCATGGCAATGTTAATTTTACATAAGGCGGAGGAATGCACAACGTGCGTACAAGTAGATTTTAAGCGAGTCTTTCGAAAGTGCTCATTTTACCGTGAACAGCCTATAAACAATATTACACGCCTTAGAGTCACGTCCGGCCGTAAAACCGATATTACACGATACCTGCAGCCATACTTGGCTCTTGTACAAGCTTCTAGAAGCCCTGGTGCACGAGCCGGTATACTAGCCGCTATATGAGCCGCCATGGAAGATTCGTATTACACGACAGCAGTTCGCCTCGGTGGGTGCGCAGTGTGTGGTTTGTAGTAAATATGAACTCCATTCCTGGAACTGCTACTAGTTAATAACTTGCGTAGGCCTATGAAAAAAACTAACTAGCACATCTTAATATTGCTATATATTACTGTTCGCCTTTTACATAAATTGATTGCTTACTAGTATGGTTTCATTCATTTTCTTGAAAATGACTTTAAGTGACTAGAGTACGAGTGTGTTATTTTTAATTTTGACGAAAATTGCCAAAAATTATTTACGTACCGGGATATTATCCGCGTGTAAAATTTAATGATAAAAAAATTGGATCTGACGGAGTTTTGAACTCACGCCCAAAATATAACACTTCCGTACCGGACGCCGTGACTTCACCACAGTACTTCCAGTTTATATACAGTAGATACGATAAATAGTTCGAATTATTGTTTTAATAGAGTAGGTAATGTGTTAAGTATTTAGAATGTTTTTAAACAGTAATTAAAAGTGGTCATAGACAATATTATTTATCGTTGTCGTATTTTTAATCTATTTGAAAGAATTTCAACCCCCACGGATGTATAAGCAAGATGGAGGCGTCCTTTTCGATTTCTTCATCAACTCGTTTCAAGTAGTGGCCACGGGGAGCGCCCTACGCTCTGAAACAGCGATGTGATTGGCCAGGTACGAGAGCCGGAACGGAATCTGTCACGGAAAATAGGACGTGTCCAATTACCAAACCTGGTTACGAAATCTGGCCACGCTAGGCGGGGGGAAATGCCATGACAGGTGCCACACTAGCCCGTATACCGGCCGCTATGGCGGACCTTGCACGAGCTTATAGGGAGTTCGGTATCGCCAGGGGCACCCGAATTTCGCGAAATGATTTCACGACCAGTTGTATTTCATAACACTTTAGATCAGATCCACTTTTGTGATTGGCTGATCTCGATGTGCTACACGTCTTAAGTGTCCGCTCACGAATCAGAGACATACAGTATCGGAGTAACTTGATTCTGATTGGCCAATCAACTAATAAGCTGTATTATCACAGACACACGCCACCAATAGGTAAAAAGAAACTGCTGGTACGCTCATAGGGTATTGAAGTCTGACATGTGTGGAAATATTTAAGCGAAATTCGGGTGTCTCTAGGTATCGTGTAATATAGCCTTAAGAGATACAATTTTAAAACTTCGACGTCTGCACACATTTGCTGTCATTCAGGGCGAGTTAGAAGTGAGCCACCTGTCATCAGACTTTTAGGATCGCAGATTTGATTGGTCTTTGTGTTTTGCCTCTCACGACCATCCTACTGGTTCACGTGGCGTCGGACACATACTGTCGCTTCCTTATTGGCTGGTCGTCGGTCAATAAGGTGGAAAATAAATTTTGTCCCAATCAAGTATCCTCCACAGAGTAAAATATTTCGCAGTCAAACGTGTCCTTTTGAGTCGGCATAAGAAAGTATTGTTTTTTTTTCGTCCGGAAAATCGTTATTGCTGGGCTAAAATGTTCTTGTAGGCTTTGGTTTCGTACAAGTATAACAAATAATCTACATCCTTACGAGTTTTGTTTTAAACCAAAAAATAAAAAAAAATTGAACATGGTGTTGCACGGGCTACATTCAGACGTAGTCCTCAAAGTGTTTAACACGAAATTTAACAGAATATGCCGGAACAGCTTGGACACGCTATCAATATTTAAATGAACGTGAAATATGGGTTTGATATGAACGATATTTATTGTGGAGGTTCCTCTTTTATAATACCTGTAACTTATGTGTAGGGATAGGCAAATCTCGCGGGTTCAATGAACTACAGGTTAGTCGCCACAATGCTGTGTTTACTGGAGCCTCAGTTGTTTGTTCATAGGATGTTTCTCCAGTGAGTAGCCAGTGTTACTACACACCTCGTAGTATGGGATTCGCTACTTGTTTCCTTTCCAGTCTGCTATTGGCTCAGAGACGTCCAGGGCGTGTCTAACAAACTGTGATCCAATTGCAAAGTCAACTTCAGTGTGCATATGTTTGACGTCAACCTTGTCCTGAAATGAAGTCGCGAATTCTTCCTATCACTACTTATGGATAGAGACCTGCAAAATTCGCGTTATTATTTGAGGACAGTTTAAACTTAAAAATTTCGTACATTTGCAATGCGTTTGTCATTGGACTGTGCTTTATGTAACACGCCCCCGGTAATACTGAGCCAATAAATGAGCATTTAACATTCGTGTTTCCCAATCACGTACAGTTCACTCAGAAAGAGAGTAACTTCACATCTGGGCAGCAGCCAATGTAGAAACGACGCCGGCTCGAGTATATACAGTATTGTGAAATTTACCTTGATGCCAATAATAACGCGAATTTTGCAGGTCCCTAGTTATTGTTTAATTAATTAAATATACTGTTAATGTGTGTTGGTGTGTGAAAAAGCGTGTGCGAGTAAACTTTGCACTACTGTTTTATTTTATGTATTTTTTCAGGTACCTGACATAATTTAAGATGTAGCAAACATAAAATGTCTTATACTAATGAATTTTTTTGTCTTTTTATAATTTGCAGTTTTAAAATGTTGGCTAATCAGCGTTATATTGTAGTTTATTCTTATAAATATCACAACTATATGTACGTGAATATGTCATATGTGTATGTGGTTTTGAGTATAAGTTATGTGTAAGTGTATACGTATACACATAAAAACATACTTGAAAAGAGAAATCATGTAAGTTCATTATTCAGTTTATTTTAATTTATAATTTTATGTATGTTGGTTTTGATACGTGTGTTCTGTTTCCTCAGAATTTTAAGCGGTGACTACATTCTACGTCTGAATCAGTGAAAATTTCACTGTTCAATTCAGTTAACATTACCTGACTTGTTTGACAGTCATTTCAGTCAATGTTAAATTGACGAATCAGTGCAAAATGCCAGTTTTCTTATACTTATTGATTCAATGACATTTTCCATTCACTCGTCAATCATTTCATTCTCTGATTCGCTATGATTTGTTATTTTAATGATGGACAAGTTAATTATGGTGTATCAAGCGGAATACTATGGTTGGAGACCCCCCCCCCCCCGAGAATTTCGCCGGATCATTTCTAGGCAAGTAGGAATTCACACACATGTACGTTCATGTCACTTTTGTAATTGGTCGACGTGTTGTTTGGCACCTCCTGGAGATGAATGAGCCAATAACAAACATGCAATAAATTGTTGCGCCCACCACCCCCTTTTATTACTACAACAATCAATAATAAACAGTTTATCTCTGTATGAGAGTATTTAAGACTGTGAAGTCTAGCCTGCGGGTCAGTGAACTCGCGAATTTCTCGGATCTCTAACTATGATCCACAACTGATTACTTATATGTAATATTTTGAGCCAATGGAATTTGTCGATAAGTCTGACGTCAGTTGGCAGTGTTGGTAAATAATAGATTTTCATAGCAGATTGTGATATTTGAATGTTTGCTTTTTTTATATATATATTTGCTTTTCCGCTAGTAAACATGGCTAATCTTCAAAAATGTCTGCTGGTAAACTACCAACTGTTCTTCATTTTAAATATATAACTCGCAGCTATTCTTCGTTTCTTCATCATATCTCGGCTTTCATTATAAATAAATTAATTAGTTGGAAATTCTATACTCTGCTCTGATTGGCTGTTGTGCCTTGCGCCTGCACAGTAAATAGAGACCTGAAGAATTCGCGGATTCATTTTGGGACAAGCTATAATTCGAAACACGTGTGTTTATATAACATTAGCCATTGGTTCACACGGTGTGTGACACCTCCTGGAGAACGCTGGCCCAATCGTCGCTTTTCACGGTGACAGCAGAAAGCCAATGTGCAGTCGATGTCAGCATATTTGCACATAAGACTGTAGAGTCTAGTCTGTAGGTCATTGAACTTGCGAATTTTTCAGGTCTCTGACAATAAATAGAGACCCGAGAATTTTGCGGCTTCATTTCTAGACAAGTTGTAATTCGCACACATGTACGACCATTTCACGTTTGTAATTAGTCTACTAGCAC
Source organism: Dryococelus australis (assembly GCA_029891345.1). Lineage (NCBI taxonomy): Eukaryota > Metazoa > Arthropoda > Insecta > Phasmatodea > Phasmatidae > Dryococelus > Dryococelus australis. The sequence continues at coordinate 389,884,294 of CM056993.1, forward strand.
TACAACCAATCAATAAACAGTTGGTATCTATATGAGAGTATATAAGAATTTGAAAACTAGCCTACAGGTCATTGAACTCGCGAATTTCTCGGGTGTCTAACAATAAATGAAATATAACAGTTCCCTGTGAGCACAATGTCAGGAAGTCTGACGCACACGACCCGCTATGCACATCGAAAACATGGCTGCCGATTCTCATGCACACGACCTACGTTCTGTGGTTGCTATGGGGGCGACTTTCTTGACTACAGCGATCCTAGCGGGAGAGTGCAGCACCTCCTCGCCATGGCCTCGCGGCTTGAACTGGGCACGGGATAAAGAATCTCGCCTACTGAAAGATGTATGAGTACCTGTACTCGATTAAGACCACGCAACAGTTCCTTTTACGGCGCGCTGTCGCTTTCTGCATGCAAGTTCTCCTCTTCTTCACTCTCCGGATCTCTCTTCTCCCTGTCCGTGGAGAAGAATAGGCTACAATCGAGGCCATTAGAATCCAGTCAGTCGCAAGTCAAACCATGGTTAAAGAGGTCAATTTATCGCGGGAAAAGTTGACTGTTTGCTAGGATTCAACGAACTCTACACATGTCCGACGGTTTCATTCCCTTATTGGCTGTCATGAATGTATGAGGCTACTAACCTCGTTCCACTGGGCCAATGAGGATTGTGATACTATAAGGCAGAGCGTTCGTGGTTGACGTACAAACAACTTAGCCGACTCAAAACCTTGTTCATCCAAGCATAAAATAAATAAACTAGCTACAGTGTTATCGAAGATATGTTGGCTCAAAAAAATGTCGCGATTTGCCATCGTCTGTATACACGGCGCTTGCAATTTTGCCGACCTCGCGAAGAAGAGAAGAATGGTTTGTAATGGAACACTGACCCGACTACACATAGGGAAACCCGATTTTCGCGGATATGAACCTACATAAACTATATTTCAATATCCCACAGTTTTTATTCCGTCAGTGGCCGCTTGACTTAGCCGAAGACACTGAGCTGGTTACTGCGGCCATGAGAATTAATTTACTGCGGAACTGAACGTCTGTGATTGGCAGGCACAAGATGCGCAGCAGGTGAATGTAACCAATCGCGGAAGCCGATCTGAGTTAAAAGCATTTTGAAGTACAACTTGACAGGAATTTTTTTCGCGACCGAACTACACAACACGCAGAACTCATTAAAAAGTAATACGCTCACTACCAAAAATCTCATAAAAGTACGGTTTATGCTGCATATGAACGAAGAATGTATACCTACGATTTGCTACACTGTGAAATTTTTTTGCTAGCATTGACTTATTACAATGTTTTAACAAATCAATTAAAAATACGCTATTTTTAAACAGCTTCTAAACGTATTTCCACTATGGTTGTTTCAGTGAGCACTTATTGCAGCTAACCGAGAGAGTGGAGAGATTTGGGCGGCTCTGAGCCGGCGAGGGTGAAGCGAGATGAGTATGAAGCATCACCGGAATGAAATGGCGGGGAGTATGGGAGATCCCTGAGAAAACCCACCGAACGGCGGCATCGTCCGGTACGATCCCCATATGCGAAAATCCGGGAGTGGCCCCGCCGGGAAATGAACCCGGTTCGTCTTGGTGGGAGGCGAGTAGTCTAACCACTACACCACAGCAGCTGCAGTAAGTAATACTGTCGCCGTATTAATTACTCTGGTCGTGTGTAAATAATTATTAAAGTTTTTTTTTATAAATAATTGTAATAACTGATATTATGCACACCGGTTTCAGTCGGAAAGTGTTCATTTCTATAACTCAGATGAAATAAATTATTCAAAATCTTAGTATTAAAATTTTCTTACACACAACCATAGCAATGATTATGTCTACCCACCTTACTTGATGAAGGTTTTTTTTTTTTTGCAAAATATGATTTCTTATTGATCCAGAATAGAAATACATACGCTTAAATTTGGTTTAAAATGAACTCTTTTAAAATTATTTACAGCATTTACGTAAGCCAATTCTCCCTAGGGGAAGAGCTCTACCAAACAATGCAGTGTTTTAACCTATTGGAGAGTATTTTATTATTATTACGTTCTACTCTAAATTTTACGTAATAGACATATCTCAGAACACAACTAAATGTAGTATATACTGAGTAAAAATATAAGCTGTTTTGTGTATATGCCTACTTTTATTATTTACTTTGAAAACAATCAGTCTTCAAGGAAAGTTCATTAACAAAATATAAACTGAAGTCCTTTCATTTTAGATCCTGTTGTGCACGGTTGCTCTGAACTACAAGTATAAACTTAATTATATTAATCATTATGAAAAATGAGGTAGGAAATGTAATGTTACATGAAGGACGCCTGCGGGACGTATCCGAGTTCGTGAGGGATGGTGGTCTTAATGAAAATAAAAGAACTAAATTTGATTTCCATTTTATTCACGCAGCTTTTATTTACATCACAAAAATTATTTGTCTCCAATTTTACCCTTTTTATTTAACAGTGAGCGCAATATTTAATATTTATTTCAACTGTAATTAACATCCCGCTCAATTGTCTCAGTTTGGTTACAGTCAATTATCTCGTACTCATCATTAACACGTATTCAGTCCATCTGTTGTCACCATTTATAATGTATTTCACTCACGCATCTATCAATAGTCCTACCTGCCAGCCGCACTCTTCACTACTTGATACTCGCAGTCGCAGATTTCCCTTCCTCTTGTCACTCCTCTCGCCGCTCATATTCTATCGCTCGGAACTTGGCCACGCATCCATTCAACAACTACGTTTAAACTAAACTCCCAGCTCGGGGACCTGTCACACTTTTATATCGTTCACCATAACCGTCTGGAAAGTTCAGCGCACCCCGTGTCGCGCTGAGAGAACGATGTCAGTAATCCAGAACGTTCGATATAAACGCAGAAATCAATACAACCAGGGTCAGCAGCATGCACCGCGAAAGAGATTATCGCGTCGGCTCGACTTTTGTAACATATACGCACTACCCCCGCCTGCCATTCAAAACATTCCATTGACGTGCTGCCCCGTTATCATCGCCACTCTGTCCTCTTCAGCCCGCTCGCGCGGGGCGGCCCAAGGTCAGCAGCGCAGACCAGCGACACGTAACAGTAATACGGCGTATGACCCAATGTGATTGTTACGGTGAAAGACACGCCCTTGTAAAATGGGGATTAAAAATTAGTTTCTTTCAGAATGTCACAAACTACATGAGTTGGAGAAACAAATTCGCTAATAGTGTTAACGTGATTGAATCGATATCTTGTGCGAGTGATGCCTTCATCACTTGTCATTAGTTTGCCTACCTGGCAGACAACACACAGCACCTTTCAAACCTTGCGTGTTTTCTCGAGAGCCAATTAGCTGAGTGTGTTTCACCAAAGCAAAAATTCTCTGCCTTCGATGTACGTACATACACGTGACTGTCATGTCATTACTATCGATACACACTCATTGGTAACACACTTCTGATGGCTAATAACATCGCAGCCCGTAATCTCCTAATGACGCGCGATGTAGTTATCCGACTAATGTTCACATATGGCAGATATCAAAACAGGATATCACTAGTTAGGAATTTGTCGTTTCATATTGTGTAGTTTCTGACCTTTTTACAAATAACTACTGTACTTTGAATTTGCACTGATTCCAGTGCAATTGTGAGTTAAAAATCAGAGAATACATACAAAATACAATGAATATACCAAAATTTCATCTTTTCCAAGTTTATTAACCCCAATAATTTTTTTTAGAATGACAGATCATATGGTGCCAAAATAACATTAAAACAAATCAAAAGGACCTGGTCAGGAAATAACTATTCACTAAAATATGTAATACTGATAATTTTCATCTCTCAGTTTACAATGACACAAACTATCAAACACCGTCAACAGGTGCGTTAACAAATAGTTTTCAGCAAGGTCACAGCAAACGCCGTTAATTACTCTCTCCGCGATTAAAGTGCAACCAGAGCGTATTTATATTTACCATATACGCACGCTGTTGAACACTTGCCAAATATGTCAACATCGGGGAAATTATTAAAAATTACAACGTTCATCAATTGCCTTCACAAGCACGGCAACCATTCAGGAAAATTACAAATGATTGAAACAGTTAATTATCATTAGAGCGTCGAAGAACCTTTCTACGGCGCAGTTCCTTGTGCACACTACAAGGTACTTTAAAATAGACGCGTACAAAAACTAACATTTAAAACTTCATCAAACGAGCTCACCGCGACCGAAGAGGGTGGAACTCTAAAAGAAACTATTTAAAATTTACTTTAAATACCTTCACTAAAATTGATAAGTATCATTCAGGCGGCACCCGGTAAAAAGTAGAGACGGTCCATCAAAGCAGCTGAATATAAAATATTAACGAGACGAATACAAGTGAAATAAAGTTACCAGGTTACCTCCCTCTACCAAGGCATGAGCTGTGGATGCACTAAGTAGCAAACAACACGACCGGGCCAGCCGAATGGGGCAGCGATTCAATTACTGTACTATGCAAACGTAAAAACCCAAGTACGCATAGCGACTACGTAACACAATCTTAAATAAAGGCAAAACTACTACCAAAGCTACAATTGTGCACTACTCACGTGCCAAACACTAGCCCAGTTAATAAGCGCTGTCCACAACTCGCCAGTGGTTCCCATCGTGGCTCCTAAACCGTATCAAGTATTGCTAGAGACCTGCAAAATTCGCGTTATTATTCGGGGACATGTTAAACTTGAAACACGTGTATCTTTTCAACAAGTTTTGTCATAGGACAATACTTAATGTGACATACCATGGGTGATTCTGCACTAATAGAGGAACAATTTGCAATTGTGTGCCCCAATCACGTGTAGTTCAGTTAGAGAGGGAGTGTCTTCCCATCTATGCAGCAGCCAATGGAGAAACGGCGCCGGCTCTAGTGCATACAGTACTATGAAGTTCAGCTTGATGCCAAATAATGACATGAATTTTGCATGTCCCTAAGCATTGCGTAAAATGCACCACAGTTTACTTTAAAAAACCAATCACTGCTCCGGAATTGCAATTAGAATATGTTGTCGCACTCCATGACCGTGTCAGACGTCCGCACGATCAAGCAGAACAGAAGCAGGAGACGAGGTGCTTCTTGTAGTCGCCAAAGGTAGAGTAGTGCCGGAGGGGTAGCAGCCTTTTTTTTTCTGGCGAGCCCCCTCCAAATCCCGCTACGCGCCAGCGTGAGCACCTTCACAGTTCTGTCTGGGCCCTCGGCATGCATGTTAGTAACTAAGACGGTTGGAGAATGGGAGGTGTCCCAGGGCAAGCCCTACACGCCTTAGGTCGGGTTTTATTATTAAATTGGGCGCATGCATCGCGGCTGAGCAGGGTTGTAGTGCCATGGCCGCAATTGTAGCCATGTGCACACCCCGAAAGAAGAAGGGTCTAGATGGAGGAGCATAGCAAACCAGGCAAAGCGGAGAGGGTCGTGGAAAATCTATGCGACAGTCGCGGACGATAAAATTATTCCTTTTAACAGGATTAGGGCTGGATAAAGTAGGGTATTTGTTAGTTCGGGAAGAAAGACTTCTGTTGGTTTGATGCGGGGTGAAATGAAATGAGATCGCAGCTGGTGTGTAGTGCGGGGGACAGAACAGCCCCCGCGCCGATGCCAGTCATCGTGTGGGCGCAGGTGCCCTTGAAGTTGAGCTACTGTCAATACTGTCGTGTAGGCGAACCAGCACTGCAGTACCGACAGCAACTGAGGATGCAGGGTCCCCCTGCTTCTCGTCGAGTGCGTCGGAAAACAGGACAGCTCCATCCATGACACCGACTCCATCTTCAACCCTCCGCGCCGATGCCAGGATCTCCAATCCATGGGTGAAGGCGGGGAGAGTTCTTTCGGAGAGCCACCCCCTCCCCCTCCTCCAAAATAGCCCGTCGGTCTGGGAAACGCGAGACATCCGGGGCCTACCAGTGGTGGTGGTGAATCCGCTGGCCCAGGAGTGAAGGCTGTCATCGGGGTGCTTCCAAGGTCCGATGCATTCAAATCCATTCATCACGCACCCGGAGTCGGCAGCCCACAGAATCCAGCAGTGAGGATCGTTACACTTCGCATTTTTCAGCACCTAGAGATTCCCCTCCCGTCTTGATCGTTGGGCCACCTCCAGCAGATGCGCTTCGCCATCTAGTACTGAGCGGCCCAGGTTCCCGACGTCCACGACGACGGCGCTCTCGCACCGGCCAGTTGGTTCGTGGGCTGGTGTTTGGTTGTTTCCAGCCACTCCAGAGCCTGGAGATCCCCTATCCACCACCTGGGGAGGCCACGAGTAGCGGATAGTCGCCGCACCCAACATGTCATGGTCCCATCGCACTCGCTGGTCCTCAAGTGGCGGGCAGTTCCCAGCAAGCCAGAGCACGCTCTCCGACACTGGTCACGTGACACGCCGGGGTAGGGGGGAGGGAGAGCGGAGAGACGCAAAGAGCAGGGAAGCGGCGAGAAGCGAAATCAATCGGCGCTGAGTGTGGTAAATGTCCTAACTAAACGCAAATTTGCAACTTTCGAGGGTGTTACTGCCTCTTAGTAATATCGTGAGGTCATTGGCCGTATTATGATTTTTACCTGATTTCCCACAACGAATCCTTTCTAGAGACCTAAAAAATTCAAGAGTTCAATTACCTGTAGGCTGTACTCTATTGACGTATGAAAAATCAGGCAAATATCACTAGTCATTGGTTGCTTGTTGCATTCATAGACTAAATATGACGTAGACCGATTTCGCTGGCTGCGCACAATGAATCTCCGTGTCCCAACACTGAACTGCTTTTCTGCCAATACGACGTGCAAAAATGGCGTGGACTGGATTTGAGGTTAGAAAACTACATAGTAAACACGTGCTTTGAGATGTATGTATACTTCCTCTAACCAATGTGTAATGCATTTTGAGTAAATTATAATTGGTAAAAAAAATTTTATTCATACAAAAGTGGTTGTCATTTAAAAATTAAGATATAAACAAACACGTTCATCACTGTTGACCATGTGACTTTGACAGTTGTGTACGATTGGGGTAGGTCAATGTTGGGTACATGCGCAGAAGACGAATAATCGGTCTACCATATATTTAGCCTCTGGTTGCATTAGCGGAAGACGGTGATTTGGTATGCATTTTACTGTGTGTTTATTATTGCCTCAGAATTGTCCAGGAGGTGTAAACTAACGGGTGCACCAATAGAATAAGCAACACAAACGTACGAGGTTTTTTAATTCTGGCTTCTACCGAAATGAAACCGCGAATTTTTCAGATCTCTAATCATCTCACATAGATTGTACCCGAACTTTTGGATAAACCTATGCACTGTGTATCGCGTTGTTAGGAAATGCATATCTGAAACGCTCAGAGTCTTCATTCAGTTCTATTTTCCTTCGTACTGCACCGAGCAGATGTAATCGCTACACACGTCATCAAAAATTCATTATTCTATATATGTGTGAAATGTTTTTCAACTTATGGGAATTACTTACCAGCGCTACAAATTCCTTGTACAAAAAATGTTAGGTGGCGTGTTTTCCTCACAACGGCCTGTCACAATAAACACTTTTTGTATTTCTCAGGACGTGCAAACAATCAAAACTATATCATTTGCCGGAATGAGATAATTCACACTGAAATCATATACCATGACTAACTTCAAGGAATGTTTAAGATCACGATAGGAATTTTTAAAAATTGCTCAAAACACGGATAAATTTTTGTATATTATTTATTTGCAGCAGTTTTTTCCTTGTGGCATAATTTTTTCTCCATAAATAGATTAAGATATGGCCTACCAGTCACCCTTATTAAATTTTCTGTAAACGATTTCTCTTGTTTTATTTGCACGTACCAAAAACGCTGAAATTGTGATTTTGACTTGCCATAATGCAAAAACTTTGAGATCTAACTTTTTTTTAGCGAGGACAGGGCACTCACAAGTAGGAACGTGAAAAATTCGTGTTATCTTTCGGTGACGTGATAGACTCCAGTGTCTTATAAATAGAGACCTGAGAAATTCGCGAGTTCAATGACCTGTAGTCTAGACTTCGCTGTCTTATATACTCTCATACAGATATCAACTGTTTATTGGTTAATTGTTGTGGTAGTAAAAGACGGTGGTTGGGCGCACAATTTATTGCATGTTTGTTATTGGCTCATTTATCTCCAGGAGGTGACAAACAACACGTCGACCAATTACAAAAGTAACATGAACGTACGGGTGTATGAATTCCAACTTGTCTAGGAATGAACCCGCGAAATTGTCGGGATCTCTGCTTATAAACAAGTGAGCACATTCCTTGGTTACACTGGCCGATGCACTTTAATAAACGTCACGTATCTGCTTTACCTCCTTAAAAGAGAGATTGGCCAGCTCACCACTGAACTTACATTATTGGCCAGAGAGTTCTCCGAAGCGTGCCAAACGTATTTTCGGCCAATGATTGAAGTCGGTCAAATACACAGTAACCAGCAGTTCAGTCTGTTCTTAAGTAATAACGTGGAGTTCGCAGGTCTCTAGTCATAACTAGGGACCTGCAAAATTAGCGTTATTTATTGGCATCAAGGTAAACTTCACAGTACTGTATATACTCTAGCCGGCGTCGTTTCTCCATTGGCTGCTGCCCAGATGTGAAGTTACTCTCTTTCTGAGTGAACTGTACGTGATTGGGAAACACGAATGTTAAATGCTCGTTTATTGGCGCAGTATTACCGGGGGCGTGTCACATAAAGCACAGTCCAATGACAAACGCATTGCAAATGTACAAAAATTTTAAGTTTAAACTGTCCTCGAATAATAACGCGAATTTTGCAGGTCTCTACTCAAAAGTTATGTCTACAAGTTGAACGTACATGCATAAAAGTATGTAATATTTGTGCCCACCGTCCTTTAAAGACCAAAATAATAGGAAGCCTTCCCGATATTTACAGCGTAGTTTCAGGTGTTGATACGTGTTAAGAGGATTCAGTGTAATATGCTATTGAACAGCTTAACAGCATGATTTACAGATTGTTTTGTTTCGCGAGTACAAACTGGGACATGACGGAAAAAAATATATCGCAACGTAGTGAGCGCGCGGGATGTAAACGCCACTCCACAACTTGTAAATACATTACATTTATCGCAACGTAGTGAGCGCGCGGGATGTAAACGCCACTCCACAACTTGTAAATACATTACATTTATCGCAAAAGCGAATCAATTTCCTCTCGTACTCCTTTCACTGGCTGCCACGGGGGCCGCGGTGGCTGAGGGGGGATAGCCCGCTCGCCTCCCGCCAAGGCGAACCGGGTTCAATCCCCAGCCGCGCCACCGGACTTTCGTACGTGGGAATCGTGCCGGACGATGCCGTTAGTCGGCGGGTTTTCTCGGGGATCTCCCGTTTCTACCGCTCTTTCATTCCGGCGCTGCTCCATTCTCACTCAATCACCCTCATCGGATCTCAAGTCCTCGCTGTTAAGAACCGCCCAAATCTCTTCACTCACGCACTCACTGATAGCCACACGGATAACGTTACTTTTGAAACTACCGTAAAAAAAATCATCATGATAACATTCTTTAAAAATATATATATATAATAAAAGGCGGATGGCGAATTACCAAAATAAGTAATAGAAAAATTCACCCTCATTGAGACACCCAATCACATTGCTGTTTGCCTACGCTATAGGGGCCCCACAAATATAACTGTTGTTATGAACACAATCAGTACAGGTTTCAGCTGCGTACGTCTTACACAGGAGAGTAAAGTAATTAAATATTGTTATACTCTAGTTTTTTTTATTACAGTGCACTTTAGTTCAAGTACCTTTTACCATGTGCAGAAATGTTGAGCCAACATTACTGAACTCTTGTGTGCCATTTAGTAGTCTCCCGCATTTCTGATCACTCAACAGCAGATAAGTGTTCACAAGATTTATTGTCGAACTTTACCATTTGCCTCGTCGCTATAGAGAAGGGTTTGCGAAAGTTTAATGTTTAAAACTGTTGTATTTGTTACAAATAATCATCAAATATTCGCTAAAGAAATACTCCTCAGTTGTAAATAGCCACCCCCCTCGCCTCGTTTTCGTAAACACATATACATATCCAGAGCACACTTTCAGTATACACATGAACCATATACTCCTTCCCGTGGCTTTTTAAAAAGTATGTACTGTTTTGCAAGAGGACAGCTGCAAAGAAAGGAGATAACGCGTGAAATACGGTTCGGCTGATAAAGATGTGTTAGTTTTTGTTGCCGGCAGCACTAGCTGAGGTGAAATGTGTACGAAGAGTTCGCTAGTAACAATATAAAAGTAAACAGACTGAGATGCATAACTTTCAGGCGCAACCACTATTGCCATAAGCATATCACTAACACGACACAGTGTTGGACATAAGAATTAAACTGCTGGTTTCAGTAAGACCCGTGTTGACTGTCCATAACGATAAACACCCTACCTAAGCACAGGAATAATAACAAGCGGAGTTCAACCTGGTTTATTGTTACTATCACTGTGGGTCGATGTTCAGCCAATCGGAAGATCTGTAGCTTGTACTACGTTGTCAAATGGAAAACTTATTTACGAATTAAGAAATTGTGTGTGTTTACTTTATACCTCGAATATGTGTTTTCTTTTAATTATTTCTGGAGCATCGTGGCCACAAAAGTTTTGGAATGTTTTAAGTTGACGTTGACAGTAAAAATTGAAACGAAAAAGTAAAAAAAAAAAAAAAAGTCTCAGATCTATCGAACATAATAATTTTTTTATGAAAACACTGTCAGATATATAAAATTAATTTTTTTTCGGTACTAAATGTAGCAATATAAACCAAGAGAATATTGTTATCGTATCAGTTGTAGCCAGGCGTTGTCTTGCGTATGTGCTTATGTAAATGTGTTAGTGATATGTCAATCGTAGCCAAGGCTTTACAAAAAAAAACCGAAGAGTTTGTACGTTTGTCATGGTTGTAATATTTACCACAAGGGAAAAAGAAATTCGCGGTACGTTCAAAATTAAACTTTGATGTAATGAGTATACATGAGAGAGCGGCAAATTCAGCTCGGCAATAAAAGCACTGACCTAAAATGCGGAGACTGGGTTTAATGCACGCGCATTCCGGCCTTCTCCTGTACGATAACCCTGATCCACTACTCGTAAGTAGCTATTAACTTTCTCGTTTCGCGACAGCTCGACACAAACAACACAGCAAGTTCAGAATATGCGAACATGCATGATTTTTCCGAAATTAAGGGGCTCGCCTACCCGGAGGTGTCTTCTACTTTTGAAGTACAGAAGCGCGGAAACGATAAGGGCGACACTGCCACGCGATTCAAGTGCGCCATCGCCTATAAGCGCGAGGCTCTCATCTGGCGTGCAGTGTTCTATAGGCTATTCACGGTAAAGTGAGCACTTTTTGAAGCCCTCTCATTTGGAATAACAGTGAAGAATATATTTTATTGAAGCTTTAGGCGTTCACTTTCGAGTCCGGAGAAATATATACACTGTGTTTACTACACTCATGGGAATATTTATTTTAAAAGTAATGGAATGATTAAAAAAATGGCTAATAGGAAAAAGTAACTAGTGCCTCAAAAGTGCTCACTTTACTTTGAACCGCCTATAGTCACACTGCGTGTAGGCTTGCCTATGGGACTTTCAGCAGTGACATTATTTTACTGGCAGAAAGTCTGTAGGAAGGTTCGGTGCAGGGCGCGTATGTTCTGACGTAAGGCACTTTGGAAAAGCCGTTTTGGAGTGCCATGTTATGGGCGTTTCTAACGTGCGTGACGTATTGAAAGCACTTCGCAGGCCTCGTTTGAAGCGTGTGTTCTTTTCGTAGATCATCACAATGGACGCGCGTTTAATAGTTTCGTGGAAAACCGTGAATTCCTAACACCCTGTAAAGCAGTTCAAGCGCCAGCTAGGCGGGGTCCTTAATGTCTCCAAACTTTTTTCCCTGCTGAGCTCGGAAAAAAATCTGCTCTTCGTGGACACGGTAGGTAGGAGCTCGTGTGGTAGTGAAAGCGATTACTTTTCTGCGGAGAGTTCTCGTGGCGACAGTTATGTTTTGTTTTTGGTTTTTTTAATATTTCCTGTTTGAATCGAGGAAGACTTCCCTAGGAATGACCTGAACTGTACAATGACCCACTGATCAAGTTACTAGCTTCCATTTTGCCGTCCTGTTGCAATCCTCGGGGCCCATGTTACAGACGAGCTATGAATCTGTGGAAATTCACACGTTGGTATTAACGGCGGGTCATAACATTCAAAACGACATCGAAAGTAGCAGTGATTGAAATATAGCATTTGAGTACACGTATCTGTTATGCGTTCTAGATTTCAAAGCATCAAATCGCAGAATTGGTGGCTAGCTGTGTTTCTTTTCCCACTTCGCAGTTCCGTGCAAGCAAAGTTCACTATTAATTCGTAGATTCAAGGGCATAATTATCAGTACTCGGGTGATAAGGCAGTAATGAAATTCTATCACTTTCGAAGTTTCGAAAGTCAGTTGCGAATTCGCGTGAGACGTAAACACTCACGAGATGTTTTATGTAAACCAATTGTGTTAAATACGTTTCATAAACACGACATTGTATATTCCTAAGCCCTTCGCGTAAAACAATACGTTTTCCATATGTCTTAAAATGGATCAGATCACTATTTCTGTTTGGGAAATCCACATTAACTGTAATATAAGAAGTTTTGTGCGTGCGCGTTCGGTAAGTGCTGTGATAATGGCTTACCAAGTTTAGATTCACTGCCCTATTTGTACCATAAATAACTAAGTTAGCATGCTTATCAATGGTATGGCCTGACCAACAGGTTGGTACGACCCGCAGGCTAGACTCCACTGTCCATAGATGTTCGCTTTTTGGTTACTACCCAGGTGTGTAGCCAGTTTTGTCTCCTCGCAGCAGGTCGTACGGGATTCGCTGCTGGTTTCCTTGCGGGTCTTCTATTGGCCCAGAGTTCCCCTAGGCGTGTCTGACTAACTGTGATACAATTGCAAACATAACAGAAATAAACAAGTGTTTAAGGTCTAGCTCGTACTAAAATGAGTTCGTGAAATCTCCTATTCCCTACCTACAGGCTACCGTGTTCGTCCCGTGGTGCAATAAGATGGACTAATTTTGGTGGTCTATGTACGTCCTCGAAAATAGCTCACTATTTACCTACGGAACTTCAGAATCATATGTTCGCACAACGACCGCAACATCATCGTGCCGTTATTATTTATTAAAACTGTAATGTTTCACAGGTGCATTAGAATTCGGTCGCAAGGGATGTACTAACATTTCACAGTATGTAATGTGTTAACCTTCGAGGCTGTGGCAGTTATAGAGGCAGCGAAAGCAGTTCAATGTCGGGAGTATGGGGGTGGTTAATGCGCAGCTGGGACGCTCACTCTGCCCAGCGTTTTTTTTTTTTTTTCTCTCTAGGGACCGCCCTCCGCCTGCATTCATGCGCTGCCAGCTTGCGAAAACAACGGCATTTCGCAACGCAATTACATGTAAATTACCTTCACAGCGCCGCATAGCCTTCATAGCACGTCACCTGCTGTTCCTTCTCCACCCCGTCAACACATAGCTGTTTCCCGGAAGAACAAAACTATCAGGTGACTGTGTGGAGAGCGGTGAGATTTGGCCAGCTCTTAACATCGAGGTCTTGAGAGCCGATGAGGGTGTAGGCGAGTTGAGCATCCTCCAGCACGATTCCCAAATGCGAAAAATCCGGGAGCGACCATGCCAGGAATGGATGCCTAGGCGGGAGGCTTGTAGTCTGACCACTACACCACCGCGGCCCCTACGACTACGTCATCACAGAATACGTATGCGCACAGAAGTAAAATCGCGCCAAACGGCGTGCAGAGCTCCAGCAGAAAACGTGCTATTAAAAAACCGTCCAACGTTCCTGACTGAGGTCTGCTTACGAACAGCATCTACGAAACGTTACGGGCATGTAAACGTTTTTCTGTTCCTCCATTTCCCTCTAAAGCGTGTTTTTGTGATAGGGAAAATGGCTCCAACGGGTGTTTGCACGCTCGTTTTTAGGCATGGACATTCCGCTACAAAACATTTAAAAAAGGAATAGGGATGTGCATAAACTTTTGTTTTGGTTATTACGTCATAAAATGGCGGGGTCTCTGCTGAAAGTCTCATAAAGGCGCATTATCGACGGCAAGACTGCTCTGCGCGTAGAGGCGATGAGAGAGTTGATGCGCATGTCTCGGTCGCCCCTAGCGCTCCTACGCGTTTAGGCCTCAGACGTGCCAAATTCCTTCAACCAAGTCGCCGAAATTTCCGACTCAAGTACCGAATAATCTACATTATTATATAAAGAGGTAAAGTTTGTTTGTTAGAGGCAATCTCTGGAACTACTAAGGAAATACATCTGGTCGTGAAATTTTTTCGCGAAATTCGGGTGTCCCTATAGGGATGAGCGTACAAGTGACTCATGCTTCAATAGGGTTAGTGATTTTTCGTGAAATATTCGGAGCACACAGTAGACTTCAATACTGTATACATACCACAGCTGCTTTCATACCACCATTGGTTACTCGTGTCGTATCCGCATTTGACAGAGCCACTCAGGACTACGTAACTCCGACACTGAACCTTCGTGATTTGTGCGCAAACAGTTAACACGGAGGAGAACATGTTTCAGCCAATCAAAACAGCTGGACGACCCGACAGTGCTTTGAAGTACATACTTGCCTCGAAATCTTTTCGCGAAATATCACTGCCCCTACGCATCAATGCGAGTGGTCCTCCGGGGAAAACGCAAGGAAGTCAGTGATTTGTCAACCCCAGATTATAACGCAATGACCAGATCCATCTCTTCTGCCCCTCAGGGGCAGCGGTGGTGTAGTGGTCAGACTGCTCGCCTCCAACCCCCCCCCCCCCCCCTTGGGTTCGGTTCCAGGTAGGACTCACTCCCGGATTTTCGCGAGTGGGAATCACGCTGAGCTCGCTTCACTCTCATTGGCTCTCAAGACCTCGATGTTAAGAGCCGCCCAATCCTCTGAACTCAATTCACGAGGTCACGTTCCCACAAGAGGTATTATGTAAAGGGCCGAAGCTGCGGTATTTGGAGCAGAGGTAGCACGCATCTCCTGTACCCGAGCGTGAGACCTCGCCAAGGTGAACATGCGGTGTGGTCTCTGTGTGTGGCGCTGTTGCAAGACCGAGTTCGGTGGCGCAGCGTGCTGTGGTAAGTATTCACGCTCACTTTCGAGAGAACCTGGTTTCATAGGCGCCGACCCTAGGCGGCTCAACTGCCTTCCCCCCCCCCCCCTTCCTTATCAGTAGGGACAGGTGTATTTCGCGAAAATATTTATGGCCACGCTATTCTTCAATATACCACGTCCACAACCACAAATTCCTTTGGTTATTGACCCTCGTGTCTACGTGAGAAAACATGTTCCTATTTGACATGGCCAATCGGAATAAAAGTACTCCGATACTGAACGCCCACGATTCGCAGGCAGACACTCGAGGCACGTGATATTTAAAATCACCCAATCACGAAAGTGCATATGATCAAAATTGTTTTGGAGTACAACTGGTCTTGAAAACTTTTCGCGAAATACACCTGCCCCCACCTATCAGTAGAGAAATGAAAAATTCGCTACTTCAATGACCTGCAGGCTAGACTCTACAGTCTTATGTATACATTATGTAGAGATCAATCGCGCATTGGTTGCCTGCTATCACAGCGGAACCAATTGGACCAGCGTTCTGCAGGGGGTGCCAACCACCGTGTAGACCAATCGCTTAGGTTGTATAAACACACGCATTTTGCATTCTAACTTGTCCCAAAATAAATCCGCAAATTCTTCAGGAAATACTGTGTCAATAGGGAGATTGGCCTTTTAAACATACCGACAGGCTCATCATAAAATTACATTAACTGGCTCAAGCAATCTATAATGATAAAGACTGCCGAGAGTTCCTGCTAACTGTGCGAGTTAACGATGCACTATATGTTTATGGTCATCACAAATCCCCCCCGGGCCCACGGTGGCTGAGCGGTTAACCTCCTCGCCTCCCACCAAGGCGATCCGGGTTCAATCCCCAGCTGGGTCACTCCAGATTCTCGCATGTGGGAATCGTGCCAGACGATGCCGTTGGTCAACGGGTTTTCTCCCGCTCCTTCGTTCCGGCGCTGCTCCATAATCACCTCAATCACCCTCATCGGCTCTCAAGACCTCACTGTTAAAAGCCGCTGAAATCTCTTCACTTCTCTTCACTTCAGAACCCCCCCTTTTTTTCACTCTCCCCCCCCCCCCCCCCAGTGTCAGTGCAATGTTTGCCGTATTGTCCCCAGAGCTAGTGCGGAAGTTTGAGAGCAAATATGGCCGACGCAAGCAGCCGCTTCGTCGAGCAATCAAGTGAGTGTGTGAGTGAAGAGATTTGTACGGGTCTTGACATCGAGGTCTTGAGAACCGATGAAGGTGAAGCGAGCTGAGCATGGAGCCGCGCCGGAATGCAACGGCGGCGGAAAAGGGAGATCACCGAGAAAACCCGCAGACCAGCGGCATCGTCCGGCATAATTCCCACATGCGAGATTCCGGGGGTGACACAGCCGGGTTTGATTTGGTGGGAGGCGAGTGGTCTAACCACTACACCATCGCGGCCCCTGACAATCAAGTGATAGTTACACGTTACAAATTGACAGTTGCCAGGTACCGGCACGTGAGATTGTTTGTTACCTGCAGCCGTGTGCGTGGCTGGAGCCTCGCTGGAGCAAGGCTGGAGCTGGAAGAGACCTTGAGAGCCGGCTGGAAGGTCGCGCTGGCCGCAGGAAACGAAACTCGCCTTCGGTTCACGCGCCGACGCGCTCACGTGCTGATTGATCTCCCGTGGTCCGAGCTGCGACGACAGCCGATGGCCGATAAACTCTTCTGCTCCGTCCACACGCGTCAATTTATGTTTATTTACTACGAGGAATTATAATGGTCAACAACTAATACGCAGAGACCTGAAAAATTCTCGAGTTCAGTGACCTGCAGGCTAGACTCTACAGTCTTATGTACAAACATGCAGATATCAACTGTATGATTGGGGCAATGTTCTCCAGTAGGTGTCAAACACCGTGTGGCCCAATAGCTAAAACACTATCAATGCACGTGTTTCGAATTATATATATTTCCAAAATGAATTCACCAATTCTTCATGTCTCTACTGATATGCCCACGGCCACAAGCAACAATTTCATATAAGCAATATGTCAGCAAAATTCTCAAAATCGAAAACCCAAAACAACGAATCCATTAAAAGTCGCAAACATTCGAGACGACACGACACAAAAAAAAAAAACGACGTCGCACTCACGACGCCCAGCCCGAGAATCCGAGCTGTCAACGACGGCGGTTACAGAAGAACTTCCGTTGGCGCCAATTATAGAGGGAGGAGTATCCACTTGTCAGCCAGCAGGGGTGTTCGCCCCACTCAGCAGACTAGCAGTGGTTGGTCGTTACTTCAGTTTGCCGCGAATATTCATCAATTACCGGCAGAACTACCCGGCATCGCCCGGGTTCAAGACGATAATGAGAGAAACACGACTCCGTTTCAGCAGCTTCTGGTATTTTAAGTTGGCCACTGAACGCCGTTTCTGTCTAATTTGCTTCATGTCCGTTGAACGGTGTAGGATTGAGAAACACGACGCCGTTTTAAGGATGTCAGGGGTTTTGGGCCCAGTGAGGAGACTGGAGACCATTTCAACGTAAACAGTATAAATTTGGCCTAGATCCGTCAAACGGCGAATAATAGTACACAGAAAAAATATACACACATTACCTTCTCATCAACAGACACTTCAACTGAGGTGTCTAGGGCATGCCACTCGAGAGAAAGTTTGACATTCAGTCGGGTTTCCCATTTTTTTTCTTTTGACTGTACCTGTTTAATGTTTGTAGAGCCAAACAAATCTTTGTTTGGGGCAAGTAAAATAAGAAAAAGGTAAATATTTGGTTTCAACAACAAAATACTTCAATGTCCCGACAAAAAAAGAAATTAATTTGGATGCGCCAAGCATAACTTGTCTTTTTTCTCTGCATGGGGCCCACCGATCGTAATCCACAGTGATCTGTAAACTCTAATACGAGCCATTTATTCATCGGCCTCTTACTCACGATGTAGCCAGTTTTGTCCCATGCCATGTAGAACGGGGTTCGGTAAGGGAGCGTCTAGTAAACAGTAGCCCCGACGATCGACGCCGGATGTCTTTGAAAGAACTCGCGCAGTTTTCATGGTCGTGCCTGCGAACTCCTTCTCCCCGTCCTTTATAGAACCAATTATCCTGTCGGCCTTCGCCGTAGGAGATTATGATACTCCATCTCTTCGTGTTCGACGCCGGCTCAAGGCCTCCCAGGACATCTGTAAACAAAGGCTTCACTTTCACATCCCAGACTGGGCTGCTGCTAAATCACCACCGAAAACTAATTTCACGTTCCTTTTCAATGCGTCTGTGTTAACATTCATGAGCATTGTAACGTCTAGTTATGTGGCGCATTTAATTTACATATATTAAACCTTAAAGTAGTATGCAAATCTGAGATCTGAGTACACACATGTTTACATTATAAAAAGGACCATTGTTCTTACGTGTCTCACGTGTGAGATTATTATTCAGTAATTTTATATTATTTTATTATTCATATTTACTAAGGTACACGCAGCAGCTGAGGTGTAATTAATCGTATGTTTAATGTTACGTATTTATTTTATATTGTCAAGTTTTGAGTAACGTACAAATTTTTTTTTTATGTTGGCAACGTCTGGTAACATCGCTTTAATTATCATCATAAGGAATACACCCTGAGGTAACCTTATGTAACACATGCTAGTTTGAATATTACAACCGACGCCAGTAATGTGTGGCGAGCGAATGTTCTGGTCTCCATCTTGTTTTACGTGGGTCTTAAAGGTAACCCGCCAGGTAGGGCTGGGCTCCGCCTAAAAAGGCGTAATTGTTATATTTAATGTGAAGTTGGCCCCAGCAAGCATGCTCAATTTAATGTTGTTGGCCGACGGCGTAATGGTAAACCCTCAGAAGAGGGCTAGAGAGCATGTCAACGCGAACCATTCGTCATATGTGTAAGGTATTTTCCACAGCCATCCCCCGTGACAGTTGGTCCAGCGGCGAAGTGATATAAAACTTATTTAGTAGCTGCACTTGTTTTTCAACACTTTCTATATTGTCACACAGTGCCAGAGAGCAGTAACTATTGCTTTTGCTCTACCTGATTTAATATATTGCTAGCCAGGGATATTTAATATATTGCTAGTCAGGGATATTTAATATATTGCTAGCCAGGGATATTTAATATATTGCTAGTCAGGGATATTTAATATAGTGCTAGCCAGGGATATTTAATATAATTCTAGCCAGGGATATTTAATATAGTGCTAGCCAGGGATATTTAATATATTGCTAGCCAGGGATATTTAATATAGTGCTAGCCAGGGATATTTAATATATTGCTAGCCAGGGATATTTAATATATTGCTAGCCAGGGATATTTAATATAGTGCTAGCCAGGGATATTTAATATATTGCTAGCCAGGGATATTTAATATATTGCTAGCCAGGGATATTTAATATATTGCTAGCCAGGGATATTTAATATAGTGCTAGCCAGGGATATTTAATATATTGCTAGCCAGGGATATTTAATATAGTGCTAGCCAGGGATATTTAATATATTGCTAGCCAGGGATATTTAATATAGTGCTAGCCAGGGATATTTAATATAGTGCTTGCCAGGGATATTTAAAGAGTGCAAGCTTACAGGCAGATATTTGCAACTATTACGTACGAGAGTAATTATTATCCTACTTGGACTGAATATTCTACACTGCAAAAATATTTTAATGTTTGTGCATCCGTTACGGCACAGCAAAGATTTTTATTACAGTTATCTGACACTACACGCATAGTTGCTTTTTTAACAGGCATAAAGAGGTGTATACATGATTATTCTGTCCAGATGCTGCGTGCTGATTTTCATATGTTTTTGAATCACAAAATGAGGGTGGAAGTCTTATTTAAATAGTGTAAAAGTATTTTCTGCATTCGAGTGAAGTACACGCAGTTAGTTTCCTTGTATCCTGTAATGTGTCACTGATTTGTATCATAGCTATGCTGGAGCTGTACTAAACCTGGATATTGAGGGGACATACAGGTAATCTACTGATCTGATTGTGCGTGAGTGAGTGAAGAGATTTGGACGGCTCTTAACAGCGAGCTCTTGAGAGCCGATGTGGGTGATTGAAGTGCGGATGGAGCGTCGCCGGATTGAAGGGGCTGAGAAAACGGGAGATCCCCGAGAAAACCGAACGATCTTACTTGGTCAGCAGACAAAAAAAGACAACCAGAAAGGCGCTAATAGACCTCCGTGAATATCTAGCAGCAGCGTTCATACATTTCTTCACTTTTATGCTTTTTGTCCAAGTTTCCATTCTCTTTCTGTAACAGGAATATACGCCCATTTAAAATACAATCTCGCCCAATCCGTACGACTCTGTTTAGTAAACCCGAAATGGGAAATACTGTCCTCCCACTAGCTCTGGGTCCCTACCGGGAATGTTGACTTTACAGTAGTCAATGTACAGATGTCGTCTGTAGCTGGCCCACCAGTTCTTTCAGCTCTGTCTGGAATGCTGATCTTCGGGGTATCTAGTGTACTGTATATCAATAAGCGACATCCACGTCTAGGCTACAACGAAACCAACATTCCGTACAGGGACTGAAGTGGCGTAAGCAGGGCCTGCTTCTTCGGAGGAGGCGATCGCAAGTGGACAGGTGTTTTTTTTGGGGATGGGGAAGGATTGCTATACAATAAGACACGTTAATGGCCACCAATAACGTACGGGCCTGTGAGTTTCTTCCCCAGGGAATTTTTTTAATTTCAAGGTTACAATTTAGCAGTAAGCAAGCTTAGTTCATAACAAAATCATGCGAGTTCCTCTGAAACTAATTTATTTTTTATCTAAAATTTGTAAAAAGGTTTATAAATATATTTGACAAACTTGAGCGTTTTATTTACGTGTATCTGGCGCACCATTCAAACTATTAAAATTGAACTTACATTTTTACAGATTTTCCTCGCGCAAGGCCAGCGATGCGCGGAAGTTAGTTTACCATCCGACAATACCAAACTGTAATAACTACACGAAAATTCGGATTCTCGGAGGAGTCAATCGCTCCCCTTTGCATACGCCTCTGCAGGAATAAAGAGCTGGTGGGCGGACAGTATTTGAATGGAGGGCCAATACGCAGTGAGAAAAGTCCATACTAAAGAGAAACAAAACAGCAGATGGTTTTAGGTACAGGCGTAAGGAATGCAGGGAAATAATAACTCTGCTGCAGTAATGCCACTACTGCCACAGATGCTTGAAATGAAAACGTGAGAATTTGAAACCCCGGCAACAGGCAGGCAGTAGGGAACAAGGCCCCGAACATAAGTTTTAATTAAGTTGACCAGTCATATTCCTTTCCACCATGCTAGGACAGAAATATTTCCAACACAGTGTAATGAAGTACAAATACTGCTAAATACACTATAGTGAATACGGAGTGATGAGGGGAGAAGATCCGGACCCTCTCGTGCCCTTCTTGCGTGTGCCGGTGAACCTCCTACAACTCACAGTGAGCACGTGGCAACTCTATATTCCCTTCTGATTGCCGTACTATATATTTATAAGCTTTTATTTAACTTCACTTGTATGGTAGGTGTATGTCCGGCGACCACCGAATCACTAGCAATCACGAAGTATTTGGTGGACAAGTTGTCGATTACTGGTGGCGTGTAGGGTTTCAGTGCCGGGCAAGTCCTCATTTACACATGGTTGTGTGGGTTAAAGATCATCCAAACATTCGAACATAAGAAAGAATTCAAATCATTGAACGCACGTGTGTATGAGAAATACATTTTGAAGAATCCGGTCTGCATGAGCTCGTATTGAAATGTTAAAATACCCGTTAAAAGAGTGCACTGAAACTCGCGTGATAGCATGCGATACCGATGACGGACGAGTCTGTGCATTGTCTACCTATATAATAGATAGGCGAGACAAAAAAGTGTGCTGGATAAAGTGCTTTTATATTAACAGAGGTATAACACGATTGTGATACATAAAATATTTAGGAAATAACTACGCATATCACATATGATGTGATTTTTCAAATCTGAGTCAAAAAGTGTGAAGAGACCGTAAATCTTCCATCCTATGTAATCTTGCGATGCCATGGGCCTAATTAATTTATTTATGCATTAGTCGAACGAAAACGTGAAACAGGCAGGAACCTACATGTATTACTAATATACCAAAATGTTCTATAATGTGTAAACAGGAGGGAAAAAACTTAATGTGTCATAAAATTAAACATTATACTTGCCATACGCCAGGACCTCAAGCTATTTTACGTATAGTCTTATTGACAGTTTCTTCAGACTTTTATCTCAAACCTTTGAAAAATCACCCCATGTATGATGTGTTTCGTCGTTTCCTAAGCTTGCCGTATATTTCAAGCGTTTAATATTTCTGTTGACATAAACGTGTCTACTTCTTGGCTAAATTGAGCAAGTCACAATTTGCATGTTATCTTTAAACTATAATATTTAAATTATAACTAATATGAATAAATTAACATGGTAAATAGTAGTGTTTCTTTGCATGGGATGCAGGAATGGCCTGAAAGTATAAATTAAGCAGGCGAGGCTCCAAGCAGCCATGAATGGACCATGAACGCGTAAGTAAACCTTCATCTATTCCATACGCGGTGATGCTCAGAAGTGGGGCGATGGCCTGGCAGGATATAACGCATATATTGACTCTGTCCCCAGCTTTCGGCCGTTACACAGTTTATAATATTATATTTCATTGCGATTTGTATTCAGAACAAATCTGGGTAATAATGAAAGATGAACATTGAAAATATAAAATTCCCATCTCTGCCATCTCCCAGCAGTTACTTTCATTATTATGTAATTCGTCAATATGATCCTATGAATTAGGATGATTATTTGCTGGGTGCGATTTACAACAGGACATAGGAGTCCTTGAATTGAAATATTCCGTCGGTAAAGAGGAAGACTGGATAAACAATATTGTCCCACCGACCACATACAACATCCGCGCAGTTTTAAAAACGTGTTAGAAAATTCCGGGCTCGCACCGCCCGGGAATCGAACTCGGGATCCTTGCAACAACTGACGTCACACAACAGTAACAAGGATATTTATTATGAAAAATTAGGGTTGGTGCATATGGACGGACCGCCCGATGGCCCGAAGGTCGCACCCTTTCCACAAAACCTCCAACCGCAAGGGAGTTAGTTACCAGACGGGTCTCGGGCATGAAGAACGTGCTGTATGAGTACCAGAGACTGGAGCCCCTGGCTACTTGCCACGCCAACCCATGAAGAAACAAGACTCGTTTAGCGAGATATAAACTGCTGCTCTGTTGCCGTCGTCCAGAGTAGCAACAATGTCGCTGTAGTTAGCCTTTCAAATGCTAGGGGGCACCTCGCATTGTTTATAACTGCGGCTAATAGATGGCAGGCAAGGTTAGTGTCAACAAAGTATTCTGAAAGAACCATAGTAACCAGTCCTCGTTAGGAAATGTGTGCCGCTATAAACGTGTTCATGTTTAAAGGACTGTGTCATTTGTAATAACCGTATGTATTAAGCTACACTATTGTTTGGATTCAATCAACAATTGAGGAGATGTGAAATTCACTAGACGAGCAGTAGCCCTGGTGTAGGAAGGTCGCTCTGCGCACCAGCTCAGCACTGCCTTACATTGAGAAGTATTTTTTTGAAAGGTAAGGCCAGCCTACAATTGATTTAACACGAAAACAGCACTTGCGACAGCACAGAACACACGCACAGCTCGAATCTGAAAGCATACAAACAAACAAGCACACGCACAGAATCGACAGATGTAGAAATATAATACGCCATACCGTTCATCTTAACATACCTCGCTTGTACAATAACAATTTCAATCGAAATAAACCAATGTTTATGAGGCGCTCTACCCTCCAAGTACTAGTCAAATTCATTACTTCTGCAGCCATTTTGATCGTCACATGATCTCGGTGGTATCAACGTTCTGATTGGCCACGCACGACGCACACGTGCGGGAATTATAGGATATTGGTCAACTTTCTGTGCGTGGATTATGTGCTAGATTTGTGTGCTTGTGTTGTGCGTTATTTTAGGCAGCCCCATTCCAAGACTTGCAGTTTACTTTCTGTGCGTGTGCTATGTTCTGTGCTAAATCAATTGTAGACTGGCCTGTAACTGCTGTGTCGGACGATGTCACTGGTCAGAGGGTTTTCTCGCGGATCTCCCCTTTTCCCCCCGCCTTCTCATTCCGGCGCTGCTCCATGCTCACTGCACTTCAACCTCGCCGGCTCTCAGGACCTCGATGTTCTGATACGTACACGTTTCTATACGTAAGCCAACCTTAAGGCTGTTGCCTGGTTTCAAAGCAGTGAGAATTTGGTATAGGGAAATACATGTTCATGAAATTCAGTTTTTTGGCATTCCTGTTATATATATATATAACTTTTTTGAGCAGAAAAATGCGTGCTTCATTACTATAAAAAAAAATTGTAACATTAGTAGAGATGATGGAAAATCGCGAAATATTTTTGAGCCAACATATCTTCTATACCATTATAACTAGTATATGATTTCATAATTGGATGAAGAAGGTTTTTACTTGGCTAAGTAGTTTTCAGACCAATTACGAACGTTCTGTATCAAGGTATCAGAATCCTCATTGTCCTAGTGAAATAGTGTAGTAGGTTCATACATGCATGACAGCCAAAAAAGAAGAATACTGTCGGAGATGTTTAAAATACGTTGTATCGTAGCAAACAGTCAACTTTACCCGTGATAAGCCATTATCTTCAAACGTTAGGTAATGTAGGCCTATAGCCTGTTGCCAGGGAAAATCAGAGATGATAATAATTAAATAGAGAAAAAATACTGGAAAATAAATGGTTATTTTTGCGACGATAAAGAGCTTGACAGTGTACTTCCTCACACTTCGGATTTTTTTTTCAAGTTTATATCTTCAAAATTGACTTCAAAAACCGAGGAAAAAACTGCTCCCCCCCCCCCCCTTTTGCTCCCTCACAGGCATAGGTGTCTCACAAGTCTGACTCCCCGGCTGCGCTCCTTGTGTAATTTTGTTTAGAAGGAGCGGAGAAAGCAGTGCAACGCCAGGCAAGGCAGACGGCCTGTGGGCATGACAACCACGCCGTCACTGGTCCAATCAGTGGCCGTGTGTGCGCGCGTGTGTGCCCGTGCGCGCGACGCTGCACTTGGGTAGCCTCGAAAATCTCGCCGTCGTGGCGGTTGTAGCTACGTCGTGTTGTACAAGACGTCGTCCTGCTGGTGTCCTACCTTGCAGTCGCTAAGAGCCACTTCATTACGACAGAGTATAGGCAGAGACACGAAGAATTCGCGCATTCATTTCGGGACGGATCCCTAAAAAACTAACCGAATCTTAGAGACAAATGAAACGAATATTTTTGAGGAAAATTGTACATAGAACCAGGAGAGACAAGATCTGGAGTGAAGAGATTAGAAGACAGTTGAATATCCAAGCAATAGGAGATTGGGTAGAAAGACGAAGAATGGAATGGAATCAACACGTAGGCCCGCATGGCATCGGACAAAATTGTGCGCGTTTACAAGTGGGTGGAATGAGATCGCCTGGAAGACCGAAAAAGAGATACTGTCAATTTCTGGATGGAACTGTCTGCAAGCCTACTATGAAGAGAAGAAAAAGAAGATTTTGGACGAGATATCGAAACACGTGATTTTATATACTATTGGACCGCACGATGTTTCACAACATTGGCACAATCGTCCCCTTCCTCTGTAACTGCAGCCAACCAATGCACAGTTGACATCGGCATGTTTGTACGTAAGACTATAGAATCTAGCCTGCAGCTCACTGAACTCTCGAATTTTCTAGGTCTCTAAGTATTAGTTGTTCGCAGTAAAATGAGCACTTTGGAGAGCCCTGCTCAAGATCTACTTGTGTGAACGGAATGTATCCGTCCTCCTAATGTAAAATCAACATCGCCTGGTGCCTCGTCACTTTGTTCATGGTTCGGTCAAGTGAAACTGTGAAATTATTAGAAAACTAAATATTTCACAAATCTGCTCGTTTTTTACACTTCAGTTTACTAAAAAAAAAGGCGATAGAAGTAATTTTCGTTAACACAAATTATTACCGTAACTCTTTTTATTTGACGTCAAGCAATGGATAGGGACACCCGAGTTTCACGAAAAGCTTGCACGACCAGTTGTATTTCATAACATTTTAGATCAGATCCACTTCTGTGATTCGGTGATCTCGATGTGCTACACGTCTTAAGTGTCTGCCCACGAATCAGAGACGTACAGTATCGGAGTGACTTAATTCTGATTGGCCAATCAACCAAGAAGATGTCCTATCACAGACACACGCCGCCAATAAGTATTAAAAAACTTCTGGTACGCTCGTAGGGTATTTAAGTCTGGCATTGTGGAGGTATTTTCACGAAATTCAGGTGTCCCTAGGTATGGAACTACTTTCCATCATGTACGTACAAATATGCCGATCTTAACTTTGCATTGGTTGTCTGCTGTCACCTGGGAGGCGACGATTCGGCCAGCCTTCTCTAGGAGGTGTGAAAAACCGTATGGACCAATGGCTATAGGTACATAAACATAGGCGTTTTGAATGCAAGCTTTTCTCAAAATTACACAGAGATGAAGTGACGCGTCGGTATAGGTACCTTTGATGCGAGCACACCTATTCTCTGATTGGCCACGCGAGGGTCTGCAAGTGGGCATTGTGTCTGATTGGCTACTCCGGGTTGGGCGGACTGCTGGTTGGCAAGTAAGTTACCAGTCGCTGATTGGCAGACGGCGTTCCGTTCATGCTGGTGGCCAGTGACGTCATCATGGTGCAGTCTTAAAAACACTTTCTTTGCCACAATGCAAATTGTGTTGCAGCAAAGAAAATTTTGTGTATAAATATGAACCACTGCAAAGTATCTTTGCCACGAAGATTATTTTTGCTTAAAGCTTATAATAATGATAACAAAAACATTGCATTAACGTAGCAATAATTTCACATTTTAAAAAATTGAGGTAAAATTCCCTTACATGTAACGGAAGATAATTACATGTAAGGTAAAATTACGTGTTAAATATGGAGTAAATTTACATAACATGTAAGGTATTTTTCCCTAATCGTACAGAAAAAGTACCTGATAAATTACAATTAAGGTTATATTAACTACATTGTATAATAAAATTAGATTTAGAATTATCCGAAGATATTAGTCATATTAATTTTTTTTATTACTAATATACTCTAAGGAACAGCAACCTATACATCGACTCTAAAATACTCGACATTTGCGATAGGCTGTTGCGCTATCCATAACACTACGAAGACAGCATGAGAGCATCAGTGATTATTAGTGTGTTACACGATTGTTCTTCCGGCCGTCCTCCCACTTAGCTGTTCAGACTATTCTGAAGAGACGCACGCGTTGTAAGGTAATTTTCCCACCCATGTATGGGATTTTTCACTACCATGTACGTGAATTTTACTCCAGTGTGGGGTAATTTTAGCTTACACGTAAGGAAAAAAATGTTTCTTACACAAGTTTGCGAATATTACCTTACACTTGTCAGGTAATTTTACCATTTTCTTTTTTTACATTGTTAGCACAAATCTTTAAGTTAAAGATAATTCCAGTTTTAGTAAAGCAAGCTTTATGTTGCAGCAAAGATAAAATGCTCGGTTGCATTAAGGTAAAGGAAATTTTTTAAAGAAAAAATTCGCCAACACTAAAGATATTTTTTTAAAGCTTTTCTTTGCTGTTAAACAATATTTATTTGCCGCAAGCTAAAGAGCGTCAAAGAAATTCTTTCGTTGCTGTAAAGAAAATGTTTTTACCGTGTGGCTTGTGCCGCTGGGGTACGCGGAGAAAGTGGCTATTTCATCTCTGTATCACTACGAACACCCGAATTATAGGTTGTTCACTATAAAGTGAGCACTCTTTAAGGCCCTTCCAACTGACATTAACCACTAATACATGTGTTTTATTGCAGCCTCAGACATTAATTTTTGTGAATGGTGAAAGTATACACCGTATTTATTAGTCACATGACAGTGCTGGTATTAGAAAGGGGTGGAAAGATAAAAACTGGCTTAAAAGAAACATTTGAAAGGGCCTTAAAAAGTGCTCACTTTTACCGTGAATAGCCTATACGCAAAAAGGTTTCAGGACCAGTTGTATGTCACAAAATTTTAGCTCAGATCCACTTCTGTGATTGGGTGATCTAGATGTGCTACACGTCTAAAGTGCCTGTTCACGAATCAGAGAAGTACAGAATCAGAGCAACTTAATTCTGACTGGCAAATCAACTAAGAAGATGTCTTATCACTGAGGACACCCCGATTTCGCGAAAAGATTCCCGCGCATGTTAGATTTCAATACCTTACGAGCGTACTGGCAGTTTCCTTTCGCTTATGGGTGGCGTTTGTCTGTGAGAAGACGTTCTCTTAGCTGACCGGCCAATCAGAATTAAGTTACTCTGACACTGTACGTCTCTCATTCGTGGGCAGGCACCTAAGACGCGTAACATCTACATCACCCAATCACACAAGTGGATATGAGCTAAAGTGTTATTAAATACAGCAGGTCGTGAAATGTTTTCACAAAATCCCTACTTATCACAGACATACGCCGCCAATAAATAAAAAAAACCGCTGGTATGCTCGTAGGGTATTGAAGTCTATGGAAAGTGCGGAAATATTTGAGCGAAATTCGGGTGTCCCTGCGTATCACCAAGTACTTTGTCATATTTAGCGTTGTTGATCTATCGCGGGAACACTTGACTGTTTACTAGAATTCAAATTGCTGTACATATGTCCAACAGTTTTCTTTTCTTATTGGTGATCAAGCGTGTGTGAAGCTACTATAGGCCGTTTACGGTAAAGTGAGCACTTTTGAAGCACTAGTTACTTATTTCTTTCAACCAATGTATATCTTTCCCCCAATTGCTAACGTAAACCCTGCCATATGAGTAATAAACACAGTATATACATTCACGATACCCAAAACAAAAAGTCCGAGGCCACAATTAAATGAATTTACTGGTTATTATTAGAGACCTGCAAAATTCGCGTTATTATTTGAGGACAGTTTAAACTTAAAAATTTTGTACATTTGCAATGCGTTTGTCATTGGGCTGTGCTTTATGTGACACGCCCCGGTAATACTGCGCCAATAAATGAGCAGTTAACATTCGTGTTTCCCAATCACGTACAGTTTACTCAGAAAGAGAGTAACTTCACATCTGGGCAGCAGCCAATGTAGAAACGACGCCGGCTCGAGTATATACAGTACTGTGAAATTTTGCCTCGATCCCAAAAATAACGCGAATTTTGCAGGTCCCTAGTTATTATGTGTGATGAAACAGATTCAAAAAGTGCTCACTTTACCGTGAACGGCCTATACCCGATTTCACTGGGCCAACAAGGATTATGATAATATGAGGTAGAACGTTCGTGATTGGGCTGCAAAACAACTTAGATGAGTCAAAACATTGTTCGCCCAATCATAAAAGAATAAACTAGCTAGAGTGTTACCAAAGATACGTTGGCTCAAAAATGTTCTTTTTTCGCGGTTTTCCATTGTCTCTGTTATATTATGATGGCGAGCTACTATATATATATATATATATATATATATATATATGTGTGTGTGTGTGTGTGTGTGTGTGTGTGTGTGTGTGTGTGTGTGTACACACACACACACGAGGCGGCACTAGTGCAGTTGGGAGTTTTGGCCGGCTATTAAGACCGCATCAAAAACATTTAGGTCGCGTATGACATAGTTTTTGAATTATGACATGCCAAAATTAAAATTTTTGTGTTTTTAGGACGCACTAATAAGATAACAGAAACATTTACAGGAAATTTAGCGAGGGTGGCTGGAAGGTAGTATCTAAATACATTTTAAGCTCTGCTCAGCAATAATTATTTTACAAAAAATGACAGATTGCTACAAATAAAATTATATACAAAAATTACCTTTTATTGAGCAATTTTCAAAAATTACGAAAACATTTCATAGCGTGATTTTCAAGACGTCATCAAGTTACTTGTGGTATCTTATTTCAGTTTTAACTCGTTCAGTACCGAATTAATTTACAGAGCTCAAGTGTTGCAGTAGTTGAAGTATTTGGTGGTCACTATACCTGTGTCGAGTGTGTGTCTGGCAGACAGCGGAACAACGTAGCTTACTCCGTGTTCGTCAAACTTAACATCAACCACTCACAAACGAATGATGCAGAAATTTCGACAAATCGTATTATGTAGAAGGAAGGTGCTCGAAACATTGGTCACTGGTTCCCTGTTGCGTACAGCGCGGGGCCATAAACACCACTTCGTGTGAAACATGTCCTTTATCATGAGTGAACGAGTTAATTTTGTTTGTACTTCTCGAAATAACTATAACTGCAATTCTTTCATGCCATTTTGCGAAAAAAAAAAAAAAAAAAAAAAAAATGCGGTCTAAAATAATTTCATGCTAGTAAATCTTACTTGTAAAGAATGTCTGCAAGTTGAATAGTATTTCATAAAAATATAAAATTATTCATTTCTTGGTGGCCAACACCTTCGTTGTCACCATAAAGATCGTCTGTAGCGTGCTTGTAAATGTGAGTAAAGGCTGTTCACGATAAAGTGAGTACTATTGAAATCAACCTTAGAAAAAAGTCACTGCCCCTACCAGCACATATTTTAACTGACGCAATGAGTAACATGTGCCCAGTAAAGTTGGTAACGATGGAGGGGAAAGTAGTTCCATATCTTAACGTCGAACAAAAAGTGTTAAGTAACCATTTGTGATAACTTTAATTATTTCTATTGCTTTCTGTTTTTTTAATGCATAGGAGTGAAGATTTGTACAATATTTACTTTTTTAATAATTTTACAGTTTCACTTGACCGACGCATGAATAAAGTGATGAGTCCCATGGCAATGTTAATTTTACATAAGGCGTAAGAACACACAACGTGTATACAAATATATCTTAAGCAGGGCTTTCAAAAGTTCTCAATTTAAAGTGAACAGCCTTTAAAGCCAACTCGCAATGTCATTTTTAATCGTTATAATACGCAAACCGCATCGTGTGTTGCAGAGGCGGGTGAGAAGGATACACCTCTAAGCAACAATCAGACAAAGGATTTCTAACGAATTTCATGCCAAGTTTCTCGAAAGTTACAGGCAGGAAACTTCAAACAATCGTGCTGTGAAGCAGCAATAAGCGGATCGATCGTATTTTCACGTGGCGGACACTTTTTGAGTACGGCGGAAGGATCGGCCGAGAAATGGGTGCCTGGCAAAATCAGCGTGGCTGACAATTCGCGAATCGCCAAACGTCTTTCTTTCAACCTTGTACCTGCTTCCGCGATGTTGTCATCGTTGCTGCCGTAATCTCGCATACGGATAGGTGAGTTAAGGTGCCCGCCAAGTAAAATATTTTTAACGCATCAAGGTCACAATGGCCGTAAGGAAACAATGCTGCAGAAATAGCGACAGCACAAATAAACTTCGCAAGTATTCTGTTTCCTCTGGATTTTTAAGTTGTCATTACAGGTTTATAATACAGGGGAGAAAACAGTATCATCGCTACAGTTCAAAATACTTTTTTTACAAAATAATAAATGTCGTAAACAGTGCTGATAATCCATTGTGTCGTAACCGATAAACATGTTTAAAATAATATTAAAAAAAAAAAAAAAACCTTATTTATAGTACCTGCAAAATTCGTTTTGTTTTCTGACAACTCGCTAGAATCCACCGCCCTATTCCTATTCGATTGGGTACGATTTAATTATTGGCTTCTGCAGCAGTGCGGAACCATTTTTCCTTTGGACTTGGTTGGACGTGATTGGACCAGCCTTTCGTTAGTTGCTTGCTGTTGGTCCAAAGCCGTCCAGGGCGTGCCCGAACAAACGGTAGTCCAATGACAAACTGAATACAAGGGCACAAGTGTTTGGAGTCCAGTCTGTCCTGAAATAACGTCCCTGCTTATTTAATGACGTATTTTTTTACAGTGTACATATATAGAGTTTGGTCTGTCGAAAATATTCACACGATATTTTGAAGTCCCGCTCACTCCGATACAAGACTCGCGAATGCCAAAAGGAGATGTCGTTGTTCGAAGGTAAATGTTGAGTTGAGAGTAGAGAGATTTTGGTGACTCTTAACGAGGACTTGAGAGCTGATGAGGGTGAAATGAGGTGAGAATGGAGCAGCGCCGGAATGCAACGGCGGGGCGGGGGGGGGGACGTAAGAGATCCTCGAGAAAACCCGCCGACCAGCAGCATCGTCCGGCAAGATTTCCCACAGTTAACGAGAATACGGTAGCGAGCGGCCGGGAAGTTCAAAACGAGTTTATAAATGTTTTCGTTAGCGATCGTCGCGACCAACCCAGGAGCACCCAATTCCTTCCATGTGGCTCGCGAGAAGACGCCATGTCGTGAACGTGCGAAACCGTACAGGGAGTAATTTTATTTCTCTTTTCCATTATTGGATTATTGGCTCACGTACGAACCGCCGTGCTCACTTCTAAACAGAAAGAAACCTTACAGTTGCGAACAGTGGAAGGTCTTTGCAAGTCTGCTACTCACCCCGCTCCGCCAACGAAAGATTTAAGTTCTATAGTTAGGTCTTCCTGTTTTTCCGCAAAGAGATTTACGCGAAGGCGAGAATCCAATGTCCTGTACCATACGTGCAGTTTTCCAATCAGAACTAGGTAACTCCGACATTGAGTGTCCGTGATTCGCCAGCAGACACCTGCAATGCGTGACAGTAAAAGTCATTCAATCGCGAGAGTGGGTCAGAGCTCTAGTGTTTTAGATCACAAGCAGTCCTGGGATGTTATCGCGAATGACAGGTGGTCCTAAGTATAGTCTGTTCGCGGTATCCCCACCCTTTTCTCGAATGACAGGTGGCCCTAAGTATAGTCTGTTCGCTGTATCCCCACCGTTTTCTCGAATGACA
Source organism: Dryococelus australis (assembly GCA_029891345.1). Lineage (NCBI taxonomy): Eukaryota > Metazoa > Arthropoda > Insecta > Phasmatodea > Phasmatidae > Dryococelus > Dryococelus australis. Next base: position 389,917,396 of record CM056993.1, read on the forward strand.
GGTGGCTATAGTATAGTCTGTTCGCGGTATCCCCACCGTTTTCTCGAATGACAGGTGGCCCTAAGTATAGTCTGTTCGCGGTATATCCCCACCGTTTTCTCGAATGACAGGTGGCCCTAAGTATAGTCTGTTCGCGGTATCCCCACCGTTTTCTCGAATTACAGGTGGCCCTAAGTATAGTCTGTTCGCGGTATCCCCACCCTTTTCTCGAATCGAACGTTAGAAAAATCACCCCTGTATGACGTGTCTGGTGGTTTCGTAAACACGGCGTCTATTACAAGCATTTCATATTTCTGTTAACGGACCCGCTACCAGCCGGCAGCTGCGAACGTCAATGGGAACCAATGTTAATTAAATTCCTTCTTATTGCGTAAATTTTAAAGATAACCATTAAAAAAAAACATGTTGACGCGATTATCTCAGCGAATATTGCTATATAAAATTGTTTTAGAAAAAATTATTATTATCCGTCTTTTTTTTTTGTGTTATATATAAATTTCAATATTTACATTTTATAAAAAAAAACATATCAAACAAAAAAAATGGCAAAATATTTTAACGTATCATCATTCCTTAAGAAATTTCACGTAGAATACTTTTTGTGTGAAAAATTTATCTTTAAAATTGGCGCAATGAGAAGGAATTTCGTTTAACATTGATTCCCATTTGACGTTCGCAGCTGCCGGCTTGGTAGGCTGGCCCGTTAACACACAAAAGTCCCCCATCTATGGTTAGATTTCACTTTCAATTATAATTTATGAACAAGTTATAAAATTTCATTTATAATGGAGCGGAGATGTTTGGACAGCTCTTGGCAGCGAGGTCTCGGGAGCATATGAGGACGAAGCGAGGTGAGATCCCCGAGAAAACCCGCCGACCAGCAGCATCGTTATGTACGGTAGCTGGGAGGAGGATAGTCTAACCACTACACCACGCGGACCCCTTGTGTGGCTGGAGCTCGCGGAATAACCGGCTATTTCGCCTCTGTATTCTTGGGCACTCTATGGCCACACTCTCCGAACGAGTCACTCTATGGCCACGCTCTCGAACGAGTCACTCTATGGCCACGCTCTCCGAACGAGTCACTCTATGGCCACACTCTCCGAACGAGTCACTCTATGGCCACGCTCTCCGAACGAGTCACTCTATGGCCACGCTCTCCGAACGAGTGGCAAATGGATGGCGCCTGGTGGCAGTTGTATGAACAGCTGGGAAGTCAGTTGTGTGCGATGTGTCACCGTAGATCACTAAGAGTAACTAGTCCTAATAATGAGAGCAAACTCGATCACCCCACTCGTTACATTTGCGGTCGCCATTATTCACACTACGTTGCGATGCACGATCTGACTCAGCAAGTAGTCCTTAAAAAAAAGTGTCCACTAATATGCTTTGCCAGTTCGTATAACGACCTCTGAATGCGAGATCGCGTTAATAGTGGGATGGACCTCCGCGTTTTATCGTGGAATAATTGTTTGCGCGAATACGCGTATCTCGGTAAATAAATGTTCCCTTAAATACGACTTTTTTTGTCAGAAAAGATTATATATATATATATATATATATATATAATATATATATATATATATATATATATATACACACACACACACACACACACACACACACACACACACCTGCCCTTATTTTTTTACTTTTGTCATATTAAGTGTATTCTTGGAGGAAAAAATCGTGAAAATAGTACAATATCGCATTTTTAAACTTCGCTTATGCAGCTTCCTTAAGCAGCAAGAGAAAAGTGCAAAGATACGGGCGTAGTTTAATCTGTGATCTTTCCTCGCGTGTAATAAAACCCCGCTGTTACAGATATAATCTGCACAGTAGTGCGTCACGAAGGAAACACTGCACGCCTTGCGCGTAGGAGCGATGAGGCACTAGGCGTGCGTGTTAGTGTCGCCCGTATCGCTCCCTCGCTTCTTGACCTTGGACACGGAGTACCCACGGGGGGCTATCCCACTCTTAAGTTGGTGTAAAAGTTATATTTACTACATGATAGATCATTTTACTCCATCTCTTTTTTCTACTTTTCCGCTTCTCTCTCTACCATGCTCTCTCGTTTGTTGGTGCCACGGTGGCTGAGCGGTTTGCCTGCTCGCCTCCCACTAAGACGAACCGGGTTCAATCCCCGACCGGGTCACCGGACTTTCGCATGTGGGAATCGTACCGGACGATGCCTTTGGTCGGCGGGTTTTCTCGGGTATCTTCCGTTTCCTGCGCCCTTTCATTCTGGTGCCGCTCCATACATCGATTAACCTCATCGGCTCTCAAGACCTCGCTGTTAAGAACCGCTCAACTCTCTTCACTCACTCACTCTCGTTTATTTTCCAAATGTCAGCTTGAGTCTGTGAATTTTTTATTTCGTGTAGGCTACAGAATCATTTTCGCAAAGAATAACTTAGCCATTATCCTGCTATTTTGATATTACTTGTAGTAAGTGAGAGAAGAGTGATAATATTTAGACAGCTCTTAACATAGAGGTCTGAGCCGACGAGGGTGAAGCGAGGTGAGTATGGTGCAGCGCCGGAATAAAAGGGCGGCGGAAAAGGGAGAACCCCGAGAAAACCCGCCAGCCACCCGCATCGTACCGCACGGTTCCCACATGCTAAAATGCGGGAGCGACCCCGGCGTCCGCCTTTGTGGGAGGCGGGTAGTCTGTCCACTACGCCACCGCGGCCCCTCACGTCAAGTGCGTTAGTATGTACATGACTGTGTACACTAGGTCTCAATCCTCAATGTGTTTAAAAAAAAAAAAGCTGCACAGCTCCCGTTTAAAATACATTACGCCAGCACTATTCTTTTCACACTACTTAAACGAACCACATAATTCTACATAGAAACTAGATAGAAATTATGCAAGAGCTGCGATGAAGTTAGGAAACTTTAGCTGCACCAACACGCGTTCCCACTAGCATAGGCTGTTCACTGTAAAATAAGCACTTTTGAAAGCCCTGCTGAAGATCTACTTGTATAGGTACACGTTGTGTGTCCTTCCGCCTTATGTCAAATTAACTTTGTCACGGGCCTCGTCACTTTATTTATGAGTCGGTCAAGTGAAACTGTGAAATTATTAGAAAAGTAAATATTGTACAAATCTCATTTTTACACTTCAGTGCATTAAAAAATACAGAAAGCGAGAGAAATAATTTCAGTTATCACAAATGGTTACCTAACACTTTTTGTTCGGCGTTAATATATGGAACTTCTTTCCCCTCCATTGTCACCAACTTTACTGGGCACATGTTACTCATTGCGCCCGTTAAAATATATGCAGGTAGGTAGGGCAGTGACTTATTCCTGAGGTTGATTTCAAAAGTGCTCACTTTATCGTGGACAGCATTTAAGCTGTTTCATGCTGGATACGAGCCGAAACCTTTATCAGTTAAAATAATACACGGATTTAGATAGAAGTTCGCGTCTTGAGATTACAATGATAACACTTACTCGGGGGCATAACAAAACAAAACAAACAACACACGAACGCACGTCATACATACAAGTAGATAAGTTACATCAGGTGTTCATCTGCAACAACATTAGACGTCTGGAGGGAAGATGTATGCTTAATACATTCGTGCACAAGGAAATAGGAATACCTACACCTGATCGCTGATCTAAGACAGTAATTTCAAGCTGTTCGAAATTTCTCATACTTTTCGAGCGTTGGAAAAACACACCAGTAAACATTAAAAATGTTAGAGGAGAAAGATGGTTAACATTAAGTCTTGTCTTATCTGATTTTATGTTTGGATACTTGCAGGTCTAGTAAACTCGAGCGCACGGAAGAGTATGCCACTAACCTTGTAATAACTCTGAAAAACACTCCAGGATTTAAAATAAATCAATAAGCATTCATCCTGTACCAATACAAAAAAGTTTCGTTGCTTGGCACACTAATAATTTATACACGGAAATAACCTATCAGTCCTCGAAATTAAAGAGATTTGTGAACTTCTTCATAATGCCTGTTAACATGAACACTTCTGCCTTTCCAGCTTGTTGAGTGGCCTTTTCACGTGACAAGGTCTTACAACTTATCCCTTTATGTTCAGAAAGTGAGCGTCACGAAATTTTGCTCTCGAGTCCGTTGCCATTACTCGTTGAGAATGAGCATTATGTTGAATGTAAATGTACGATATTATACGCCGGTCCTTTGGCTTCATGCTTCACACATGAACTTATTGTGCTGACGTCATTAGGCCGCAGTAGGAGCCGCGCCTCGAACCTCGTTTAGTTTGCTTAAGACCGAACGGGCTCATCCGATCGGAGAAATTCTGAAGTCAGTTTGTGCGTAAAAAAGAAAAGAGCAACTAAAAACATAACCAAGATTCATAAATAATAAACCCACATAGTGACTTCCTAACCAATAACCATTTCCTACGCAGGGAAAGAAAAAAAACGCGAGTTAGGCGAAAAGAACACTAATGATACTAACAAAATCAATAGTGCTCGACAAGACAAATATAATACTGGAAGGATTACTCAGCTACCTCAATCCATTCCGGAGTTATATGAAGAAGAAGTTGACAATTCTACGCAGCTGCGAAATGTGGACGTGGCGATCGCGTCATTACATCGTATTTCTCGTACCATCACCTAAATATTCAGTCATTTGTACAAACCCCCCTTGCACTCCCGTTGCGTCTAATAACAAATAAATTGATTTAAGCAAACCCACACAGACTGTCATTTTTTCCCCCCTCTCACCCCCCATAGACGTCGTCACGTTAATATAGCTACGGCCGTGTAGACAGCACAGCCCACCCCATTTTCTAAGCAATAGTCGCCAACTAGAATCGCCTCCTATTCCACGTGTTGCAGTGACGATCTGTGACGTCCTTCTAACTATTTGCATTTCGCAGTTGGTACTTCAAATGGTCTTGATTTTATTGCAAGTTGAAGACAACTTATGGGTTAAGCAAGTTCCATATCCAGCAGTGCATTTTGTTCTCGGAACAACTTTTTGTATCGAGAGTATGTATGTAAATACAGAGCTACTGCGGAAATACCCAGAGGATGACACAAAAACATACGCTGTTGTTAGGGCCACCTGTTTTTCGCGAAGAGATTTCAGGACAACTTGTACTCCAAAACAAAAGTACTAAATATGATTATCCTGGTTATCTCTCGTCTCGCCATTGCTGACTGGCGGAGAGATGTATCTTGATCAGACGACAGTCAATCAAAGGACAGAAGGCAATATAAGTAAGGCAGATGTAAAATATAACTAATTTTTTTTCAACAGAAGAATACTCACCACCTCCAGCGATGGACGTGTGCCATATAATATAATAGTTGTAATGATTTAACATATAAGTTAATAAGATTGCTGCAAGGAGTTTTTGTAATATGAAGAAATGATAATTGACTAATAACTATAGACACGGAAATTGAGCGGATTCACTGGGCGACAAGCTAGACTCCACAATCCTTTGTGCACTCGAGAGTCAGTTGGTTGGCTGTTGTTGCAGACCAGCTTGCACGGGATTCGGGTCTTACTTTCCTTGCAGGTTTTTTTATTGGTTGTAAGTCTTTCTGGGCGGGTCTAACAAACTACGCGCCAACGGAAGCACAAACACACATGTTCACGTGAATGCAGTTTAACTTGTCCTCAGGTGAATCTGCGAAATTTACGGGTCTCTACTAATGATGAATATTAATTCTATTAGGTTTGAGAAGGTAAAAAAATGATAAATGTATAATTTTGTTGAAGAATAAAAAGCAGGAGTAAAATAATATTTTGAGAAGATTTTAATTGCAATATTGAGATTTATACTTGAAAGAAGTAACTGAGGATTTGGAGATTTATTTGAAATGTTACAAACGGCGCCCAACCTATTAACCCATTCAGACCCAGTGTACACATTTGTGTACTCTACGCACGTGTAGGAAATTCTTTGTCTGTGCTGCACACTGCGAAACTCAACCATCGATGATCTTACCTCTAGGTAAATGATTCGTAAACCGTCATACTCGTCTAGGTCATGATTGGTTCATATTAGCTGTAGACATACATACAGCTTACAGCTCAATCCCTGTGACAACTTAACAAGCGTTGCCTTGACTTAAGTACATCACGCGTCAAAAAAAGTGCTTGTTTGCAACATGTGATGCGTAGATTAAAGTGGGTCTGAAAGGGTTAATGGGGCAGAGTTGTGTGAAATGTAATAACGTAGTCGAGGTGGGAGCCGGGTAGCTGATGGACTGACATGCATGTCCCTCTTGATGAAAGGGTTAATGGGGCAGAGTTGTGTGAAATGTAATAACGTAGTCGAGGTGGGAGCCGGGTAGCTGATGGACTGACCTGCATGTCCCTCCTGACTAAGAAGCCCTTCCTCTCCTTGTCTGCGAGGAGGAATAGCTGCTGCGCTCTCTCGGCCAGAACGTTGTCCATGGCGCCTGCAACACGACAACAGTGCACTCGACACATCCCGCTGACAACATGAGCGTCCAACTGCCATGGGCACAGAGCAATCAACAATCTGCGCTCACTGTCAAAAATGTTCCGTATCTGTGCAAGGAATCGTTTAGAAACTGGTTGCCGAAGATATGTTTGTAACGCTTCAAATAAATTAGAGCAAAGGTAATGCGTAAAACTAATGTTAAATTTTAACAAGCATATGTTGTAGACTTAATTTTTGTTATAAATAATGAGCTATATAAAAAGTTTTGTATGTTTCCCAAAATAATGTGTTGTAAATGTACTGTGCAATATTTCCGCTGCAGAGATACGCCTACAAGAAAACATTTGCCACTAGTTTCCGAAGACCAACATTTAACAAGTACAGAAATGTTTTACTGTGTGCCCTCCAAGGCGAACCGGGTTCAATCCCCGACCGGGTCACGGGATTTTCGCAAGTGGGAATCGTGCCGGACGATGCCGTTGGTCGGCGGGTTTTCTCGGCGATCTCCGGTTCCCCCACCCCTTCACTCTTCATCACTCCCCTCCTCCTCTGGATCTGCCCCTGGGCCACACCTATGAGTCGACACAGGAGTATATACCTATAGTCTATTCGCAGTTTCCTCTCACGTTTTGAATCAAACCTTTGAAGAAAAAAACACCCCACGTACGACGTGTTTGATTATTTCCTAAATATGTCGTTTATCACGAAAATTTTACACTCGTGTTAACGTTAAAGTTCCTTATTTTTGGGTAAATTGAACGTTTACCTATATTGATGTACAAATTTATAATATTTCATTTATAATTAAAATGAATAAAAGCAGGAAGAAAATAGGTGCGTTGGTAATGTTTAGTATAGCCTGTTCACGGTAAACTGAGCCCTTTTGAAAGCCCTGCTTAAGATCTACTTGAATGCGCATTGTGTATTCTTCCGCCTTGTGCAAAATCAACATTGCCACGTGCCTCATCACTTTATTCAGTATCAGTAAAATAAAACTCAAATTATTAGAAAAGTAGATCTTTCACAATTCTGCTCATTTTTACTCTTGATGCGTTAAAAAATACATCAAAGTCAAAGTAATAATTTAAATTATCACAAATGGTTGCCTAACACTTTTTATTCGACGTTAAGATATGGAACTACTTTCCCGCTATCGTTACCAACTTTACTGGGCGCATGTCACTCAGTGCGTCCGTTAAAATATATGCAGGTAGGAGTAGTGACATTTTTCTGAGGTTGATTTCAAAAGTGCTCACTTTACCGTGAACGGCTTACACTCTGTGGCACGGGTGTGTAGGATATTCGCGGTGAACTGAGCTTTTTTGAAAGTCATGCGAGATCTACTTTTATGCACGTTGTGTATCCTTCCGCCATAAGCACAATTAACATTGCCATGGACCTCACTTTATGCGTGCGTCGGCCAAGTAAAACTGTAAAGTTATTTTTTAAAATTAAGTCTATTTGCAGATGTATTCATTCTTACGCTTACATGCATTAAAACAAGGTAGCAAAACAGTAATTCCAACATTCACAAATGTTCACCGAACACATACAATTCCATGTTAACACATGGAACTAACTTACTTTCCCTCTGTCGTTACCAACTTAACTATACGTGTGCCTGTTAAAATACATACACGTAGGTGCATCGACATCTTTCGAATGTTTGACTTCAGAAGTGCTCGTTTAACAGTGAACGTTCTATATAACAACATTCCCTAACGCAGTCAAATGACGTGTTTCTCCGGAGACGGGTCAGTTACACATCTGAGACATTCTCAAGTTTGTAGAGGACTAGCTCTTTTTTCCTCAGCTCAGGACTGTTGCTCGTCACCACACCCCCAACATGCAATAACTAGAGACGTGCAAAATTCGCTTTATTTTCTCGCTGGAGACTAAACTGCAAGACGTCATGTGCTCGTTTCACTTCTATTATTGACCGGCAGCTAGGGACACCCGGATTTCACGAAAGGATTTCCACACATGCTAGATTTCAATACCCTACGAGAGTTTAATTTTGCTTATTGGCGGCGCGTGTCTCTGAGACGTCATTTTCTTAGTTGACTGGCCAATTAGAATTAAGTTACTCTGATACTCTTCGTCTCTCATTCGTTGGCAGATACTTAAGACGCGCAACATCTACATCACCCAATCACAAAATTGGATCTGAGCTAAAGTGTTATGAAATACAACTGGTCGTGAAATCTTTTCGGGTGTCCCTACCGACAATTTGTGTGATACGCCCCTAGGTCGCTTTTAGCCAACAGCAAAGTCTCAACGGTTGAACAACCAATCCCCAGCAGAGCGTTGACATGGGTAAATGACGCCGTATAGTTGCCAGTCGCCAATGAAATCGCGAATTGCGCTCATATCGGTATATAGTAGTGAGATCTAGCATTTCACCAAATAATAACGCGAATTGCGCAGCTCTCTAGTAATAGCCCATATAGACTATAGGGGCTATTTTTGGAGATCTGCACAATTCGCGTTATTATTTGGTGAAATGCTAGATCTCAATATCAGTAGCGGCCGGTGATTTCAAATAATGGGTGTTCACACACACACATTCGCACACCTATCTCCTTCCCCTTCCCCCGGGCCAATAAAGCGGGGGTTCTTCCCCGGGAAAATTTGGATTTCAAGGTGCAAAATGGTGCAATTTAAGCAGTTTTCGTATCTAAACACTGAATATACAGCTGGTAAAAATATTAGGATTTTTTAGGAAAAAAATTTTTTCTGATAATTTTCTGTCTTAACTCCAGGAATATGTTGCTGCAATTCTTAAAGAAACCCATTTCAGAATCTGTACCCATCTGAGTAAGATTAAACCGCTTGTATAAAAAAATAGTATTATTAGTTTAAATTTATGCATTTTTCGTTTATTTTTACATACAAATAAAGTGCATGTCAATTACATGAAAAATATACGTGTAATTTCTGCTGAGGTAATGACTACAAACAAATGCTAGTAATTGCATTAGACATTCACTCCATAATTGTTTTAGCTCGTCAAATATGTAAAATTATATGTGTGAACAGCAGACGACACGTAAAAGAGTATTTATTGTAAAAACAAATCTGAGAATATGAGAAGAACCGAAATAAAAATAACACATCCTACCTGTTAGAGTTTTTGATGCCCAAGCAATATGGCAGGTCGTCTGGGTTGGTAGGGTGCTGAAACAGCTATTAGCAGCTGTAACTCATACTGCAGTTGTGAAGAAGTGTTCGGTTTAATGTACGCAATCACGACAAAGTGACACTGTCACAGTTTTCTAAACCAAGTAGGTGCCATATGTTGCACAACAAAACTCAGTGGACACATAAGACAACTTTCAATATGAGTCGTTAGAGATATAATGTACCATTCATGAATGACTAAATTATTCTCATCACCATGTTTTTTAGTGTTAGACTAAACAGTATAAATGTAATTATTACTGTATCATTCTCACTGAGTTATTAATTTGAAGTGGTAGATCAAGTTCTACATCGTGTGCACAAAACGATATTACATCAAATTGCGCTTTACTGAATTTAAGGTTGGGCATTAGCATGATAAACATACAAAAGCATTATGCTGCTACAAATTTAAATACTATGGGGCAGACGACATGTTATTTGTACACGAAATCCATTCTTCTGTTCTTCAGCTGAGCAAACTTGTTAACTCGATGGTTGAAATCCTGCATGTTATTTATCAGAGACTTTTCTATTGATAACATTGCTAAAGCAGTAAGTCGTTCTTCTGACATACTGTTGCGGAGAAAGGTTGTTATCCTCTTAAGAGGAGAGAAACACCTTTCAGCTTCGCCTGTTGTCATTGGAGTTGTTACAATAATCCTAAGTAGACTGCTGAGTTGGAGGAATGTGTCATTGTCCAAATTGTTTTTCAGAAGAAACTGTAATATAGCTGAAGCACCGTCAGCTTGATAGAACTCGTACCTGTTGTACAGAACTTGAAGCTCTGTTCGTAGTTGTTCTTTTGCTAAAAATGAATATGTTTCAAGAGTAGTTTTAAATTCTTCTTCTGGAAAAGTCTTCGAAAATGCCGGGAAAAAATTTACATGAAGGAGTTTTGAAACTATCAAATGATTGTTGAAGGAAAATCTATCCTTAATGCCAACAATAACTGCGTCGCACACTTCTTTAGCATTTGCAATTACTGCTGTCTCTGGGAGTTTCCTTCTCTGGTCTTTATCAGTTTGTTCCTCTGGAATACTTATATCCTGCGCACTATCTCTAGCAGTCTATACGTAACTTACGAACTCCTCAATATATGTTTTAATTGTCCCAGAATTAATGGCAATGGTTTGTAACTTTTTGAATAAAATGTCAGCATGGGGTAAGATGCGGTGAAAAAACTCAGGCCAAAACAAAAATACTGGATCTTGCTAATTAGACAGAAGTCACTGCTTCTCGCCGTGTCTTGTCGTCTACTCGTCCAGAATTACAAATATCTTCAAAACACTCAATCAGTTCATTCTTTTGTTCGAACACAGTGTGAACTGCCCGAATATTGAAAACCCATCTTGTGGTTGCCAATTTTGGTAGTCTCTTTTCCACAACACGATCGAGCAGTTTTGTCCTCTGCAAAGATCGAGCAAAGAATGAAGGAAATCCAGATAAGTCAGAGAAAAATATTCTCACGTAACTATTTATTGCCGCGGCTTTTTGCATCACTAAGTTAAACTGGTGAGCATAGCAGTGTAGTAATAAGCGAAAGTATATTGCTTTCTGATTCTTGCCTGAACTCCATTAACATGACCACTCATGACAGCAGCACCATCGTAGCACTGAGCAATTTATCTCTTTTTGTTCTCTCCCAATTGCGAGTCTATTTCCGAGTAAATAACGTCTTGTAAGGATTCTGCATCTTGCCCGTCTGGATTTAAAAATCCCCAAAATCTTTCAAAAATAGTACCATTGTTCTCATACCTGTACGCAATGATTATTTGTTGTGTAATCGACACATCAGGTCGACATATCTACCATGAAAGCTAAGGAATTTACCTGTTTTACTTCTGCTGATAATTGTTCCCTGCAAACCCGTATCATGGACTATAACAATTCATTTCGTACTGTCTTCGAAGTACATTTAAATACACTGGCACTTTCCAAGTGATCTTTCATTGCAATGTCAATAGAACTTACGAAACTAACAAGTCCCTTAAATACACCAGGATTTTCGGAAGTTTCACGTTCGCCATACCCTCGTAAAGACAGTTCTAACGCCCCACGAAATTTCACACAATCAATTAGTCTGCCAAGAATGTATATGTTTCTATCCACTTGTTCATTATGTTTTCTGACTGACTGGCTGCCTGTAAGCACTGCCAAATTGCATGCTGATGTTTACACTGCCCAGAAGTGATAGTTCAATTGTGGCATTTTTGTGAGCAAGTGAGTTTTCGTGTTTTTTTTTTCTCGCTTAATTGAACGAGGTCCTTTAAACAGGACTTTGTCCAGGCACTTACCTCAGCACTAGAAATCAGACACGGAAAACAAAACAAAGCGTTTGTTTGAGCACACCTACACAACCATTCGTGTTTAGTGTAAACGTCTTTGTTGAATAAACGTCTGAATACACGTTTTTCTGTCTTAGTTTCTGTGGTAATTTCTAAATGTGGTCGATCAGGGCCTAAACATTTAATAGATAATTTTTCCTCTAAAGTCAGTTTACTGTTCGCTAAAATTGATTGAACGGAATTAATTTCGAAGCTTGGAAAAACCAAGTCTTGCCTTCCCGCAAGTGGTACCCTGACACAAATACGTTAGCGTTAGTTTGAAAATAAACTTACAACATACCTCAGTAAAAGCATGTCTTGTTCAGAGTACAGTGTCCAACGAAACAGAAAAACCCACACTCACGCATACTAATTTAGTGACAATTGTTGCACTTCCACATGATAAATTACACTAATTAATATTAAAAACTCCTCGTCAGCCCAGCACAATAAATAAGGATTTATTTACTTTTGCTACGATAGTTTTGTTTGGTGTTAATGCCGCACTTTCAACTCTGCTGGCATCTAGCGGTGAGTTGCGGTGGTTAAATCTCGTTTCTTCAGTCAGTGCTGCTACCAAGCGGCAAACGTTAGAACCGCCTCCGTATGTTACAGATACGAAGGAAAGAGCACAGACAGCGTTGTGCACTTGTCCAAGGTGAAAACTCCCATAAGGGATAATGTCACTTCGACGTGCGCATGCGCAGATAGTGTAAGATCGGAGCACAAATCCGCTGTGCACTTCACAGCATTGCAACATCGCAGATAACAGAATAAAATGACTAGACATTCGTGATCGATGCAACGAACTCTGATAACTGTGCTAGGGTCACAAAATACCCAGCAATTATATAAAATTTCACGAGAAAAATATTTGGCAGAAAACAGGATGTGCACGTGTACATGTGCTCTTTAATGCAGACCGCTACTGCATTCACGGTTACTTCAAACTTTTCTGAAGCCCCGCTTAAATACTTCCTTTGAGCTGTTCCTCCGTCTCATGCAAACAAGGCTTAACCCTTTCAGGGGGCACTTTAATATACGCTTTCAGGTGTTCCAAACAGAAAGAAATTGTATGACTCATGCTGTACTTAAGTCTACACAAGACTTGTTTCGTTGTCACATCCAATGAGCTGTAGGCTTTATGTTCGGCTGCAGTTATATGAACCTACAATGGCCTAGCCCAGTAAGATGGTTTGCGAATCATTTGCCCACAGGTAAGATCATTGGTCATTGAACTTCGCAGTGTGCAGTACAGACGAATGTTACCTTCACGTGGGTAATGTACCCAGTTGTGTACACTGAGTCAGAATGGGCTAACTAAGTCTAGAAAAGGACACCAGAGGCACAACTCATCGCGTTCGTGAGCGCTAAGTTACATTATATTTTGCACGAGAACTTTTTCTTACTAGGCATTACCAACACACCATTTTCTCTCCGTTTTAAAACTTTCATTCAGACATCAATTTATGGTTTCTAATGTTGTACATAAGAATTCTACTGTACTTAGGCTGCTAAAGAACTTGTTTTGTTGTCACGTCTAACAAGCTGCAGATTTTGCAATAGACGTTGATGATGTGAGCCAGTTATAAGTGGGGCCACGTGGTTTTCGCGAAAAGACTTACGCGAAAGCTAGATTCCAATATCCTATGGCATACGAGCAGTTTTCCTTTCGTTATTGGCCACGTGTCTTTGTCGGGAGACAGTTCCTTACCTGACTGGGCCAATCAGAACTAGGTAACTCCGACATTGAGTGTCCGTGATTCGCCGGCAGACACCTGCAATGCTTGACGAAATTGAATCTGAGCTCTAGTGTTTTCGATTACGAACGGTCCGGGAATGTTTTCGCCCGTAAAAATGGTGGCGCTAGTTATTACATAGAGTAGTAGCACAATTTGTGAATCAGTTGCCCGCACGGGAAACATTCGATAGCGAACCACACAGTGTGCAGTACCCATCAAAAATAATATTCCTGAGCAACATGTACACAGTTGGCTACAATGGGCATGAAAGAGTTCATTTATATTTATTATAAATTGAATAACAAAACGTGTAAATGAAATATAAGAGAAAGTTCGATTTAACCAAAAATAAGACACTCAATAAGACAAAAATTGACACATGTACGAAACGCTTATGGTTAATGGTTAGAGACCCGGAAATATAGCAGTATCAATTGAGGACAAGTTAGACTCCAAAGGCATGTGCATTTGACTTCCTTTTTCAATTATATCGCAGTTTCTAAGACACGCCCTAATATAATTTGAGCCAATTACTAACCTGCAAGGGGGGGGGGGGGAGACCAAATCCCGTGGCACTGAGTCTGGAGTAAAACTGGAGCATCATCCAATGAACAACTAACAGAGGCTCGAGTACCCAAATGAATCTCCGAAATTTTCAGGTCTCTACAGATTATATATTTGGGACACAAGTGAACACGTCATAAACGGGGTGGTTTTTTCAAAGGTTTGATTCAAAAAGTGTGCAGAAACCGCGAATAAACTATATAACATATTTAGGGATGGTGAAATTTCACGAAAAAATTTCAAGACAAGTTATATTTCAAAACATTGTAGCCACATTTATCTGTCTTCATTGGCTGAATTACTTTCAGATACGTGTTAACTGTCTACACATGAATCACGTAGGAGCCGTGCCGATGTTGCCGAATTCTGAGTGGTGCGGTCAAATATGAAAACGCTTTCTCAAGCAGACAGCAACCAATGGCATTAGACAAGCTGCTCTTTAGTGCTTATAGTATTGAAGTCTACACTGTTCTCACATTTTTCCGCGAAAAATCACTAGCTCTAAACATACCTACTAAGGAATACAGAGGTGAGATAGCCGCTTATTCCGCCAACTCTAACCACACACATCATCAATATGTATAGACGTGCAAAATTCGCGGTTTTTTTTTCTGCAGCAGACTAAACTGCAAGGTGTTATGCGTGCTACTGACGTCCCTCAGTGGCTGAGAGTATTTTTCGCACGACGCGTAAGACACTTTTAACCAATAGTGTCAGTTAAACTTGAGAGTAACCAATCTCCTGTAACACAGTTACGCAGGCACATGACCTCGTATGGAAACCATCAGCCAACGAAATCACGGGTGGTACTCGGTAACATATAGGGCAATGACGTCTAGCTTGTCCCAAAATAATAATGCGAATCATGCAGGTCTCAAGCAATATGGCCTCACCGGCCAGCAATACGGCTGCACGTCCTTCACCAATCAGCTCCCGGAGACTAGATTTCCAAGGCGGCGGCCCAACCAACAGGAAATATTCCACAGCGTGCAACGGCCAATCGGGTCCAAGGATCGTTCCCACAGCTTGACGAGGCCCGATGAGCGGCCGAGTTCGCTTACATGAGAGGAACCGCGCGCCACGCTGTTTCGTTTCTGTACGCTCGCCTATTCTGTGGCACAGACTCGGGGAATAACAACATTAAAAAACATAAGAGCGTTTTCAAGGTCTTCTTCAGCTGCAGTATTTCACACATCGCTGCGGCTATTGTGGAGTCGTAGTACACGTGAATGTGCATTGTTTGTCGCCATTAACGAATCGCGTTGCCTGTTGAACCCGTGTTAGCTGTCCCATCAATCTGAAAATACGCTGGAAGGTTTTTTTACACGAAGCTGCCATCAAAGTGCGCACATGATATATATATATATATATATATATATATATATATATATATATATATATATATATATATATATACACACATACACACATACTCTAGACGTAATAAAATTAAAAATAGTAAAAAATAAATATATTTGTGTGTGTGTAACTATTTGTCCATGTAAGGAATAGGAAGGGACACCCGAATTTCGCGAAAATATTACGGCACATGCTATATTTCAATACCCTACGAGCGTACCAGCAGTTTCCTGTAGTTTATTGGAGGTGCGTTTGTCTGTGATAAGACATCTTTTTTAGTTGATTGGCCAATCAGAATTTAAGTTACTCCGATACTGTACGTCTCTGATTAGTAAGCAGACACTTAAAATGCGTAGCTTCTAGATCACCCAATCACAAAAGTGGATCTGATCTAAAGTGGTATGAAATACAACTGGTCGAGAAATCTTTTCGAGAAATTCGGGTGCCCCTAGGAATAAGAGTACACTCACTTTCACCAAATTGTTTAAACCAATACATGATGATTGGTAATGTGTCTTACAGCTAAACACATGATCGCACTGATTTATAAAATAAAGTATATATCATGAAAATCAAACAAGTGTAGTATGTTTGAACAAAATATCGATTTAATCACGTAGTTAATACCAACAGTAAACTTTACCAATGCACATTTCCCTCTACGTAAAATTTATACAATAATATATATATATATATTTTTTTTTTAGGTTTTGGTGTGCCTGTGCTAACGTGGCCGCCTGCTCGTACGACTGTGGCCAACACAATTCTCGATATACGGCATAGTAAATACTACTTCCTCCATCATGTCTACAGTCAGCTCACAGTTATTTGAGACGTTTTGAAACCAACCTTTGAAAAGTGTCACTGCTGCTACATGCACCTACATGTATTTCATCCAATAGGCACACTTGGCCAGCAAGCGTCCAGTAAAGTTGGTAACGACGGAGGGAAAAGTAGTCCCATGTATAAAAGTTGAATTAAAATTGTTAGGTAAATATTTGTGAATACCGATATTTTTTTTTCGTTTCTGTATTTTCAGAGGATATAAGTAAAAAAAAAAAAAAAAGTTGGGAATATGTAAAATATTTACTTTCATAATCATTTAATAGAATCCCTTGACCGACGAATGAATTTAAGCCCGCACGCCCATGGGCATATTAATTTTACTCAATGTGGAAGAATACTCAACGTGCATACAAGTAGATCTAGAGCTCTCAAGAGTGTTCAGATAACCGTGGTCAGCCTTTACACCAAAGCAACAGCGAATACTTGAGTATAGGCTGTTCACGGTAAAGTGAGCACTTTTGTGGCCTTAGCTACTTTTTCCTTTCGGCCATGTTCTTTTTCTTTAACCACCTTCGAAAACAAATATTTCTATGTAAATAATAAACACAGTGTGTATATTCCACTGCACGCTAAATGAGAGGGCTTTCAAAAGTGCTCACTTTACCGTGAACAGCCTATACGTGGGTTTACCGCACTAAACTTCGAACGGAGACACAAACCGGGCGTTAAGATGCGACTACTAAAGAATATCTACTATTATATATATTTTTTATCATATTTTAAAAATGTCTCCAGACTTCCATGATTTTTAAACGTTAAAGGTTGGTGCCGTGACCCGTGCAAAAAAGTTCATATTTGTTATATGGTGGCCTACACGTACGATCGTTAATGAAGAAACGCTGAAGATGGGCGTGTGCGCTCTCTTACTCAGCGCAGGTGTACTGTGCTATACTACCTTCTCCCCGCGGACATTGGCCCGCTGTCACTTCCTCCTTCACTCCCGTTGTCTGGCGAGAGAGACTGTCAGGCGGGAGAAGACATCTTCAGGGTTCACACGCACGATGAAGGTCCGTGTCCTGTCCAGTTTGTAAACCTCTCAAGGGACTGCACAAACTGACTCGTACTGAGGACAACATAGAAGCGAGCTGCCTATACATTTCACTTCAGCGATATCAGTTCACAAACCATCGTCCTATTGGTCCTGGCTACACCGGACATGCTTACTTGAAGTCGCACGTTGACTGTATGCCAATTAATGTGTCGCGTCGGAGTTAACATATTTCACAGTCCATCGTGTTCATTTGAGACATTATTAAAAAAGAACAGTTTTAATGCACGAAATAAAATGTTGACTAATTGTAATTTTTAAAATTATATTCCTATATAGTACAGTGAACTGGTAAAACAATAAAAATGTGAGTTTTGTCTCCAAGAGCAAATAAATTTCCACGTAAACATAGCCCCTGTATATATATATATATATATATATATATATATATATAATATATATATATATATATAGGTGCATACTCCTCAAAGGTAGACAGAGACGTGCGAAATTCGCGTTATTATTTAGGGACAAGCTAGACGTGACTGCTGTCCGTTGTTTACATTGACTGAAGATTTTATGCGAGATCATGTAACCTGTGTGACAGGAGATTGGTCGCTCTACCGTTCAACCATTGTCATTGGCTAAAAGAGTACTCGGTTCCTGTCACACGAATGGGTAACCAATGATAGACGTTTGACGGAGCGTACAGCAACTTGGAGTTCAGCCTGATGACTGTCAACAACGCGAATTTTGTACGTCTCTACCTGTAGAGTATGTGTATGTCTATATAGGCTATTCAGGGTAAAGTGAGCACTTTTGAAAGATCTCTCATTTGGAATAATAGTAAATAAATTTATTTTATTTTAGCTTAAATGTTAACTTTCGAGTGCGGTGGAATCTATACACATTGTTTTTATACTTACATGCAATATTTATTTTAAAAGGTGGCTAAAGGATAAAATAATGGCTGAAAGGAAAAAAGTAACTAGGGCCTCAAAAGTGCTCACTTTACAGTGAACTGCCTATACATTTATGTTTATAAATATCGATGTGTGAAATATGCAGCCAAAACCTACCAGTTACCCATTGTCGCTAATTGCAAAGACACCCCAGCAATGCAATTACAAGGTGTTCACGGCAGAGAAAGCACTATCGAAATCAAACGTGTCATATTTAAAAAAAAGTATATAATATTACAACTTTTTTTTTTTAGGACAGAAGTGAAAGTCGATATTTTGTTGTTAAGTTGTAAATTCGGTTACTGAAACACAAACGCGATGGTTGAAAAGTGTCAGAGTTAGTATAATGTCGGAGTCACGTAGCCCCGACAAGCACGGCACGACAGCCCCGACATGACACTTAAAACTAAACAGCCAATGAATTACGAGAGAGATCTGACGCAAGCCCGACAATTATGCCGACCGACCAGCACTTTTGGATTAGAGATTAATTTATATTTTCTTCATGTCGTGCGGCTCGACTCACAGAGTGTACAACCTTGCAAAATGAAATTGTATGACAAGCTTTTCCTACAACGGCAAATACGTAGCTTAAAAGAAAAAATACTATGAAACTTATTGTATTTAACTCTTAGAAATAATAATTTTACCTTTGTATGCATTGGCTATAAAACTTTGTCACCATAATGTATTCCAAATTTCCCGTCTGCCCACAGCCTTTGAAATTAGCGTAGTTAATCAGCGCTTTCTAAATGGATCCGAAAAACTCTAGCTCGTCCTATCGCGTCAGTAAATTGTCGGGCTGTAAATTCCAGGAGTCACATTGAAAATGGTCGTGGTTGCGGTTTTTGTCGTGTCGTGTCGTGCTGTGATTGTCGGCACTATGTGATTCCGGCATAAATCGCTGTGTACGATATTTATTCTCTAGTTTTTAAAACTATAGCTTATAGTTTCGAAAGAGATCGCTGTATTAAAAGCGCGTGGTCGCGGCTTGAAACTCCGAGGAAACAGAATTCCATTCACGAATACTTCGCACTTTTCTGAAGCCCTGCTTCCAGGATATTCCTCCGCCTCGTGCAAACTGAGGTCAACAAGTCTGGAAAATTACACCGAAGAACGGACGCACCGAATTCGTGCGCACTCAATTGTAATAGAATTTTGCATGAGAACTGTTTCTTACTATAGGCTATTCACTGTAAAGTGAGCACTATTTAAGGCTCTCCCAACAGACATTAACCACTAATAAATATATCTTACTGCAGCCTCGGGCGTTTACTTTTGAGAGTGGTGGAATGTATACCCTCTGTTTATTAGTCACATCGCTAATTTAATATAAAAAAAAAAAAAACAGCAGGAAGATAGAACTTGGGCGAAAGAAAAAATTTCGAAGGAACTTAAAAAGTGCTCACTTTACAGTGAACAGCCTATAGACGCTACCAAAACTCGTGTTTTCTTACTGATTATACTGATATTTATTGTAAATGGAATCTTGTAATTACGTATACAAGATTGGATAAAAAATTGGATACTTTTATGTTAACAGAGGAATAAAACGCTTGTGACACATGGCACAGTTAGTAAATAACCAGACACGTCCCACGTGGGGTGATTTTCCAAAGGTTTGATTCTAAAAAGTGTGGAGAAACCGCGAATAGACTACAGGTAGGGGCAAGTTATATATTTCAAGAGACTGTTGGGTCATTTGCCTGTCTTGGTTGCCTGAATTACTTTAAGACACGTGTTAACTGTGTGCACGCGATTCACGCAGGAGTTGGCGAATTCTGAGTGGCCCGGTCTAAATATTAAAAAGGGCTCCTCGAGCAGGCAGCAAGCAATGGCAATAGACGAACTGCTGTTGGTCGCTCACAGCATTGAAGTATTCCGTGTACCCCCCCCCCCCCCCCCCCGCCCGCGAAATATCGCTAGATGTAACTATAGGGTGGCGCCTTACCTAATATCGAGGCCTACAGCACGAACTTGAGAGGAAGTCAGCTGACGCCTGTGCGTGGCCTTCTCCCACTGCTCTACAGTCCGAAGACGACTGCAGGGTCTCATGCAACAGGACAAACGACGTCCGCAGATTGTGCGAGCGAACAGTGGCTCCCCGCAGCGGCACAGACCTTCGCAACCTTAGCACTATGCGCCCCCCCCCCCCCCCACTTACAACAAGGGTGTCGTTATCGCCAGCCCTCTTACACTTGGGCTGCGACGGAATTTTGAAATGGTTCACACGTGGCTGCCTTGCGATCGGTTAACACTACACGCTTCGTAGCTCACCTGTCCTAAATCGCAGACGCAGGTCGCTGTCTCTTATCTCTCTCTCTCTCTCTCTCTCTCTCTCTCTCCCCACAAATCCTCCACCACGCCGGCTGATTGTCTGTGGTTAGTCACGACTGGGGACTGAAACATTTCGCGTTTTAAATATTCTGCAGGCTAGACTTCACACTCCTATGTATTTCCGAGCTTTAGTTACGTGTTAATTGGCTGCTCCCAGCGTAAGCCTATGGCCTAGCCAGTTCATAGCCTATTAGTTCATAGTTCGCCTGGACGAAACTGCGACCAAATTACAAGCATAAATGTTATTCAAGCCTAGCTTTAATTCACGAAATTTTCCACACCTTAAGTTGTTGCAATTAAAAAGGATGGAGTGGAGAGATTTGGGAGGCTCTTGACAGCGAGGTCTTGAGAGTCGATGAGGTTGATTGAGGTGAGTATGGAGCAGCGCCGGAAAGAAAGGGCGGAGTAAACGGGAAATCCCCGAGAAAAACCGCCGACCAACGGCATAGTCCGGCACGATTCCCACATGCGAAAATCCGGAGTGACCCGGCCGGGGATTGAACCGGGATCTCATCTGTGGGAGGCGAGCAGGCTAACCGCTCAGTCACCGTGGGCCCCTTAGGAAAAAAATATTCGAAACACGCAGATTTCAACCATGCTTGTTTCCTCGTGGTCTATCGGTTTTTACAGAAAGAAAAGAGCTTTGTAAGAGACGCCAAAAATTCGCAGGTACTAGGCATCTCTAGATTGTAATGTTCTGAGTTCACGTCGTTGCCACAGAGTTCTCAATAATACAGAGGCCAAACACGCCATCTTTAGCAGCACACGCCAACAACAATATGGCGTCACTGTCCGAAAACATGGCGGAACGTCATTCGCCAATCAGAGCCTGGTGACGTACTCGCCGGCGGCACACCAACCAATAGCGTAAGCTTTGGCATAGCACGCAGTAGCCAACCAGACACCAAGCCCGTTTCCACACTGTCGCGCCGTCAAACCAGAGATTTTGTACGTCCACATTTCGTCTCTGTGTACCTATCTACTCTGCGTCTCGGCGTAAAACGAAAATGAGAACATCTGCCAAGGGCGCAGCGAACGAGGTCTCGCTGAAACTTGTCGCTCGTTGGCGCGGAAAGTTTGTTCGGGAATATTTGTACCAGCCTGCGGCGATGATTTTACGTGCGTTTAGCAAGCTCCTGTGAAATATCTCACCTTCCACCTCCCCCCTCCTCTCTCTTCTAACTACTTAGCAAATAACTTGCAGTTCGGACACGTTCACAGGTCGTGCCTAGCGCTACGTTAGTATCTCCACAAACCAAACATTTTTGTATGCACCTCTTGATAAGAGTGCCACACTAATTTTTCGAAATATCTATCTAAGTCATTAGAATAATGCCGTGAATAATATTTCACTTGAAATTTGTTACGTGGTTAACCCAAAATTCTATTTTTAGCTTCCGAGGAAAATATTTTAAGTCAACATGTAGAAGTTAAACCCTTACCGCAGATAGGGTAAGTAGAAGTATAATGCTGATCCTGGACCATCCCACTTTTTCCAATAATTTTAACCAAAAATACAATAGCATCAGACTTTACTTTCTATATGTAACGAAAGAACAGGAAAAAATTAAAAACTCAAAAAATGAAATTTAGTGAAACATACGCTAAAAAAAATTAAGCAAACTTAAGCTAAAAACAAGCAAATTTGTCGTTTTCAAGCAGCTTTTTGCATTGCTAGAAAAAACAATTTTTTTGTTTAAAAAAAACAAGCAATTTTCATTGAAAAACAGGCGATTTAAACCTAAAATAACACACATTTTGCAATATTTCACAAAAGGGCATGAAGAAATTTTGATGCTATAAAAACAGACAATTTGCCCCAAAAGTATAAGAAAATAGTATTAACAATTTCTTGCTATTTGTAATGAAGGAGAAAAAATTAAAAATCTGAATCTGAAATTCAATGAAAAAAACGATCAAAAACAAGCAAATTTTAGCTAAAAATTGAAAAGCTACAAGTGAAAATAATTAATATATTTTATAACAACTTTAAATCATGGACAGATTTACCATTTTTTATTTATATTAAGCCTTTATATGTTATAAAATTTCGATTCTCGTTTATTAACTTTAAAGTTTTTTTTTATCAAACAGACTTACATAGCGATCTGGTAAAGTAATTTTATAACTTAGAATCAAGAATAGAACTAATTTTTTTTTCCAAATTTAGAATCATAAATTTGAACATTTGTAGCAAGATACTTTTCATTTTTTTTCTAGGTCCTGTAGTTTTGCAAACTAGAACGAGTTTTTAAACTTGGCACGCAGCGATTTTATTTCTATGTTTATTTAAAAGGAAAAAATACTATTATAATTCTATTATTTTATTATTATTTTTATTTTATTATTCTGATTATTATTTCATTATTTTTATTATTAAAATAAATTTTCTTATTTTTAATTTTTGTCCTTTAAAATAAATATTAAACTGGAATCACTGCACGTCAACGATATGGAAAATAATACCACATCTACGCAATGTAAAAGGTGTGGTGAAGTATTAAACATAGAAAATTTTTCACTTTAATGAATACACAAAAGATAAGCTTTATAACATCTGTAAAAAATGCTGTATTGAAAAGGGTACAAAGCATTATGAATTAAATAAAGAGAAGGTATTATGCGAATGCGGAGAAAATGTTTATAATACATATCTCAAAATGCATAAAAATTCTAAATTACACAGTACAGCACTAGTTAATTAAAATGAAATTCAACACGATAATTATCCAACAAAAACGTGTAAAGTGTGTAATGAGAATAAATATATAAAACTATTTTTATCTTCATAAAAATATTAAGGACAAAAATATATCAAAATGTAAGGCTTGTTATAATGAATACATGAAGAAATACACGAAGAAATATAATCACAGTAAGAAGTTAAATAATTAATAAATATTGCTTTTGATATTAATAGTAACTAAAACTTTGTGTTTTTCGATATAAAAAAAAGCAAGCTACTAAATAGCCCATAAAATTAAAATTAATTAAATTTGTTTTCTTCTAAATAAACTATCAAAAATGGAGGCGAACAATGTTGAGGTTGAGTTGGGTGAGAAGAGAGTGCGGGAGCTAAGAATTATAGGTAGAGTTTCGAAAAATAAGAATAGCTATAATCTAAGGAGCGATGATTTAATTAGACATTGGTATACTCTAAGGAAATATTATTTAATTACAGCTATTATACCATTTAGTATATACGAGCAAAGAATTTTTTTTTGCAAGTTTACCATCTTTTTAATGTTAATATCAATTAATTATATTCAAAAGATAGAAAGAAATTGAAAAAAAAAAATTCCATTCTCTAATAAATAATCTATTTGTAAAACAAGAGAAAAAGGATTTAAAACAAACATTCCCATTTTCTAATAATCTATTTGTAAAAACTAGAAATAAAAGCCAGTGGGTAAAAGAAGAGATAACAAAGAATATTTTTACAAACTCACCTTTGGCGGACAAAAATATCAATGAATGAAGTCCCAAAGATAAAAAGAATTAACAAAACTTTTTTCATTCTATAATATTGAAAATAACTTTAATTTAGTACAGAGCATGTGTTTTGTAGTACAGCTAGCAGTTGGGTGGGGGGGGGGGGGATTATCTCGCGAAAAACAGGTGACCCTGACGTTTGAAATATCTGGAGCAAATTTGGTAGGGATGACCTTCAGTAATCGACTTATGTATTTCTCATCGCACTCGTACAGCCGGGCAACGCTGTGTAGTTCTGATAACACTGACTAAAAATTAAGGTGAAAGAGAATAAGCGTTTGTTATTAACTTCAGCTGACCTTAAATTATTCCACAGTAACACACGGAATATTATAATAAATTTATGTCTGGTTATTCGGACTTATTCGCCATGGCGAATGTTCTGTTCCCACAGTAGTATTCACAATACAGCGGAGCCAATCAGTTCCTGGTCACTGGCTCACAGAGAAAAGCCTAATGTGACAATAGAAGCCTATTAACTTTATTAAAGCTGTTATCTGTGAACCGTCAGTAACTAATGTTGCTGTTAAGGTAACATACTGTTAAGCTACCAATGTTAGCGTAAACGCTGTTCACGGTAAAAAAAATGAGCATTTTCGAAAGCCCTGCTAAAGATCTACTTCCATACACGTTGTTATTCTTCCGTTTTATGTCGAATTAACGTTGCCACAGGCCTCATCACCTTATTCATGCGTCGATCAAGCGAATCTTAGAATTTATTCAAAAAAAGTAAATATTTCCCAAATCTGTTCTCTTTTAAACTTACTACACACAAAAAAGAGTAAAAGGCGAAATAAATATTTTAAGTTTGTTACTAATGGTTTTAATCTCATATTTAGATATGGAACTATTTTCCATCCATCATTTTCTGGACGTATGTCGCCAAGTACTTCCTTTATAAAACATGCAGGCAGGGAAAGTGACTTTTTTCTAAGGTTGATTTCAAAAGTGCTCACTTTATCGTGAACAGCATGTAACATAAGAACTTTTGTAACAACATCAAATCCTTAC
This sequence comes from Dryococelus australis, assembly GCA_029891345.1. Taxonomy (NCBI): domain Eukaryota; kingdom Metazoa; phylum Arthropoda; class Insecta; order Phasmatodea; family Phasmatidae; genus Dryococelus; species Dryococelus australis. Next base: position 389,942,623 of record CM056993.1, read on the forward strand.
TGTTTTGCCAACATTAAGGTGGTGTTTATGTTGCGGCAAAACAAATTTTGTATTGAATCGATGTTAACATCTGTGTTATGAACATTTTCTTGTATTTTCTTTGCTTCAAAAAACATTCAGATGTAAAATAAATTAAGTGCAATTATTTTGTGAAAAAGAATTAATATTAACAACAGAAAAAAAAATGACGGTTGGGAGGGGAAGGGAGTCCGTGCCGTCTTGAGTGCTTGACAATTAGTTTTCCTGTTTACGGAACCTCACATTCTACCAACTGCTCTATCTTACATGTGTGACTGTGTTACATATTGTGGACTTTCAGTACAACATGACGTCAAACTACTGTACTCTTTCGTTACGTGGAAATACTTTATGTGCTCTACAAATATATGCATAATTGCCCGCACGTAAACTGCTCTGCAAGGCTCGAGAGCTGGTCATTTTTGTTTGTGGCCAGCCAAAACCCAGTCACACATTTTTCTTATCACCCGCGTACCTGCGTCCTTTCTGGGTAATGCAGGGGTAGTATAGGATGTTCCTTTTTTATTTGCTTTTTCTTTTATTTTCCGATACAGCATTTATGGATTACATTTCTATATAATATTACAACTATCTACACCAAGTTGCCTGGAAGATGACAGAGGTGCAGTTTTCCTGCATTTCACCCTGACTCCCCTAGCAGCTTGGGGGTCGATTTCTTGACATTCTATTCTATTAATGAGTATATTATGCCTCTATTGCGGCACTAAACTGCTACTACTTAGATTATATATATTTCAATTCCAGCCATCATTTTTGGAACTGTCAGCGGAGAGGGGGGGCCTGTTGACTCCTTTCCGATCCCCCTCCCCCCGTAGTCCGGCCATTTCATCGAGACCTTATAACATGCACCATTACTCTCTCTCATTATACATTGCCTAAGTCTTCATCGTCCTGGTTCCTTTCCTATTCGCTTGACTTCATCATTGCTATTCCGATTTCGCATGTCCTTTGTTCGTTGCTTTGATCTTCAATATATCTTTTATGTCAAGGCAAGACCTCCCAACTCATAAGTCACCTTTCTGATGTTTCCTTTACAAGTTCTAGTCTATGTGCATTGGGAACACCCAAGCTGTGTGGTGGGGCCGCTCCCACCACAATGTTTTTATAGCAGTTTTACAGTGTCACTTCCTGTATAACTATTTTTTTTCTTTAATCAGGCAATGGAAACCTCTACCTATGGAAGAGGATCATTCACGAACTCGTGTGGATTTTCTCGAATGCATTCTTAGAATTCTGCCATACCTTCGCTTATCTTTCTTGCAAACTCTTCCATTATCTTAGCAGAGTTTCTATTTGCCATAATATTTCAAAGATCTATTTCGTTTGCTTCTATTCCAAGCGTCCTACAAAGTTCTATTCTTACTTCTTCTATTCGTGGACGTTCTTGAAGTACATGTTTGGCAGTATCTTCTACCTGACAGATTCGGCAGAAGCGAGAGTCAACTAGATTCAATATAAGTTTAAGCTACTTTCAGTTCTCGTACCATGCTTTAACATTTAAATACAGTGATTTCATTTGACGCAGTATCGCTGTTCACTACTATCCGCCATTTTACAACGCCACGTCAGTGTAGTAATTGTTGGTCCGATATGTTGTGCTTCGTGTTATTTTTACCGTAATACCACATTAATTAGAGACTTAATTAACACGAACAATTCAACAGTATATTTGCACTATAGTAATATAAGACTTCGTAAGTGGTTAAAATCATTAACTTAAGTCACAACTTTATTAACTGTACTATAAAATAAACGTTTAAAGTACTACCCCATCTGTGCAGGCAAGCCAATAGGGAAGATTTCGTATCATGCAGTAGCCAATCAAGCACGAAGCCCGTTCCCAGAGCCCCGATCAGCCAATCAGATAATGGGTAGGCCTGCATCAAAGCCACCGCCCCCGCCATTTCTTCTCTGTGTACCTACTCATCCACTCTTATCTCTCCGCTAACCAAACAAACACTGATGAAAGGAGTTGTAGTGGAATGCATGCATACATATTAGTTAGTGCTATTAAATAAGGCATAGCACGCAAAATTAGACTCCCCCTTGATGAGGTGGGGCCGCGGTGGCTGAGCGGTCAGCCTGCTCGCCTCCCACCAGGGCGAACCGGTTTCAATCCCCGGCCGGGTCACTCCCGGATTTTCGCATGTGGGAATCGTGTCGGACGATGCCGCTGGTCGGAGGGGTTTACTCGGGGTACTCCCGTTTCCCCCGCCATTGCACTCAGGCGCTGCTCCATACTAACCTCACTTTCACTCTCATCCGCTTTCAGGATCCCCGGCCTACCGCAAGGCACGTGATTAGCAATCACAGATAAGAAGTGATTATTCATTGAGCTGAGCTACCCCAAGTTATATATGAGCCAATGGGAACGAAGCGCGTAGATACGCATGCTCGAATTATAACAGGACACCAAAAGTAACGCTATATTTGCGTGTCTGAACTCACAGCCTGTAACATTGCCGATTTTAAGGGCTTATATTTACCGTTAATCACAGATATGATCATTAGATATAATTAAATGGTACTTGCTTATGTTGTCAACTCATTCAATATAATTTCCAAATTCAGTTTTATTATATGAGTTATTTTAATAGTTATTGACATAGAGATCATGCGTTAAATATATTTCGTGTGTTTCTACACGGTATTCAGAATTCCATATTGTAGTTGATAATCTCAAATTATTCCCTAGAGAGTAGAAAGCAATTTAATGTTTATTAAACAATTCACGAAAAAAAAAAAATTATCCTGGTTGTTTCTCATATCGCCATTACTGGTTGGCGAAGAAATGTGGCATGGTGAGACGACAGCCAATCGGAGGACAGGTGACAACATAAGTGAGGCAGAAGTATAATCGAACACAATTTTTTTTTCTAGCAGAACTAAACCACAGCCAAAGATGGCCATGTGGGATTTCATTTAAACAGAATGTGATAATTTATACTGTAAGATCGATGAAAGAGTTGCTGAAAACGTTCTGTCTGCTCTGTCTGTTTGGCATGATCGGCGTAAATAATAATATATAATAATAATAATAATAATAATAATAATAATAATAAACTCGAATGGGGAGTAAACCCAGGGCAAGGCAACACTCTCCGAGTGACGGGCTTTCCAGCTGGGACCCGTAGGTGCCCGTCATCCCTGAACATGACATGAAATGAGGGACTAGGAAGGAGCGGCGATGGAATACAAGGGCGGGGGGAAACGGGAGTACCCCGAGAAAACCCGCCGGCAAGCGGCATCGTCCAGCACGATTACCACATGCGAAGATCCGGGTATCGAGCGCGGCTCGCTGTTGTGGGAGGCGAGAGCCCTAGCCACTGCGCCACCGCTGCCCCATCGGCGTGAATAAGAACAAGGCTTTAAGACTGTCAATATGACTATCCGATATTATTTGAGGTTAGAACGCTGCGTATCTAAACAAGTGCTTTCAGATGTTTCAATACTTCTTCTAACCAATTTTTAATTAAATTGTATTGAATTATAATTGGCAAAAGCATTTTATTCTTATAAAAAGACTTGTCTTTTGAAAATTTAGATATGAATAAACAGTTCATTACTGTTGACCATGTGACTTTGATAGTTGTATTAGTGTGGGATATGTCAATGTTGGGTACATGCGCAGAAGTCGAGAATAGGTCTATGTCATATTTTAGCCTACGGGTCAACCTATGGATGGTATTGTGAATATATATAAATATAAATAAATAAATATAAATAAATTATATATATTAATGGTACAGACTTGCTCTGTTTACTGGTGCATGACGGTTACTCTCATATCAATATTTTTATTTTCATTTGATGTTATGTATCAGATGTTTTAAATTTAATATATAATTTTTCACAATATCTGTAGGAACAGCATATAAATAAGTTAGGTGACTTGTTCGTTTGAACACCCTTCAGGATCATATCATAATATTCTCTATGTAATTTTTTGTGCAGTTTAGTTTTGCAATGAGTAATTATAAATATAAAAAAAAATGTGTTAACCTGTGATAAGTAAATCACGTGATGGAACAAGCGCTTTGAAGAGAAAGGATTGAGGATTCCAGTTTTTTTTTTTCTGACGTGGCGGTTCGTTACAAGCTACAATGAACCAGGAAGCGGTTGTGTGAAAATGTCTATTCCACATTACAACCTGCACCATGTGTGTGTGTGTGGGGGGGGGGGGGGGGGGAGTGATTACCGTACGAGGAGAGGCTCCGCGACTTTAATATCTGCCGCTAAAGTTGTGTGACGGCTATCTCGGAACGACGCCTTGACTTCAAGTAAGGTGTAATCTGGTATTTATATTCTGTCCACGCAGGATCTTACGCGAGACATGTTTATTTGTGAAGATTACAGAAATGTTAATTGGAATAGTGGAATTGTACCATATGTACTTTAATTTCCTACAAGTAACTAATTTGGCAAACGATAATAGAGTGGATTTCGTAAACTCCTTTATCAAACTACGTTTCTGACACAATAGTTGTTCTCAATAGTGTCTAAGTATTGATTTTTTTTTAAATATTTAAATAAGTATTTTTTAAAATGATATGTGAGGGATTAGTGTATTGCTTTGTCTTGTATTCTCTCTTCTCAATTAAAGTGTTAAACTTTTGAAATGCTAATTTTTGTTCTGTGTAGTGTAGGAAATATATTTGAAAGAGTTATTCATTTTATATTGATGGTATGGTAGTAATTTCGCCTATTATATATATATATATATATATATATATATATATATATATATATATATATATCCGGGGGAACATGGGTCGAGTGCTATGGGGCATCAACGTTTGATAAAGGCTATTCACGACAAAGTGAATATTTTTGAAAGCCCAGCTAAAGATCCAATTGTATGCACATTCCGTATACGTCTGCCATATGCAAAATTCACCTTGTCACGGGCATTGTCGCATTATTCGTGCGCCGGTCAAGTGAAACCGTGCAATTACTATGAAAGTAAATATTATACCATTTAGCTCATTCATACATGTACGTGTATTAAGAATATAGAAGGAAAAACAGATAACGCCAGTACCAGTATATTTTCCTGACACTTCTAATTCAGTGTTAATACATGGATCTACTTTATCTTCGTCGTTGCCAACTTTAAAGGGCACATGTCAGTCAGTGTGTCCGTTAAAATACACGTAGGTGTGGTACGTGACATTTTTCGAAGGTTGATTTCAATAGAGCTTACTTAATCGTGAACAGCCTTTAAGAATTCGGACATCGTGACAGGTGCACGGTCGACATCTTGTCGCGACAGCCGCCCCGAACCCGACAAGCGCATCCCATCGCGCACTGTGCATTGCAAAATGGCTAGGGGGTCGACAATCCGAACTCACTTGTTGTAATTTACTGCACAATGCGATGCTTTTGTTGGGTTGGTGGTTGTCCCATGACGAGATGCTGGACGTACATTCCTGTCATTATCCAGAAGTTGTCAACTTTGCCGTCGCACAGCGCTCGAGCCAGGCTGTCCCTACATGGGTCCCTCGTGAAAAATTATCGTTTTGCCGCCCCGCACACATCAAGGGCCGGGCTGCAATTCACATGTACGTAACATATTCACAGTTATAGCGATACGCACAAACAAAACACACAGGCACAATGGACTGATATAACGATAATAATATTAGTCTTCCTATGTTGCTACATTTAGTACCGAATAAATTAATTCCTGTATAGTTGATTGCGGTTTTTGTCAAAAATAAATATTTTAGATTGATCCGAGACGTTTTCAAAATGAGAAATTGTTTTCGTTTCAATTTGTTGCTATTAATATTGACTAAAAACGCTACAAAACTGCCGTGGTCGCGATTATCTACAAAATATCTGCCACAGGAATGAAGTCAACGTACACACTCTCTCGATTCGTAAACAAGTTTCTTCACTTGATAGTACAAGTGTCGGGGCTTCTGATTGGCTGAATATTGACGCACAACGACGAGGAAAATTAAACCAAGTTGAACGTGCCTTGTTACTATGACTGTGCTTACGTAACGCGCTATGCACGATTGTAGCCATTCTAACTGGAAACAAGCAGTTTAAATCTGATGTATATCACTGTGTTGTGTCAATGATGTGCTTATAGTACTTGTGCACAGGCCTTACGAGACAGTGGTCCGGACATATGTTATATACGTTCGTAGTTCGCCCTTTTACGGGTATCTCGACAAGTAAATGTCCTGGCAATACGACTTTTCGGCAGAATAGATAAAAAAAATAATAAAAAAACAATTATCTAAACCTGTATAGTTTTGAATTTTATTTTAATAAGATCATTATAAGAGAAAAAATTGGGTGTGGCTGTGTTGGGGACACGGCCGTTTGTTTTGCGTGAATACGTCTACGTTAACGAGCTCAGACGCCTTGATGTTTATTTTACGTTCCCGGCACCGCTTCACTCGATCATATGGGGTTTTATGGGTATCACTGGATTGATTTTGAGATGCTCTTTCCAACCGTATACGATTTCTGTATTTCTATTTGCCTTTTTGACGAGTATAGGCCAACATTGTGTAAATTTATTATTTTTTTTTTTTTACATTAAACGCATACAATTTCACCATAAACCCGCCACACAAAGGTTTTTATACACGCAATCGTTTTATCTTGACGAGCGATGTCGATTGAAACCTAAACGAGCGTCGTAGCTTCTCCTAGTCAAAAGTTATACTACGCGGAAGTTATGAGACGCGGCGAAACGAACTCAAAATTACGGAATCTCTCTTCCCCCCCCCCCCCCCGGACCCCGAACCGCGCGCGATGCTTCGCATTCCTCACTCAAAGTAACATATTCTTTGTTCCTTTGGCAATCGAGAGGTGTAATAGAATTTTGAATGTGGACGATAGATTCACAGCTGCAATGCCAAACTGTATCGCCCGATTTTGTTATCATCGGATTTTATGGGTTGCCTTCCACTATGGTTGCAAATTTCAATACGTATTCACGTCAGAAATAGTGGAAATGGTAAAAAATGGCGTTTGTAGAAGTTTTTATCCGCAGTTTCCTTACTGGGTAGGAGAAAGCTAAAAGTGTACTTCCGCAGTGTGTTCTAGGGACTTTCATCAAGTGTAATATAGCCTCGTTGTTACACATCTTATTCGCACTGTGACAGTGTAACAACGGGAGCACTGTACGCAGTTCGGCGTCGAAGCGCCTCTGGGCCGCGCGTCACCGAGTCGCTGAATTGGGCGGCTCTCAACAACGACGTCTTGAGAGCCGATGAGGGTGAAACGAGGTGAGAATGGAGCAGCGCCGGATGCTGGGGCTGTTGGGGGTGGGGCGGGTGGGGAGATCCCTGAGGAATCTCCGCCGACCAGCGGCATCGTCCGGCACGATTACCACTTGCGATAATCCGGGAACGACCCGGCGGGGGATTGAACCCCTGTGGTAGAAGGCGAGCAGTCTAACCGCTCAGCCATCGCGGCCCGTGCGTCTTATTGTCGCCCGTATCGCCTCGCCGAGCATCGAACGCAAAAACAATCATGAGTCCACGTCATCCACCATATTAAAGTTTTCATTTATTTATTTATAATTCAAACTTAGGAGTATTTATTGGAAAATGTGACAGCAGAAGCTTAGTTAGTTACCATACACCCCATTGCGGACATATGAACTATTAACGCATTTTATGCGACAATTAACACAATGTAATATAAACGTATCTATATTAGTTCATTTTCACCTTTTATTGGCAACCAGGAAACACCTATTAACAATATGTACGTAGAAACATTTGTACAGAACCATGACGTATAGACCGTTCACTTTTGAAGCCCTAGTTACTTTTTCCTTTCAACTTATTTATATCCTTCCACCAAATGTTAACGATAAACCCTGCCATGTGAGAAATAAACACAGTGTATACATTAACCATACCCAAAACCAAAAGTCCGAGGCCACAGTGAAATGTGTTTACTGGTTATTATGTCTGATGAAACAGCTTCAAAAAGTGCTCACTTTATCGTGAACAGCCTATAAGTTACAAACATTTGCACAGAACCATTACATGTGATGCTTCTATATAGAAACAGTTTCAGTAATGATCCCGACTCTTCTGTTATGACAATAAAAACTAATAATTTCTGTATAAGGAGTGATACCATAAACTAAAGATGAGGCAGACCGCTTATCCGTCTTCCGCGCATGTACCCAACATTGACCTACCCCAGTGGAACACAACTGCCAAAGTCACATGGTCACCAGTGATGTACGTGTTCGTTTATATAATAATTTTTAAATGACGGCCACTTTTGTATGAAAAATTTTTTCTTTACCAATTCTAATTTACTCCAAATGCATTACATATTGGTTAGAGGATGTCTACATACATCTCAAAACATTAGTTTACAAATAAGTTCTCTAACCTAATATTCAAATCATCCCCGTTTTTGCTAGACATGTTGGCAGAAAAGCAGTTCAATGTCGGGACACGGAGATTGGTTGTCCATAATCAGCGAGATCGGTCCACCTCGTCTTTAGTCTATGGGTGATACAGCCTCTTAAGTCCCTGCCACACTGTCACATTTTCCCTTTTAAATATATTTGACAATAAAATTTGAAGTCAAAATATGGCCATCAAATTTTTCCTTCCAACAAATTTTATCAAATAATTTTGAACGTGTTTGAAAACATGCCACACTGTCAAATTATTTTGCTGGGGGAATACAATCTGAGTTATTATTTTTAAATTATTTTCATAGTGAGATATTGCTTTTGTTTTTCCATGCAGTCCATTGCAGGAAGAAATATAAGGAATGATGTAATTAATTTTCGCTTCTTTACTAAATTCTAATTTTATTTATCGGAGATGTTTCCTGCACGATGAAGATCAATGCCTCCGAGTTCGTAATATTATGTGCAATATTCACTTAAAAGAGAATTCCTGCCCAGACAGCTTCTAATAAATTAATTATCTTCATAACCTACTTCGTTCCCAGAAATTGTTCGTCATCTTAAAGGTTCTTGACGTCAGTGTGTGTCGTGCACGATTCTGATTGGCTGAGACTGTCAAACATCATAGAAATTCTAGAAGCGGTCCAATCTTCAAATGTCTGATGGAAACAGAAGCCATCCAACTTTCGCATAGAATTGTGGCATGATTTACAACGTTTCGATGATGACATAACTTTCCAAATTTATTTGATCAAACTTATTGGAAGCAGTTTGACGGGGAATGGGGTGTGGCTGTGTTGGGGACACGGCCGTTTGTTTTGCGTGAATACGTCTACGTTAACCCGCTCGGACGCCTTGATGTTTATTTTACGTTCCCGGCACCGCTTCACTCGATCATATGGGGTTTTGTGGGTATCACTGGATTGCTTTTGAGATGCTCTTTCCAACCGTATAAGATTGATGTATTTCGATTTGGCTTTTTGAGGAGTATAGACAGAAACTGTGTTAAGTTTTCTCAATTTCTTACATTAAACTCGTTAAAATTTAACCATAACCACGCCACACAAATATTTTAATACACGCAATCGATTGATCTTGACGAGAGCTGTCGATTGAAATTCCATCGAGCGTCGTAGCTTCTCCTAGTCAAAAGTTATACTACACGGAAGTTATGAGACGCGGCGAAACGAACTCAAATTGCGCCCCCCTTCCCTCCCCCCAGCCGTGAGCGATGCTTCGCAGTCCTCACTCAACGTAACATATTATTTGATGCTTTGGGCAACCGAGTAGTGTAATTGAATTTTGAATGTAGACGATAGATTCGGAGCTGCAGTGCCAAACTGTATCCCCTTATGGGGCCACGGTGGCTGAGCGATTAGCCCGCTCGCCTCCCACCAAGGCGAACCGAGTTTAATCCCCGGCCGGGTCACCGGATTTTCGCATGCGGGAATCGTGCTGAACGATGCCATTCGTCGGCGGGTTTTCTCGGGGATCTCCCGTTTCCTCCGCCCCTTCGTTCCGGCGCCGCTCCATATTAACTTCAATCACCCTCATCGGCTCTCAAGACCTCGCTGTTAAGAGCCGCCCAAATCTCTAAAGACGTATTCACGTAAAAAATTTGACAGTGTAACAGGGGCCTTAAGAGTCGGCGTTGTTCTGAATTACCCGATATAGACACACGCGCGCGCGCAAAGGGTGATGTAATGAGACACTCACCTACAGTAGACCGGCAGGTCTCTCCGTACGCGAGAGGAAAGTCGGTCCGGCGGAGCTACTAGCAGCGCCCCGCCCCTCCCCTCCCGACTGGCACTAATTATCGACAGTCTTTTCTTTTCTTGTCCGTAGACCAGCGAGCGCGCAGCCGTACAGCCGACTGCGGCCTACTAGTTTAACCGCGTGATGGGAAGGCGGTATGTTCTGGAAGGGGGAGGATGGGGAGGGGGAGAGGGGAAATACGAGTGGAGCGAGAGTTCCGACCCGGCACGACGAACCGAACAATAGGCACAAGCTTCTTACACGATAGCAAAACTTTAGCATTTTACTTTACGTTTCCTTTCCTCTGACGAAACCACCAATACACCATACAATATTGTAAAGTCAGAGTTTAGACAATTGAACATCGGTTCTGCGAGCTTCGTTATAAATGTGTATCTTGTTATGTAAATAATAATATCATCCAGGAATGCATTTTTACGTACCTTTTATTAGGAATGGGTTTAAAACGTATACTAAAAGTTTATTTCAAAACAAAAAACTCATTTGTTTACTTCATTAAAATGTGTCAATTCGTATATTTCCTCTTCACATTATATTTGTTTGCCGTTTATTTAATTTAAGACGAGCTTTTTTAATACACCGATATCAAAATCGCCCTACAGTAAAATAACGCACTTTCCACATAACCTCTGTTAGATTCTCGGAAAAATGGCTGCTTCACTTTAAATTTCAACGACCTTTTTATTTCCATTGTGTCAAGCTCCATAAGAACCAAACATGTCGGAAAGCAAAAGTCAAATGTTAAAGTTTTCAATTGTGTAAAAGCCTAGAGCGGTATTCAGGGTTACCACAGATTTGTCTGAAGCCCTGCTAAAGTCCTGCTTCCGGGATATTCCTCCGCCTAATACATACGAATCATAACTAAGTGTAGAAAATTACACCAAAGGGACAGCACACCGCATTCGTGCGCACTCTGTGAAATATGATTTTGCATAAGAACTATTTCTTACCGGGCATTACCAACATGCCCACTTTCTCCCTGTTTCATTAAGCCTTTAGGAAGGCTCAGATTTACTGTCACTGAAGACAAGGTTGAAGTGAGCTGCCTATATTCTCCACTACAACTAATACGAGCTGTGCTGGACTCTGTATTTCTACTTACCCTCTTCCTATTGGTCCTGGCTACACCGGACACGCTTACAATCTTCCGCACCGTTTGTTATTGTCTGTCCATCGGCCGATGAAGTAGCTTGTTGACTGTTGAGCCAACCAGTGTGTCGTGATAGGTGTAACATGTTTCACAATCCAGCGTGTTCATTTGAGAAATTATTAAAATTAACAGTTTTATTCTTACGAATTTAAATGTTTGCAAATGTTGTAATTTTTTACTTAGTTGCCCATTGAATCGAGCAAAACAACAAAACCATAGAAGTGTGAGATTTGTCTTCGAGAGCAAAGACATTTCCATATAAACGTCACCCGAGTACATACGTGAATACTCCTCAAAGGGTTATAAATGAAGTATTATAACTTATAAATGGAATGTGGCTAAAAGTTAATTTTAACTAAAAATAAGTGGAGAGTAGGGATAGGGAAATTTCGCGAGTTCAATGACCTTTAGGCTATTGTAGCATATTGTAGCCTTAGCTGCGTGTTCATTGGCTGTTGTCCCACACCTGGCAGTTATGGGCTTCGCAAGGTGGTTCCTTTGCAAGTCTGCTCTTGGCTCAGAGGCGTGCAGGTCGGATCTAATAAACTGTGAGCCAATTGCGAAGGTGACTTCACTGTATATGTGTTTGACGTCTATCTTGTCCCGAAATGAATTCGCGTAATTTTCCTACCCCTAGTGGAGAGGAGTGGAAAGATTTGGGAGGCCATTAATGTTGCGGTCTTGAGAGCCGATTAAGGCGAAGTGAGGTATGTATGGAGCAGCTTCGGAATGCAAGGGCGGGGGGAAACGGGAGATCCTCGAGAAAACCCGCCGACCGGCGGCATCGTCCGGCACGATTCCCACTTGCGAGAATCCAGAAACGACGGAGCTGGGAATCGGACCCACTCTGCCTTGGCGGGAGGGACGTGGTTTTACCACTACACCACCGCGGCCCCGTAGTGCAGAAGTAATCAATCACTCGTGCAAAAAATGGGACATTAGGAACCCTCCTTATTTTCACTCTCCTGTGAACATATATACAACATATATACATATACATTGTGAAGGCAAAAATTATGGAAAATAGTATTAGCTGCAAATAAATTGAAGAATACCATCTTCGTGGCGCGGTTTTCACACAATCATGAGTGAGTGTGTGAGAGAGAGAGAGAGAGAGAGAGAGAGAGAGAGAGAGAGCGAGACCGAGGCAGAGAGAGAAACAAAGAGTGTTTTGTCAAGCTCTTCTGGAACCATTGCTCTCGATTTCTTATAAAACGTTGCATTTTTTTGTTTTTGGAAACGTATTCGAATGATACTGGCATGGCGCCCAACATCAGTCACACTTGTTTACTCGCAGCTCCGGATGTCGATATGACGTAATTTGCTCTGTGACAATCCTAAACATTTTGGACGGACTTGGAGCGCTCACGTTTCCTTATCGCGTGGTGCATCATGGATACTATCTACGTAATGTATGGAGAGGAAACCTTAAATTTCGTGTCGGCTGTAATGAAACAAGACATGTCGCATATACCTTGATGGTAGCTTTCGTCGTAAAGTTCAGTGTTACTTTTAAAAGGAAAAATGCGCGGCTGGGATGAAAATAGTAGCAAGCGCCGTACAGATTTTCCCCGATGTATTGATGACTCCTCAGTGCCATCAAGGGAAACAAAAGTAAATTCCTGAAAAGTCGAGCTCTCCTCTCCCTAGCTGCTAATTGCGAAAATAATTCCAGAACAAGTCGTCTAAATGCTTTATTACAGCAACGATAAAAATGTATTATTTGCAACACCTGAAATCATAAATTAATGTGAGTCCGAGAGAGCCAAACACAACCGGAATGGTGCGCAGTCAGCGTTATTAAAAAAACCTCCTGGTGAGAAAGTTTCTTATACCAGTGTCTGCTTGCATACTCTGTGTCGCTCAGTAAATAAATGTTCTAGCGATATGAATTCTTCTCTCTCGGGTAAAGTGAAGTGATGTGAAGGGAAGGGAAGGGAAGGATGGACAACAACCATCTGAAATAGGCACTTTTTGTACTTTACTTTATACTATATATATATATATATATATATATATATTATATTATATATATATATATATATATATATATATATATATATATATATATTATATTAGTGGTGGGTATGTGTTTATTTAACTTGGTGGTAAATAAACCGCGAGGCGGTGGGTATGTGTTTATTTATCTTGGTGGTAAATAACCGAATGTATTTAGCTGAATGTGTGTAACAGCACTAGTGTAACCACGGCCTTAGGCTCTCCATTTCCATTTCCAACTGTCCTATTGGTTCAGACAAGACTGAACACGCCGACTATAGTGTACAAAGTCCATTACTGGCTGGCTCTCTGGCAATATAATGCCTAATTGAAAGTGCCCTAATCATATGTTCTTTCTTGATGTAAAATAATATGTAGAGTCACCCGAATTTCACAAAAAAAAAAGCTGTCAATATGCTACGGGCGAACCAACAGTTTTCTTTTACTTATTGGCGACGTGTCTTTGTGAGAAAACGTATTCTTGCTTGACTGGCCAACCATATTTTGTCATATATATATATGACAAAATAGAGAGATTAAAAAAAATCGTATTTAAGGTGGACTTAACAACACTTCGTCGCATCCGTCAGTAGCCCGTCCGTCTGGCGATCACGTGATATCTTCCACCAATCGCAGGGCTCCTATTATTTCTATCCGTCAATCGGTCAAATAAAATATATCTCAAACTTTAACTTTCAACGGACCTACGGATGGGCCAACGCCTTCTGACTACATTCCGTAGACGCGAATACGCCCTTTGAAATAAACTGCAAGGCGGTGGGTATGTGTTTATTTATCTTGGTGGTAAATAAACGCAAGGCGGTGGGTATGTGTTTATTTATCTTGGTGGTAAATAAACCGCGAGGCGGTGGGTATGTGTTTATTTATCTTGGTGGTAAATAAACGCGAGGCGGTGGGTATGTGTTTATTTATCTTGGTGGTAAATAAACTGCAAGGCGGTGGGTATGTGTTTATTTATCTTGGTGGTAAATAAACCGCGAGGCGGTGGGTATGTGTTTATTTATCTTGGTGGTAAATAAACTGAAAGGCGGTGGGTATGTGTTTATTTATCTTGGTGGTAAATAAACTGCAAGGCGGTGGGTATGTGTTTATTTATCTTGGTGGTAAATAAACGCAAGGCGGTGGGTATGTGTTTATTTATCTTGGTGGTAAATAAACTGCAAGGCGGTGGGTATGTGTTTATTTATCTTGGTGGTAAATAAACTGCAAGGCGGTGGGTATGTGTTTATTTATCTTGGTGGTAAATAAACTGCAAGGCGGTGGGTATGTGTTTATTTATCTTGGTGGTAAATAAACTGCGAGGCGGTGGGTATGTGTTTATTTATCTTGGTGGTAAATAAACTGAAAGGCGGTGGGTATGTGTTTATTTATCTTGGTGGTAAATAAACTGCAAGGCGGTGGGTATGTGTTTATTTATCTTGGTGGTAAATAAACTGCGAGGCGGTGGGTATGTGTTTATTTATCTTGGTGGTAAATAAACCGCGAGGCGGTGGGTATGTGTTTATTTATCTTGGTGGTAAATAAACCGCGAGGCGGTGGGTATGTGTTTATTTAACTTGGTGGTAAATAAACCGCGAGGCGGTGGGTATGTGTTTATTTATCTTGGTGGTAAATAAACCGCGAGGCGGTGGGTATGTGTTTATTTATCTTGGTGGTAAATAAACCGCGAGGCGGTGGGTATGTGTTTATTTATCTTGGTGGTAAATAAACCGCGAGGCGGTGGGTATGTGTTTATTTATCTTGGTGGTAAATAAACCGCGAGGCGGTGGGTATGTGTTTATTTATCTTGGTGGTAAATAAACCGCGAGGCGGTGGGTATGTGTTTATTTATCTTGGTGGTAAATAAACCGAGAGGCGGTGGGTATGTGTTTATTTATCTTGGTGGTAAATAAACCGCGAGGCGGTGGGTATGTATTTATTTATCTTGGTGGTAAATAAACCGCGAGGCGGTGGGTATGTGTTTATTTATCTTGGTGGTAAATAAACCGCGAGGCGGTGGGTATGTGTTTATTTATCTTGGTGGTAAATAAACCGCGAGGCGGTGGGTATGTGTTTATTTATCTTGGTGGTAAATTCAGGAATTTAAAACGTAGGCCTAAACAATAAATTCAATATAAATTTCTATCACGTAAAAAAATTATTTTCCCAAAAATTTTTCTTCTTTTGAAAATGTATTTACAACCAAAATAGACCTTCTACGACAGAAGGATAGACGAAAGATGGATTGTTGTGAGTCCAGCTTTGCAGCTTTTCAGCGCAATTTTCGTACGAGAAAGGAAGAAATTCGAAGGGTGGTTCGTATGCAGTTCAGTTCGCTGGTTCTCATCGAGTTTAATAGCACTCCGCTGTTGCCGTTCTAATTTGCATGCAATTCAGTTACAGCGAGTTCAGGCCGAAGCGTTTCAAGGTCGTCGCATTACAATTCCTTAACGGCTTGGCGAGACGTTTATGGCGTTTAAATCTTGGCTAGCGAGTCGCTTTAGCACTTTGCGTGTCATACAGATTTACTGACAATTAACCATTTGAGGAGTATGCACGTTTATATACGGGACTATGTTTATGTAGAAATATCTTTGCTCTTGGAGACAAAACTCACACTTTTATTGTTTTACCAATTCACTGGACTATAGCAGATTCAAAGAAAAAAAAAATAGAATTAGTCATCATTTCATTCCGTTAGAATAAAACTGTTATTTTGAATAATTTCTCAAACGAACACGATGGATTTTAAAACATGTTAACTCCATCGCGACACGTTAATTGAGCTCACAGTCAATGCGCGACTTCATTGGCTGACGCCCAGCCAATAATGAGCGTTGCAGGGCACAGTAAGCACGCCCGTGTAGCCAGGACCAATAGGACGACGGCATGTGAAAATACACGCGCCAACGCAATTTGTATTGCCGAAGTGAAGAATATAGGCAGTTCGCTTCAATCTTGTCCTGAGTACCTGTACATTTGTGCTGTCCTTAGGGTTAAGACGAGCTACAAGTGACTCGCCTGTATTCCTGACTGCATGACCATCAGTTCTGTTAAGGCAGTTCGCTTCAATCTTGTCCTGAGTACCTGTACATTTGTGCTGTCCTTAGGGTTAAGACGAGCTACAAGTGACTCGCCTGTATTCCTGACTGCATGACCATCAGTTCTGTTAAGGCAGTTCGCTTCAATCTTGTCCTGAGTACCTGTACATTTGTGCTGTCCTTAGGGTTAAGACGAGCTACAAGTGACTCGCCTGTATTCCTGACTGCATGACCATCAGTTCTGTTAAGGCAGTTCGCTTCAATCTTGTCCTGAGTACCTGTACATTTGTGCTGTCCTTAGGGTTAAGACGAGCTACAAGTGACTCGCCTGTATTCCTGACTGCATGACCATCAGTTCTGTTAAGGCAGTTCGCTTCAATCTTGTCCTGAGTACCTGTACATTTGTGCTGTCCTTAGGGTTAAGACGAGCTACAAGTGACTCGCCTGTATTCCTGACTGCATGACCATCAGTTCTGTTAAGGCAGTTCGCTTCAATCTTGTCCTGAGTACCTGTACATTTGTGCAGTCCTTAGGGTTAAGACGAGCTACAAGTGACTCGCCTGTATTCCTGACTGCATGACCATCAGTTCTGTTAAGGCAGTTCGCTTCAATCTTGTCCTGAGTACCTGTACATTTGTGCAGTCCTTAGGGTTAAGACGAGCTACAAGTGACTCGCCTGTATTCCTGACTGCATGACCATCAGTTCTGTTAAGGCAGTTCGCTTCAATCTTGTCCTGAGTACCTGTACATTTCTGCTGTCCTTAGGGTTAAGACGAGCTACAAGTGACTCGCCTGTATTCCTGACTGCATGACCATCAGTTCTGTTAAGGCAGTTCGCTTCAATCTTGTCCTGAGTACCTGTACATTTGTGCTGTCCTTAGGGTTAAGACGAGCTACAAGTGACTCGCCTGTATTCCTGACTGCATGACCATCAGTTCTGTTAAGGCAGTTCGCTTCAATCTTGTCCTGAGTACCTGTACATTTGTGCGTCCTTAGGGTTAAGACGAGCTACAAGTGACTCGCCTGTATTCCTGACTGCATGACCATCAGTTCTGTTAAGGCAGTTCGCTTCAATCTTGTCCTGAGTACCTGTACATTTGTGCTGTCCTTAGGGTTAAGACGAGCTACAAGTGACTCGCCTGTATTCCTGACTGCATGACCATCAGTTCTGTTAGGCCGCGGTTACACGGGATACAGAACTACTTCACTTCAAACAAGTTCAGCTACTGAAGAGGTTACATTACCCTCGAACGAGTTCCGATCGCAGTTCAAAGTGAATAGTTTTCATAAGCAGTTTCGAACGACTTCTCTTCTCTGCTGCGCTCCTATTGGCTGATTCCAAGTAAACAAGCAGTGTAAAAAATATTGCTGCATTTGGCGGGAATTCCTGCACTTGATGAACTAACTTAAGTTTAAGGCTGAATGTACTAATACTAGAGCCACGAGTATTTTGCGAATTCATTCGGAAGCGAGGTAGACTCCAAACACGTGTTCTTTAGACACGCCCCGTTTAACTGTGAGCCAGTAATGAGCAGGAAACAGTAGTGTGGGTGAGTATTTAACAGTTCTGTACAGAGGCCTCACTTGATCACAGCTACCAATAGACAAACGATATTGTCTGGAGTGTATAGAGGACTGCCCAGCCTAGCTTGCTGCCAACTCAATACGCGAAATACTCGGGACTCTAAATAATACCCATCCATTATGCCATTTCAGTAAAAGTGTAGGTTTCATAACAGTTAAAAAGATCAATAGTGATAAATGTTGGAAGCTATTATGATTAAATATCATACATTTTAAGTTCCATGTTTGTTGAGGTTATAATTTCCATAGGTTTCATTCTGCTTTGGGCTTGTAACAGCGAAAACACGTTCTGTTTTTAAACTTGTTCAGACATGGCTACCGAATGTATTTAGCTGAATGTGTGTAACAGCACTAGTGTAACCACGGCCTTAGGCTCTCCATTTCCATTTACAACTGTCCTATTGGTTCAGACAAGACTGAACACGCCGACTATAGTGTACAAAGTCCATTACTGGCTGGCTCTCTGGCAATATAATGCCTAATTGAAAGTGCCCTAATCATATGTTCTTTCTTGATGTAAAATAATATGTAGAGTCACCCGAATTTCACAAAAAAAAAGCTGTCAATATGCTACGGGCGAACCAACAGTTTTCTTTTACTTATTGGCGACGTGTCTTTGTGAGAAAACGTATTCTTGCTTGACTGGCCAACCAGAGTTGGGTAACTTCAACACTGTGCGTCTGTGATTCGCGCTCAGATACCATAGACTCGTGTAACACGGATACCATCCAATCACGAAAGCGGATCTGAGCCAAAGTGTTATGAATTAGGTACAACTGGCCTCGCGAAAATCGGATGTTCCTACTAACACATAATCAATCCCGTCAATTTAAGTAATCCACACTCTGAATGTTGCTGACGCAATCTTTGTTAATTTATTAAATTTACTGCCCATTACTTAATATGGCAAATGTTATATGACGGTCGGTGGTTTCATTAAAGTCGCAGCAGTTGGTTTGTATTCATGTGTGCCGTACATACAATACGCAAGGTTGTAATTAGAGAACGAAAATTTGAATTCGTAAACCAAAGGCCAAGGCCATATTGGCTGACAAGATGGCCGCCGCCCAAGAGGAATGACAGAGCAGGAAGTTCCGACCGACGTCATCCAAGATGGCCGCCGTCAGTCCTTCAGTCCAGCGGTAGGCGCCGCTTGTCCATGAACATACTTTTCACAACTACTGACGCCTCTCATCATAACGCCATTTACAACTCTACAATATTGTAAGTATAATATCTGAACACTGGGAAGAAAAGGCACTTAAAAACTTTAACAGCAAGCAGCTATTAAGTGGAAACCAGCAGCTACAGTCATTAGAAATCTTCAGCAAATTTTACAAGTAATCTCCTAAGCAAAAGGTCCCTATAATTCCGCGCCCGTCCATCTGCCGTGACTCACCAGAAAATAAAATCGGAGAATCCCACGCCTCAAGTGGAAACGCAGTGCCACGCAACATGGGCAAATTAACCCACAAATTCTTGGTGTCATCTCGGTTAGCTCACCATCAAAACCACTCGGGCGACGCATTGTAATCATCATTGTCAATGAATTTGCGAGACAACTTTGATCAGGTGGAGAGGCAGAGCAGAAGCAAAGGGGGTTTTTTTTTTTATTGGCGAGCCCCCAAATCCCGCTACGCCAACGTGAGCACCTTCACATTTCTGTCTGAGCCCTCGGCATGCATGTTAGTAGCTAAGACGGTTGGGAATGGGAGGTGTCTCAGGGCAAGTCCTACACGCCTTAGGTCGGGATAGATTGTCAAAATTGGGTGCATGCATCGCGGCTAAGCAGAGTTGTCTGGTGCCATGGTCTCAATTGTAGCCATGGACACACCCCGAAAGAAGAAGGGTCTAGATGATAAGGCACAGAAAACTAGGCAAAGCGGAGAGGGCCTGGAGAAAACTATGCGACAGTAGCGGAGAATAAATGGTATTCCTGTTGTTGGATTAGGGCTGGAGAAAGTAGGGTGTTTGTTAGTTCGCGAAGATAGACTTTGTGAGGTTACTGAGGGTGATATGAAATTAGTGGATCCGCTGCTGGAATGTATCCAGGGTCGTACCGCAGTAGCACGGTCCTTGGGGGAGGGGGACAGAACTGCGCCACCCGCCCGCAGATGCCAGTTATATTTCTGGAATCAGAAAAAATGTTAGTTCCAGACATAAAAAATAGGAGTTATTAGGAAGAGGAAAGGAGTGGTGGGGCGGTGCAATGAAATGCCATTACCTACGTCGTTATTTCGCTTGCAGCAATTTATGTAGAATGTATGTTTTATGTTGTTAGTGTTGGTGTATGTTAGTGTGAGTATGCCACTTCACAACCCCCAACCAGCTGTTGCAGAGAGCACATTACTCCACAGGCTTCTCAGTTGTTGCTAAGCAGAAGGGGAGTTTTTTCTGATCTACCCTATCGCTAGGTATTAAATGTACGACCGAAGGTAGGGTCTGGTTCTAATTGCGTCTCAGGGCGAACCCCTTACGCCTAAATGAGAGGGAATTGTATGCTAAGGAGGCGGGCATCGCGGCAGTGAGGGATTGGGTAGCCATGGCCAGCGGTTGGGGGCCATGACTACCTCCCTAAGTGTACCTATAGCTGTACTATAGTTAAGAAGGGGGAGGGTAAAACCCGCATAGACTTGTGGAAGCATTAAGAAATGCTACAGGAGATAGCAGGTATGGAATACATGCTGATTCAATAGGCGACGAAGAACTAGTAGAGAGATGACGGGGCTTGTGGGCCTGCATGTTAGAGGCACATGCGCCCTTGAGGTGGGACTGCCATCCATATTCCAGAGCGGGCCGCCTGACTGCCCGCACTGCAACATCGACAGAAGTGACTTCAGGCAGGGTCCTTAAGCTTCCAGCCGAGGGCGCAAGAAATCCTGGCAGTTCAGTCGTGGCACCTACTCCATCTTCGCTCTTCTGCGCCGACATCAGGAACTCCACATCGCCGGTGAAGGCGGGCGGTAACTGATCGGTTAGCCACCCCCTCCCCCTCCTCCAAAATCTCCCTCGGTCGTAGGTGAGCGGCGCTCGGCGGGACGTCCAGGAGCTACCAGTTGTGAAGGCCCGCAAGTGAAGGCTAACGCCATTGCTTCCAAGTTCCGATGTTGTTCCATTCCATTCCACACGCATCAACAGTCGACAGCCCGCAGAATCCAGCAGTGAGGTGGTTTGCCAACTTCGATTGGTTCAGCATCTCTGGATTTCCCCCAGTCTCCCCGTCTTGATCGTTGGGCTGCCCCCAGCAGACGCGCGGAGCCATCTTCAACTGAGCCACCCAGGTTCCCGAGACATAAGGAGAGGGGGAATACACGGGCTTATATAGCCCTGGGTAGGGGAATAAAGCAAAAGGGGGGGATCAGGAGAGTGAATGAAAGGATAGAGGGGGATGGAAACGAGTTGGCCGAGGAGCTCGCCGTATAGCCAGCAAAAAGGTACTCATTGAAATCGGCGACAGACCAACTGTCGCAACTGAATTTCACACCTTACGCAAATCAAGAATTTCTCCAATTCGGAATTTGGACAGAAATAGGAAGCATTCACTTTAAAATTAAATTTTATTTTCTTAACGTTAGTGTAAACTTGATATTCAGTGGCATGCATTTTTTTTGTCATCTAACATGGATTGTAAACCTGTCATAATTTCTTCATAGCGGTCTCCCAGTTGGCAAGGTAATAACTCGGGATATAGACTGTTCACGGTAAAATGGGCACTTTTGAAAACCCTGCTTAAGATCTACTTGTATGCACGTTGTTAGTCTTCCGCCTTATGTTAAATTAACATTGTCATGGGCTTCATCAGTTTATTCATGCGTCGGTCCAGTGAAATTGCGAAATTATTAAAAAAAATAATTATCTCACAAATCTAGTCATAATTACATTTCGAAGCAGAAAAAAAAAACATAAAGCGAAAGAAATAATTAAAATTATCACAAATGGTTACCTAATACTTTTTATTCGACGGTAAGATACGGAACTACTTTCCATCCATCGCTATCAACTTTCCTGGGCGCATATCACTCAGTGCGCCCGTTAAAATATACGCAGGCAGGGGCAGTTACTTTTTTCTAAGGTTCGTTTCAAAAGTGCTCACTTTATCGTGAACAGCCTTTACCAAGATCTCTGGTTATGTGAAAGATGACAAGTACAAAGCTGCATACATATCTCACCAGATTTAACAAAACACGAAGTCGAGTCTTCTAAGCATTCTGCCCAAATGAAACTGTCGTGACTAAGATATTAAACACGTTGAATGTATTTCAGACCAAGGATGTTTTGTTAGAGAGAAAAATGACATATTGCCCTAAGAAACCATACACATGACATGAATAGAACACGACTTTTAAAAGACCAGCGAAACCAAGTAGCAGAATTAAAAACTTAATTCATAATTATGGTGGTAATCCGTGTCAGAACCGGTGTGCAATCTACAATCGACATCAAAAGTGACAAGTTTCTTCGGAAGTCATACTACGATGTGGGCGACGAGATATTCATAAAAATATTTGCAATGAATTTTCTTACTAAAACTATATGTTGTTTGATTGATTTTGAACAGTAAATTTACGACAGTGTTTATGTATTCAATGATTAAAAAAAAAAAAAAAAAAAAAAATGGAAAATACAATAAGTTTGATTTCCTTCAGCAACAGAAACTAAAAATGTTACAAATAACATTTTGCATTATTTTAATTAATTTAACTTATTAAGATATGAAATATCAAATTCAATTCTTAAGAAACGTGTAAAATTTTGGAAATTTCCAAATGCTCGATTGTATGGCTGTCGAATGGTTTCTTCATGGTCCAGTAGTGTAGTTATTGGTTCTGTAATGTGGTTAAAGTCCATTCGCGGTTACTTACAATTCTTCTGAAGCCCTGCTAAAGTTCTATTTTCAGGATATTCCTCCGCCTGGTGCAAACAAAGCTTAACCAAGCCTGGGAAATGACACCAAAGCTACAACGCACAGCATTGATGCGCATTCAGTGTAATAATATTTCCCATAAGAACTGTTTCTTACTAGGCAGTAGTAGGATTTGGCCGACCTTGGGGCAACGGGATCCGGGACCGGAGCCGCAGCCGGGAGAGCCGCCATGTTGTTATGTCACCCGTCCGCCATCTCTTTTCCCTTTTCCCCCCTCAGAATTTCCCTTTTTCCCTCAAAATCTACCAAAATTCCCTAGAAGAATGTATCTTTTTTCCTCTAAAAAAAAATGCCTGTTTTTCCCAGAGCAGAAGACTGGGATCGGTGACCCAGGCGAGAGGGATTAGTGACCCAGGGTCAGACCCATGTGACTGGGATCAGTTACCCAAGGGTCAGGAGAGCAGTACCTATGACCTTTGACATTAACCTTGAAAATGGAGAAAAAAATCACAAAAAACTCCAAAAAATAAAATACTAAAAATAATTTTTAAAAATGTATTATTAAAAATTACTAAAAACATATTTTAGAAATACTTAAATTTACCAGAGGTCATCCCTAGCCCATACCAATTACACCATCTTGGTAGGCGACCACCATCTTGGTAGGCGACCACCATCTTGGTAGACATCACCTATCAACCATATTAGATACATACGACCCGGACCTTTACCCCATGACATTGAGTGACCTTGAAAACAAAAACTCGAGAAAAAATACAAAAAAGTCAACAAGCATATGCCATTACATACTGCCATCGCCATACTAGATGCATAAGACCTTGAGCTCAACCCCATGACCTTGAAAACCAAAACTCGAGAAAAATACATAAAAATCAGCAAACATAATACATTACAGACTACAGTCACCATATTAGATGCATACGACCCTGGCCCCATGACCTTGAAAACAAAAATTCGAGAAAAATACATAAAAGTAAACAACTGTATTATGTTACCAACTACTATGTTAATGTCTTGATTTCACTGCCAAGCGAACTGTCGGTAATTATAGTGATAGACATAAACAAACCTACAATTTTCCATCCTATAAAAAAATCCCAATCAATGGTATAGCTACATGCATTGTGCATAAATTTAACTACGTGCTTAATATATTAAATATTTTAAATACATATTGTTATTAAAAAATTAAAGGCTAACAGGAGGATACGATACACAAAAATAAAGAAATAACCAATTATTTTATTATAATAATTTATTATTATTTTGTAAATACACTTTTAGAAGTAAGCAGTTCATCACATCATCTGATATAACCGCGATCCTTAAGTTCTCTTATGATCGAAACCACCTCTTTCATGTTCGCGTAATCACTACGTAGTTGCTTATCGAGCAAATATCTAAGCCTGTCTACAAGTTTGTTGGGATCTTCAGTAAACATAGAGCCAGTATAACCGACATCTTTGGCTTCTTCGCATCACTTGTCGGAGGAAACTCGCTGGGGAAATGTGTGGAAACGTCGAGGGAATCATCATCGTCATCAACACTATCACTGCCGTCATAGTCATCACCAATGATGTCTTTATGATCAGCTTCACTTCCTGCTGCATCCTCAACATCAAGTTTACTTTTCTTTACAGCAGAAGTTGTACGTTCATCAGTATTTGGAGCTATGGCCGTTTATTTTGAAGTTTTTCGACCTCACGCGAACATCTTGCAAATATATATATTCCGCACAAACCGACTGTACTGCACTCATTCCGTCTCTAGCATTAATCGTGGCGTCATTATCGTCTGCGGAAACAGTACCCATAGATGTAGCAAGAAGTATTGATGACATCACTTGCTGGTTCCCGGTAGACGAACCCTCTCGACTGACAGCGATAAACTGATCCAATCCACACCTGTACCTTCCCCTATGTAGCAGACAGTCCTTGACGATCGTCAAAAATTCGCATTTCTCTTTCCAGCATAAGGCACACATCGCTTTGAAATCTGATGGAGTCATGTACGTATTAACATGATCATCGCAAAGGTGACGTAAATTCGTATCGTCCATGCGAGACAGCACCAACATGTTTGCATTGTCGCGAAGCAGTTGTTTGGGCATGCGCGAATAAGTCTGGCCGAGGTACACGCAGTCAACGTTCGCGTGTCGACCCATGCTGAAGTATTCTTGAATATAAGTTTTGTTTCTCGCAGGCAATGTCGTCGAAGACAAATATCGAGTTTCGCAGTGCTTCGCTCAGAGGTACGGTGGCTTCGTTATCGCTGCATGGAAAATAACACATGCCTTCCACAGCCTGCAGTACTCGTTCCAGTCGCTGGTATTTCGGTTGCTGGAGCGATTTTGAATATAGGTAGGCTACGCGTTATCGAAGAAAAGGCCGTTCTCTTCTTCCAGCGGGCTCAGTAGGACGCATATCATGCCTAAACCCGATGGTCCTGCGATGATGCACCTCGCTGTATTCGGAAATAGACTTCCATGTCGCGATTCGTGGAAAATATCTTCAGCATGCATGCGTATGGGCAGAGCAATATATTGCAAATGTCACATGCGAAGTTTTCCTCCTGCAGGTCGTTATTTCGCGTCGTCGCAAATTCTTCCGGGCCGAACGAGTATTTAGGTTTTCTCATAGTGCTCCCATTCCGCGAAGATGAATTGCGAATACGAAGGCATGCCTTTGACCTCGACTAACATTTAGACGCGACCTGCATCATCGATGCCTTGTTGCCGTCAGTGTCGATTCTGCGATCGAGTTTTCACCTGTGGTCAAAATGTTACATAAAACATAGACAGTTCAATGGCATGCAATTTATTACAATAGCATGATGGAAAAATACATCAAATCCATTAAAACACATTTTAAATATAGTACTGATCAAAAAGATTTCACTCCAGACCAATTTTACAAAATCCTCAATAATTATCACACAATATCAGTCTTCAATATAACTTGCAAGCAAGAATTTTAAAATCCCTGGCCTCAACAAAACAAGTGGCCAAAATTAATTAAAAACAAGGATATTCACCCCCAAAAATGTATAAAAAGGTATACTGTATGTTTAATTACATCATACCAATTTGTGCATGGCCCAAATTCAAATTTAAACCATGGAGCTTCTGAAGACACATCTTTAAAGTACGTTAAAATGCTCACCGAGGCACAAATATTTGCAATGCCGAGGAGTGTGCTTACAAAATAATCGCATTTTTACTTGTACCACAAAACTGATCGTTAAAAACGACTATTACACTAACTCCAGTAATTTAAAGGCACGCAAGACTAACAACTGTCCTGCTATTTTGAACTCCTCCCCCCCCCCCCCCCATCAAAATATTTAAGGAGGAACATTTGCCCATAACCTGATTACAATATAATAGAGTATTAATAACTTACGAGTATTGCCTTTTCTTGATAAACCTGATACTGCTTTCTCTTGACGTACATAACACATCAATTACCAGAATGTTCGCCCGGAGACCAAATTACAAAATAAAGTAGACACCCATAAGGCTTTTAAACTATAAGCCGACTGCTAATATTGCTCCTCGGCCGGGTCACCGAATTTTCGCGTGTGGGAATCTTGCCGGACGATGCCGTTGGTCAGCGGGTTTTCTCGGGGATCTCCCGTTTCCCCCGCCCCTTCATTCCGACGATGCTCTATATCCACGCCAATCGCCCTCATCGGCTTTCAAGACCTCGCTGTTAAGAGCCGCCCAAATCTCGTCACCTACTAATATTACATTGCTCAGAAAATAAACTCGTCCATGCCGAAACCCACCAACAGACCTCCAAATAGGGTGTAACGAGATCAAATTTAAACATTCTATAACTTGGATTGTAAGTTATGCATCAAAACCTGGAGGGTGGCACCCATCAATAAATATATTTGGGTCAACATAGCGCCAACCAGTAAATTTTTTTTACAACGTACAAAAACGAGAGAAGATCTATTTAAAAATCAAACAGCACATTTCCCCCCCCCCCCCCAGCTTACCCGTTGTGGACGACACCAACGATTTGCAACAACAGAGTCTCCGACATTGACCTAATGGGGGCGACACATTTTCACGAACACACTACGGGTTTGGAAAAATTCAAACCCGCGCGGCGGATCATTTAAAGCTAATAAATTACAAAACCCCCCTCACAATATATTAGCAACACAAGTAGCGTGCGATTCAGATACGTGCGGCCGCAAACTGCATTACTCAACTTGCAAAATTACTATGCGATACCAAGAAAACCAACTTTACTCAAAAAATCCCAGAACTAAACCCCCGCCGTTAACGACTTACCGCGTTGAATAATCAGGCCGAACCTTTACAAGCCCCTATAATTCCTATCTTTATAACCTGGCGAGGTTACACCTACAATGAATTCATATAATACGTCGTTGTTCGTGTTGATCAGCTGGCGGCACACTCGGAAGGACTGTACATCCTGGAGGGCTGAATAGGAATGAAGCCAGGCTCACATGCCGACGTCCAGCCAAATATGGTATTGGTCCCGCTACAAGCAACCCAAACACAAACAATATATTGACGCAGCAGGAGGGGAAGTAAAAGAGAGGGGAAAGCAAGGAAGAGGGATTTGGAAGCGAAGCTACCCGAGCGAAAAGGTCACACGCGCGCCCTGCCGGAGATTAACTTGATCAAAGTCGAAGATCGTCGCCGCACATTGATGATGACCAAGACGGCAGTGTTGACGGTGAGGACAATGATGATTCCCTCGGCTTTCCCACACATTCCATCAACACGTTTCCTTCTACAAGTGGCGTGAAGACGTCGAGAACACCAGCTGCATGTTTACCGAAGACCCGAATGAACTTGTTGATAGACTCAAGATGACGGTAGAGGAGATGCGCTCGTAATCATACACAGCAAATTCGCAAGGCAGAATGAAACGAATCAGGTGCGTTTCTAGCTCATATCAGATTGTTGGAACTATTTTCCTTGTATCCCTCCACGGACAATCTGTACAGACTGACTCCTCTTCCTGTCGCTGGGTCGTGTGTACATATGCACGCATTTCGCCTCGGAAACATATATCAGAATGGCGTTCCTGGTCACACTACCCGGCACCAGTTTTTTCATGTGTTATCAGTCTCGCCTGCTAATTGGAATATTTCGGACTCTGTGCGACTTTTTCGAGTTTGTTTTCAAGGTCATTCGAGGTCATGGGGTCAAGGTCGTCTAAATCTAATATGGCGGTGGTAGTCTGTAATGTGCTATTATGCTTGTTGACTTTTATGTATTTTTTCTCAAGTTTTCGTTTTCAAGGTCACTGGCTTCCAAGATGGTGGCAGCCTACCAATATGGCGGAATGGGCATGGGTGGGGGGTGACCTCTGGAAATTTATGTATTTTTAAAACAATTTTTTAAACAATATTTAATACTATATTTTCGGATTTCTTAATTTTCTTTTTAAATTATCAAGGTCAAAGGTCACCTGCACCCAAAATGGTGGATAGGATGGCTGGTAGAACCAAGATATTTGATGGTTAGGTTTTACTCCGATCATAGATCCCTTGTATCGATTTAGCATACCCTATGGCTATAAAACCAATATAGCCACCCCTGCTCTGTTGGTCCTAAGGAAAATTACTTAAATTGGGCGAAAATTGAATTTGGAAGGATTCTGCCTTTTTTTAGGGGGGGGGGGGAGGGCAATTTCTGGGGATCCTTTTTTTATAATAAATTTGTTCAGAATTTTTTTTTGGGTTTTTGGGGTCAAAGGTCGTCAATGACATCCAAGATGGTGGTTGGGTGACGTAACAATGGCATTTTCCCACTTCTACTCCCTAATCCCTCATGTCTGAATGCCCCAAACCCTACTACTCACAAGTACTTTTTTTTTTTTTTTTTTTTTTAACCAAATGTCATGCAAAAGTGTAAAATCTACATGATTTAAACTTTATAAACCGATTTTGTACTAAAAATACATTTCAAATACATTTTATTGTTTTTTTTTTATTTGGGCATTTCTCAATTGACGAACAAAATAAATCTTAATCAAATAATTCTTATAGTTGATAAATAATTTGATTCCTAGATGTCTGATCATCTTAAGATTTATTTGATAATGTCAGCCAGCTGCCTGACTTATGACAGCTGTATGGGAGGAGGTGTTGGGCAGTACGACAGGGGTTGTCTATGCTTTTCATGGTGGTTAGGAGTCCTTTGGGGGGGGGGGGGGTGATTAGATGGGTGAGCAAAGGAAAGAGGTCTAATGTTTCAATATGTTCGATTTTTAGAATATTTTTGTGTCTTTTAATAATAATTGCCAAGGGTTGAGGGTGGTGGGGTGAGAGAGGGGTAGGGTAAGGTTATATGGTCTTCGATTTTTTTAGAATTTTTAGATTTTTACAACAAATGCCAGGCGTGGGTGGGGAGGGAGTGAGGTGAGCTTGGCTAGGGGTGGGGTGAGAAGGGTGGAGGCCTACAAGAACTAAGCAAACCCCCCAAATCCTTCAGATGGCTCAAAAATTGCCTTTCAGGGGCTCTTTCTTGCAAATGAGGGGCATGGTCTGTTTTTGAGGGAAGATGGGAAATTTTTGGGAAAAAGGGGGAATTTTGATTGAAAAATACCTATTTCAAGGGGAAAATGGCAAATTCTGGAGGAAAAACTTTAAATTTTTTGTCTGTAAAATTGTTGTTCCAGACTGCCGACTGCGCCCATCACGCGATCCGTCGCCATCTACCTATCTACCTGTCATATTGGTTTCGGGTTGTAATTCACGCTTTTTGTGCATGCTGTGTAAAATGAATATTTCTGTTCAAGTGAACACTTTTGGCAATTTGTCTGCACCATTTGCTGTTAGTGTTGGGAAGCGCCTAGCAGGATACTGATACTGTACTCCCAGAACCAAAGTTCCCAGAACTCGCTGATGTAGGTCAGGCAACTCTTATAATTTGCAGCCCAACCTACTTGAACTTACCATCAAGCCAGCTGCATGCCATTGCATTTTTGTTTAAGCTCGGGCTCCAGGACATTATTTAAGTTGTAAATTTATTGTTCCTATGTCTTTAAATTTGTGTTGCAGCAAGGGAGTGAAGCTTGCCCCACAGTCGTGGAGACCGGTGTATTGAAGAGCTGCGTCGTCGTGTTTCCAGCAAGTGGCTAAAACCTATGTGCCGTGTGTGGGCGTTCCCTACGACCAGGAAAGATGATCATCAACCCTGTTGAAGTAGGCAAGCCACACAACACTGTACGCTAGGGTCTGGCCTCGCACTCTATTATCCTTGGTCATACTACCAGCACTGTTCCTGAGGAGGTACTTCTTTGCAAGTTTTGTCTGCTGAAGCAGGATTTACGATGCTTAAGCTTGCCTTTAAGGGGAAAAACTAGTAAACAATTTTGAACTCCTATGGCCATAAGGAAGCATTGTTACGAGCCCTCCCAAGACAGCAATATGCAACCCCAGGAAGTTGAATTATTAACTAAATAACCTGTGACAGTAGGATGTTATTCCACATGATGAAAGCCAATGTATTGAAAAAAAAATAGATGTCAATTTGAACACACCCTTTCTCTGAACAGACGGCACAGGCAAGCCCTAAAAAAAAGACTAGTTTGAACCATTTTATTAATTTTTCTTTGAATATATGTAGGAAAAAAAAAAAAAGTGTCAGCTCTCTGTCTGTGTGTATGTGTGCGCGCATGCATGTGTGTATATATATATATATATATATATATATATATATTTTTTTTTTTTTTTTTGCCTTTCCTGGAGAAATTTTGCACTCCTAGAACAGTTACTTGTGATACGCCTAGACAGACAATATTTTACTAAGGAATCCCTCCTGTAGGCTATCACTGAACACCTCCCCTTCTGTGCTTCCTTCCCTTACGCTTTGCTAGAAGAATCTTCTCTTTTGATGAGCACTCTACCTGCTTCGTTTTTTCCTGCCTCCTGCTGGTTCGCGTCGACTGCTTTCCATCTTTACACAAACAAATAATGATTTTTCCTGTCTACACTTCTGTACAAACAAAATTGCTGCGTATGTAAATACCTCCCTGTCGATGGGTATTAAAATAATATTGATTTTGAGTGAACAAGGTTCTGGGTTTGATGAAGGTATCTTCGTAATATTTTCCACTCGGGCAAATTTTACGTTAAAATTTTTTTAGTAATTTTACAAGCGGTGTATTTTATATTTAGGTACAAAAAATGTTTAAATGGTATCCTTTTGCACCTTGAAATCCAATTTTTCCCAGAGGACGGACCCCGGACCTCCCTCCCCCTTTATTGGGGAGATCAACGCCACTACAGCTCTCTGCACACAGTAGCTTGCCCATTAAATTATAGCACACATCGCCAGTGGATTTATCATCCATTTACTTCGTTGTTTGTTTTTGTAACTACAGTAGAAAGTCGATTATCCGGTCTAATAGAGACCGAAGGTAATTCGGATAATGGAAATATGTTGAAAATAAAGAGAAAAAAATTTGTAAAAAAATAATTTTCACACAACATAAAATTTATTACACGTGCAAAAAACATAGTAAGCTTACCCAAAACAGAAATTGTACGTAAAATAAAAAATACAATCAGTTAACATGTAAGCACACCCTCATGGACGTGTTTCCTGCGAACAACACATGAAAGGGCACATCACAAGAGGTGACACTAGTGCTTGTCTCTTCTCCACGGGCAAGGGAAACCCTGTGACAAAACAGACTTTCATATTTTTTATATTCTCTTTATTTTTAACAGGTCAACTGAGGTTCGGATAATGGACTTTCTATTGTACTCAGATATATCATGCCAGGAGAGTGAGAGCTGAGTAGTCTCAGATTAAATGTCACAACTGTGTCTCTCTTCGTATGGAGATACCCAGCGATTTATCTCGTCTTATTATGTTACCACTTTCTGAGGCAATTCATTTCACAGGGTCAGTAGACAAAGTCATTTTTCAACCTTAAAGACAGTACTTTATTGTTGAATCACTTCTGCAGATGCATATTTAACTAACTGATATGCTGCCTCATAAGCGGTCATATGCTTAATGTCTGGCTTTGTGGAAGAATCTATTATGCATTACACAAGTGAGAACAAATGATTTACAAAACACAAAATTGTTTGTTACTTCATTAATCCATTTATTTCTCTGTGATGCAGCAACAAAAAGCTATTACATATTCTGGCACATTATACAGGCTTACTTTGCTCCCATAATCCTTACCCAAACATCAGTTATTTTTATAAGAGATTTTATGTACAAACAAGTGGTTTCAACCAGCTTATACATCTTACTCAATCACACAATATCAAACATAAAAATTTACATTTTTTTTTCTTTCTACATTTCTTTTTTACCAAAATGACACTATTTCATTGAAAAAATGTATTTCCCTAAACTATACACATATATCAGTACTCAATGATGCAAAAGAGAAGTTTTACATCTGGCAGTTAATTTTATAATTACTTTACGATACAGTAGATCTAAGGTATAATTCTTGCATCTCAAAATATCTACTTTTATTGCCAATAGCATACTTCGACAGTGACTATACTAACTTGACACTACAATACTTACAAACTAATTGGGTAGTGTTATAAATTAAGTGTTGCATTTACTAACACGAGACTGTTATGAGTGATGTTCGAATAAGAGGCAATGAAAGTAGTAATCTTACGAAAAGTTGTTACACAGTAAAGACTGTAATGAATGGTCATAACATACAGTGAACCCCCCTTCCGTCAACACACATTACGGCAGACAGGAGATGCACAACTCAAAAATGTCTCTGTCACCTGAGCAGCATACAAAACATTTGTACGACTGGGCCCGTA
Source organism: Dryococelus australis (assembly GCA_029891345.1). Taxonomy (NCBI): domain Eukaryota; kingdom Metazoa; phylum Arthropoda; class Insecta; order Phasmatodea; family Phasmatidae; genus Dryococelus; species Dryococelus australis. The sequence goes on from CM056993.1 coordinate 389,975,310, forward strand.
CAATTGAACCTCCAACAGCAGTTACACAACATGGAAACGAGTTACATGTTGGAACACAAGTGCTAACAATGAAACAACACATGCTGAGCTCGTACTGTTTCCAGGAAGCAATCAAACAGAGGCGACGAAGACCCCGACCCAGCTGCGGTGTGAGCAAATCTACAGACCAGCATAATAGCAATCAGCCAACGGTGACAACTTTCTCGCTGGACATTCACAACATTTAGTAAAACATGAACTGGCCTTTTTAAAAGTTATGAAACTTACCATACACACTAATTACTACCAACTTTATAACATGTGAACATATGTATTCAATACAGTATTCGTGTTGTAACAATTACATTTTATACCTTCATAACTTGCATTTATCCTTTTAAGTTCTACAATCAAGGCAATGCATCAACTACCAACAATACATTATCCAATCATTTCTGTGTAACCTACCTCGTTAATTTTTAAGTTCTACAATCAAGGCAATGCATCAACTACCAACAATACATTATCCAATCATTTCTGTGTAACCTACCTTGTTAATTTTTAAGTGACAACTTTTGACACTATAAAATACTATGTAAATTAAATGAAATATTGTTAAGGTTGTGAATGATTTACGTATACAACATTACGATAATTGTGTTATATCTACTGTATATCTATTGTGACAAAGCACTTGATGAGGATTTCCAACAGAAGTCCTTTGTACTAGTACATATTTTAATGGAACAAAAAAAAACGGTTTACAATGAAAAACGTCATAACAAAATGGTTTACACTGAAAAAAGTCGTAAGTCAATGCTGAATTTAAAACAACACACAAATCATTACACTATTCTATAAAGGAATACCAAAATATATTTCTATTTTCTAGAATATAACATTTAAACAAATTCCTTTATTAGTTCAAAATTTGAACACAAAACAAGACAAAGCAATGAAACCCAAATTTTATCACTGCACATTTCTATACTGTGTGATTTTTGCCAGATTCTATTAACATAAATGATATGATCCAATTAAGGTAATAAGGCTATCCAAATATGATACCCAATAATGAAATGAGACAGAGATATTTAAAGCCATGCATTTAAAAGGCAGTTACCAAGTACCATAATAACTTCACACGTGTGCATACACAGGTACGTAATAGTTTTAAAGACCTTGGTCTACCACAAACTCAAGTATAAAATACTTTGGTTGTTTTTTATGAGACGTATACTGCATTCATTATAATTACAGCATACAAACATTAAAATTAAGTCAACGAATGCAACAATTCTACTCCAGTTTCACTATTAAAATTACATCAGTATCTCGTGAGAGACTTATCTCCCAAAACCTTACAGGTTATTTTATTCACAGAATCAATCATTTAGCATACTGACCAACAATTGTAAGTCTCGAAACCATACTATATATTAAATTGGAAAACAACTTAACAATACCACTTCAATTCTCTTCATGGGAAGATAGCATCCTATCGCCTTTCAAGTTACCCGTAAATCTTTCTTTACACTGAAAATTACATTTTGTAAAATTGTTATGCTTTTCTGATTTAGTTTACGTTATGCTTAACAATAAATGGAATGACACTTTACAGTTTTCAAAATACTTTACACAATCATTTAGCCGGAAGTCATATTATTCACATGTGAATATCTGTCAAACAAATGAGCAGCATGCCTATTACTAAGATATCAAGCAATGTATATAGTTGTATCCACTCACAACTTCCTCTCATAAATTGTTGCTCAAGGTTATAAATGCTTTACGAGGTTTTTACCGCTACAGTTCAACTTGATGGCTCTCCGCTCGTTTTATTTTGCCGAGATGGATCATTTGTAAAGTGAGTAATTTGCACATTATCTGATTATGTTTCCCTCTTTAAGGCATTCGCTTGGATAATACACATTAACATAGCTTGATGTAACTATATTGTTGTCTTACCAATTCCTGCATGGGCAACAAAAGTATTCTTTACAGTGGCAAAATAATTATGTCCTAGCACTATTCTGGACACGCTGCTCATGCGCGACAAAGCTTGGAAACTTCGCTCATTCTTTGACGAGTTACGTCCAAACATGAATAGAATTTTTCTCACACAGACACACACAGACATTTTTTGTACGTTCATCTGATCCATTTGTAATTATGTAACAATAATAATAGAGTGAGTGAGCGAACAATAAAAATGGAAATTTCATTGCTGCTACTTGTTGGCTGTTGAACACAGTAGAGCATTACAGCGTAAGTTTAAAGCACAAAGTGTTATAATTTTATCTACAACATCCATTCAGACCTCAAACATTCACAGTTTTCAACCAGAAGCTGGATCACTGATCCCTGAAATCTTAATAAGTGAGCGATATTAAGAGGATAAATGTACAAAAAGCAAAGCTTTCCCTATTTTTTAAACAATAAACTCAAATTATTTACAAACTCATTACCAAATACTCATACAATGGTATAGAAAGCATTTTTTCCAGTGGGGTCCATCTTTAAAAGGGGATTTGTCTTTATCTTGCCTCGGCTTCTAAAAAAAAAGCCCATTAGACTGTGAAGGAGACCTTGGAAGCAGAGCTTTTATTTCAGATAATTTTTTTTGTAAGCACACATTACAATTTTAATAATTGTCAATATTATACTGCTGGTACTTCCATCAAACTGTCAGCAGGGCTTAGGAGGTAATTGCTAATTTAATGCCACTAATCATTTATGTATTATAATTGGGTTGCATTTTATAAATTAGTTTAAAAATTGTCGTTAAGTAAAATAAAATAAAAAATTTTTTTGGCTAGCCTATTACCTCAACTCAAATTGTATTTTTTTAAATGTAAACTGAAATATTAGATTAGCAATAAAATTTCAAGGACATTACTTTCATTAAAAATAATAATCTATGTGGCTATTTCTTAGTCTAGTGATCATGGAAATGTTTTAACTTTCCATTGTACTGTACTCCTGACAGCCTGCACTGTCTTGAGAATGTATACCCTTTAAACATGTTCTACATTGGAGCAGAAATAAAAACTGAAATCAATTGCTTTTTTAAGATATGAAATTAAATTTGAAGTACAGAAGGAATTTTGGTTCAAGTATGATGGGAAGTATGAAGAGGGTCAGTTCAAATTATAATCACTTGTCTATAACTACAGCGGCGGTTCAGACCTCCACAACGTCTACGCCCATGTATTCTTAAGATTTAATAAGTAAACGTTATTTCAGCTGATCAAAATAGCTCTAATTTGTACAACTTTTCACTAGCAAATTCATTTAAGTAATTCCAAACATATAAAACACAAAGGATAGTGCCTTTGCAAGAGAGGCACTCAATGTGTGGCTGAAGATCGTGGGTTCAATCAGAGGTGCAATATATTATATATATATATATATATATATATATATATATATATATATATATATATATAATATATATATATATATTGCACCTCTGATTGAACCCACGATCTTCAGCCACACATGAGTGCCTCTCTTGCAAGGCACTATCCTTTGTTTTTATATGTTGGAATATGTGTGGAATGTTTGGAATATATATATATATATATATATATATATATATATATATATATATATATATATATATATATATATATATATATATATATATATATAATCCATCCAAACTGCTTTTCCTTTGGCTTGAACAGACACACACTCTGTTGCCAAACCATACGTAGTGCGATCACATCCTTCCCCAGGATCAAAATCAATTTGGAAATGGGACTGACAACCCTATCTTCTACTAGTGCTAGACCAATCTTGCCTAGCTACCTGGCTTTCAATTTGTTATTGGGTGATGAAGTAAATGTGTAGATTATCTTGAAGTATTGTATATACAAAGGCACACTTCCAACTATGTGCAGCTCAAAAAATCTTATTTTACAACTCTCAATATTTCATTATGAAAAAACTTAAAAAGTAAAATGAAGCAAAAAGTATTAACTATCCCGAGTTTGTCCATCAGAATTTATTTAACGCATATATTGTAGCACGAAACCATTTGAAACGATAGGACTAATATCATTCAGCCTTATAAGGTGAATATGGCACGCACATACCAACTATGAAGTAGCCAATTTCACTCCAACATTGAACTACTACTACTACTACTACTACTACTACTGCAGAACTGTTAAAGAACATGAAACATCTTTGTTCGAACATGTGATTTTGACAGCTGTTTTAGGAATTCTTGAGCCAATTGTGGGAGCATGCATTGAATAAGTTTGGAATAATTAACTGTATACGAGAAAAACATATTTTTTAATACTACACATATGCGATTTGAATGAGTTATTCTGATAAACCAATGCCGTATGGGTTTGTGAGTATGTCAGAAGCTGGTGTCTCTCTCTTTGCAATGTTAAAAATGCACGTGCGTGAGTCGCCGTAGAAAATACATACCATACGGAAACTTTGCAATATTGTCAAGATGGAAAATTACTGTGAAAATTAAAACAGAAATTCAATCCAATGGTCGTGCAAGTAAACTGAAAACTGAGCAAGGTAAAATTGAAATTTTTCAATTAATTTAGCTATCACCTCTTTTTTGCGTAATATTAATACTTGAGTTTCTGGTTTGAGGAAAAAAAAATGATCAAAGACTTAAATTAATAAGTAGAAAATTATTACACCTTCGCTAGCACCCATGATAAAGCTAAAAAAATCCCAGACCACTGGTATGTTCTTGGTACATGAAATGAGGTAAAATTTTCATAATTATTAATAACAATTCCAGAAAGATGTCCGACTCTTGAATATGGCCAGAAATTCATTAGTAGAAGATGATAAAATATTCATGTAAGCCCTCATACTCATCTGATCAAAGTGGAGATGGCATCAGTTGAAAAAAGAAACACCCAAAAATATAAAACGGGCATTTCAGGATTCTTCCTTATGTACACATATTTAATTAAACTTTGAGACACCTCTACCCACCACCCCTAGGCTTACGACGAACAGTCGTGGCAACATTTAGCAATATCACCGCCAAACCAAAATTAGGATGTACTGTCTTTCAACTTGTCTGGTTTGAGTGTCTCTGGGTTCACACAAAAATCTTTTAACCTGGAAAAGAATCCACGGTAAAATAATTTCCTGATACCACAAACTTAAGGAAAATAGCAAAAGTTCATTCCTCTGAGGTGCAAATAAACTTAAATTAATATTCTAATAGGCTGCTGTAAAGAGAGATTCAAATAACATGTACTTCTGCCACTGAATATAAACTGCGCTCTTTAGCAATATTTAAATATGTAAGAAAATTAAATTATAAAGAAATTTAAAAGAGAAGTTGTCTTAAAGTTACAAATCCAACCAAAACTGAAAAATTTAAAAACAAATGTGATAAGATTTAAAATACTGACTCGGTTCGCACTACAGCGTCGAAGATCAAAATCTGTTTATAGGCTGTTCACGGTAAAGTGAGCACTTTTTAAGGCCGTTATAAATTTTTCCTTTCATCCAATTTCCATCTTCCAGCTTTTTAATATAAACATTACAATGTGAACAATAACACAGTGAATACATTCCACCACCCTCAAAATAAGATATATTTATTAGTGGTTAATGCTTGTTTGAAGGGCCTTAAAAAGAGCTAACTTTACTGTGAACAGTGTATACCTCATCTTTTGTCAATGAATAATAACCAACATTATATATATTTATTTTCTCTCTCTCTCTCTCTCTCTCTCACGCTCTCACTCCTAGGCAGGGGGTAAGAACATCAGTTACAAATACCAAGCTCTACAGCACTTCCCACCAAATACACTGCTCTGATCGCATATTGCAACACATACTTTGTTGCCGCATTGCACGACAATATTGCACAAGCATTTTCAAGATCTTCTAAACTAATTCCTTACAACAAAATTTGTGCCTCTTAACTACATGGATGTTAACACGCGACAGAAGTTGATAAATGGGAATAGTGGTTTCAAAACTTCAAGTCTTAAAAAAATAAAAGTGTACCTATATTTTTATTTGTTGGCTATTAAGTTCATTTTTCATTTCATAGAGAGTAGACTAAGATAAGTTTAATCAGTATAGGCTGTCTATGGTTAACTATGCACTTATGAAAATTACCAGTTAAATCTAATAAAAATTCCCGTGGTAGCTATGAAATGCCAGAAAAATTTTTGTCGAAAAAGTAACAGAGTTAAATAAAATTTCATGAACGTATGTCATATCAGAGCATAGATACTTTTGGGAAATGTGCAACCAAGACCTTTGTTTTCGCTCACTTTGTAATCAATCACCTGTCACACACATCTAAGTGACACTAATACAGCAACGGTCTGGAACACAAGCGTACGTATGTTTTAGCTTCTGTCTCGATATGGAATAAAAGTTGCTCTCACTTGCCTGAGCACCTAACACCTCCAATTGTTTAACTATACCAGTAACTCTAATACAGAGGTGTAGTGTACTGTGCATACCAGGCTCCAGCAGTTTATAAACTCTGGTGTTGCACCAGTGCATTGACTGTCTCACCCTAGACCAGGCACCATGGGATTACGTAGTTCTTTGTTCCTCCGCAGATGTGTTGCTGGCTCGATCCTCAGACATTCAACTGTAATTGCAAATGCAGTTGAAATGTTCATGTGTTTGAAGTTGAGCATGTCCACAAATGAATTTGTACAATTTTCCCCGTCTCTTAATTCTTACTTTTGGCTTTGCCTTCTCCCACCCCTCCAAAAAGAATTAATTTTCTTATAAATGCACAAATAATAATAATAAAAAAAAAAAGGAAATCACATTTCCCACCAAACTAGAATAAATATGTTAAATTTAGAAAACTGCCCATAATTTCTAAAATTAACAAACATTTTTTGTCAACAAACGAAATACCTTTTTAAAGTTTTTCACTAAGTAAACCAGAAAAAAACATGGAGTTTTTGTAACTTGTCTTGTACATATGTTTAAAAAGAACTAAACGTAACATTTTCTTTAGTTAAATAAAATATTTTTAAAGACACAAGAACCTCTACATTATGAGGAAACGTTTTAGATTTGCACATAAGATGAGCCCAATAATCAGGATTTAGGGAAGCAGCCGGTGAATAAAAATTCAAAATTTCCATTTAGACAGCACACTTGTACTTTTGTTGAAAAAAATAATTCATTAATTCCAGAGCTTGGTTATTTCCTACAGATTACCTGTTATACAAAAAATTTTTCCAAGTGTTGTCAAACCTATTATAGAACAACAACATAATAAATACGTGGTATTTTGTAACTTGCAGCCGTGAACTAGTTGTTTATTATAACATGGTCCTGCTGTCAGTTTGGTGTCTCGTGTAGTCAAAAATACATATACCCTTCGATTTTTACTGCAAAAAAAAAAAACACACACACACACACAAAAGGCCACCACTGCACACAGAACTACTGAGAATGATGCACACATTCTCTCTTACAAACCTCTGGTCTAACAACACCCATCACATAAGTTCTTATGTCATTTATCAAAAGGAACAAATTATTGAAACAAGTTAAGTATTGTTCATAAAACTATTTTATAGAGCTATAAAGAATTCTCATACTACTTTGTTATTTTTAGATGGATAAGATCTACTTTCTAAACAAAATCTTAAGTATTTTACAGATGCAAGAATAATACACAGTACCTATCATTTAAGCTGTCACAAAAGCATTGATGAATCATCTAGTAATACTCTGATAAAACTACAATGTAGTGAAAGAATTTTTCCAACCTTAAAACTGACATTCCAGTAAATGCATTTGAACCTCCGTAATTCAGTACTGTACATAAATTACAATATCCTGCTCAACAAACAAAGCAAAGATTTCAACACCACTAGCCAAGCAAACCAGACACTTCAGTCGCTCTCCGACCCTGACTCGGAGAGCTGCAAGTCCTCTTTCAGAATCTGCTCCGGCATCACGAAGCTGGGGAGGGTGCCGTTACGATTGTGGAAGTTGTTAACAACCTTCGAGTCCTGCTCGTTCTCGCTGTCCGACGAGCCACAGCTGGAAGAATCACTGGAAGTGCCAGACAAGACGCCGATGTCGTCCTCCTCTGGTGGATGGTATGGCTGCACGTACTCCGGCGTGTCTCGCTGGGGTGCCACGGGCGGCTGGTAGCTCCCGCTGCTACTCATATCGTCGCACAAGCCGAGGATGGGCAGGCTGGCTGCCGCAGGGGGGTTGGGCGGGGACTTATGCTGCGGGCGCACCGGGCTCCGCGACGAGGGATACGAAGGGGATGCACGCAAAGGAGAGTGCTTAGGAATGCAGCCTCCAACAGAGGCGTTCAACAGCGGGGCATAAGAGGACTTGAATGTCGATGACTTCTTGGCTCTGGCATGGTCCTGCTGCTTCGAAGGCATCTTCCTGGAGCCATGGTTGTTCACCTGGGGCTCCACCGATGGCAACAGGTTGTTGTTAGCCTGGTGCTGTCTGTGGTTGTGCTCTGGCCTCGTCTTCTTCACCTGAATGTTGGTGCTCAGCTTCTCCAGTGTGATTTCGCCCGTCTTCTTGTCGATGATCAGCACGCACTCCTTCTGATACGGTCGCTCCGAACCCTTGAACACAGTGTGTGGGACCCCAGCCCCGTCCAGGTGTGGAACAGTCACTGTCACCTGGTGGTTCGACTCGACCTTCACGGTCGCCATCTTGCTAGTGTCCACGCTCGCCGGCTTGAAGTCGTACTTGACCGTGTGGAACGATGAACCTCTACTGTTGGTGAAGCTGTTTCCCAGCTTCACCTCGTACGTGTTTGTACCCAGACCCAGCGTTTCAGCCAGATTGCCTTCATCGTGATGGAACTTCTGCATGGGGCTGTCACTGAATTATTGACAGCTTTAATGGTCTGGAAAAAGAAAAAGTGTCATAGTTATGTTACCAAAAAATATGAACTAACAAAACAATTCCGATAGAACATGTAACCACACAACATTATGAAAAAAACATTTATTAAAGCATGGGGCCCATGAAACTAGCATATGATACAATGCTGTGATGAAGACAGAGTCAATTATGCATTGTAAAGTTATAAATATGAAACATTACACCAACAAATGGCGTGGATAGTTAATATCTGATGTAAATCTCCCCACCTGACGAAGGGTCGTGCACCCCTATTGTGGACAGCTAGGTTAGCTCTTACGTTTGTATTGTAGAGTGGTGTGTATTAATATGTACTGTCATTACATGATATCATCACAGGTGGAACTTTACACAGCAAAATTGACTGCTGTCATGAAAGCACTTCTGTGTAGCTCGTATGGTACCCTACACATGATAATACTCTAGATTCAAGAGGTATTGCGACCAAACCATAATACAAAATGGCCTGCATATTTTCTTCATAGTTTTCTCTTCTCTATACAACCCCAGAAATACATTCCACCAATTTTTTTTTACACGTTGTTTATTGTAGAGTAGCAGTAACTTATGGGTTAGACTGAGCCAAACTCACTGAAGGGGGAGAGACAGAAACTTGACTGTAGAAGGTTCTGATTGAGATGAGTGACATATGTCATAAGTAACTGTGACAGACTAACTTCCAGTGAATCAACAGGACGGAACTTTGTCTCTGGTAGACTTGCATTGAAAAGTGACAGATTTAACACTCAGGGAAAGGAAAGGAATTTAATTGAGGGTAGTGGCCATCAGGAGACCCAAACACACGAGAACTTGAAAGTAACTTTGCATTTTTATACAAAACTAAATGTTAGTAATATATGAGACTTTAATGTTAGTAATACAAGAGACTTTAATGTTAGTAATATAAGGGACTTTAATGTTAGTAATATAAGAGACTTTAATGTTAGTAATATAAGAGACTTTAATGTTAGTAATATAAGTGACTTTAATGTTAGAAAAGAAAATAATCTTGACCACTTAAAGTTCAGTGATACAAAGGAGAATGAAAACCTCTTGGAGACTGTTACATGTGAATGCACATTCTACTCGAGCAACCGTCATCAGTGGAGATAGCCATAAGGACAATAATACCCTTGGCTCTGAACCATCATGGAGATTATAGCTGCAACACATGTGACAGTGGAAGTAGCTGTTACTACTGTTCACTTTTAGTCAAAGTCGTACCAATAGTGTTTCTTTCCTTGAAATGGGGATCTTGAATTTACACCACATCCTAAGAATTTATTTTACAAAGAGTATCAGCTCTTTAGGTACACTATGATAAAAAAAACCTATGCACCCCAGTAGTCAGATTGTAATTAAATATCAGACACACAATTACATAAAAATACACTAATGATTTACATTTTCCTCCCACCAATGACTGAACCATAACAGTAACAGCACTTTATAAATAAGCACACTGTGTGGAGAAGAGCGAACATTGTTCAGCTGGTCATATTTTGATACAATAGCAGTTCAATAAATAAAACTAAATAGATAAATTAATTTCAGAGTCATGTGGGTCTACCCATTCCTTGGCTTACCATATGGGTCCTTGTTACTGATCCTGACAGTTCATGATAAATCTGTGGCTTTTTTATTTGCAAACAATGCGTACACAAAAATTAACTTCAATTGCAAATAAATTGATTTACGTTTGACAATGTTATCTCAAAACCTACCTATCTACACTAGTATAAGAAGTTTATCATATCAGATTCAGGTGGTGATAAAGAATGTGTGATGACACTCGACAGTGGCTGTTTCATCCGCAATATTCTAAATAATTTGTGTCCCACATTTGGTTCTGTTCAATCTACATTTAAAAATAATTTGGTCACAGAAAAATTCGAACTCATATTTCTGTTTAAAGTACCTATTAATACACATTCTCGAAGAAATCTCAAAAAAGGAAAAGGAAAAAAATGAAAAGGAAGCCATGTAAAAAATTAAAGCATATTTACTTAATCCTGATAGGAAAAGCACACACAAATAAAAATGACCTGGACAAAAAAGTTACATACAAATAAGGATGCATGCAAGATAATACTAAAGGAGCAGTTCTACCATCAGGTCAAAGTAACGAAGAAAGGATAAACTTGGTAGACGAAAACTGCGGCAAAGGTATCTGGCAGTTGCGCAATTTACAACGGTTTCGTTACCACACAAACTAAGTGTGTGGTTGGCCACAAACAGAAAGTCCACGAGGATAACGCAGAGAAACCGTGGTGTCTAAAAACAAATAAAAGCAAACAAAGAGCTGACGTGGCAGCCGACAGGAGCGGAGGCATGGGCAGTACTGTTCTAAAATGAGCTCACTCGGCAACCCTGAATTCTCACAATCGAATGTAACCCACGATGACTCAATATACAATGGAACAAGTACACATGATCTTACCACAAATATTTTGCTCATCTGCAGGGAAAGCTAGGGGAAAATCAACACATATAGACACAAGACAAAGGTTAGAAAAGAAACAGCAACTGTAACTTTATTTACTATAACATATGAAGTACAGTATTTACTATCACATGTGAAGTAAAACCGTAGCAAATTTTGAGCATTGTTGCATACAATATAAATAAATATCAGAGAATAATATAACCTAAATTCAACTTTTTCATCAGCCAACAAAGGTACTGGAATGAATGTGAGCATGGATAAAATTACATTAATCAGCTTTAACATTTTAATTGGCTCAAACTGACTGTATATTTGATAAAAAGCAATAAACTTGAAAATAGATGAATATTTCAGTATATTAAGAGCTCAGCTGTTAGCTGACTCAAATGTTACACACGAGTTTCAAAATATAAAATGGGCATATCTCAGTCTATGTACAGTTCAAAATAAACAATAAATAACACCGAACTGAAAAAGAAAAATTCATAATTCTCAAAATAAACTAGCCTATAGACTAAATTTATGTGCTTGGGACAGAATAAAATGGCTTTGGCAATTAACATAGTTTTACCATACAAAGTGAGGAGAGAGATTTGGGTGGCTCTTTAACAGCGAGGTCTTGAGAGCAGATGAGCGTGATTTAAGTGAATATGGAGCTGCACCGGAATTAAGGGGTGGGAGATCCCAGAGAAAACCCACAGACCAATGGCATCATCAGGGACGATTCCCACTTGCAAAAATCTGGCGACCCGGCCGGGAATTCAACCTGGTTCGCCTTGGTGGGAGACAAGCATGCTAATTGCCCAGCCACCGTGGCCCCACTATACAAAGTGTAAGGTTGATGGGCAGCTTCATATGATCTTGAAGCACTCAAAAATATTTACCACAAATAGAAATTGCAGCAGTTGTAAGGATATGGCCTTACAGGAGTCTCCATAATATTTTTATTAACTTGTTTGTTTACATTTGGTTTCAAGGCTATATTTGCTGGACATAAATATTATTGTTTATTTACCCTTTACAATTTTATTCTTTTCAAAGTTTAGATTATAAGAATACAATAATTCAACTACCAGATAAATCAATTGAAAAAGAACTTTATTCTGTGTACACAAACTCCATGATCGTTAATACTAATTTTATAAATTATTCAAAAGCTCCTTGGCTGCACATCCTTGAATATTAACTTTATCTATGCATAACTGCACTGCGATTCCTCATTGCCATGTGCTACACATTTCTAACCTCTACAATGACTTATTTGTTGAGTAGAACTTTCCCTTTAGAACCTAAGAGAAGGCTTTGTTCTCGGAGTCTGGTATCGAAGACTGAAGGAGGTAACACGTCAGTTAGAATTATCCACAATGCCGCAGTGTTACATCGAGGGCAGGCGCCGAGATGATGTCTACGGGATGTAGAGAGGAGCGACGTCAACGGGATGGCCCTGTTACCTGGATCGGGGCGATCTGCTCGGCACTGAGGTTCATATTAATCACCGGACGTATGTTTTCGTCAGCTGCCTTCTTCGCCTGCAGCTGCACGCAAGTAAGGACGTCGTAACTTTTAAAACGATGCTGTCAAGTGTAGGAATATGAATAACTACGTTGCCTGCCTCAAAAAAATCTGTTAAATTATTGAACTGAAATATTTCAGAGAAAATTATAGAACTTTTCCTTAAGAGAGAATAAAGTTCACCTAAATTGGATTAAATTCAAGTGTAACTCAGTAATTTAGAAACTCAGAGCTCAGAGGCCAGAGAAATAAATAAATGATTGAGTCAAAAGTGTTCTGCCGTAGGTTACCTGAGGAACTGAACAGGTAAATAAACTGTTAGCAGAATTTCAAGTCACACGTCCCTAAGCCCATTTGTGTTTGTCGCAGTGATGACATTGGATGGAATATGTTTTATGAGCCATATATTTTTTCAACTACCCTCGCTTCACTACTTCATTAAATGTTTAGAAATATTTCCTCTTTCTGATTGAATGAGTGATTACGTCTGCTAATCTAGTTATTATTTCCCGAGTGCTATGTTGTGTTCAAATATTCATATTGCAAGGTGTTGCAATATTGCATAAGTAAACTGCAAATGCATTCCAGTACAGCAGCATTCTGAATACTCCACGGTGATGGCTAAAGATTTTCATTCCAAGTTTATTAGTATTATTTTAAAAACACAAATGAAACTACATTTTATTCAACTACCAAAACAAACACACATTTAATTATATGAATGAGAGCTTTAAGTAACTATCAAATCATCATCAGTTATTTCTTTACACAGAATGGCACTCAAACGTAAAAGTATTTATTCATCTGTAAGCCTAATAATACTCTACCCGACAGTTTGTGGCGACATTTAGAATTACGTTGTTGTTGGTAGGTCCTGTTAGGATATGGGGTAGTATGTTTAGTCAGTAATCCATACGGTGAAGCGTGTAATATAGCATTACATGTATTAAACTAATAACACTCTACCCGACAGTCTGTGGCGACATTTAGAATTACGTTGTTGTAGGTAGGTCCTGTTAGGATATGGGGTAGTATGTTTAGTCAGTATTCCATACGGTGAAGCGTGTAATACAGCATAACATGTATTAAACTAATAACACTCTTCCCGACAGTTTGTGGCGACATTTAGGATTACGTTGTTGTTGGTAGGTCCTGTTAGGATATGGGGTAGTATGTTTAGTCAGTAATCCATACGGTGAAGCGTGTAATATAGCATTACATGTATTAAACTAATAACACTCTACCCGACAGTTTGTGGCAACATTTAGAATTACGTTGTTGTAGTTAGGTCCTGTTAGGATATGGGGTAGTATGTTTAGTCAGTATTCCATACGGTGAAGCGTGTAATACAGCATTACATGTATTAAACTAATAACACTCTACCCGACAGTTTGTGGCGACATTTAGAATTACGTTGTTGTTGGTAGGTCCTGTTTGGATATGGGGTAGTATGTTTAGTCAGTATTCCATACGGTGAAGCGTGTAATATAGCATTAAATGTATTAAACTAATAACACTCTACCCGACAGTTTGTGGCGACATTTAGGATTACGTTGTTGTTGGTAGGTCCTGTTTGGATATGGGGTAGTATGTTTAGTCAGTATTCCATACGGTGAAGCGTGTAATATAGCATTACATGTATTAAACTAATAACACTCTACCCGACAGTTTGTGGCGACATTTAGAATTACGTTGTTGTTGGTAGGTCCTGTTTGGATATGGGGTAGTATGTTTAGTCAGTATTCCATACGGTGAAGCGTGTAATATAGCATTACATGTATTAAACTAATAACACTCTACCCGACAGTTTGTGGCGACATTTAGAATTACGTTGTTGTTGGTAGGTCCTGTTTGGATATGGGGTAGTATGTTTAGTCAGTATTCCATACGGTGAAGCGTGTAATATAGCATAACATGTATTAAACTAATAACACTCTACCCGACAGTTTGTGGCGACATTTAGAATTACGTTGTTGTTGGTAGGTCCTGTTTGGATATGGGGTAGTATGTTTAGTCAGTATTCCATACGGTGAAGCGTGTAATATAGCATAACATGTATTAAACTAATAACACTCTACCCGACAGTTTGTGGCGACATTTAGAATTACGTTGTTGTTGGTAGGTCCTGTTTGGATATGGGGTAGTATGTTTAGTCAGTATTCCATACGGTGAAGCGTGTAATATAGCATTACATGTATTAAACTAATAACACTCTACCGACAGTTTGTGGCACATTTAGAATTACGTTGTTGTTGGTAGGTCCTGTTTGGATATGGGGTAGTATGTTTAGTCAGTATTCCATACGGTGAAGCGTGTAATATAGCATAACATGTATTAAACTAATAACACTCTACCCGACAGTTTGTGGCGACATTTAGAATTACGTTGTTGTTGGTAGGTCCTGTTTGGATATGGGGTAGTATGTTTAGTCAGTATTCCATACGGTGAAGCGTGTAATATAGCATAACATGTATTAAACTAATAACACTCTACCCGACAGTTTGTGGCGACATTTAGAATTACGTTGTTGTTGGTAGGTCCTGTTTGGATATGGGGTAGTATGTTTAGTCAGTATTCCATACGGTGAAGCGTGTAATATAGCATTAACATGTATTAAACTAATAACACTCTACCCGACAGTTTGTGGCGACATTTAGAATTACGTTGTTGTTGGTAGGTCCTGTTTGGATATGGGGTAGTATGTTTAGTCAGTATTCCATACGGTGAAGCGTGTAATATAGCATTAACATGTATTAAACTAATAACACTCTACCCGACAGTTTGTGGCAACATTTAGAATTACGTTGTTGTTGGTAGGTCCTGTTTGGATATGTGGTAGTATGTTTAGTCAGTATTCCATACGGTGAAGCATGTAATATAGCATTACATGTATTAAACTAATAACACTCTACCCGACAGTTTGTGCGACATTTAGAATTACTTGTTGTTGGTAGGTCCTGTTTGGATATGGGTAGTATGTTTAGTCAGTATTCCATACGGTGAACGTGTTAATATAGCATTACATGTATTAAACTAATAACACTCTACCCGACAGTTTGTGGCGACATTTAGATTACGTTGTTGTTGGTAGGTCCTGTTTGGATATGGGGTAGTATGTTTAGTCAGTATTCCATACGGTGAAGCGTGTAATATAGCATAACATGTATTAAACTAATAACACTCTACCCGACAGTTTGTGGCGACATTTAGATTACGTTGTTGTTGGTAGGTCCTGTTTGGATATGGGGTAGTATGTTTAGTCAGTATTCCATACGGTGAAGCGTGTAATATAGCATAACATGTATTAAACTAATAACACTCTACCGACAGTTTGTGGCGACATTTAGAATTACGTTGTTGTTGGTAGGTCCTGTTTGGATATGGGGTAGTATGTTTAGTCAGTATTCCATACGGTGAAGCGTGTAATATAGCATTACATGTATTAAACTAATAACACTCTACCCGACAGTTTGTGGCGACATTTAGAATTACGTTGTTGTTGGTAGGTCCTGTTTGGATATAGGGTAGTATGTTTTAGTCAGTATTCCATACGGTGAAGCGTGTAATATAGCATTACATGTATTAAACTAATAACACTCTACCCGACAGTTTGTGGCAACATTTAGAATTACGTTGTTGTTGGTAGGTCCTGTTTGGATATGTGGTAGTATGTTTAGTCAGTATTCCATACGGTGAAGCATGTAATATAGCATTACATGTATTAAACTAATAACACTCTACCCGACAGTTTGTGGCAACATTTAGAATTACGTTGTTGTTGGTAGGTCCTGTTTGGATATGGGGTAGTATGTTTAGTCAGTATTCCATACGGTGAAGCGTGTAATATAGCATTACATGTATTAAACTAATAACACTCTACCCGACAGTTTGTGGCGACATTTAGGATTACGTTGTTGTTGGTAGGTCCTGTTTGGATATGGGGTAGTATGTTTAGTCAGTATTCCATACGGTGAAGCGTGTAATATAGCATTACATGTATTAAACTAATAACACTCTACCCGACAGTTTGTGGCGACATTTAGGATTACGTTGTTGTTGGTAGGTCCTGTTTGGATATGGGTAGTATGTTTAGTCAGTATTCCATACGGTGAAGCGTGTAATATAGCATTACATGTATTAAACTAATAACACTCTACCCGACAGTTTGTGGCGACATTTAGAATTACGTTGTTGTTGGTAGGTCCTGTTTGGATATGGGGTAGTATGTTTAGTCAGTATTCCATACGGTGAAGCGTGTAATAAGCATAACATGTATTAAACTAATAACACTCTACCCGACAGTTTGTGGCGACATTTAGAATTACGTTGTTGTTGGTAGGTCCTGTTTGGATATGGGGTAGTATGTTTAGTCAGTATTCCATACGGTGAAGCGTGTAATATAGCATTACATGTATTAAACTAATAACACTCTACCCGACAGTTTGTGGCAACATTTAGAATTACGTTGTTGTAGGTAGGTCCTGTTAGGATATGGGGTAGTATGTTTAGTCAGTATTCCATACGGTGAAGCGTGTAATATAGCATAACATGTATTAAACTAATAACACTCTACCCGACAGTCTGTGGCGACATTTAGAATTACGTTGTTGTTGGTAGGTTCTGTTTGGATATGGGGTAGTATGTTTAGTCAGTATTCCATACGGTGAAGCGTGTAATATAGCATTACATGTTTTAAACTAATAACACTCTACCCGACAGTTTGTGGCGACATTTAGAATTACGTTGTTGTTGGTAGGTCCTGTTTGGATATGGGGTAGTATGTTTAGTCAGTATTCCATACGGTGAAGCGTGTAATATAGCATTACATGTATTAAACTAATAACACTCTACCCGACAGTTTGTGGCAACATTTAGAATTACGTTGTTGTAGGTAGGTCCTGTTAGGATATGGGGTAGTATGTTTAGTCAGTATTCCATACGGTGAAGCGTGTAATACAGCATAACATGTATTAAACTAATAACACTCTACCCGACAGTTTGTGGCGACATTTAGAATTACGTTGTTGTTGGTAGGTCCTGTTAGGATATAGGGTAGCATGATTAGTCAGTATTCCATACCGTGAAGCGTGTAATACAGCATAACATGTATTAAACTAATAACACTCTACCCGACAGTTTGTGGCGACATTTAGAATTACGTTGTTGTTGGTAGGTCCTGTTAGGATATAGGGTAGTATGTTTAGTCAGTATTCCATACCGTGAAGCGTGTAATATAGCATTACATGTATTAAACTAATAACACTCTACCCGACAGTTTGTGGCGACATTTAGGATTACGTTGTTGTTGGTAGGTCCTGTTTGGATATGGGGTAGTATGTTTAGTCAGTATTCCATATGGTGAAGCGTGTAATACAGCATAACATGTATTAAACTAATAACACTCTACCCGACAGTTTGTGGCGACATTTAGAATTGCGTTGTTGTTGGTAGGTCCTGTTTGGATATGGGGTAGTATGTTTAGTCAGTATTCCATACGGTGAAGCGTGTAATACAGCATAACATGTATTAAACTAATAACACTCTACCCGACAGTTTGTGGCAACATTTAGAATTACGTTGTTGTTGGTAGGTCCTGTTTGGATATGGGGTAGTATGTTTAGTCAGTATTCCATACGGTGAAGCGTGTAATATAGCATTACATGTATTAAACTAATAACACTCTACCCGACAGTTTGTGGCAACATTTAGAATTACGTTGTTGTTGGTAGGTCCTGTTTGGATATGGGGTAGTATGTTTAGTCAGTATTCCATACCGTGAAGCGTGTAATATAGCATTACATGTATTAAACTAATAACACTCTACCCGACAGTTTGTGGCGACATTTAGAATTACGTTGTTGTTGGTAGGTCCTGTTAGGATATGGGGTAGTATGTTAGGTCAGTATTCCATACCGTGAAGCGTGTAATATAGCATTACATGTATTAAACTAATAACACTCTACCCGACAGTTTGTGGCGACATTTAGAATTACGTTGTTGTTGGTAGGTCCTGTTAGGATATGGGGTAGTATGTTTAGTCAGTATTCCATACGGTGAAGCGTGTAATATAGCATTACATGTATTAAACTAATAACACTCTACCCGACAGTTTGTGGCGACATTTAGAATTACGTTGTTGTTGGTAGGTCCTGTTAGGATATGGGGTAGTATGTTTAGTCAGTATTCCATACGGTGAAGCCAGTTTGTGGCGACATTTAGAATTACGTTGTTGTTGGTAGGTCCTGTTATGATATGGGGTAGTATGTTTAGTCAGTATTCCATACGGTGAAGCCAGTTTGTGGCGTCATTTAGAATTACGTTGTTGTTGGTAGGTCCTGTTTGGATATGGGGTAGTATGTTTAGTCAGTATTCCATACGGTGAAGCGTGTAATATAACATAACATGTATTAAACTAATAACACTCTTCCAGACAGTTTGTGGCGACATTTAGAATTACGTTGTTGTTGGTAGGTCCTCTTTAGATATGGGGTAGTATGTTTAGTCAGTATTCCATACGGTGAAGCGTGTAATACAGCATAACATGTATTAAACTAATAAAACTCTACCCGACAGTTTGTGGCGACATTTAGGATTACGTTGTTGTTGGTAGGTCCTGTTTGGATATGGGGTAGTATGTTTAGTCAGTATTCCATACGGTGAAGCGTGTAATATAGCATTACATGTATTAAACTAATCAGGAGACGTGATTGTGTGTGGAAATAATCCTTTACAAACAACTTTTGATAAACAATGTGATTGGTCTTTTACAGATATGCAGTAGTTTAGGCGGCAAATGAGTAACTATTTGACTATGTTTGTTCGAAATATGCATCATTTACAGTAATTTACTCACATACAAACAGTGATATACGTACATTAGTTTAGGTGGTAAATTAATAAATTATAGACTATATTTGTTCGAAATATACACCTTATACAGTCATTAGGCCATACACAACCCGTAATAAACACGGTGTGGCCGAAATCAGAAATACTGACAATTGTAAACTGACATTTACGAATCTCATACGTTAGGCATAGTTTAAGCTGTAAAATAGTAATTTGTTGACTATAATCCCGATGTGGTATCGTGCAGTACAATTTGGTGGATGGGCTCGATTGTGCTACCCAATACCAAATGTGGTTACGGGTCATAAAATAGAGCACACGGGCTCTAGTGAACTTCACAAAACCAACGTCTATAATTGCTGAAAGTGTACCTGCCTGAAAAACCCCCACATTCCCATCGATGCTTCATTAGATTGTCATAGGTAAGGCATCAAACAGAAAAAAAACGTATGATGTCATCGACATCTTGGTGACATAATGTGTGTAAACAATGTGGTATTGAGTTCTAGAATAAACCCAAGCTATGCACAACCCATATAAATTAATTTTATTGGTCGACCAAGTCTCCTTCAAAAAAGCAGCTATTCTTAACAATAACCATTTCACGAATAAAGCAGGGCTGTCCTGTATCTACTTTGGTATAATGTATTTTGGTACACAAGCAAATAAATAAGTGTTTTGCTAACATCATCCCTTATCTATGGTTTCTACAATGCTAATCGGTTAGTCGTAACAGTGGTAGTCGCAGGGCTTGGAGTTTATCTAAGTAGTAAGACTAGCCTGTACGACTATGTGTACTACCCTGCGACTCCTGTTAGGACCTACGACTACGACTTGTGATTGTCATTGTAGACCAGGCTATATACCTACTTCCTTGCTTTCTATTCATAACTACACTATTTTATACAACCTACAAAAACTTACCAAATACTTTGCAGATTTAACATTGATGCAATAGAGTTCAGTTGCCTATAAAAGGCATTTTCTTGTAGCACTAAATACGGCTGTTTAAGATTCCTGATGATTCATTAGGTTAACTGTAATTCCTTCGGCCCACCTGGGAAAAGGAACAACATATAAATACATTTCAATCAAAATTTTATGAAAATAATATAAAATTACTGATAGTCCAGGCAAAAATATTATAATTTTTGCACAATAATAAATTCACATCAACACAACGCTAACATACTAAAACACAATGTATACCATATTTCCACGCATTAATGAGAAAAAAAAATACATATATATAAAACTTGCCTGCTCAGCTACACAACTACAACATGTTCCCTTTTGAAGTACCAGATGGTCAACTGCCAAACAGCTGGTAACTTCCTCGCTTATAAATTAACCTCTAAAAAAGGACGATATGACTTTCATTTGCTGTTATTGATAGTGTGAGACGTCCTACACTGTTAAAATAATGTCATATTAAACTTTTTGGGTATCTTCAATAAGACATAAAAAAATTAAACTTTTTTTTAAAAATAATGCTAATGTAATTACAAATCCAATTGTACCAACAGGATTACAAATATTTTCTTCTTCTCCACATCAAAAGCACATGGCCTTGGATTCACCCGTACAGCCAGTTAATTTGGAATGACGAATTACGGATAGAAATCTAAGAGGATTCCATTGCCCAATAGTCCAATGTGTAGAACATAAAAGCGAGCAGAAGATAGGCATCACATACTAAAGACGGATCTCGTTGAGGCGTATAAAGTCGTACAATGCAGGGTAGACAGCCAGATGTCCAGACGAGAGTAAAGAAATGCAATGATAGGAAGCTGGAAAGCCAAGATGCTGAAGACGGTGGAACAGTTCTTCTCTCCCCCTCAGAGACCACATTGAAAGAGGATATGATTGACATATTGCACACTCTCATTGCAGTCACACATTGGCGAGGAGGAGATATTTATCCATGATTGAAGCGCATTCTGAATAAATTGGCAAAGAAACGACGTGGACCTCTGTGTCGGTTAAACCATGGGCGATTCTGAACAGAAGATTTCACCAAACTATAACATCCATAACCTGCACCCGGATTACAAATTACGTTTATTTGCCCCAGGCAAACGAAAGTCAGTATGAAGAAAGCAAGCAAAGAAAATTCAAAACTGAAACATTTATTTCTAGTCAATGAATGGCCCGGCAATGATATCAATAATTAAAACAATATATAATGTGTTAAAAGAACTAGAACTGATTTATATACTTAACAATAAATATTCAAAAATAATTGTATTCCCTTTCTTTTGAACTTAAAAGTATAACCAGGGTATTTGCATTTTATATCCAGAGCAAGCACCTCGGTCACCATGCTGGCTTTACGATATGGAACATGTCAAAAATATATTCTTAAACCTAGTAGAGGAGGTGCTCCTGCTGCGAGTGACTCGACGGCTGCAAACGGACTCGGAAGGAGGGTGGGGCATTTGATGCGGACTCGGAAGGAGGGTGGGGCATTTGATGCCATCCACTTCCCCCAGCCCGTTTGCCTGCCATCGTCGGCAGCCGCTTCAACAACCAGCACTCTACCGGCTGCTCGCGAGAACCAGTTAGGAAGTTCGCACCTGCAGTTGCATGATAGAAGAAGCTAGTCACAAGTGCGGCCGTGATGCCTATTGTAGCGCTCGTATCGTAAGCAGTGCAGTAAAGTGTGAGTACAAAGCAACAATGTGCGACGCATGCACAAATTTTTTTATGAGACACTGTGAAATATGGCGTAAGTGAAAAGGTAATTAGTTATTGAACACTCAAGGAAGCCTGTCCATGCGATGGCAATATAAGAAGCCCTAAAATAATTAAATGGGCCCATGGGTTGTAATTTACTTGTTTGCCAATATATGTTATGTACCATTTTCACGTGGTTCACACTCATTTGGTTTCATGCAGTGAATTCTTGTGATTAAAGGCTTTCTGTGTTGACAGTACTTGTTTATGTAATAGCTGCAGTCAGGAGAGCAGCATGGATATGTTAATGTATATTTTTGGTGTGTAAGAAAATAGTCAGCACGGCTGCTGGACCACCACCACCAGCTGGGATGCACACAGACTGAGTTAGTCATACTTGCGTGTCTCGGGGGAGGCAGATTTGAGGACCAACAGTGTCGAGTTTCGCGAGCTTGGATGGCACATCAACTTTTAGAACCATTCATTAACGTGCAATAAACTTCCAGATACCGGAACCTTGTGTTAATTAGCCAGCCAAGACTCTTCGCCTCTTCCCTCCCTACTATTTAGCATCGCCTAGGGAGGCATATTTTCCCATAAGTTTTCATAGCCTTCGGGCTCTTGTACAGTGTTACCCTGCTGGCAGGTTAAGCCCAGCAAACATGTGTAAGTTGTTTCTTGAAGTAACATTAATAAAACCTCTTTGAATCAATGTAGGATGCATTCTCATTCTGGTTGCTTATGGCCCATAGGGGCGCGGGCCCCCAACTTCCCTCCCAAATATTTAGGGTACTGTGCAAAGTGTTTTCATGTCTTTTTAAGTGTTTTTGTATCTACGTATAACTAAATATGAGTGTGTGAGTCGCCCTGAGAACTCTCTGCCTAAATCTCGTACAGTATTTAATTTGTTTACTAATTATGATGGACGTATCACCTGGAAGGATATCGTCATGGTCGTCGGCACACAGCCCTGGGATGGAGTCTGCTCTACCAAGAATTTAAAATTGCATCCTGGCGATGTCTGGCGCCCAAGAAATACATCAGATGTTGGGGAGAAAACTCTGCTAAAATCCTACCTCTCTCCCTACGTGTAAATTGAACACTTTTGCTCCATCATTTCGCAATCAATATGTAGGTACATATAAAACATACAAAATAACGAAAAAACAAAAACAATGAAAAAGAATGTAGTGTTACAAATTGAGAAAAATTAAATAAATGAACAGATTAAAAAGTTGTATGTCATTCTATAAGTATTTACGCACAAGGATAATATAAAATACAATTCCATTTCATATATAAATTCCATATGACAGTACAGAACAAAATCAGTATATAAACACACGTACCTTATATCCATAAACACAAACGTACATAATGACTTAATTGCAACTTTTTGTAAGTGCTCATTGATAGTAGAGGTTTTTCTTTAACACACATATTTAAAGTGCTCTTTAATTTAATTTAAAGGAGAACAACAGTTTTCCTAAAATATTAATTTTATTTTGTACTTGAATATGTTTATATCTGAAATCTAAGCTATTGATGGTGAAGGTGAATTGAAAAGAAGTAGTACCTACGTGTGCCGCGTACCTTCACCCCTAAGACAATTTGTCCAGCCGAGACCTGTTACTTAACTGCAGCAGGGATGTGCTCTCTTCTGAAGGGTAGAGTATGCGCCCGGTCGCCGGAGCCATCAGGATCGGCGCAGCACAGCACAATGCAAGGGCACGCCAGTGCACAACAGCCGGTGCATGCCATGGTACCATAGAGACTCTGAGAGGCGGAAAAATATGTAAAAAGACCTGGCAATAATAGGACTTATGAGCTCAGGAGCTATGTCACAGACTTTGTTGCGTTTTTCTTATTAAAGGTTTTAATGTATGTTGTGTTTATTTGTTTCTTTTGAGCATTGTTAATGTATTATCATATGTTCCATATTGCATTCTGTGTTGTGTCCATTAAATTCATCAGTATTTATGTTGCAGGGTATTTATGAATTTTTAATCGTATCTTGCATTTCTAAGCATAATGCAAGGTAGAGTATCGCAGACTGTCACAGAAAGTAGTGCCGCTCTGGCGTGAGGGGTCAACCGAGGCCCGCCCGTGCAGCAGACAAGAAGCATCGAACGAGGGTGGTGCGTGTGTCATGAACTCTGGCTTTCCACCGGGCGGAATTCACCATTTTGGTATGGACACTTCATTGCAATAGTCTTTAATTTATTTCGGAAACTTTTTGACATCTAGCCGCTGACGCTGTCAAAATATGGTAAAGTAGGAAAATAAACAGAGATAGGATAATGACCCCACGTGGGCCAGCCATTTTGATGCTGTTGAATTGGTTGAGACAGGGTTAAAATAGCATCATGAAGAGGCCCATGTTCGGGCAGCAATATTGACGTGGCGCCGTGGTGCCTCAGTGGGTAGAGGCAGAATCCGAGGAGCTGTAAAAATTTGGAAAAGGTTTTAAGATTGATTGTAGAAAGTTTTAACCGGTGCACCAGTGAAGTCGGAAGTGCTATGTGAAGTCGGTAGAGCAGATTTCTTACAGGGTAATTTGGCCGACGACCATAGCTAAATCCTGGACTGCAGCTCCTCGTAAATTATGATGTCAAAGTAATCCAATTCTGTAGTGCACTGTGGCCTGTCCGGGTTAGCTCACACACCCATGTTACCAAATTGATGTTGCAAACAAAAGCTAGCCGAATATTTTTTTTATTTGTGTATGGTGACATCACTTATCGGCTAGTCATAATCCTAAAGTTTGACACACATGATTCTTGCACATTAACCCTTGCGAATAAAATACATAGTCATACTCTTGGAAAAAGGTGAGGACATTTTGAGGACCCGTGCCCTGAAGAGCCTGAAGGCCATGAAATAAATGCCACGAGAACTGTTCTCAATGTGTACTTACTCTTTCATTAAACAAGGCTCTGTGGCCTACCCTTTACATACGAATACTGCCTGGCTTAAACCTTCAGCTAAAATGATTCTAGAAAAAGGTGCGAAGCCTATAAAATGGTTAAGTGCAGTATTATGCTTTCCCAGCTATGCTAACACTGGGAAAGAGGGGGTGGTGTCTCAATGAGGTAACATAACAAAGGTTCTCGTGTAATTAACATCTATTGACATGAAAGTGATTAGAGATAAAAGTTGAATGCCACCCGAGCGTGCGAAACCCAAGCCGCAGTGACATGCAACACCACACCCCCGATATGCTCATAGATGATTGACTGCACGCCGTGGCACAACTGCATGAGTTGGCGGGCCGACGGGCCATGTGGAACGACTTTATTAACATGGGATACATTTAAAACACTTTGCACTTCTTATCTGTTCCTAAGACATACATAAATAATTCTCAACTGTAGCACTGCATAAACATGCCATGCTAGATTTGGGTGAATGAGGTGAGGAAGGTACACATTAGGAACACATCACTATAAAAGACACTTTAATTACACTGCATGGACATAGGGCTGTTTCCTCGCATGCACATAGCACACACATGTTGATAATTCACCTACAAAACCGTTTCTATTATTTACACTTAAAATATTGGGTGTGTTTGCAGATCCCTGCATGCACTACAGAACGTGGCGCTCTAACGTCATGTGATGTATTTTGCGTTTGCACTGTGTCTTAGACTTATGTCGCACCTCACTGCATTGCACTTTGCGGGGAGTGTGCATGTGTACTGTGCAATTGTGTCGTGCTGTGGCTGTCAAATGGACTTCGGGACATGTGGCACACATCACAACCCAGTACACCACCCACCCTTCCCATGGGAATTGCATCACCCAGGGAAGTTTAACTCTACCGTAACTTATTCTGTCGTAAGACATTTACCAGTGTAACCACAGTGGCAGGTCTTCACCACCCTTCATTGTGTAAGTGCTCTCATAGGGGGAGATTTTGATTCATCAAATAAATATGCCTGTGAACTGAGCAGTACATGATTAATTTCGATCGCTATATGAATGTCAGGTAATGGGCCCTAACAATACCCCATCACATCCTATTTTAAGTCATTAATATTCTCAAGTACCAGTTTACAGCATTTTTCTGTGTCTTATGGGCGTGTGGTTGGCCCTAACAATACACGTACACGAGTGATAAATGCCTAGTCAATTTTCCTCGTACTAGAAGAGTCATGGTATGTAGTCGACCCGCTGGCTACCATTTAGCAAACACCTACGGAATCATTCATCTGGAGTAACAATCAATAGGGCAGAGATCACCAGCAGCATCGGCGATGAGATTGGGCCTGGGTGGACGGACCACAACCCCAAGATCAGCTTAGTGAACAATCATCTCGACGGCGTCTGGCACCTATCCGGGTATACCAAGTCCAAGACCTCACCTTTACTGCCCCAAAATCATATCCTACACCTTTCTGGCACTCTGATAGCCATCAAAAATGAACCTAATAAAGCTCTGCACTGAGTATAGTTATGTCAGTATTCATCAGAACATATCTTTAAAATGCATTTTTATAGGCAGATACATTAGCAGCTCAGTAATCAAAAGGAATTGAAAATTTTTGGGTAAATTACAAAATAATATAATTTATAACAGAAATTTTGGACTTACAGATAAAGTTGAAGATTTGCTACGGTACATTTTATGTACCCTATTATATATTATGTAATAATACTTCAACATTATCTGAAAGTCCAAAATTTCTGTTCTAAATTATTATTTTTTTGCCATTTTCCCAAAAATTTGTGATTATTTAAAATTACTGAGCTGATGCCTTGTAAGAATTTTTTTTTCTACGTTACCAAAATAAGATGACGACTCACTTTTTAGTCGGCTGATATTGTAAAAGAACCAATATTTTTATCATTTTGACAAGTGCCACATCTCTCCTCCCTAAGCCAGACCATCCTGCTGTACTAGTGCAACTACGATGTGTCCTCTACTGGTAGGAGTCCACCGAAATGCAGTAGTTACACCTCCACGACTTTAACCTCAATGCAATGGGATGGGAATGCACCCCATCTGCTAGATGTCCAGAGTACTGCTAAAGTCAGGTGAACATCACACATTCATGCCCTTGTGAGGTAACTTTTCATAGCGTAACGATTTGGGCCTACATACATAAAAAATCAATCCTCTCAGTAAAGAAGCCACAGGGGAAATGGGTACAATCAATGAGGGGACTAAAAATGCTTTGATATCCAGCAACAGGAGCCACTGCCAATGAGTTATCATTGTTTTAAAGTAAACCAGCACGGTCTACCCACACCCCATGAGGGGTGTGGGTAGATCGTGCTGGTCGCACAGTGCGAGCCATCAGCTGCCACTCTTGAATATAGGAAAATAAGGGTGAATTACATTTCTCTATTATTTATATTTTGTACTAAAATTGTTCTGAGTCAATGAAAATCAGCAATGGGCTGAGATATACAATACAACCACGATACTATTTAATATAATTTTCTTTAGTAATTTCATGCCATCAGTTTTTTTTTTTTTTTTTTTTTTTTTTTTTTTCCGTAATCTGCTCATGTAAGTTAACAATCAATTGTTGTCCTGGCTTCTATTTCAATGTAAGTGCATGTAATTGTAATTGCTTCTTTTCTGGCATTATTTATTTTCTTTGAGTAAGGATCTTGGCAGGTCTCTGTCATGTTAGTCAATTAGTCTGTAGAATTTGTTATGATTTTAAAAACGTGCTTGGCGAGCCATTTGGTGTAAAGAAACTTGTGTAGGGAATGTTTGTGTAATAATGATTTTTAGACAACAAGTGGCCACACAAAATGGTGCTATTTGACGGGCTGTCGTGGTCCATAGTCTCATGATCAGAGGGTGAGTTAATCAGACTTACGATCTCAGAGGTTAGGGTGGTCATTAAAATTACTATAGGGAAATGAATATGAGCGAGCGCTCAGTTGAGTGGAGAGACACTTTCCAGGTTGTGGGCTATTCACCCGCATGGCTGCTCCTGGACTCACCATGTGTTGACTCCACATATGTTCTCATGACCACTTGTACCTCCCAAATCACTTGCACCATGCAACTAGCTGACCCCAAGCCGAACTGAATATCAGGACACTTGTGCGTAGTGCAGGTTGACTGGAACGTAACTTGCACCGCTTCGCCAACAGGTACTACATGACTCAAGTGGCCATCTTACTTTATTTACCCCAAGAGGTAATTCTGGTGAAAACTTAGCAAGCAGTCCAATATGGTGTCCCCTCGAAATCCACAGCCATGATGTGCACTAGCAAATGAAGGGAACATCGGAGCAGCTCACGCCGCGATGCTTCATGTCCACATACTCTGAGTTACATCGATTAACGTGCAGGCTAATATACAAGTGCTATGTGGCCAAAATGGCTTCAATATGGTGAGAAAAAATATCCCTAAAGTGTTCACAATGTTCGTTTCAGATAAATCAAATAAAGCAATTCAAATGTATTCATAAGAGGGAAGTCGAGCATGGCTACCCACACCCCTTTTTAATACTGGAATCGTCCAACCCCTTAGGTGGCCACCACTTAGACTAACCCACAAGTTGACATGTTCCAGACGTCCATGTATCCCTTGTGCCTGTTTGTACCACTGCAGACACATCAACTACACAGCAACACCCGACCGATCGTCATTAGGTCGCGGGCCTGATCAATGCAAGTCGATAATAAATGTGTGATTACACATTTCCTGCCGCTTTGCAACTTGTGGGACACGGGCAACCATATTTTAAATTTATTGCTAGAAAGTGTGAACTCTCGTAATATATTGATATGTGGCCCAAATGGGTGTTTCCCATAAAGTCACGAACGTTAGACGCAATAGCCACTGCAGGGAGCAATGGGGTAAGCTGCGTCACTGTATCCCACATCTTTTCAATGTGCGCAATGGCAGCAGGCATTGTGGCCGAACCCGGTGTGCTATGAGGCTCCAAGAGGTTTCAGAAGATAGGGAATAATATTCCCGACATAAGCGTAAAGTGGCGAGTGGCTCCCTAGCAGTATTATTTAATTAGAGTAGTTACAGTGAGTTTCAACAACTATTGCACTATATTTAACTAAAGAAGCTGCCCGTTTTTCCATAGAGGGTTACCAAAATCCCACAGAGGACAGGGCATAGCTTCGCCCCTTTTAGTGAAATATGTGTGTCGTCACAGGAAATGAAATATATATGCTAATCCCCGTTTTTCGCCATGATGGCACACACCAGCATATACGTGTTAATTATAAGAGCATACATGTCTTCATTCATCGAGAATTAGCCACATACTGCATCATTTTATTTAATCTCACCCTTCAAGTGCGGTGATATACTCGTGAAGTCACATTCGTAGCCATACATGAGGCCCCGAAGTTCACTGGTATGTCACCAACGTGTAGTTATTAATTAGCAATAATCATGTAAAGTGTTAATTTCTTTAATCATGTAAGTTGTGCAGTTATGTTTTTTATGTTTCCATTTTGGCACCGGGCTCGCCGATGTTCGGCCAGTAGGACAGGTGGTAAGCACCTCATTTACCCCACTGGTTACTTCAAATTAGGCTGCATATTTAATCGCAATAGTGTAACGTAGAACCAGAACCTTTTAACTTCATTAATTTTATCCGAGGGGAGGCCTGACTGCATCCTGAGGTAATATTCCAGGACATCACGCGATGGGAAGAGTACAGAACGTAATTGATTCTTCAGGCCCTTGTCTTACTTTTACAGCAGAGACCACAGGCAGGTCTCGAGTGCTGGGTCCGCATAAAAGGATATGCATTATTTTTGCAGTGACATTTGGTTGTACCCTTTTCATCAATAAAAATGTCACACTTTGACGAGGCAGCTTTTATTGGCTTTACTCTCCTGAGTAACATCGGGCACTGTGCCCTATCGTTGATTAATTATCAAGTGTACTTCCAGTGTTATAAGTATTGCTTTTACAGTGCCTGCCTCCCATAAGCAGAGTGAAATCAGTGTTAGCATCGGTGTGTGAAGTGGCCGACAACTTCATCCCTTAGAAAAGGGTTTGAATACAATGCACCTAATTTAATTGGTCATTAAATTAAACTCTCCTTCAAATTGACAACCTATCCAGAGATTGCTGTACGCCGTCGGCCGTACGACCCCCATTATCATCATCCGCTCTACCGAACGTGGCGCCGGGCAACATCACCAGTTCTTGCTTTAACCTGCTACAGGCGGGGAATGAACACTACACATCATCTCTGGGAACGCAGCATTTCACAGTGAAATGCAAAGTACGTCTACTGATGTTACAGGAAATGTAATATACAAAGACTTAAACAGATATTTAAATCATTTCTCAAAGGTCAATTAAATGTTATAGTATTAAGAGTGTAATCATGTTCTTTTTGCGGTGGACTGCATATAAAGGTCAAATCATATAGAATAATATTTTTCAAGTGTTGTGACATCTGCAGTAGAATCACGTTTTCAAGCATATTAAAAACTTGGTTCAGCATGGGGACATCACCAATATGTTTCTAATCACAATTTAATAATTTATAGTATTTTTATTTTCATTCAAAGTGTCAACACGAATTTTCATATAATTTAGGTCGCCAGCTCCCGCAGCCTTTAACGGAAACTGCCGCCATAAAATCAGTTCGACATCAGTACTCGGGTTGGCCAACAGTATGGGACGAGTGTCACTTCATGCGAAGCTACTCGGCATCCTCAAACTTTAGTGGTAAACATTTAGCTTATCCATAGTACTTCAGTTACAAGAATATTTTTATTATTCAGTGCCGAGGAGCAGACAGCCTCCCCTGCATTTTATCATGGTTTAGCGCATAATGCATATCACTTAATAATTCACTTTTGGCTTGGGTCATTTTTGCAGTTAAAATTTCTGACAAACCAACGTGCCGAGTCTGTTTAAGGTAGACATAACAGACTCTCTGTTCATGTATCGCAAACAAGTCAATTCTGTCACGTTCCATCACCCCTAAGACCATGTACCCGGATGCGTTCTTCAATGCCACCACAGTACGGATGTGTGCTCTACTGATTAGCCGAGCGTGCACCAGATCGTTGGTGCGCAATCAGGCAGGCAGTAGAGATTCCGTGAGGTTGTGTGGTACAAAAGAACCCTAATAATAACAGGACCAGAGAACCCAGGGCCTACGCATTTTATTATTGTTATGTGTTATTAAAGGATTTATTTATTGTTGTCTTTCCTTGTCCCCCAGTGTATTTTTTAGCTTGTGTTCATGTATATTTCCGTCATCACTCAACTAGTGCTATGTCAATTATCATTTACTAGTCTTTTGTATTGCAAAGTCTCATATGTATTTTATTAGCATAAGTTTTGGCAAGCAGCATGAAGAAAAGCAGGAAAATATGTTTGGGGGAGGAAGTAGATCCATTCTGGCACGTTGGTCAGCCGAGGTCCGCCCATGCGTCAGGCGGCAGAATCAGTCAGGAAGTAGGATTGTATGAGGATGGTGCGGGTGTCGTGAGCACACAGCTTTTCCTGCGCGCCGGGTGATCTTCGTCATTTTTGGTATGGACATTTAACCCCAATAGACTTCATTTACTGGAACCTTTTCGTTTTAGCTGCCCGGTACACTACCCTCACTTCCCATGGGAATAGTATCGCCCCGGGAAGCATTCAGCACCATAAGATAATTATTGTTGAGGGACCGTTTTGCAGGTTTAACCGCAGTGGCCGGTACTGTATTGCCACACTCTTCTCATATCAAGTGTTCCCCAGAGAGGACTGTGTGGTGAAGTCGAATAAATGATGCTGTGAACCTGACAGTACGTAAGTTATTTCGACCGCCTTGTGCATTTAAGGGGACAGGGTCTAAGAAAACACACTCGCATCTTACAGTCTCTCTTAGTTTCATGCAACCTTTTCAAGTGCATATGTCTTAGCAAGTTGTTCCATGTTTTATGGGCGCATGGTTGACCCTAACAATCCATGTACGCGAGTGTTAACGTTTATTAAGTTTCCAGCCAAGTCTGATCAGCACGGTATGTAGTCGACCCAGCGACTACTGTTTACTAAACACCAATAATGCAGCTTAATTAGAAATATCATAGTTAGGGCAGATGTCAATGACATCACCGGCGAAGAGATTTCGTCCGGGTGTACAGCCCGCAATTCTGGGATCATCGAGAGTCATCATGCTACAACAATCATCTGTCATGTAGTGGAACGCGTGCCCAGTAAGGGAAAAAGAGCTGGCAGACACACCGTCATGCAACCCCAATAGTGAGGTTATAGTCAGAGACGAGGCAGTGTGGGGGGAGATTTTGCCGCCAGATTCATGTGATCCTGTAGCAGAGGTTCACATCCAGCACATGGCCGTCGCTAAATGACGAGCTTATCAGCGATTTGTACCAGGAGGTCACTAAAGCACAGGAAATTTGTACGTCCTCACAGGGGAAAGTTAGGCAATGTGACCAGCAGAAAGTGGAAGGATGGCATATCATTAATTGCAGACTTGAGATCTGTTCTATTCAACAGCCTGGGAAATGGAGGGTGTAATGTCCCCACGTGTGCGAGGAATCTGGTGCTCGCCTATTCTCACAGTGGCAGCGTGGCTGGACACCTGGGCATTGAACATATGGTTCGTAATGTACGCGATCATTTCTTCTTGCCAGGTCTTAGCTGGCATGCGAGATGGTTCGTGCAAAAGTGCCACTAGTGCAATGTTTACAAAACATGTCGCTCAGGTGGGAGGTGGAGACAGAGGCCACATGTGCCAAGCAAACACTTCCTTGTGGTCATAACTGACAATTTTTCAAGGTGGACAGAAGCATATCCCACAAGTGGAGCACGATCAGATAATGTAGTTAAAGTGCTAGAAAGTAATTTTTTCCGCATAGGGGATTCCAGCGGAATTTGTTAACAGACAATGGCACACAGTTCACCGGCCGGAAGTGGAGGGAATTATACACGAAGTGGGGTGTTAATCCAGGTTAAAACCACCATTTACCATCCGAGGGCGAGCCCACAGAATGTCAAAATCAAGAAATCAAAGCGCAATATCGGCTACATGTGGGAGATCAGCATGCCACGTGGGCGGACCACATACCCGCCATTTCGTACACACTCCGGAGGAGGGTGAATGACATGGGGTGAACGTAACATCGGTGGTGATAAAAATAAACATATGTGACATAAAACAATAACACTGGGCGTAAAGGTGTGTAAACATATTGCACTCATTTACTTGTCACGTGTCTCTATTACGTGACCACAAATGTATTTGTGGAAATGCTACGACCGTATCTACACATCATACATGAGTGTGTATTCTTCTGTCCACTCTGCCAGGCCGGTGGGCGCACATGGCGCTACACCCCATGCAATACACTGCTCTTGCCCACTCCTGCACCCACATTACACTACACTGCTCGCCGGTAATCAGTCGTCGAGAGCATGTGTGTGCTGCGCTTGGGAGTGGACGGTGTGACACATGTCACGTTGAAGTTTAAACATAATTGTGTGTTAAAGGAAGTGAAAGGTAAATAAATCAACGTGTGTTAAAGACTGCATTATTTCTCTCGGGTCGCATCTCGACCATTTAACGTACGTATTTTATTAATGGTGTGGAGAGGCCTACAACCCTTCTGTAGTGAATTGTGTTGGGGAGGCCGACAGCCTCACCAGCCTAGGCATTTTACAGGACTTATAACAGCAAGATCTACAGAAACAGAACTTCTGGAGGTGGAGGGCATTGGGGGACAAGCCGCAGGCCATCGGCGACACGACGCGTGCACCTTTGTGCTCTCCCTGAGCTGGCGCCCTATCCAGAGAACCCCTACATAAGCATTCCTTGTGCCTACACAGTACCTTTCTCCCCCAATGGTTCAGCCGAGAGCCGCCCACTGTGCTAGCACTGATTTCCCTGAAAAATGGGCGAACCTTGCCCTTCAGCTGGGCTTTGGTTTTCGTCATCCATAAAGCTTTTGGGAGCTTATTGCAGGTGAATTTAGCCTTGCAGGAATCTATGAATTGTTGTGGGTCTTTCCCAGCATATTCGGGGATTGTTAACACTTCTTCCTACGTTGGCCTATTTTTTCGAGGCGAGCTATATGCTCATGCATCTCGGAGCAGTGCGACCTATGGTGCAGCTATACATGAGCCCTTCCTGGCCAACCAAGGCATTTGAAGTGGTACAGGTGAGTACACGCATTACAGGACTCTCTTTAGAGGCCTTCCCCGACCCTTTGGATTGAGTCACAGTGGTCATGTCATTTCGACATCTGGGGCAGCAGAATTCCAATCCGCCTGTGTGCTTTCCTCCCATCCCAAACATATGCAGCCATAATTGAGGCCACAGTGTGCATTGGATGTTCAGATTTCTTTCTCTAGTACAGCTACGCATGGGGGACAGTGCAGCGTCGAGGTTCTCCTCATTCGGGGTTTTTCGACTCTCTCTCTGAACTCTGGCGGTTTAAATGGAGCGGCGATTGCTCTTATCGACAGCGAGGCTCTTCTCTGGGTGGTGGTATTTGGCCCTTCACACACTGCAAGCTGTCTTCTGTTACCGTGGAAAGTTCTTGTTTGGACACACATTTGTGATATAATCGGCAGCGTCAAGCCCACACAAGGGTGGCTTGGTTGAGTCTGTCTCGCCAACGCACGTTG
Source organism: Dryococelus australis (assembly GCA_029891345.1). Lineage (NCBI taxonomy): Eukaryota > Metazoa > Arthropoda > Insecta > Phasmatodea > Phasmatidae > Dryococelus > Dryococelus australis. The sequence continues at coordinate 390,010,255 of CM056993.1, forward strand.
CTACATTTTATTACTGTTCTCCAAAAAATGCATCCTGGACAGGATCAATGCTCCTCCAGATCTGATTAGGTCCAACACAATGGACACAAATTTGACGCTTGGTCCGCAGTGATATGCATAGTCGCTGGGCTGCTATGGTGCTAGTTTGAAGATGCACTAACATAAAAGGACCTGGGTACAGTAGTCGTCGTACGCACTTCGAGCAAAAATGTTCCACTATGCCATTGAAGGTATGCCGGTACCAATCCGCAGCTGTGTTGTGGCTGGCAGGGATCTCCACACTGCACCCACCTGATATTCGTCGGTGTAAACTGACCACCCGGCCTGTTACCACCTACCCTGCACCACGCTTTAGAGGGATGACCTGCCCAAGCAGACAGAGGAGTGGAGCATCACGCCTCACCCAGAGGGTGAGAGGGGTGTTGGATGGTGCTCCTCAAGCAGCTTTTTTGTTTGTTGTAATTTAGGGTGGTTGCAAATTTAAATTATCTAGCATCATCATCATCTTAATTATAGGAAGAACTCCTAAAAATGTTGAAATTTTGTTATTTAAATTTTTTGAGCGATACTTCACAGACCAACGATGCGCAACATCAGTGTCATCACCAACTATCGTTATGAAAGGGAATCTGAACTTTATTGTATTTACAAAACTCTGTAATGTCTATTATCTTTTCAGTAATTTTTGTAAGATCAGGGATTTAAATTTGTTTCATCCAGCAGCCCAAGTACTTATCAGAAACAATATTGGCTACTGTAATTGTAATTATTGGACATTTAAACTTCATTATTTTTAAACAACATTGGTTTACTTGGAATTCTAAATTGTAATTAAATTTTCTGACATAGTTTCTACATGTTATTTCAAAATCTGTAAAATTTGGGTAAAAGAAATTGCCATCAATGAGTAAAGTATATATGTGTCGTTTAAATTTAATTTCACAGAAATAAAAAGATACTTGCGATTTTCATCATAATTTGTATATTTGGTTTCAAATTATTGAGTATAATAATCAGCGCCATTAAGTTCCCTTCCAGAATGAGCAATTCGCAGTTTGTTTGTTGATACTGATAACCATGTATCTATAGTAGGCTCCGCAATTAATTGTCTCGGACTAAGCAGTCCAGTAGCTGGCAATCACCAAACCTTATTTTGGAGCGCTAACTGCTAGGCTTCAAGTTGCTGCTAACTAATCAGAACTCATGATGTTTTGGAACATCATTTTCAACATTTTCTTCCGTATAAAGTAACATAACTACCACCTTATAATAAATACAGTAATCCAATTTTTTTTTCCCTTTCTACCCTTTTGTAAACAGAAGTTCAAATTACAATAATATTTAAAGCTCCATTGATTTTTACTTTATAATACTCACTATTATATTAAGAAACACAAAACGTAACACAAATATAGACTGAGGTAAATAACCTACAAAAAAAAAAAAAAAAAAAAAAATCTGCACTTGGATTTATTTGAGAACTAGATTTGCACCTTTTTCAAAATAACAGTATGGCTATAAAATCTTTTTATCAAAGTAAGTTTGTTGACTATTCTGGTATAATGTCTCCTTTCCCCTTTTCTCTTCATGGTTTACCAGGAAAAATAAAAAGGACCAGCTTTATATTTACGTAACACTTGTGTTTCTCTGCAATCCAGTAAGTGCATGACTAAGGTAGGGATGGAGATAGCCACATGACCTCGACAGAACCAAAGCAAATAACTGTTACAGCGACGCATGCAGCTCTCCTGCATTATATATACGACGACGCTGACTCATCTGACTGAAGTACTTCTACTTCACCCGAGAGAGTCAAACCCTGCCAACTTATTACATGAGTGTCTTGGACCGCCACGACCTTGGACGGTGATTCCACATACGTGGAAAATAAGGTTGTGCAAGCCAGCGAGCATGCTGCCCCATGTAGTAAGCCAACAAACTATTAACCACCTCAGGGCAAAACCGAGCGCCGCCGATTATGCACGAAGTCAAGCGGCCGGGCAGAGGGAAACTACCCCCACCCTGACCTGGCACGAGATGGCCGTCATGAAGCGACATCACACCTCCCACTGCAGCTCGGCCTGCAGCTGTCTTTTAGACTATAAAAGTCCATGCACGACCCGGCTCTCGAGTAGTTTCCTTATTGAGTAGCTCGCTCCTTCACTTTGTGTTCTGTTCAGTCGTCAGCAGCCACCAGAGGCTGCTACCATTGCCATCACCAGAAACTCAGCCTGCGGTTTCCAGAGGTTTCATTGTCTACAACCACAACTCTCTACCAGAAGCTCTTCTTCTTCTGCATCACACCACACATTCTGCTGCTGCTCCTACTAGGCCAACAGCCACCTCTACTTGCTGATAGAGGCAACTACACCCACTGCTAGTGTCGCCGGCTCCAGCCAGCCTCCACCAACTATGTCCTCAGCCGAAGAACTTCCTAGGAAAGTAAGTATGCCAGAAACGACCCGGCGACCAATTAACTTTGTACCAAAGCCGACCCAAGTGTGTGCAAATAAGCTAGTTACCGGTGTAGTAGTGAGTAACATCGTTCCCAGTCGCCAATCGATGTGTCCAGTGAGGGTAGCTGGCACAAAACACAAGCTAAACGAATAAGTAACAGATCACAAGCATGTTTGGTCTTACGCTACCAAAAACCACTCTGACAGTGCACATAATTAGATAGCCTGGCAGGCGTCAACAAGATATGGGGGCACTTACTTTCAGGCTCTTTTGCTAAAATGTGACACATGCCACACTCCTACACAGCGTGCATACACACACAACTACTTCGCCCCATCATCAAGCGTTAATATTAATTTGGGACAAGTCACACACCGGCAAGCAATAAACCTGGTGCCTACAGGGTTGGTCCAAGCATTACGGACCACTAGACATGCAGGTAATTAACGGTTTACAAATACATTTACAAAACAAGCAAACTTACTGTTGTAACCTTTTAAACATGTGTTTTTCTATGGCAATCCTTGCGAGTTTAGTTCACTAAAATCATGTTTATTCGTAACTAGCATTAAATAATTTATTTGCAAAATCATTCAGTAAAATCAACACTGCGCACATTTCCTAATACAAATAAACTTAAACTTATACACGGAAATTATATTTGTGTCACTTCATTGTGGAAGGCGGTTAGGAAAATAGTGGAACGAGCAGTTTTAACGACAAGCCAATTAATATTACATTTCACTCAACAAAACACACTACAATGGTACCTACAACCAACTATATTTGGAAAAAGCAAATTAAAAAAAAATTAACAACCGATTAAATATTCAGACAACACCAATAAGATATTCATATAATAAGCATGATGAGAAACAAAGTGCATGCACAACTGCCTTCACCGAGCTGGAAACAAACAGGCTAGCCATTGGCTGGAAAAGTTTACTGTTCGTATGTGTTGACATACTCTGTCATAAATGCTGAACGTGTAGCATAGGCAAGACAGAGCAGGAGCTACTGGGAGAAAAATAGGTAACCATTTCGTAATAATAGCATTCCCATTAATTCCCTTTTTTACTTATTAATTATTCTATTTCACTTGTGACAGCTGGCATCACGAATGTTGGCAATCTTTACGTTGAGCAGCAGTACTAAACTCCCTGGGAGGGAAGTCTATGCACTCAAGCTTACCCTGGGGTTTGATTCCCCTCCTCCACCTCTCAACACAGTGGCCCTTAGATCTCCCAACGTGGGCAGATCCACGACCCTGCCAGGCAAAGCACTTCCAGAACATCATTATACTGCAGAAAGGTATTCCAGTAAATAAAGGAGGGAATCAGCACTCTCACTAAGTTGAGGTCTTAGTGAGTGAGAGGAGTCACACGTTTAAGTTGTTCATTATTTATACACAAACATTTTTCAAAAGAAATTTTCTGAAGGAAAACAAAAACAAGTTTATTGATTTAAGGTTAAGTGGCTGCCCTTTGTTTCTGAATATATTGTCTGAGTGTGTGTTGCAGACTGTACTTGTTGACCTTAACAGATTCTGCTGCACGGCAGAACTGCCTACATTGCAGCAAATATAATGCCAATCATATTTTCAAGGTTGAAGTAAACATGGTACCAATTTGCTATGTAGGAGACATACTGTTCGGTATCTATATTTAGTATGTGTAGATGTGTGCGTGTGTATGTACAATGAAAACAGTACACTATGTGACAGCTTTAATAGCCTGCGCCTACAGCAATCATCATGACAGTGGTGACTCCAAGTGGAGGAAACCAGCAGTTGGAAAACAAGATTTCTTCTAAGTATTCAGTCCACAAGCATATTGGCGCTTACACATACGTACAGCTGTCGCTTTACTACACAGCCCAGTACAGGAAACAATGATAAGAATGATGTGATTTATGATTACTCATTATCTCCATTTTGTGTTAAAATGTATTTCTTTATTTCAGACACAGTTTTCTGTTGTTCTTGTCGTTCCGCCCAAGAGCAACTGCTATTTATGCTACTTTGCTACTCTCGGTAAATATCACACTTGCTCTCAAATAGCAGAAATAGCATACCACACAAACAAATTTAGCATGACAGAAGCTTTATGGATGGTGGTGACTGGACAATAGCCATTTCACAAGTTTCACACCTTCACATATTAAAATGTGCGAAAAACAAGAGATCCAAATTGTGAGTGCAACGATGGACTGGCATAAAATAATATTACTGCTCAAAACAAAGGACAGAACCAGTATTCACTTTGCTTACATGGTCAAAAACACACAAAAACAATATGTTTACAAGGCAGAGCACTGAAAATTTATTAGAATCTTATTACACTATAATCATAGGAACATGACAACACAAAAAAACAATGAAATGAACTTGGATTTGCACAGAAACAATATGACTACTTCCCTCAAAAAAGTTTATAAACTAAGTTGAAACCTTACACTATGGCACTGTGTAACTGCACTATAAACAGAGGTTTCTTTTACATAATTGTATCACCTGTAAAATAAATATTTCAATTATCACTTTGAGGGAATACACAGAAGAAACTACATATTACAGTCTGTCTCAGATATGATGGCGAGATTTTGACAGCTTGGTGAAAGTGGTGTCAATGTTTACTTTTCACTTCATCATCACGTGGTGTGTATGTCGTTATTTATCAGTTGATCCACACATCACTCTACTGCTAAACAAACTTGCAGACAAAACAGTGAGCTATGACAAAAGCCAGGCGATCACAGCCCGAATATAAATTATTCACAAGCAGAATCACAGCACATAGATACATCTTTTACACATGGAAAATTAGTCATTTGTGGCAAAGTGAGTTCTTCAAGCACACATACAGACAGTATCACAATGTACAACTGTATCTGGTCATTTTAAAAACATAAATATGTGAGAGTTAAGGTTGCAAGTAGGCTGCTAGGCAACCAAAATTATATAAAAGGAGAGGAATTCAAATACTCACAGTGTAGTACTCGTCCACACACACACACACACACACACACACAAAAAGTAGGATGACGACACATTTTCCACGTGGTTACGAGATCTCAACGTTTCGCTGGCTAAGCCAGCTTCATTAGGCCTGGCTTGGCCAGCAAAACTCGGATTCCTGTCCTTTATATAATTTTGATCCTTTTAAAGTCAGTTTTTCTCTTTGTACAGGCTCGAAACAACTCGGCTTTGAAATATGTAGATTACATGAAAAGAATGTAGAAATATCTAAAAAAAATACCCTGCAAATGCCTGCAACCTCATTAAATAAGTATCAGGTACGTACATGGAGAAGCGAGCACTACGATAAGGTTCTGGAAAGAGAAACTGGAACTGTGGATTAACGAGAATACATACACAGTTTGCATCTCATTTACAGTGGATTCTCAATTATTCGTTTTCAGCGGACCAACAAGAAAAAATGACGCATGTGTAAAAACTATGGATACAGACTTGGATCTTAGACCTAAGAAATATTGTACATAACCTCAAAATGCATTATTGTTAAAACCAAAAGCCTAAAGATGTTATTAAAACAACTTATTCACATCAATTTATAATAAAATATTCAATTATTGAAACTGAGCAAAATTTTGTATTTGTGTATAATAATATTTTCGTTTAGTGTTGCTTCATCGGCCGAGCCATGCTCAATCCCTCTGTTAAAATTAACAACTGATTTACTTGCGACAATTTTGCCAAACATTATTCAGACCTTTACAATTTTAACCAAACACGTAGCCGATAGTTTCTGACAATAACCACGCCCGTCAAAATACTGTATGTCACGGCTCTAACCTCAGTCCAAATTCCGTTTACAATAACAAGGCCATAGATAGTTGAATACAGTGCCAGAGATTGTGTGACCCTTCTCACGATCACCAACCTTCGAGTGTGCAGTAAACATGTAAGAAGAATAGGAACTGTGATGGTTTTAATCGTTGCCATCCTACGAACGCAGTAAATACTAGGGATGGAGCGATACCGATTAACCGGCCGATACCACAACCATCTGTATCAGCGGGATCTGAACATTATTTGCCCATTATTATTCACAGATTAGTAGCATTAATTTATTTAACACAATGTTAAATTAACTTGGCATGCTACATCTCGTAAAGCATTAATTTACAGCATCCATCAATCTGATATTCTCTCCAAAACCCAAAATATATTCGGAACTGTTTTTCAATGATTTGTTCCCATTGTTTACATTTTTCCATATTTCATGTTGGTACATTCGCCAAAGGTTGTGTGCATAATTCGTTTTTGGACACTAGGTGAATGCAAAACAATGCAGTTAATCAATAACTGGTACTATTAATAGCATTGTTTACCACTCGCAAGTTTTTTTGTTTTATTTTCTTCTTACGATTTTACTGTGTTTACTGCATTCGTAGGTTGGCGACAATGAGAAAGCAACCTGTATTCTTATTCTTCTTATGCATTTACTGCACTCGTAGGTAGGCTGCAATGAAAATGAATAACTCATTCTTCTAAACTATTATTGAAAACGGAAAGTGAAAGCAAATAATCTAGATTTTGACGGGTATAGTTCTTATTGTATTGTATAACTATCAGCTGCGGTTTTGGTTAGTATGTTAAAGATCTGAATAAGACTAGGCAAGCAATAATTGGCACAAATTGTCGCAAAAATATCAGTTGTTATTTTAACCAAGGGAAGGAGTATAGCTTGGCTGATGAAGGAATACTAAGCGAAAATATTAATATTGGTAAAAAAAATTTTTTTCCTTGTATTCAAGTCAATATTTAATATTAAATTAATTTCAATAAGTTCTTTTTAATGACTGCTTTAGGCTGTTGGATTAAACAAATATTCATGTTGAGGTTATGTATGGTATTTCTCAGATCTAAAATCCAAGTCCACATCAGATTGCCAGAAGTTTTGAAGATTGACTTTAATGAACCCGGTTTGAAATGAATGCTGTATTGTCTGGTAACAGTTATTCCCCTGACTGTTAAAATCATTTATTTGCCCAGTTAAATTGCATATCTTATCATTTATTATTAAAATTAGTGTTGTATTTCATTTCTATGTTACACACACCTAATACAAATTGCTTAAAGTCTCCACAAAAATTGAATACTTAAATTGAAGTAATAAAAAGTATTTCTAAATATTGGGACTTGGGAATTACTATTGTGCTGTAATTGGTGGCATCAGCAGTTGAGAATCGGTATCGACCCATCCCTAGTAAATACGTAGGAAGAACAGTAGTCTATAGAAACAAAAATTAGAGTGTTGTTTTGCATTCACAAGAGTTCAAATACGAATGATGCGTGCAATCTTTGGCAAATGTACCAATGAGAAATGTGGTAAAACGTAAATAACTGGAATGAATCATCGAAAATCTAGACTGTATTTTATAGCTAAATGACTGTTCCGAATATATTTTACCTTTCGGACAGAATATCTGACCGATGGATGCGGGGAAATAGATGTTTTAACAGACGTAGCATACAGTTTCTTTTAAACATTGTTTATATACGATAGTTCTACAAGACTGATACGGGAAAACGGAATAAACGGGATTGCAACGACGCGGTTTCACTGTAGTTTGAAACAACTGCACGCTACTAATTTAGCACAAAGTTTAGTCTGCCAACCATATCTTGGTCTGTTGTTCGGGAGCAGGGCTGTCAGACTAGGAAACATGATACAGTGCCTTCAGAAATGTCTTAACAGGGTTTCACTCTATTCTCTTCAATTTTGTTCACACATCTGCAGATAAAGAATTTTTATTATGGTGAATTGTTAGCTTTGTTTATGTCATGTTACCACACAATGGTTGTCAAAACTTCGTCGTCATCGCCATGACAGACTTTAAGAGTGGCCACAGTGTGAAAAAATAAAATACATATTTTCAGTTTCTAACTACCGTATTTTGGCATGTATAGGTTGCGTGTGTGTATAGGTCTCACCACAAGTTTTTAATGAAAAATTAGGGCTAATTAATATTTCAAGTATAGGCCTCACAAATTTTTTGTACTCCTGTAAATATTGTTAAATCACGATTCCATACAAACATAATAAATTTGCTCCCCTACGAAACATTTGTGGCACAAAATTTGTATTATGTTGCAATGTTCACGAATGTACGTCACACGATTACTATTAAACAGATGGTCATGTGACTTGAGAAAGCAACACCACTGCAACATGTTACACAAAATGGCGTTTATCAATCTGCACTTGTGGCACGGCGGCGGGCGTGCAACCTACATAACATATCTTTCTCTGGTACAGCAGCAAAATTATTTTCTCATGTACGTCTTGAATATTGTGATTGATAAATTGCAGTGAATAGGGTTTGCTTACTTTTGCGTTGCTTTTTTCTAACATTTTCGGAAATATTTATTAGTGTTACGTTTATACATAATCCATTTGTATATCATGAAACAATGTTCAAGCAAAATCTTGCGAGTGTCGTTGGCAACATCGCATCGTGAATTGATATCTCTAAAATATGACACCCCTGTTGTCGCTGCTGACTGCTACAACATGGCCGCCGCCGTAAATATTGCGATAGTTGGCTGAATATCTAATAAAATTCTACACGACATATTTCATTTAATATGCACTGTATTCCAAATTTTTTCAGTTTTTTTATAGTTTGCGATCTCTAATTACACAATGTGTAGTCCGAGACTACAAAGTACAAGTTCGTGACAACAGGTTATTTCAGACGTGGTAAATTACATAAAAAGAACTAAATGCAGGGCAGTGAGACGTAAGCCAAAACAATACGTTGAAAATTTATTTATATTTGCATTATCTACCTGTTGTCATTACTAGTGCATGTGTACATAATGTACTGTATACCACCTCATATGCCTTGGTAAGTACAGTTGATACTTACACTTTTTTGTTAATACTTCGTTGTTTAATGATTGGAGCATGTAATTTTCGGCGATGCTACAGAAATTTTTTGTTGATTGATGCGGTAAAAATTAAATCTTGAGTTCGGTAAAAACTCTATGGACACAAACTTTATGTCAAATCGTGTTTGATGGTTCGAGTTTCCACTGTATATGGTTATAAATAATCACACTCAATACAATTTTTGAGCAGAAAAAGTTTTTAAATGCAATATCTCGTAAATAAGTCTCACCCCACTTTTTGTAGCCACATTTTTGCAAGAATGTGCAGCCTATACACGTCAAAATACAGTAATTTCTCAGTCTTAAATAATTTTAAAAGGCAAACAGAAGTTCATTAAAACGACAATATACATAAACTATACAGCCTGAGGGATATTTCAGTGGTGAATACAGAACTAGGTGGTATTCATAAACATATCTTGGCCTCCAGCTTCGTCAAGACAATACTATTTGGTGTCTCACGTCCGTACTTACATTTCATCAACATCTATTAAGCTTGGCTCAAGCACAGGCAAACATGGCAGTCTTCATGAAAAGTATATTATTTTTGTTTGCGTAAGTCTGAATATTTCTGTTCCATTGTCACTGCTTGAGACAGCAATTTCAAATCACGTTTCATAGTCATACAGAAGTTGCTTAAGGTAGGAAATAAGCTAGTTTTCGCCAAGTCCACTGTAGAGGTGACTTTAGACTGTGCTTTTATAAATGGCGAATGCTGATCGGATAACTTAATACAGTGAGTTAGCGAAGATTTCAGCAAAATGCATCTAACGAAAATCTAAATTGTTTTGCTGTGAGAAATTTTTATACAGAACTGTAATGGTACAGGTACCATTAATTTTTTTATGTAATTAACATAGTTGAGTAAGTTCCACTAATTACAAAGTACAAACTAGATAGCGCTAAACGCAACACAACTTATTTACAAATGTTATAGTAATTTACAATAAGCATATGTACGTAACAAGAAACAAAATATATTGTCATTTATATTGAGTGTTAAACTGAAAATAAAAGTAGACGTTATGTAAATACCAATATATTATACACAGAAATTTATTAAAATGAAAAGTTAATATAAAATGTGTCAGCCCTATATTTAATTTTTATCATTTGGATTCAAAAATGATGATTTCAGTAGTGTGCAGTGTGATTTTCTGCCCACCTGAGTAAACAAATCACATTATTGATACACTTTTCTTTATAATATCTTTTTACACTCGTCCGCAACATTTTCCTAAGCGAGAGAAGCAATTTCGTTATTTTTCACCACTTTAAAGTCACTTTGTTTGAACCATGTTTTTATGTATTTGTAATACTTATATACAATTTGGCATTCTTTATTTTTCAATTTGCATATATTACGTATACCATATTTTGACAATTATAAGCTACCCGCTATTACAGGCCGCACCCTATTTCAGAAAACCAAATTTGGGGAATAAGTTTTACCCCACATTTTAATTTTTTGGGCAATTTGTTATAAAATCCTTTACAATAAACGTTAGTTAATGTTAGAGATTTGCGGTCTTCTGCATTGGCTGCAGCATCTTCCATAATTAATGAGACTAGATATTTTATGAAAACAGTCCGTTTATTTAGATATCACACTTTTGTTTCCTGTGCAACTGTCAATATAAACAAACATGCGGCCATAGATTACTGCACACATACTAGTTGTGTGTTCACATTGCACCACTGTTACTAGTGCTTGGAGGTGGTTTGTTGTCAAACTACTATAGCTTATTTCGTAGTGTGTTTTACTCAGTGGCTATGTGTACTATATATGTCATGGGCAAGCTACTGTGTGCAGGGTACAGTAGTGGCATTGGTCTCACCAATAAAGGTGGAGGGGGGGACCGGGGGTCCTCCCCTTGGAAAATTTGGATTTCGAGGTGCAAAACGGTGCCATTTAAACATTTTTTCATACGTAAATATTAACTACACCGCTTGTAAAAATACTAATATTTTTAAACATAAAATTAAATAAAAACAATACAATGTGTGTTGTACGCACGAACTTGCCCACACATCAAGATCTAGTTGCTGTAAACTACACGACGCCAACTGCCTGCGGCCAGGCCAGCTTTGGCTATGCCCGCTTCAGTTCGGTGAAGAAAGCACTACCATCGTAGCTTCTAACACAGGTTGGTGCAGCCATAAGCCCCCGCCCCTCCCCGGGCGGTCTTCCTACCGTCGTCCCTCCAAGGCCGGGAAACCATTGCGCCCGCCTACCTGCTGCAAGTATTACTTACAGCGCTTCCAAACATCTTGGTTTTGCTAGCCAACCAGTTGTTTTCTTATAATGTACAGTATTGTTTCCCGAGTGGAATGTGTACCGTATGAGTGGAAAGTTACCTTAAAGTAAATATAAGTTAGTATTTAATATTTATTTTAAATATAACATTGTCAGGAAACTGTCTGGGCAAACACTGCTTGCCTTGCTTGCCCGAACGAGATGCCACTGGTTTTACTGCGTGTGTAATCTTTAGAACGTATTTGTTTACATTTTGTTATGCACGACAAAAATATTTAACATATTTTTACAGCGATGAATTAATTTTGTGTATATAACATAGGATAAGAGTTCAGATATTGCACAGTTATCTGTATTTCGTATTATTTCACATTTTAAATTGTATTTCGGTGTTATTTAGTTTTATCACGATTTACCACAAAATCATGCCTCTAAGGAATGTGTATTAAACAATATATTCCCTAAAATATTAAATAATATACCATGGTTTATTTGTTAGAAATTCATAGTCTTTGTAAAAAAATGAATTTTCCTTACAGCTTTTTAATTTCGAAGTACATTGTTTTATTACAGTTATTGACACTGAAAATAAATTTTCATTTAATGCAGGTCGCATTCCTGTTTATAGGCCAAAATTTTGGCAAAAAATATGTGGCTTGTAATTGTGGACATACAGTACATTACGTCATGGTGACAAAAATAGCCTGTTTGTAGTATGCCTTAAGCTCGTGCTGGATCTAGCCAGATGTGGTAAAATATAAGCTATGCCTTGCGCACACCACCTTCATGAAGATTGTCTTGTTTGTAGACTATGAAACATGGCGCGGAAATAACACTGACTTGAGACATGATTATGAATACCACCCTAATTCATCATTTCCCTCAACAACATGGTAGCGGCAAGGGTTACACAAAGTCTGGGAAAAAAATTTTTAAAGGCAGCCTTTTACATTTGTGTTGCACTACTTTACATGGCAATTATTTTGTAACCTGGGGAAAAAAAAAAGAACTAGGGGAAAATAGGAAAGTTCCCCCAGGATAACTATACAATTGAAACAAAAACATTCTACCAATTTTTAACTTTACTGTATGCAGCAATCAATTATGATACAGAACTTCCTGAAAATAAGAATAGGCAATGGAAAAAACAACACTGTACTACTGCAAAAATTCTTAAAGATTGACTGATAATTTTTCTTCCACAAAAACTCGTATGTGTACACACACTGATACATTCAAATAACTGGATTTTACATTGCACAAAAATCTTATTCACCCATGGACTACGGGTCTCACATCTAACAAGTTGTATTTTCCGAAACATCTACTAAACTATGATTGATAGTGAACAAATTACTTGAAAATATTGTTTTTATCGTCATAATACAGAAAAGAAAAAATAATTTCTATTCAGTTCTCTGTAGATATTTACATAACTAACACTTGACTGTTCCCAGAATTTGAAGTTTAGATGTTGAGTACCAAGTACATAGTAACTTTTTGGCATGTCAGTAAACAGTAACATAAAATATAAAATTCTTAGGTGCCACTGGAATAGAGCCTATGATTCAGGACCCCAGAAAATGGTATAATCGAAAGCCTGATTTCAGTGCAAAAAATTGTGAAAATCAATGTTAAATGATGAAAGAGGTGTTAAATTTTGGTATTTAAAATTAAAGCAATGGCAAATTTCTGTAGCTTTTAGAAATAAAAGCAATAATGAATTTGTGTGTGTCCATATTAAAATTAAAAAATAAACCAAATTTTTGTGTTTGAAAATTAAAAATCTGATAGACTACAATGTATTGAAAGAAAATTCAGATGTTCAATGTCTGATTAAGAAACAGAGATGCAATTATTAAATAAAAGAAACAGCAGTAATTCAATTAATTATTTTAAGAAAAAGTGTACAAAGATTTATACAATCCATTTGACTTAATTTCCTAACATCCACCTAACCTCAAAAACTAGAACAGCCAAATTTTTCAGCATCCCAGCACAACAATAATCACTACAAAGTTAATATCAATTTATTATTACTTTACCATCCACAGAACAAAATGTAGTACACTGGTGTACACAAGAGTTAAAATATTACATTTAGCCGGAATGAAAACAGTTGGTGCTGTTTAGTGTAAATGTTAGTGCACGCACACAACTTATTGTTCATTTCTATATGTGGGAGTAACACTTCAACCCCGGATACTAAGGCTACGCACAAACTATAGTACAGGTACACACTAATCCTGCTGCTACCTGGCGGCAAAGTGAATAAACACATTTGCCATGTTGATAGTACAATCAATTATCGATAGTAAACGATTATTTACAATATTTTAAGAATGTAAATCTTCACGTTAATGGCGCCGTTTTTGTGCAAAATTTTGCATTTTATGGGGGGGGATATTTAGTGAAAAAAGTGAAACGTCCAATTTTTGCGGTATTTTGTGTATTTTGCGCTTCACCATTTTATGGGGTCCCTATCCAAGATGTTCACACTTGAGCATGTAAATTGTGGGGAAGGTGATATTCCAAGGTTAAATGATAGTCGGAGAACACATGCAGAATAGATAAGCACTCATGAGATGTGTGGAATTCAATTAGGATAACTATAAAAAAAAAGCACATTTTAAACTTGTTACAGTATTTTCTTAATGTTATGAACACTAATATTGTTACATGTACAAAGACTCAAAATTGAGATACAGGTTTTTGTACGTACAATGGAAAATGAAACAATACATACTGAATGAAACTGACGAGTGTGAATTCACTTTGAATATTGAAAAAAATTAATTGGACTCGAGGGAAAATGAAAATTCTTGTAAAGAAATAAGATTTCAAATAACACATCTATGTAAACCATTTTATGAAGACTGAACTGATTATTTAACAGGATCTATTCCCCATACAACTCTAAAATGCCTGCTGGTGTTCCTATTGTTGCTTAACTAATTTCTACCTCAAAACTTTCCTGCACTAATTTGATGACCTAGAATTTTGTAAATGGCAAATATCTAGTGGCACTGCAAAATGTTGGCACATACAAACACTTACGATTGTACAGTAGAACCTTCATTTTACATTCCCCTCAATTACATTATCCCCTTACGTAACACCAATTTACTCAGGTCCCACCATTTTCCCCTATGTTCCTGATGTATTAAATTCCTACCATTTACACTGCAATTCCATAGGGTTACTATTGAATAACACTTATTTTAAATTCATCTGATTAACAAAATTTGAAAATTCATACATTGTAGTCCTGTTTATAGAACACATTAATGCAGATATTGAGAGTGCAATAAACTGCATACAACAGAATTTCAAGGGGAAAGTGAAAATGTTTACACAGGGGGGAAAAAATATTTATCAGATATGCAGCAGAATTGTAGACTAAACGATAACCTAAAATAAGAGTATACAGAATGTACAAACAAGTCACATGAACACATTTTCCACGCGAATGCACGGTCATGCAATGTTTTGCTGGCTAGACTAACTTCATCAGGCAGTTCTAAATAAATCTTAAAATTCCACTGGGAAAATCAAAAAATAAAAAGGTTACCTGTTACTGTTAAACACACTAAATAAAAAATAATACACTATTCTTGAAGTTAGTGAAATAAAAAATAGTTCACTACAAAAAACTGATCCAAATCGAAAGACACTTAATATACCTATGATTTAAAATCTTAAAATATTAAACTCAAACCTGTTTGATCCATTAATCTACATCAACATTAACTTTTCAACATATAGTCTTTGAGTTAGATTATTTTCCTTCATTTGACTTTCCCCCCATTTAATCCAATTTAAATTCGGCCAGTGTAAAATAAAGGTTCTACTACACACACTTATCTGAACTGGAGCATGTCTCACACCCATTCTGTTTTTCAAGAAAAACTTACGAGTATTTGAAAACATAATCAAAAGAATATGGACTAATAGGGCCAAATCTATACACAAAATAATAACTCTGAAGTTGTCTTATGTACTTAAAAAATTGTATCACAAATATCACAGATCTTAAGTAATTTTCATCAGGTCTCATGTAATTCTCACGTAAATGTGTAAGTGGCAGTGACATAAAATTTACACGTACAGAAACTCCTGCCAAACCATGGTAAATTGGACTGCAGAACACAGAGAGAAACTATTCATTATTACAAAATCATCAGCTTGACCAAACTCTTATAATTTCCCAAATTTCAAAACTTACGTTACATAAACTAGCTGCTATGCCCACAATCTTTATAGAAACCGGAGTATTAAAAATATTTTATATCAATTAGTTTATAGCAAATTATTTTATACTATCTATTTTAAATTAAAATCATTCAAGTTACCAATATGTGAGAAGACAAAGTGGATTCTCAATTATTCGTTTTTCAGGGGACCAACAAGACAAAACTAAGCATGCAGGAAAACAATGGATGCGAACTTTAATTTTAGACCTGAGAAACATCGTACCTCAAAATGCATGTTTGTTTAAACTGACGCGTGACGTACTTTATGCTTAGAGGAAGCGCGCTCCAGATGCACGACTTTGCTCAATCTGAATATGGCAAACCACATGGGGAAGTCTCCCGACAATAATGAAGACAGAACACTGGGAACTTCCAGAAGTTGGCAGTGCCTCAACACACCTTTAACCCAGTGCTCTTAACTGTTACTGTCCACTGGAATCGACAGAAAGAAGTCATGCCAACGCTCTCCCAGACGCAATAATATTTTACTTCACCGCACCCGCTAACTGAACGGCGCACCATTAGAATTTGGTGCAGCAGAAGGAAGCTGACCAATCACAGGAGCGTCACGTCCTACTCGAGAGATTTTCACACCAAGCGCTGAAAGAAAGGCAAAATAAGCATCCATGATCCATGCATGTGATGTCATAAGCTCCACCCCTAAGAGGTGGCGCTAAGATCCCCGCATCTTTCAGAGCACCTAAGGTCGCTGGAGATCACTATAAAAGTCTGACCTGATCAGGCCTCCAGAGTTGCTCGGAGTGGCTCATTGGAGTCACTCATCCTCTCCTTCACTGTGAAGGCCAGGGCATCCTTACTAAGGGCTGGACGTCCTGCACCACGCCGATAGTTGACTGTAACCACGATGATGCCAACTTCCCAGAGGCCATCATCATCAGGACGTCACTTTCTCGACTACTAGCACCTCATCACATCATCCTAAACCTTCCTAACTCCATAACTTTCCAGGTAACCTAAGGTCAGGGAAACGTAGTCTTATCAAGACATCCCTTAAGGGTCTGGCCTGGCCAGCTCTATCAGTCGAGTAGAGAATCCAGTGTTCTATACTACGAAGTCCCTTCTGGGCACCCCCCTCCCGACGTAAAGTTATGACTAATTATTGGGCTAGTAGAATAATTTCAATAATTTTATTTAAATTCACAAGCCTACACGAAAGTCATGTAACCTAACGAGGCAGCCTTCATCTGACGTGCATCTATTTTAATAGAATTGACTTCTGCAGTTAATTAAAGTGGCAATACATACATCGTAGGACTGCTAACGATACCCGACTTCAAGCCGGCACGTACACTTTATTTGCCATTTCCAAATATATCAGAGTTAATTTCTGTACTAGATCGGCCGCATGCCAAAACAACAGTGATGCAAAGAACCGTCTTAAACGGAATCCAAAACTCCTCGAGGATATAAATCACAATTCCATTTCTGAAACACAAGATAACGATTCACTATTTTCTCTACCAACAAGAATCCCAGGCAGATTGCTATTTAAGTATCTCAATTCACTTCACTGTGACACTGCCATATTTGGCATAGAACCTTCGGCACTTACCTCTGAATATACTGCAAAATATCCACACCTCATCAAACACCACGAGCACCCCCCCGCCACAAATAGAATTGGCCGCTGTTCCTCAGCCGGCCGTCCCAGCACAGCCAATGGAGCCGAGGACATCTCCACCGCCTACGAGATCACAGGTAACGCGTCGACGTGGAGTGTTCCAATGTATCTGAATTTGTCCCATCACGCAGACCCACACGTCCCATGATTTACACTGGTTCCTACCTAAGAGGGAATAATTTCCACAGGACATGATTTATGCAATGTTTGCACCAAAATATTTGAAGGCCACCCAAACCTCTCGTACACGTACTGTGTACGAGCATATATTAAAGTTCAAATTGTTTGTCTGGGTTACTATCCCCAAGCCACCTACATCAAACTCGCCACAAGATAACTCATCTCGTGATCTCCCCATCCGACGTGGGAAGTACTCACTGCGTTGCTAGCCTGGGACTTGTGTGCGACTCCGCAGATGAGTGATTTGTTATTTGTGTACATCCACTGTGATATCTACACGTTGGCAAAGGAGTGTCTCCCTTGGTACTGGGTGACTTAAAAGGTGAATTCTTAAATCCAACAACATACAGATGTCATTAAAAAACAACTTATTCAAGTCAACTAATGTTTAAATATTCACTTTAAATTAAAAAATTCAATTCTTGAAATTGAGCAAAATATAATTTATATTTATATTAAATATTTTCATCCAGTGTTCCTTCGTCAGCCGAGCCATGCTCATTCCCTCAGTTAAAATTACAATTGAGTTATTTGCAACAATTATTTCCTAACATTAACTGCAAAGCCTTTCTCACACCTTTGCAATTCTAACCAAACACCCATTTCAAATTCTGTTTACAATAACAAGGCCACAGATAGTTGAATACAGTGTCCAGAGATTGTGTGATTGGTTCTCGTTGTCTCCAACCTATGAGCGCAGTAAACATGTAGGAAGAATTCGAACACGAAATGGCTCCTTATTGTAGTCAACCGACAAATGCAGTAAAGACACAGGAAGAAGAACAGTAGTCTATATAACACGAAAAACAGTTGGGGAATGTAAACAATATGATCTATAGCACTAGTTGTCAATTATCTGTATTGTTTTGCATTGACATAGCGTTTAAAAATGAATGATGCACACAATCTTTGGAGAACGTACCAATGAGAAAAGCAATAAAAAATAAATAACGTTAATGGAATATTAAAAAATCCACTGTATTTCATAGCTAAATGATTGTTCTGAATATATTTTGGATTTTGGGCAGAATATCTGATCAATGAATGCCGGAAATTTATGTTTTATAAGTCGTACCATGCAGGTTTTTGTTTAACATTGTCTATATAGGATAGTTTTCGGGACCACCAAACAAAGAAACTACTGTTACGGGTTAACAAAATAAACGGGATTGCAGCAACTAGGTTTCAATATAGGTTACTCTCGGAAAAGTTTCCCTTGCTATGAAATGCTTAGAGATGGCTGACTTCATCTGTGAAAGTGCATAACTTCCAATGTCAAAAAATTAAGGATTTCAAGAGGATAAATAAACTGTATCATGGTTATTATAAAAAGGCAAAAATGTTACTTAGCAACTTTTGACAATCTTGGAATAGTTCATTAAAAAACTTATGTTGTTTGTGTACATGACATCAGATGCAGAATTTGTATGTGTAATTTTGAGTGTGAACAATACAAGTTGGCAAAAAATAGACACACATGGTTTTGCGTCAACACTGATGATATGCTCATTGGTTTGAGGGAATCAAATGTGAGCACTGACTCACAGGTAAAACTACAATCTTTCTACAAAAATGAAGAAAGGACAATATAGAAATCAATTTACCCAATCACAAATATGTGGGAATGAACCTGTTGCAGCACTTATCAAGGAAACAAAATATATTTACGTAATGTATACAAAGATGATATTTTAGGGCAAATTTCTATTGAAAAAACATATAGCAACCATTATCCAAGAAAAAGTTATAATAACACACAGTATGTTATAACAAAGTTTTTAATTTGCAGGACTGCAGCTCACAACTTCTGAACAAAATACTTACTACCGATCGGCTCTCCAGACGCCACTGTTAAGAGCTGCCCAAAATCTTCACTCAATTACCACTGTATAAGCATTTGGGGCAGGTAATTTGCAAATGTGTAACGGATTATGACTTGATGGCTACAACCATCATAGAAGTATTGTAAACATTTTGCTTGCAAAGCTTTACACAAGTCAATGGGACAACGTACATTATAACTAAAAATGAAAACAGGCACATTAGGTTTAACACATAGCAGCAACCTTTGTCGTTAGAAACAAAGTAACATATTAGTTACAGTTTTCTTATCAGAACAGCTTCAAAACCCACAACATTACATTATTTCAGTCTTCCAAATGAAGGCAATAACAACACAGACTACACCAACACAAAAATTGGATTCCAAAAGAAGGTACAAAGCAAGGGGGCACAACGACACTGTATTAGCCTGGCATCTCCATTCACACCACTCGAACATAACTCCACAAGCACGAAGTATCACTAATCAGCTTCCACTCACGGCAGTAACTGTAACCAAAAAAATAATATATATATATATGTAACCAAAGCTGTAGTTA
The DNA here is from genome assembly GCA_029891345.1 of Dryococelus australis. Taxonomy (NCBI): domain Eukaryota; kingdom Metazoa; phylum Arthropoda; class Insecta; order Phasmatodea; family Phasmatidae; genus Dryococelus; species Dryococelus australis. The sequence continues at coordinate 390,030,344 of CM056993.1, forward strand.
GAAAAATGATATTACTTACCAAACATCTTGGAAAAACTATTACAATCTAGTGTGAAAATACAGAAACTAAGGAACAAAATTATGAACTTAAACAAAGCTTTACAATTTAAAAACATGCCACAACAGAAAGGATTTTTTTTTCATACTATGCAGAAATCAATAAAATGCACAAGTATACGAACAAGTTGGTGTACACCAACTCAACTGCAAACCTCATGTTTCAACATGCAATGGATGAAAATTACATGCCAGGCAACTTAATTTAACACGCCATCAAAAACCACCCAAAAGAAAAACATTACCATCGAAATATAATTATGCCATGTATGTATGAAATATTTTGTTATTTAGTAATTTATGATTTGGTAGGTTTCAAATATTTGGACACTGTCGAAAATCACTTGTTTAGCGATATTTTGGCACAGAAAATTTATTTTAAGAAAAGGTAATTGTTAAAAATAAATGTGTTTACCCAATACTTGGATGAACAGAATGTTACTGCTTCAACTTGTAAGTCCAGCAATAATACTTCACAATACATTACTGTCACTGTAAAAAAATCTACTACTCCCCAATAATGTGAAGCAATAATTATGACGAGGCACAGTTGTTTATTCCAAAGTATGTGTGTGTGTGAGTGAGCAAATGCACGAGTGTGAGAGCAAGTGCACAAGTGAGAGCGAGTGTGAGTGAGAGCAAGTGTGAATGAGAGCAAGTGTGAGTGCAAGTGTGAGTGAGAGAAAGTGTGAATGAGAGCAAGTGTAAGTGAGTGCAAGCAAATGTGAGTGAGCAAGTAAGCGAGCATGTGTGAGAGAGTGAATGAGAGTGAGCGAGTGTGAGTTTATTAGTTTTGTTTGTATTTGAAAGTTAAACTTTTGAATTTTGGATAAGTGTCCAATATGTAGAATTATTTTAATATATGCCTATATGAATTATGTGAAGTGAAACTTGTATTAATGATATTTATTTAAATTTTAGCAAACCTGAAATCTTAAGCACAATTTATTTTGTAAATAAATTTGTCACGTGACATTTGAAAAGATATTGCAGGCGAGTACTGCCAGGCTTTTCAAATACACAGGTAAAATCTTCTTAGACTTCACACTGAACACATTCAAGAGGTGTTCTCCAGTCAAAGTAAAAATTAAGGATTATTTGAATGTATGTATAAGTTGTGCCATGCACGCTCAATTACACTAACATGCACAATAGTGGCATTATTCTGGCTTCATGTGCACAAAATACAGTAGAACCCTATTATAACATTTCTCAAGGGCTCCAAGGATTGTCAGTCTTGTATAAGGAAAAGCTTTGACCCGTGACGTCCTGTGTGAAACTGAGGTACATCAGGGCTCCAAGTGTTTTAGTGGGTGCGATGGCACACATACCCGGGGAGATAGTGAATCTCTAGTCTTCGCGTGGAACTGCTACCGTACTGGGTTTGCCCTGAAGAGGCCTGAAGTGTCCAAGTGGTGACGACTTGAAGGCAAGAATGTTCCGCACCAAGAGCGTGGTGACAACCAGGAGAGCTGATGGTTCCATTGGCACCAGAGGCGTGGTGAAGGAACAGGACAGACTGACATTCCAAGGGCTGGGGCCCCAGTATTTATACTCTTCCTGACTCGCCCTTGGTCAGGTGTGCAGCTCTTGATTCTCCAGGCAAGTGACATCACTGGCCGGCGCTGCATGTCTTGGTTCTTTGTACTAGTAGGGCCATCCGACGGCGTACTAAGTGTCCTTGATGCATAGTGGCGGTGGCTCGGCTGGTGAACAGTACAAGTCTTTGGGCGTGGAGTATGCATCTTTTACCACTGGCGAACCATACAATTCTTGCCATCCACCATAGTTGTACTGTCGATCAAACACTGTTGGGTGTGTTGCGAGTGATTCGCACTGATGAGCAGAAGTCTATTTAATGTTGAAAACAAGTCATGCATAAACTTTATAAGAGGGTAATTTTGTATTGAAAAACATGCTTGCGGACAGAGAAAAGGCAGTACAATAAACAGGAAAATGTTATAAAAGGGTTCCACGGCAATGCAGTCTTCCTACCCAGCAATTCCAGAAAGAAGTGTTACTTGTGTATGGCAGGCTACCCCATCTGCGCTGATAAGAGTTTATTCAAGTAAATTGACCGAGCACCACCGAACATTATTCAGATTTTTACAGTTATGAGCAACCAACCTTTTTCGAATACTTTTGAAATTTCAGTTTTGAACTGTAGTTTTCAAAAGTGATTTCATAAGGTCAAATTTATAATCAAAGGCAAGTTTAAATTTTTAACTCAAGTTATTTTAATTATTTTGAAAACAACACTGAATCTTAGTTTTCGACATAGGCATAAATGATTTTGAACAAACAGTTCAATTATCAAATATTTTCACACAGTTTTTTGATGTAATTTACATGACATTTTTCTTTATTGCTATGAATTTTCAATGCTCTGTGAGTATGTCTTGTTGATGTATGTGTTTTGTGCTACTGCTTTGAATGTTTCTCTTCTCTGTAACACATATATCTGAGATTTAACACCAACACACAGCTAACAGATCTTTAAAGAGTACTTTGGAGAAGAATAGTGGGATAGATTTTCAAAAGAATACAAAGTAGTATTTTAAACTATGTGAGGCTGCGACATTAAGAATTGTTATAGATTTTACAGGCAGCTACCCACCACAACATTATTACTCATTTTATTATGATCCAAAAAACCTACCTGTTACCAAATCATCCAAGGAGGCTCCTTTATTTTGTATGCTGATGTGAAAGTCAAATTAACTGGAATGTTGATAACAGCATACACCCTTTGGAGCTTCTGCAAGGTCTGCTTTATCATAATCCTGGACACCAAAACAAAATATTTGTGAAATGTAGTCACAACTTCTTGCTGCAGTAAACCTCACAACACAAGCAAGAAGTCTCATTATCATGTAGCTTACCGTAATATTTTATTATGCTGTCAATGTAACACCACATTTTACTATTATGACACCCAGTGTACTTGCTTTTCCACTTGAATGATAACTAGAAGAGATTTATCTGCTAGTTTTATGCAGTCATATCAATGTTTCAAATGAATAAGGATCAAAATTTTGTACATAATCCTAATAATTTAATGTTAAGTATTTTCTACTTATGACGTTACTGGAAATATCTTCAAATGTGTGTTCTGGTTTGCATGGTAGACAATGTCATTTTAGTGGTAAATATGGGATTTGAATTGATCAACATACACATGTTGAAAAGAGAGTTATTGGAGCTGAGATACAGTGCTCCAGTGGTTGTCCTGCCACATATTTCCACCCTTCTGCTCTGAGATGGGAAAATAAAGTGATTGGGGTGAGAGACCCTGGTATTAGAATATAGGAGGATGAAACAAAGAGCGGAGGAGGAAAAAAGGAAAGTGGAGGAGGAAAAAAGGAGAGGGGAAGAAGGAGAGGGGAAGAAGGAAAAAAGGAAAGCGGAGGAAGGAAAAAAAAGGATAGCGGAGGAAGGAAAAAAAGAGAGTGGACGAGGAAAAAAGGAGAGTGGACGAGGAAAAAAGGAGAGGGACGGAAAAAGGGTGGACGAGGATAAAAAGGGTAAGATGAAAAAAGAAGAGAGGACGAAAAAAGATGAGTAAGAGGAAAAAAAGAAGAGAGTAAGAGGAAATAGTAGAGTGAAAGAGGAAAAAGCACAGGGTTAAGAATAGAGAGGAGGGGGGAAAATTTCAGTTGACTTGAAAGGTTTGGGTTGCTATTACAGTGAGGTCTTAAGAGCCAATGAGAGTGAAATGAGGTGCGAATGGAGCAGTGCTCGATTGAAAGGGCAGGGGAAACAGAATATCACAGAGAAAACCTGCCGACCAGCAGCATCGTCTGGCCCAATTCCCACTTACGAAAATTCGGAATGATTCGGACAGGGATTGAACCAGGTTTGCAAAGGTGGGAGGCAAGCAGTCTAACCGCTCAGCCACTTTCGCCCCAGAAGAGAAGAGTGAGCAGTAAAGAGAGAGAAAGTGGATTAGTGTAAGGAGAAGAGTGGTGAAGGGGGAAGAGTTTACAAAGAAGTGCGGTAAGGGGGGAAGTGTCAGAAGAAGAGCGAGGAAAAGCGAGTAGTGCAAATAGCAGGGAGGGGAGAAGAGTGAACAGTAAAGAGGTGAGAGAAAGAGGGTATGGAGGAGAGGGGAGAGAATGAGATATGGGGGAGAGAGGGATGGGAAATGAGGGGGAGGGAATGGAGAGAAAGCAGTGAGGAAGAGAAGGAAAGGAGAAAGGGGGGAAGAGAGGGAAAGGAGAGAGGAGGAAGTGAGAAAAAGGAAAGAGGGGGAATAGAGAGAAAGGGGGAAAGAGGGGAGTTAGGAGAAAGAGAGAGAAAGGGAGAAAGGGTAAAGAGGGGAGAGGGGAAAGAGGATGGCAGGGAGGTAAAGGGGTGAGGATGAAAGGAAAGGGGATGGGAAAGAATGCAAAAGGGGAGAGGGGTGTACAGGGAGGGATGAAGGGGAAAGGGGTTAAGGGGAAAATGGGAAAAGAAGAAAAGGAGAGGGGGGGAAAGATAGAAGGGGAAGAGGGGGAATGCAAAGAGGATATTACAGTGAATGGAGAAAGGGCAGGGGGTGGGAAAGAGAGGAAGAAGGGGAAGGGGAAAGAGAGCAGAGGGGCATGAAAGAGTGAAGAACAGGATTCCATTTCAAATACTCACCTTGCACCTCCCAGCCTCACTACATGTGGGTGCTGTCATTACAGTTTTCAGCAGCTGCAGCTGTACTGCACATTGTAATATGATTAATAATCAGATTTTTTGAGTCGTAACACACCTGTACTGAGGTATCTATATACCAATGCCACGCAATGTGGTCAGAGTTGGGCTCACTAGCACAGACACGTGTCAATATAGTTACTGCTCAGTACAGCTGTGGGCTATTATAGTGACAACATCTGCCCCAAGCTAGATAGAGTTGGTTAGTTCTGTACATTGAGAGTCAACAGCCTTAAGCATGGAAGAGTCTTTTCTCTGACAAGCATATTACAACTTACATCATTTCCACCATCCTACATCCCATTAAGTGCGTGTTACCAGTTCCAAGGCTCCGCATATGAATTCAAAACTTAAAAGGTTTACAGTGATGGTTGTTGGCAGCTTGCCCAATACCCATTTCAAAAGATATAATTTTTTGTGAGGATTACCTTCCACAGAATTTGAAGAACCATCCTTTTCCAGTAAAGCGGCAGTGCTGAATTTGGCTGACCTTAGATATTTAATTTTCCCAAAACTATCCATATTCCCCTATCTGACACCTGGGGATGAGCCTGATGGAGGTCAGAAAGGTAAGTAACTGCACACTGCTTTTTCTCTAAAGTTGTCAATTCTACAAAACCTCTCTTCACCTCATTTTAAAGTTCTCTGGTTAAACAGATGGCTCTGAATATAGGTACCTGAGTGCTTGCTGCCTGTGGACTTTTGGGGATCGATGAAACCACCTGGTTCAGGTCAACAATTACGTCTTAAATACAGGTATGCAAGAAGTAACCACTTTAATGATGGCTTGCCCTCACCATCCCTTCCCAATCAAAACCATTACTTTTATCAGAAACTAGGCTAATATACCGAGTATTTGAACAACTTGGTTTTTGGCCGTAGTAAAGAGGAAGACATAAATGAGCCAAGAAGCCATGGCATGATTATCAACTCACCCATTCTTCCCAACAAGGAAGCCGGCAGGGATGTGGACCTCCCGGTTGGTGTTGTCATCTATCATCTCAATGTACAGCTCATCTCGGTCCTCGACGCTGTCCGTCACTATGACGGCGCGGGCACCCGCCTGCTCCGCCCGCAGCGTCTTGCTTAGGAAGGAGCACTCCCTACCACCACAAACAATATACAATCAGCATGTTCGTGAACTCCTTCCGCAATCTCCAGCACTATGCCTGCTTAGCAGCTAAAGAGTCTGTGCGTTCCAGTCCCATATTGAGTATAGTGATGTTTACACTTAGTAAACACATTGTTTAGTTGGCGTGCAAATTTTAAAATTTATTAAAAATGAGTTCGCAAGGGTAATATCGTGGTGAACCATAGTCACTGACGAGAATTTAGAACAGAAACTTTAGACTTTTTAACCTGCCATTATAAACAAGTTACTGATATAACTAATGAGCATACTTTCCTCAACATGGGTGCAATTAATTTTTAACTAAGTTCTTAAAAAGCTGAATTCATATAAAGAATTTGTCATCTGGAAAGCAATATCAGTAGAGATGAAATCAGAAACACATGTAATAGTAGTGAGACAATTACAAATACACACGTGCATTACCTCGTACTTAAACCCGTGCATTACCTCGTAATATCAGCTAGCGTGCAATCAACTGCAGTACAGAGGTATGATTCAGCATCAACTTCGCATTTAATCCGTCTAATGTTTCGAAGGATAGTGTTTACTAACATAAAATATTTACAGAGCCAAGTAACTGAGCCATGACAATTTACATGACCTACAGTAGCTCTACTTGTATACACCATTCACTGTAAAGTGAACAATTTTCGAAGCTGATTCGAGAGACATAATAACCAATAAATACATTTCATTGTGGCATTGGACTTATGGTTTTGGATATAATGAATGTATACACTGTGTTCATTACTCACATAGCAGGGTTTACATTAACCAATTGTGGAAGGATATAAATTGGTTGAAAGAAAAAAATAACTAGGGCTTCAAAAGTGCTCACTTTACCATGAATGGCCTATATAAAGAATTAAATGGAAATATGTTAATTGGTACTTTTAGAAATGCATAAAAACTATATTTTTCATGAGATGATTTTCATAAATGGAGGACAAAAATGTTTACTAGGCTATTTACATATTCAAAAATTGTATGCTGCCAGTACACAAAGTAAAGTTAAAATTAATTACATAGTTTGTAACATTGCAGAATTTTGGGGTTATATTTACAATTAGTCATAGATAATATTATTATTATTATTATTACTAGTATATATAATTAAAGAGTGCTGCTTATGTAGTCATTTATTTAAATATCTTTCCAAATTACTTTTTAATATATAAGTTAATATTACAATATTTGGTTTACTTTAATAGTTACTTACATAAGAGATTCATTTGTTTTTATATAGTATTCTATATTAATGTTTGTTACTTTTCATTTCTTCCTAGAGGGTATAAAACAAATAAATGTGTATGAAACACAAGACTATCCCGGTTGTCTCTCGTCTTACCATTACTGATTGGCGGAGAAATGTGCCATGGTCAGATGACAGCCAATCAGAGGACACGAAACAATATATGCAAGGCTGATGTAAAATAGAACAACATTTCCTGTAGAAAGAATTCTCACCACAGACAAAGATATTCGTGTGTGATTTAATATAATCAGAACTGAAGATATAGTTATAAATATGGAATGAAATAGCTGAAATATGATTTCATTTTGAAAATATTAATTAAGAAGAAAGTTTTAAGAAGGTAAAAAGTAATAAGATATATATGAATACTGATTTTAATTTGCTGCAAGATGTTTGAATGGGAATAATGATTAAGTTTTGTGAAGAGTTGAATTTGTCTGCAAAGATTGAATTATTTATGTAACTGGTTTCATAATTGTCTAACTTTGATAAAAAGACTAAAGGAAGATTAAATTGAAAAAGAAAGATATCAGTTTTTATGATTATCTAATTACTTAATATCTAAGTCTACTGAAACGTAATAACTGGTGACCCAGCGTGTGGCTAAAGGACAAACTTCAAGACCATCTAGAACTTCAGAAGCTGAAGAAAGAACTTCAAGTATTTTTTAAACATCAGAAGTTGCAGTTTTTCGGCAAAGGGAAGAACCAACTCAAAGAGAGTGTCTATGCTACAGTTCAAGATGTGTGAGGATACGATACGAAATGCAGTGCCCGAGGTATACGGAGAGTGCCTGATGTATGTCTGGAGAGGCAGTAAACAGTTTCCACACAGTGGGACAACGGGGGGGGGGGGGGGGGGGGGGGGGGGGGTACGAGACACGCAAGTACAGAAGCGAGAGAAGTAAATTTTCTTTTGGTGTTTTTCAGGTTTGGAGAACTTTTGTATATTGTGGGAAAAATTCTTTGAATTTCTGGTAAGAGATGAGTGACAAGGAAAAAATAGAATTGATAGGGTTTGAAGACATTATAATTCTAGAGGGAAAAGTTGAAAGTCAAACACTTAATATGAAGAAAATGTTCAGGTTGATATTTATACAACTGGAAGCCATGGAAAATGAAATACGCTGTTAGAGCCATGCAAAAAGGTAATGAGATTATGCAAAGAAAATCCTTAGAGAAAAATCGACAAGAAGTACAAATTGTTAGAATAGATAAAAATCATACATTTAATAATTTCAAAAAAACTATTACATCGGTTTGCAACAACAAATTTGTGAAATTTGTTCCAAACCGTGGCGGGGTTACGTAACATTGCAGAATTTTGGGGATATATTTACAATTAGTAATAAACATTATTATTATTATACTATTATTATTATGCAATTGGTGCATGTAGTAGAAGGTTGTTTTTCACCTCTGCTCCTGACAGACCTTAGTTTATTTAGTGATAAGTGTCTGTATCTCCGGAACATTTGTATTTTTGTGGTTTTTACATGCCGCCGAGTTCTGATTTATGTACGTAATGCGGTAAACCGTTTTATGGCAAGCAGGAGTTTGTAAAGTGTATTGGACATTGTGGGACAAGTCTCAATTTATAGTGCATTAGTGCAGCAGGCGAAAGCAAAGATTATTTGTGTGTAAATTGTAGCGATAAGACTAATATGTTTGGTTTTTCGCCGAAACATAATAGTAAGGTTAATGTGGTGGAGAAGTCAAATTCTAATGTTGGACAAAAGAAATTTGCCACCAATGTTTCGCTTGTAGACACTGAAGCCGGGAGTGAAGAAACATCTTTAAAAATAGCAGATGCCATGGATTCCAGTGCCAAAGAATTGTTTGAGGTGCTTTGCATAAAATTGATGAACATAGAAAGGGGGTGAAAGACATTACGGAAGACAATTCATTGTTGCGGGCTATGTTTGAAAGCTTACAAGGAGCAAAAGAAAAACCTTAGTGAACTCACATGCAAAAGTCTTATTTCTGCTTCTAACGCAGTAGTTAATGCTAATAATAAGACACAAAATGGTAGAGCCACGTCTTCATTTAGCCCAAACGTAAAAAGACGTAGGTCAGCAGGAATTATCTGCACAGCCAGCTGCAGATTACAAAGGTTTTGTAGTCCGCAGGGGCGGTACAAAGATCTCAGCTGTCAAGCAAGCTGCGACATGGAAACCAATCCAACTTGTAGCAAGAAATAATGTTAACAATAAAACACTCCCCAAAACAGCTAAGCCAAGAATGAAAGCATTACTTGTTTCACGTTTTCCTCCCGATGTGCAGGAAAATGATATTGTTATGTACATCAACTAGGAACAAAGTATCAAACCTGAAGGTTACAAAGATGAAAACTAGATGTATGATTTGTACTCTTTTCTCTTTGTATCAGTGGTTGACTCACGACTTTGATCGCATATTTAATACAGTGTTTTGGCCAGCCGGCTGTTTAGTGAGCCCATTTTATGGTAGGCTTCAAAATGATCGACTGTTCACTACCGCTAGTGGGTCAAAGTTTACAATTGAAGAACAGCCATCGGACATAACTACGAACATTGTCGAGATGGCAGGAGGAGTCGTATTAGAAGCTACCTAGATAATATTGATACAAACGGAGGTGATTCTATTAAAAATTAATGGCTCCTAGGGATTTCAGTTTATATTATGAAAATGTTAAAGAGTTCTTAGAACAAAATCCCTTATCTTCTCACAAAATATTAATAGTGTTGACTATTCAATTATTTGCTTAATTGAAACCTGGTTCAACAGTAATTGTTTAGATGAACACTATTTTCCGAATCACTACTGAATATTTCGCAAAGATTGTGACACTAGTATCACTAACCACAATAGAAGTGATAATGTTTTGACAGCTGTGAATTTTTTAACTTATCCTCATATTGTGCAAAAATCTGAATTTATTAAAGATAACATTGAGGCAGTTTGGACAGAAATTAATAGTAGCAATGTTAATAAATTTCTCATCGGAAATATTTATGTTCCTCCACAATTGTCAGTTACTGATGTCAATGATTACTTTACTTTTTTTGAGGCTAAGTTGGTTGATTATCCTAATCAAATAACAATTGTAGATCATTTCAATTGCCGACGCTCTCTCTTCGATTTCCTGAAGAAAGTTAGGAGGTCGTTTTTCTACCTCGCACTCTCATCAAGAATGGCCAAATTTTGCTCCTGTTATATTATTATTATGTTCCTCCCGAGATATCTAAAGACTGAGTACTGGTACTTCTGGGCTGAGTGGTGGACCTTCCCACGCTGGACGATACGGGATGACACCTTTGTGATTGGGAGATTTCAAGGGGAGGAGGATCAAACCCCTGGGACAGTCGGATCAAATATGACTCCCTCCCAGAGAGTTGATCCGACTGACCATTAAGAGTTTCCAAGAAGCGTGACGTCAGCTGTAACAAATGAATTAAAGGGGGGAATTAAAACGGTTAATGAGCTGTGTCTAAATTTGTGTGGACGAATCCAATTTAGGTTTCCACCTACAGGGCTCTGGTCTCATAGGCTTATGTAGGGTGACGAATTCTGGTTCTACTGACACTACTTTATAGAGTTGTTAGCCTTCGGCGGTATGCAAACGTGAACAGTTTTTCCAGCGGCTGCTCGAATTGTGCACGTGATGATGGGATACTGCACTGGTAAAGGGGGGCGAGTAGAAGTCATACGCTCTGGTACTGGCAAAGAAAGAGCTGGGGCTCGATGTAATCAATGTTATGCCCGGGGCCAATCAATGCTGAGTAATGAGTCGCCTCCTTGCCTTACCGCCTCAAGTAGAACGAGGACCCCACAAATTAAATCCATAGTTGGCGCGATCAGTAGGTCAGTGACATTATTCTCATTAGGAGTGTCACTAGTGGTTGGTATTGTTTGATTTAGAGATAATAATTCTCTCTTTAAGGATCGTCGAGCTAGTCTATGAATTTAGCTTGTTTTTCCTTTGGTGGTGTAGGGAAGATCATAATAAATTAGTACCAAAGGTGTAAAAGTTTACTCCCCTGAATGCCAGGTGAATACCTAAGACCTCATAGACTCGGGCTTAATTACGGAATGGGACTGAGGTAATGATTTGTAGATGACCTGAGGTCCCGAGTTTGTATCCAGCCAATCAAGTTGGAGTGTTTCTTGTGTATGCCTGGTCTTATGCAGACGGTGGAATACTATCCCGACCTTTTCCAGCTGGAGATAATCAAAAACATCCGGTTTGATCGTATCTAGCAGTTGGAGTGCTTTAATTAGAATTTTGGTTACAGTTCAACATAGTGCACGCTTCTAATTCACCAGGGGATATCCAAGCCCTCCTGGATCCGGTCTTGATTGCAGACTGGGACTGAGGCGATGGATAATTGAATATCCTGGAGTACTGAGTGCAAATCCTATTGGAGGTCAGGCGCCCCGGACGGTGTCTTGAGTATTATCCTATCCTTTTCAAGCTGAGTATAACCAAGATCGCTTGACTCGTCAGTACCTATCAGTAGACATTTGCAAGAGCTTTTTAAAGCCAACAATGTTCTTATTATTAACATTTATTAATGAGATTGCAGGGTTGAGTAAATAAATTAGCAAGAATTACAAGATTACAGGTACGTATTTTATTTATACATATTGGAAAATACAGAGGGGATGTGTAGCCTTAGACAAGAGAGAAAGTTATGGCAGGAGAAGGCGACCTGCATGTAAATGCAATCACAAAATCAATTAATTCAATTATAACATTTACATTGCAAATGGGGGGGGGGGGGGGGGGTTCAGAAAGGACAAGGACATACGTCAGCACAACCAGTTACAGCTCAGTTTGAAAGGATAAAACTTTCTGGGTAAGGAGCAGGTGGGGACGTTGAGATACCTCTGGATACTGTACTGAAGACGTCCTCCGGAGGTGGCTGGAGACGTCGCAGCTGGCGGCATCGTGGCGTGTCACCGGAGACCTACATGAGTTATACCCCGGAGACTTCCCGGTGGTAACCACAACACTGCTGGTCTAGTGGTCATAAACCCTGGACCAGATCTGCTTAAGTCTTTGCAGACTACGAGGTCAGGGTGACAGCCACTTCCACTGATGGTGCCCTCAGTCTTGTACAAGGTGGAGGGCCAGCGACTGTCCTGATCTGTGGTTTGGCTCCTTCGTTGGCTGTCAGAGTGGTGCGGGAAGGCTAGATTCCCTTCCATGAAGGTTGTTTAAATTATTCTTGTGGGCCGTGGGCCAAAAAAATGTGTAACTGTAGCAACCTTTCCATCTTGCCTGGGCGTTGGATCAGTGTGAGGGATGGCACGACCACATTCCAAGTCACATATCATACTTACACGTGTCCTGCTGTCACACATTTACTGGCACTTACAAGTTAACATGAAATTTGTGTGCATTGTATGGCATAACACATTTAAGCAATTACAATTATTCAATGCCAAGTTTAACAAAAGTAAGTTAAAATATGCTGGAATACTGTTGTAAAAGGGATCCTGACTTCTGTGGCACATTCGGTATACACTGGTTTGCAATACTAGGGGCTCTGGGATCAAATTCTGGGTAAGGTAGAGACTAAGTCATTTACAGGCCTAATTTGTATCTTGCAGGATATAGCGCAACGTAATCATTATAACTACGATGTAGACACACTGATTATAATGTGTATATAGCTGCTATTCTGTACGGCTTCCCATTTTTGAAGGAAAAAAAAAAGCCTGAAATTTGAGGCACACCTCAAAATTTGTGCTAAGTCATTTACAGGCCTATAATTTATTTCCTAGGGGATATAGTGCTACATAATCATTATAATTATGATGTAGACACTTTGATTATAATGTGTATATAATGACTATTCAGTACTTATTCCCGTTTTTGAGAATAAAATGCAGGAATTTTAGGCGCGCAGTGTTATTGTCCTGAAGACATACGTCCGCGGACTATGGACAAGCTCTTTTGGACAAGGCTCAATGCAGAAAAGCAGAATTAATTTGTATGCCACAAATAATTCACTTTTTATTTGTTTTTGTTTTCCTTCGTAAAATGCAAATTGGACGAGCAAGCGGCCTGTTTCACAGCACCTGAGGCACGATAGAATCCATCTGCATTGCGAGCGTGCATTCAACCTTTGTTTAGTTTCATTTGGATGTGAGCTTAATTTCTCATTCTCACTTCCTCCCAACCAGGCTGCTCCAAGAAGCGGGGAAAAAGGAGGGGGGGGGGGAAGGGAAAGCACGCGTGAACCCCATCCTTCAACCTACATGGAAAACACTGTATTTTTTTTAGCCAGTCTTGCTTGAATGCATGTGACTCCCTTCATCACACCAAATTTCACTTTTTCTGTTTCCCTCCCTCGGGTGCTGTCAAGTCCAGTGATGCAGATAAAAAAAAAATTAAATTCAGATATGAAGGGACTGAACATTTCGTGAGTTACAGCGGTAAATAACAACACTTGTGTAAGTTGTGCGTGTTTGACAGATAGAAGCCACGCTCTATTAGAACACTGGTTTTTTTTTATACTGTACTCGGTTACTTCCAGAATAGCGTGGAAAAACTATAATGTGGGTCTGAGTTATTTCCCCCAACAGCCGTATTATATCTGGCTTTTACTGTATCACCAATGTACCAAATTTAATGTAAAACTCTTAATTTTTTCATTTGTTTCCATCTCAAAAATAGCTGACCAACAACAATATTCATCTCAAAGATTAACGCTTGCATGATGTTCTGCCAGCATACAAAATTTGGTTTAAATCAGTTGAGTGGTCCCCGAGATATAACACATCACCCTAAATATTAAAAGAACCATGATTTTGAAAGAAAGTTCTTGGCCTGGTAGAAAACTATAAATGTAAGGAGTCCTTACTTATATGTATATCAACCGAGTTTGGTGAAATTCGGTTCACGTGTACAAAACTTGAAAGGGGGACACACACAGAAAAACAATCTAATAACTAATAGGCCTTTCTTTCCTAAAGACTATATACGATACCAGATTCCGTAAAAGCTTGTGCAAGGTCCGCCATAGTGGCCATTATACCAGCTAGTATGGCACCCATCATGGCATTTCCCACCTTGCACGGCCAGATTTCGTACCAAGTTTGGAAATTGGACACATCCTGTTTTTATTACATCACAGTTTCAGAGCGTAGGGCGCTCCCCATCTTGATTATACATCCGTGAGATCGAGACTCTTTGGAATGCAAATACAACAATGAATAAAACTGATGATGACAAATTTAATCACTAAAAACCAATCTAAATACTTAAAACTTTACCTACTGTATGAAAAAAATTAATTCAAAGAAAATTTATACTTAACGTATATAAACTCATCTCTTAACATGTAAACTGGTAGCACAGTAGTAGCGAGTAGTATGTAACTTTTGGGTGTGAGTTCAAAACTCCACCGGACCCAAACTTTTTTATCATTAAATTTTACATGCAGATTATATACCGGCACATAAAGAAAAAACCATTTTTTTGCAACTGGTCAGAAATTTTCGTCAAAATAAAAAATAACACTCTCGTACTCCAGTGACTTCATGTCATTTTCAAGAAAGTGAATGAAACTATACTAGAAAGCAATCAATTTATGTAAAAGGTGAACCGTAATATAGCAATATTAAGATTTGCTAGCTATAGGCTTACGTGAGTTACTTATCGGTAGCAGTTCTGCAAATGGGGTCCATATTCACTACAAACCACACACTGCGCACCCACTGAGGGTGCCACATACCAGTACACAAACTGCTGTCGTGTAGTATGAATCTTCCATGGCGGCTCGTATAGTGGCTGGTGTACTGGGTCATGCACCAGGGCTTGCAGAAGCTTGTACAAGAACCAAGTATGGCTGCAGATACTGTGTAATAATATCGGCTTAAGGATAGTATGCTCAAAAGTGATTTGCCACGAGATCAAGAAAAAGTTAGTTTGGGGAACCCACGAAGCTCAACAAGTATAGCATCAGCACACGAAGTAAACTTTAAACTATCAAAATAATAATTTAGTTAAACTTTTCAAACTATGTTTTTAATATATTTCTGAATGGCCATACCAATAATTAAAATATCTATTTTTCTATTTTTTTTTTTTTAAGACTTTCCTTCTTTTACCAGACTGTAGCTTCAAAAAAAAAATTTATATAGCTTTTCAATTTTTTATTAGAACTTATGTTTATGAACAAGTGCCATCATGAATTACACAATAAATTGTTGTAAATTTCCTGTCTTTACAAAAACCGTTTGGAAAAATTCTCTATAATAAAAACAATATTAAAATTTATAACAAATACATGTTTTAAAAAATTCCCTCACCAATAAAAGCAGTATGTTGTAAACCATCACACACACATCCTTAGTGTTTTCTCTACTCCAGCTCCCCCCAAACTGTTTACAGTTTTTCTTTTCCTGCTTTGCTAAATTTATTCAGCTTCTTTTTATGCTACTCCTCTGCTTCATGCAAATATAACTTAACTTAACTAAGTGCCTCGAATATTGCACCAAAGCAACAAAACACTGCATTTGTGTGCAATCAATTTAGTAATATTTGGCAGGATACTTATATATATATATATATAGCTTATACGGTGTAATTAATAATATGACATACTGTACTATCTGTAGATTCCAATGGATATAAATAAATACATCTATTTTTTCTCTGTTTATATTCGTATTGTTACATGTGAGGATGCCGAGGGGCGTATCTGAGTTCGTGAGGGATGGAGGTCTTAATAAAAACAAATAATAATAGAAACTATAATTGATTTCCAATTTATTCACTGCTATTATCTACAGCATCAATTAGCTGTTTCCACTTTCACTCTTTTTACTTAACAATAAGCGCAATATTTAATGTTTATTTCCACTCTAATTAATGTCCTCATTAATTTTGTCTGTTGCTTACAATCAATTAACTCATATACATTATCAACATGTGTTTAGTCCATCTGTTTCTATTATTTATAATGTCTTACACTCACTCATCTAGCCCAAGAGTCCAGCCTGCCGGCCGCATACTCCACTGATTGATACTTGCAGTTGTTGACTCCCCTTTAGCTGGTCGCCACTCGATTCTCTATCGCTCACAACTCCGCCCCTCATTCATTCATCATCTCCAATTCAAATTCGCGACCTGGAGGCCTACCACTGTATTCATAGAGCTAGCAGTGACATCTGGAAGGTTCAACGTACCCCGAGCCAAACCGAGAGAATGGGGTCAGTAATCCAGAGCATTCTTCAGATATCCGCCAAAAACAATACATGCAGCATCTAAGGCGCACGTCTGTTATTCGAAACTTGTCCCTGAATGGCCTTTCACCGCCGCTATCATATAACAACCGTCTGTCCTCTTCGCTCACACACAATGCGAAGCAATGAGTGAATAACAATATCAATTATAAGTGGAATATTATAATTTATAATTACATATAAGTAAAATTTTCGTTTAACTAAAAATTATATACTTTTATTTTGAGAGAAAAATAACATGCTAGTAATACGTGATATTTATAGCAAACAACCACACACATCATACATGGGGTGGTCTTTAAGGTTTGATTCAAAAGGTGTGAGAATTATGAAAATAAACTCTACTTAACATAGCTTATTATAACCAGTCGTTGATAAGGAGTCAGTCAATCCCGATATCACAGCAAGGGAATTAAACTCATGCTTGGCGGTTAACATCAGTGAGTGCTGTGGAAGATTAAATGAAATTTAAAAAAATTTTTTTAAACTAATTGAAGAAGCACACAAGAGTAGCTCACCCTCTATCGATCAAGGCAATGCTGCCTTCCAGCTGATCTGCATTCTGGGGCCAGCTGCAGCCATGAGGAGGGTCAACCGGTACCAGAGGAACACTGCGCCCAGAAAATGTCTCATTCTGCACTCCGCAACAACAACACACAATTAGGCCACCTTGCAGCCAACTAGCATGCTGGTGTCTGTCAACAATCACTGCCTACAAGCTATAAAATCTTTGGTGTGCATGACCAGCACTGCAAGGATAAAGTCCTGGGTTTGATTCCCAACCTTCATAATTCATTCAACATCATTTGTCGTACACAAAATTCTTCAGGCACAGCTACCTCTACAGTCTAGTCACGATACATACAAGTATTCCTGGAGCTATGCGGGAGCAAACTGACCACACACAATGCTCACCCACTATTTTTTATATGGTTTTACAACACACAAACATTAACAAACATCCACACAGCTCTGAAACACATTTATACGTATAAACACATAAATGTAAAATAACGAACGAGACTTTTTTGTGTTTATGTTCAGTAATTACTTTGTAAAGAAAGTAGTTTCTTTAGTTAAGAATACAACTATCCTATGCACTTGCACCAACAACGCGTGGTTATCCCGTGAAAACGTGGCATACTGCTGGCCCTGGCAGCGAGTTCAGGACTCTCAGGGGAGAAAAAAGAAAACTAGAGTTTGAGTAGAGGACAGATATATCCAAGAGTGTTTGAAGGAGACATTAGGTTGGTGTTAACCTAGGCCGTGCTGGGTAGGCAGGTGACCATGGACCACATGACCAGTCAGATCATGGCCACGTTATGTTAGCAAACGGTAAACAACTTTGTGCTGCGAAGTGTTGACACCGGCTAACAGCCAGCGAGTGTTAAGACCATGATGGCGCTCATCACCACGTGACGTGGGAAGCACGTGCGCAAACAGGCCTTAAACTGGACTTTCCCATATCAGGAATATTGTATTTTTCAAGTGCTATATATGTTTTCTTTTACTCCAGGTTCATAGTGTTTTTAAATTTAATATTTGTATGTTCATAAAGTGTTGCACCATAATTGGTTATAAAATCAAACTGTGCGCTGCGCGGAGATTAAGAACAGTTCTACTCTGGCTAGAATGCTGTAACAAAAGACATTAAAAGAAGACAAGGCTGTTTTTACGGAGAAATATTGCAATTTCCTCTGCACCACGTGGTCCGCTACGAACTTTACCCAGCGACATCCACGCCATCTACGCTTGTTTTCACGCATCCGCGTGTTTATTGTGACTACTCATATTGTGCCCCATCTTGTTTCATTGATATTTGTGTAATTTTGTACGGTGATATTATTTCCGTCCTTGCTGGCTAGGTGTATAGGTCGTCACCACACTAACCACGTGCTGGAGGGCGAGCCCCGACGAGTCCGCGCTAGTGATGCCAAATAATCACACATGTTCATGTATTCATTTATCTTGTTATTCTCAGTGTCCTATCTTCAGGGAAAATCGTCAGTCCACCCTAGCGGCTGTCGACCTCCTTCCCTTGTGAAGATTGTGTTTTTTTCAAACACCACGGTGAAGTCATCCACATAGGAGTGCGCTAGAGTAATTGCGGGCTGGGGAGAACCAACATGGAGTTAGCTAGACACGTCCGAGTGTATCATCATTAAATTCCTTGGCCGTTGTTTGTATGAGCGGTATAAGTCTCACAGTGTTCCAATCTTTTATTTGCAGTGACAGTGTCCTCGTCACACCATTTTTTACAGTGATAAAATGTTTAGTATTGCAAAGTGTATCGTAAGTACGCTCTGGTGAGACGAACACACAGCATACCTGAGAACCCTGAGTCTCAACAGTGCTGTAACTGGGAAACACCGCTGGCGCCCTCATCAGAAAGTAATTTGTGTCATTGTTCGTCTCGTGTCTCACCCAACGGCTTCAGTGTTTTAATATCTCATGAGGCTTAGGCTGCAATTCATGTTTTCATTAAGAATTATGGTTGTACAGCTCCCATATTAAGGTTAATAATTTTACTTCTGAAGAGCGTAGTAATGTGTAACAATTTTTTGAGTCTTCACTTTAAATTAAATAATGCAAGGAGTACAAATTTACCACAAATGACTGTACACCAGTCTGCGGCAACAAACAATGTATAAAGCTGAAAACCAACAGTTTTTTTAATTTTACAACATTCAAGTATAATAAAAGTTTTTCCATTTATTAACTCACCGACATAAAGAAATACTAAGTAGAATTGTTTAGTGGAATGTAAGCATTTGAAAGAAAACACGAGTAAAGCCCATGTACACATGTGCCGTTTTTGAAGGCACTTATTGAATAAGTTTTTTTTTTTTAGTACAATTTAATTTTTTTCTCTTTAATTTGCCTGAAGTTAAAGTAGAGTCAATTAATTCATTTCAGTTTGGTTTTCTTTATTACAGAATTGGTGATAATTGACATTTTAGTTTGGTCGGGGGCCTTTCAAAATTAATTTCCTGCGAGACTTTGCCAGTTGGGTTGGCCGTCCCTAACCCAGCTTCTCACGCCTAGCCTACCTGGCCATGGCAAGACGGCTGTCACACGAACTGTGTTGGCGCCGTTCGTCTCACACGTTATCAGAGTACAGTCTCTGTGTTATGCACTTTCTGTCACGAACTCATGTGTTATTACAACGCCGTAATGGCTCGGCCACATTCCCCTACCCACACTATAAATTCCCACTCAGTGTACTGTTTGACGCTTGCAAAGTTGAGGAAAAGCGTTCTATCCACTGCCTGAAATCAAGTTTAGAGTATGCCAGTGCCATCTATCGGCACACCATAAACTAAGATGGCTAGTTTGTTTTATCGCCGCCCGGGGCTGGAGCGGTTGTTGTCTGTGTAGTGCATCTTTGATCTGACGCAGTTTTCTGCACGGACATCCCGACAACTCCGCCTGATGAGAGAACCAAGCATTGTGTGAGCACCTACTTTCTGACTCCTCTACAGTGAAGGATGTAGTCAGCTGGAAGAATCTTTATCTAGCTACAATGTAGTTTTTGCACTAGAAGATGCAGCGTAGTATGAAGTAGCTTTCTAATTTCCTTTTTATTTATTTTGTGTTGGTGATGATCTCAACTTTAGGCAGCGCAAGAATGCACATACTTTAACGTGTTCTGTACCCTCCAATTGGGTAAGTTGCTCTAATATTTAATTTTTTTTTGTGCTCCAGGAACTAGGACAAGTGACAATTTTCTCGTGACCTGGTCTGTTGCAGAGGGTTTTAGTTGTTTTCCGTTTGGTTTTGCCGGAATTCCACCATGATATTTTCAATCTGCTTGCAAGTTCTACTATTCTCGATTGTACTACCCCTGTAACAAACAAATAGGTGTCTGCGCTCATTGCGGAGCATGGCAGCAACTGCCATGGCAGTCTTTTGAGAGCAGGTTGAAAGGAACCAAAAATGCAGATATGACTATACATTTATGATTTTACAGCTTTCATTTATTGTCAAATTTTTTCCTTAAATACCTTATGTCACATTTCAGTCGCACAACAGTCTTTTTCAGTTTATGGTGATGTAATCTAAAGTATGTTCTCCATGTGATATTAAAATTTTTATTACTCAATATAAAATTCACTAATACAGTTTTATTAATTTAATATTTCTCTGACAAACTATAGTTAAATTAATTTAACTGGAGAGGTGTCTAACCAAGTAGTTTACCTTTCGTTACTGATGCAAGTCCCACTGACACTAATTATTTAACTATATAATTTAATTTCATTTGAATCATATTACCTCTGGGAAACTAAATATTATGAACCATATTTATTCAATTTGGTAGGTAGGCTTATGTAACCTGCCACATCGCACACACTTCTTTCATTAAATGACATACAATTACATTTATTATAGTAGTGGCAGTGTTACACATGGAAGGCTACAATCTTGTGACTGGTAAAAACACTGGTCGCCAAGATGAAAGCTCAACATGTGTATTCTTTCGGAACTATATGACAAAGATTCCAACACATTCAATCCATTAAAGAGTCAGGAGAGAGAGAAACTTTAAACACTTCCATCAAGAAAATGGATATTCCTTGGAAAAAGACTTACAATGAACTTTCAAAACTGTATATTCTTCGCTGAATGTAACCGCTGAGCAAGCAGTGACAAATTTGTTGATTAGTTTCTTTGTAACATTTGTGTTTTGTTGACTTATTTTGTTATTTTAATTATCTATTTACATTTTATTACAATGATGACTGTAGTCTGGTAAATTTGAAACGTTTCTTCAGGCTATGTGCTAGCTGAAACAGGATGGAAGGAGGAAAACTCCACCATTCTGCCTCATGTTTCGAAGATCCTCTATCCTCTCCTGAGAGCTGGCTGCTGGGAGCATAGGGCAGAGCCATTGCCCTTCTTATCCTATGTCCTGGATGGTCAACCACTAGTTCAGTTTGTTGCAAGTATAACTTTGGTAAACATCTTGCCTAATTTTCCTCATTTTTCAAAAATTTTTTTTTTGCTGCAAAATGTTACATTTTATTCACAATGTTTAGTTTTTTGGATGCTCTTATAATTCTTATTCCGTCTGTAAGCAAAATTATTGTACAGTTATCTCTTAAATAGTATTAGTAACTTGTGCTGTTGAAGAACCTTGACAATATTGAAAATAGTATTACATTGTTTGTTAGGGCTGGACAAATACAGATACATTGGCCGATAAACTCAAAATCAGTATCGGTTGCAATCGGCCATGGTCCAACCAAATCATTTCATCAACCCAAATTATTTAATCATCTTGGAAATTATCGCACTCGGTTATCTTGCGGGACATGTTGTCACAAACAAAGAATTTAATTTTTGCAACACAAACTATTTTCTTAATTTTATTTTTATATTTTAGTAACAGGTGATTTGAAATTAAACGGAAACTGATATAGTTGGATTTTGGGGTTGCTATATAAACCATATCTGGTGAAATTTCTAAAATAAAATGTGATTAAACTTACAATACCAACACCTGCTTTTTTTTTTGGGGAAAAAAAAAAAAAAAACCACGCAATCACACACACACACACACACATTTCACAGCTATAATATTCATTGTCATACATTTTCTATGACGTAAATGTCAACTGTATATTGATCTATCCCTCCCATATTATATATGTATATTCTCCTCTCTAAGGGGGTTCATCAGTTCTGCCTTGACACTGGAGCCTTGCCTGTGTACAGAACTGGCCATGTGGTTACTCGGCATGGCACAAAATCTTGTATGGCTAGTACAATGCGGTGCTTTGCAGGTACTGTAGACATAAGGTTACCTGGGCAATGCATCAGTACAGAGGAAGTGTTCCGAGGTGGAGATGTAACAGGTGTAGCTAGTTGAGCAGGGACTTACTGAGGTCTGTACAGTAGTGTGGGGTGTAGTACGGCTGGTGTATGATTAGCAATAGCTGGAGTCGGAGTCAGTTAAGGTCGTCTCAGATGTTCTAACATCCACTCGGGATAAGCTGCAGGTCCGGAGCACTCTGGGGGTGAGAAGAGATGCTGTGGCACTGTTATCTCTCGTGGCTCTTGAAGGTGATGGAGAGCTTGCACCTGTTCTCATGGAGGAAGGCTAGCTATCTGTTCCACTAAAGAGGGTTGATACTTGTGCGCTCGAGCTGATACAGCGAGTGTTGTCTTGACTCTCTCTTTCAATCCCCTCCCTTTGGGCCAAAGGCACCGGGAGGTGGAAATTACCCTTACACTAACTATACCGCAACTGCAGGTACTGAAGTTAAGTGTGTCACAGCTAGGGTGCGTGGGTGGCTGGTAGTAGACTTCCTAACTCGGGGGTTACAATCTCCTCAGCAGGGCCATTCCGGGGAAAAGTAATCGCCAAGTCAGTTAGTGGGTTCTCAGACAAGTGTACCTGTGGAGGGCCCCTCCATTCCCACAATCCCTGGATTGGTGGAAAGGGCGGCCTGTATTTGTGCCTAGATTGTGCAAAAAGCAAGTATGTGGCTCGAACGAGTAATTTCTATAAATTCCTGCAAATAAGTAACAAGGGTAACTACACGATACTACGCTACAAGGAAGGATACTCAAAAGTAGAAGCCACTCATATTTTATTTCCCATGAAAATAAAAAAGTGGTTAGTTCTCTAGCTTTGGGCCAGCGACGCGGGCTTCAAACATTGAAAGCTATCATAATTAGGGTGGTTGGTAGAGGTGACTGACTCAGAACATGGGAATGCGTGGCGAGTATTACTGAGGAACAAACTCTTAAATTGTTGGCATGCGTGTTGCAGGAATGATGTCACGTGATCACTGACACGAGCTTGGAAAATTAAGCGGGTACGTGACAGGATGTTAGTCTTGAGAAAGACTAGGATAGGATTCACTATAGCTACGGGCGTAACTGCAGGGGGGTGTAGGGCTGCAGGATACATAGCGGATATCTCTAACTGACGTAGCCTACCCCAAACTTTGCTGACGTATACCGTAGTGAGAGGTTCCGAGCGACGCATGCTGGAACAGCAGTAACAATACAAAAACTCTACATTAAAAGAAAGGGAGTGCGCCTGAGCAACGCGTGCTGGAGACTACAATCTGATCTGTTCTCGAGCGTCTGCTGCTAGGAAAGAAGACACGGGCCGTCACAGCTTTTATACTAATTGTGGGCCAGTGTGCCCAACTCTCAATGGCTGTTGCCACTAGGGCGAGCGGTGGTCGCTGAGCGGGGGGATGCGGATGCATTACTTGCCTCTGTGACGTCACAGGCCGGCTGGAAGGGGATGCAATGCAAAAAGACAAGCTTTATTACTACTAGAGCAATCTAGTGGGGAGTAAATAATCTCGCTTGTCCTCCTAGCATGATTACGGTGGATCGTTGAATAAAACAATCTGTGAGGCAGACAGTACAATCTTACTTCCTAACGTAGTATAATTAACCTTGAAACTCCTCCATGCAAGGGACCTGAGGGATGGAGCTGAAGTCGTTAAAATTACATTATTCAAAAAGTGCCATATGTCAATATATTGAGCCGAATCGCTATGGCGGTGGTGCTCGCTCAAGGGCAGAATCATAACTACGTGTATTTTATTTATAAACTAACATCTCTAACCAAAAATGTTGGCAATATGGTGAAAGTGAACAGTACATATATGTAACTCAGATGAATGTAATTTATGCACCGAACATGTGCGCAGCATTTATAAACACTGCCGTCTTAACTCATCTTCTGTGTTTTGTGGTTAGGTTCTTGACCAATATGGCATTTGCAACATTGGGCAAGGTTGGTGATTGTAATCGGCTGCTTATGTCGCAAAACCAGTTAAGAATGACAAAAAATAGTTACTGTTTCAGATCTTGCCCCGGAGTTAGAGAAAGTGAAGTTTTTGATAAACTGACCAAAGTGTTGAACTGGAATGCAAACACTGAGTGGACGGGAAAAGACATGCACTTAAATACCGCAGTGTCGTATGTACGGTGATTTATAGTGTACATATTATATAAGGAATTGTATGTAACTTTTTTTTGCATTTATTGACATGTTTTTCTACATCCTGGAGATTTTGTGCTCATATATCAGGATTTATAGAAAAAGTAAACACAAAAGGTTAAGTTTGGGGGTATTTTAAAGTTACTAAGACACAACATAAAAAATTTACAAATTAAATTATTAGTATCGACACCATCTGCAGGATTGGCTACAAAGTATCAGTATCGGTAATATCGGCAAAATGGGATTTGGACCCATCTCTATTGTTTTTGCCTACGGCTGGGAATACAGGTTAGTGTAAACAAGGCCCTGGGGTGCACCCCACCCATACCTACCAAACACAGGTCCATCGGTGGGTTTGTGAAGGTGCATACTGGGAAAAACTCTTTCTTTGCATTGCAATCACTCATCCATCTCCTTGTGCATGCTCTTTTTGGGCTGTTTTGTATTACTCGTTTCTTGTCCATAACTTGTGTGTTTCTTATGCAACATTCAATTTTGTACGTAATAGCACTTCTCTACCAAGCCCTATTGCCATTCGATGGCACTCAAAAAATTCAAAATAAAAATATGTTTCAGAATATTATAATCAAAGTACGTAATTCATTTTATAAAATTAGTGATGAAATCAAATGAACAATATGTTACAAACTAAACACTGTTGCCACTATCGTAACAAGAAAATATTCAAAATTATGAATATTATGTTCACAAATGATGTAAAGAACTGGAAATTATTTCAACTTTATTTATACGCTATACTCAAGACTCCCATTTGTAACTGGTCATTTATTACATTTCACGTCACACTCATTTTTTTTTTTTGATGTGTCAAACTCGTTGGCAGAAGAATAAATATATGCACATATTACACAAAATAATGGAGGCAGTTTTTATCATCACATAATTATCACTGGAAGTTGAAAAAAAAATGTTGCCCCAAAAAGCTATGAATGTTGATGCAAACACATTATTTATACTAAAAAAGTGTATATTTTAGAAGCAACATATTTTAGAACAGATTCCCGAAACAGTGCTTCAACAAATGAAGCAAAACAAGAACTGCATATTACTGAGAAGTTGGCAGGAAAAGAACAAACTGTGACAATATATACAACAAAAACAGTACGTACACTTGGAAAAAAATTACATGTTCATTAAACAAACTGAAGAGACAGTCACAAATAAAAATGCTATCACCGACAGGTAAATATGAGTTATCGTCCTTTCAGAGGATATTGAATCAAATGGCTTCAGAAGGATACTTTGCAGTTTTCAGTAGGTAAACAACTATGGCAGGATATTGTCCATTTATTTCTGCACGAGTGTTTAATGTAAATCATTACACATAATGTCCACAAAATATACACATTTTAATACAATTCAGATGCCACTCTCTTTGTCAATTCCAATAAAATTTCAAAATGCAAGAAACTTACAAATGTCACTCCGAAATCTTTTGCTGGACGAATCCTATAGGTGTACTCCAATTCTTTTGGTTCAATAATCTCAAAGAAAATATCAGAGCCAATAATTTCTGCTGTGGTAACTTCTGGTGAGTAAATACTGTAACCTGAAATGGAAAAAAAGTGTACAATAATTAATAACAAACAGACAACAAAATTTTAAATTTAAGGTAGCCTTAATTATTAAGAATTACTGCTGCTTCGCGGGAAAGTCCAAGAGGTAAGCAATTGCATATTTGGATTTAGCGAGGATTACCATGACAAAAACTAACATCCAGTGAATACAGCAGAAAAATGATATTGTACCAGGCATTGAGAGGTATTGCTTACATGTAGTGACATGTTATGTTCATTCTATAATTCCAAACGGACATGAACAAAACTAAAAGAAAAGATGCAAAATACAAATAAGTGAAGCTATTTCAGTACGTGCATTTTGTCAGTTTAAATTAAGATTCTGGAAAGTGAGAATCACAGTGTGTGCATTTTGAATTTGACAGTGTGTTACATCTAAATAACGTTAGGATGTTTGTGTGTCAGGAGTTGAGATGTGGCGATACATGGAATTTGTGGAATTTTGTAGAGAGGTTGGTAGTGCTGTAAAGTAATTTTTATATTTTCCTGTTTTATCGTATTTTTATAGCCAGTCATATTGAATCATGTTAGGGTTCTTTAAAAATGGTTGGTAAATAATCACGTGTGTTTTATATTTATTTGTATGTGGATTTAAATTGCAGTGTAGAGCCAATTTGTAATGAAATACCGCAGTGTGGCGTGAGAGAGGAGAGGTGCGTGACGTCAGCTGGCTGTCGCGCCGGGCAGTCTAAGCGAGTCTGCTGACACAGCTGATAGAGGCAGCACCCGCGTCGGGTTGCGTGAATATTCGCAGTGGCGAGCTTGGGCCGCGAAGATGATTAAAAAATGTAAACAGCGGGCCCGGGAGTGAAAGAGTGATGAGTACGCAATACCTGCGAGAAAATTATTTGTGAATAGACTAGTAGTAACAAAAATGAAATGTTGCACGTTGAATTTCACGCTAGGCTTGTGACAGCGCGCTTCAAACTGTTCACTGCGCCCGATCAACTCACAATGAACAAATGTTAGCAGACACGTAATTTTTCGTACTGCATACAACTGCGAAGGAAGTGTCAGCTCGCTGGATTTGATAATGTGGTGGCTGAAACCAGTTAAACGTTCAAAGGCTCCAGTGAATTTGGCATGCTAAGGCGGACGGTACTTTTTAAATCACTTGTGCGGTAAGGAAAAAAGTGTTAGAAATTTTACGTCATGTTTTGGATCGCATGCCATTTGCATAAAGCAGATCAATCCAGTTATCAGATTGGCTATATAAAATGCATTTTGCACGCTTGCTGTTGGAACCTGATAAAAGCTGTCTCACATGTCAAGGTGGTTAATGCGCTCGATTCTCATGATACTATTCCACAAGTCCCGTAAGAAGAAGAAAGCGGTGTTATGCTAAATGCGATCAGTGTGGGGATTCTAGAGAAGACTGCACGATGACGAGGAAGCAACCAGCGTCAAGACGCCTGCTTAGGGCAAGTTGGGGACCCATATGACCGAGCGTCACAGCAGTTGAAGCGACCCCACCTTGGGAGGACGCAGAGGTGGTGAGGTTTGTCATCGTCGTCTCTGCTAAGGCCCTCAGAAGGGGCCGCTGCGCAGGTATTTATATGTTAAGCAGTGCAGTGCCCAGCTCGGCACGAGAAAATTGCAACACCCAATTGAACTTGCCCTCTTTTCTACCCAGCAGTAATTTAAAAATACTTTAGTGTACATTTTGTACAATTATTTGGGGTTTTGTGTTATGTGCTAAAAGACATTGCTCAATTTTTTAGAGACATGAGGTCTTAATTTAATGCCAAAATATTCTTGTTGAGTAAGACTGTAAAGAGCTGTGTGGCAAATGATATCACTAAGAATTTGAATTGCATTTATAAACTTACGTGTGTAATAACATTTAACGTCAAGTGATCAGTAAAATAGAAAAAATAAGACAATCTGTACAAAGCTAAAAACTGCTGTAGTCTTAAGGGGGTTTCACGTCTTATATTACTATTAATTATTCCACAGACATTTTTCACAGTTATGCACGTATACATTAAAACATGTGGAAAACATTTAGAACCAGCGGGGAAAATGTGATTCAAAACAATTCATCACAAATCAGCAAATAGTCTCTGCTTTTCGTTCGGAATGTGTGTTTGATTGTGTTGTGCTCACTCGTTGCCCAGACCTTGACAAACTCTAAACGCAGCAAATTTGCTATTAGAAAAATATACTGATTTACTTAGCTACTTTTCATTTCGTTATTGATAGAGGAATTAGCTTTATTAGCATACAGATGTTGTTGCGTTCATAACCTTCCAGTTATGATGCGACTTACTTGCAATTTCTCTAGTACATGATTCAAAGTGCGTGTTCACAGGAGTCCACTGAAAGTTAATTTTAGTAAATTTGTATCAAGTATGCACTTTTACTACCAAAAATGGAATGAAAAATGTGAAAGTGCCTAAATAGATGCCATGAAATTATACGAAAATTGCTGCGAACTTAAAACATAAAGGCAATATTTTTAAACAAATTTAACATTATAGGTTTTATAATGTCGTAAGTCCAATTTTTTCATTTATTTACTATAAAATATTTTCCTATTAAATTAAAATTGAAGCAAGTATATTTGAGAAGTGCTCCAAACACAGAGGATTAATTTGTAGTACAACTACTAAGTGTAAAAAGTATAAAACAGTAAGACTTTTCTAGCGTGAATCTAATTTTTAAAACATAGTCATTATTGTATGTTTATTTTCTTTTAAATGGAATAAGTCATTATTATTTAGGTCACAAACCTCATTATAACCTTAAATATTTGTCCCGATTTTTCCGTGGGAAATTTTTTAAGTTTCCCACCCAAATTGTTCCTGATGGCAAAATTCCATTCCCACACACCACCAGTTATTTTAGTATATAAGTGCATTTAGGACTTTCTAAATAAGATTTTTGTGTATATGGTGATAGTTATAAAGTGCAGTAATTAAAACACAGTAGATGTGCGATGTTTAAATCAATAGGGCATGTGTGAAATGCTTGTATTATAAGTAACTAGGGTATTAACATTTTTTGTAAATTCTACAATTGTTTTTAAATTTGAAACCTCTTTTCCCCTTAAGAAGTTTTCCCTGATAAGTTTTTGGCATCCAGTCCTTTGATAAACATCTTAAAGTTCTACTGTAGGCATATATAAAAATAAATAAATGATGCAATGTGCCACACTTTTTCCAGTTGCACAAGAATGATGAGTACGCTGACTGCTTCATACAAATCTGGTAAAACCATACAATATAGTTAAAAATGCATGGAGGAAAATTTGCATACTCTTCATGCTTGCACTATGGAAAGCAGAGTAGCGCAGGTTGTATGTACATAATTTCAGTTTTCTGAAGTCAATTAGGGACACGCTTTACAATTTTGTGCGTTTTGGCCATTTCTTGTGGTTATATTCCCCATTTTTGAATGACTTTTACCCCACAATTTCTCAGCTTTTCATAGTCTTACCCACAATCTGGATTCACAGTATGTAATCGTGATGCACCTATGCAATTATTATTCACAGTGATTAACCCCGTAATGTTGACTTATACAGTTTTCTAGAAATTTGTTTAATTTTCAGAAATTTCAGAAAGGCCACGGTTCTTAACAATTCCGTCAAAACTTAATGCAGATTACAATTATTTTCTATCACTAGTGTGGTCATGCAGACAAAATGCTGGAACTTTTTCAGTGGGATCTAGATGAGAAGTGAATAACATAAACCGGGGCTTTGCAACAGCTGAGGTAATTTGGGTAATTGTCTAGAATAGCGGCTATTTTGAAGGAGACATAGTAGACCAACAAAAAAATTTATATGAATTGTGCATAGCGTACCTGTTCAATTTTTACAGGGGTGTGATGATAAATTAACTACAATGTTGAAAATAAAATAGTTATATAAGCAGTTTGCTCGCTTTGTTTACATCAAGTGCCACGTTAGATGTACCATTTTCATGGTATTTGTACTATAATTTGGCCTTGTGTACCATGATGAGGTAGTAATGGTATGCAAACGTACCATAGTTTCATGCCAGTGTACCTTTGTTTTTAAATGCCCTGTAGTATGACGACACTGGCGATTTTTCAAACATTCATATCACAGATTGTGGGAAGTTGCCGAATGATGTATGATATTTTACAGGTCAGAGGTTTGTGAAAGAGTGCATAAAAGCATGTTTTATTGCAATGAATTCAGTTAGACGTGTTAAATCAAATAATTGTGTGAAAATAAGTGTGTTTCTCTGCTAATATATGAATGGGAAAAGTGAAATTATAATACTTTTGTAATTTGCGCATGTATGGAGTGTTGTCAAATTAAAAAAAACACATTGTGTCGTGCTTAATGATCTACAGCGTACGTGTGACGACTGATTGGGTGAGTAATGCAATTATTTTTGTGTTGTATTGAAATTAATTATAGGGCCTATTCTATTGGTTTTACATATGTAGTACTACATGTGAGGGTGTTAACTGCTGCGAGTAATGTCAGATGCAAAAGACATAACCAAATTAAAGTTAACTTCACAATAGTTCATAAGTATACAGCATGTTCAAGCATAGCCCTCTTGCACTGAAAAACCTCTTCTAGCGTAGCAAAACCTTACGCACCGAGCCACAGTCCTCAGCACCAGCAGGGGAGTAAATCCCCAAAACAGTGATTCAAGCGATGCTGGCTTTCTTCTTTAGGTAGTGACCATGAAGCGGTTATGCATCAGCGAAGCTTAGTGTTTCCCCAGAAATGATTTTTCAAGCATAGCCCCCTCACACTGAAAAATAATGTGTGTGTGTAAATAGGTAATACTGTGAACTAAGGTATTGTTTGGTTAAGTCTTTTTGCAAATTAACATATTTCCAAAATTAAACATTACGATTATCAACAATTTTTTCACTCGTTTTAGCCCACAACTCCCCTGATCTTCGTAGCCCTCCCCACTACTTTTTGTGGGGCTTCTATTGATATCTAAATAGCCCTTGTAAATTTGTGTTCTGGGTAATTAGTAGAGTGGAATCATACACCTTCCCGTGAAAAAAATTTTACTTTTCCCAAAAGCCTCTTTCTTAAGTATTACCATAGCATATTAAATAGGGTAAATGAATCTTATTTTATTGTAATTACTATAGGGTGCTGTGACCAAGCAATAATTTTTATTACCTCAATTTGTTAGTATTATTTAAATTAACATTTATTGTATTGTAATAATATTTATACTTAACATAATCTTTATAAAGGCTATTCACGATAAAGTGAGCACTTTTTAAATCAACCTTAGAAAAAAGTCACCACACCTGCCTGCGTATTATTTTAACGGACACACTGAGTGACACACACACAGTAAAGTTGGTAATGACGGATAGGAAGTAGTTCCATTTATTAACGTTGAACAAAATGTGTTAGATAACCATTTGTGATAATTCTAATTAATTTTTCTTTTGCTTTGTTTTTTTTTTTAATGTATCAAGGTGTAAAAATTACCATATTAGTAAAATATTATCTTTTCCGATAATTTCGCAGTTTATCCTAACCGACACATGATTAAAATGATGAGACCCATGGCAATGTGAATTTTACATAAGGCGGAAAAATACACAACATGCATACGAGTAGATCTTGAGCAGTGATTACAAAAGAGCACATTTTACCATGAACAGCCTATAGCTGCACTTGTACAGTATCATCCAAGTTAAATGTTATTGACAAATCCTATATTCAGAGAACTAAATATTCACCACCTGAATCTAATGAATGCACAAAATGAAAATAAATACTTGATTTTGTGTGTGGCCAGCTGTACTGAATCTATAGCTACAGTACTGCTGATTCGAACGTGTTTTAATTTTAATTGTATCTATGCACAAGTGTTCCAACTTGAGGTGTTTATCACGGGATGTGACTTGTAAAAGCAGTGACTAGTGTAGTTTGAGTATTCGCCAAGACTTGTTAAACAAATATAATAAAACTGTAAGAAATGCCTGTAAATGTTAGAAATAAAACTACTAACACTTTAAAAATAAAATCCTCGCAAGCAAATAATTGGCCAAATAAGTCGACAAACCTGCAAACGTGATGTGATTACACTGGAGCAACAGAACAATTGAAAGAATTTTTGAAACATTCTCCAAAAATTCCTGACATTTATTTAGGCTCATAATTTCAGCGTTTAAACCACGCACAACCCTCCAATCAAATATAAACTATGTCTTTTCTTACACTCTAGAACTGAAAGAGAGATTAGAGACAAGGACAACGTCTTTTCCAGAACAAACTACTCAGTAACTTCTAATTCTAACCTTTAAACGGCAAAAATACCGCATTATACGTGGACCAATAACAAACAGATACACCAAGGAGAAAAGATTCATTTCGAAGACCCCCTACGTGGTGAACTGGACTATTAGTATTATTACAGTTCTATATAAATGTATTTCCCATTATTTGCAAAAGAAATACGAAAAGCACATTTTTTCTCAAAGTAATTAAGAGTTTTCAAACACACACGTACGCGCAGGCACGCACGCACACACACACACAAAGGTATAAAAATCAGATATATCCAGAAACTAAACAAATCGAGATATTGGTATTTTCTTTGGTTTCATTGCATCCGTAAGATCTTTTTTTCAATATATTGATGAACAAAGATATCGGACAAGTCCAATAACAGTTTACAAAGTGACGCCATCTGCTTCCCCCTAACCCGGGCACTCAGGCGCACCGGTCGAGTATTGCACTACAAAAGTGACACCGCGAAGAGCTCAGTTCCAAGTGGGGCCGATGAAAGCGCTCGTGATGTGAGCAAACACAAACGTTTAAGTGGAGAGTAAACTACGTGCGCCCGCATGTACATTGTTAAAAAGAAGACCTTGTGAAATGGGGTGTAAGTGAATTAAGCTTTTACTATAAAACACTCAAGGACGCCCACTTTTGCAACAGCAATTCATGTAACCTTACAGTATTTTTATGCACCCGTGGGCTTTAGTTTCAGTGTTTTTTAACTACTGTTATTTGTCAGTTTTACGTGTCTCACCCTCATTTCATTCCACACAGTGTTTGGTATTTCCTAAAGGATTATAATGCCAAGGACAATTATTCATGTAAGAATTGTAATTCTTAAACCAATGTGAGTGTATTTAGAGCAATGGGTGTGTAAGAAAATAGTCCGCGTGCAGCTGGCCTGCTTGCTAATCCTCGGCTGGCACTCTGCGCTGGACAGTTAGTCATTCTACAGTGTCTCGGGAAGTTAGACATACTGACCGATGGGGTCGCATTTCGCTCACTTGGGCGGCACATCAATTTTTTACCTTATCATTAACATGCAATATACTCTAGCTTACAGGAACCTCGTTTTACTATCGCCGCCCAAGATTTGCCATTCCTCCCTTCCCGTGGAATAGCACTGTCCGGGAAGGTATAATTTTCTTGTAAACCATTGTCGCCTTAGTGTTTTCGTACTGTGCTACCCAACTTGCTAGTTAAGCCTGACACCTTGTATCAGTATGTTTCCTAGCAGAAGAGTTAATAAAACCCAGTGAATTAATGTGTGAGGAATGATTTCTCATTCAGGTTGCCTACGGGCCAAAGGAGCATGGGCCCCCGCCTTTATCACCAAATCTTAAGTGTAATGTGCCAGTGTTTTGTGTAATATTTTCATTGTTTTAACTATGTATAACTAAATATGGGTGTGCGAGTCGCCCTGAGACCTCACTGCACAAATTTTTTGTAAAGTATTTTGTATTAATTACGATGGACAGAGCCTGGAAGGACATTGCTGTGGTCGTCGGCACACGACCCGGAGGAAGGAACCTGCTCCACCAGAATTTAGCATTACATTATGACAATGCCTGGTGCCCACAACTCTACATCAGAGGGGGTGAAAAAAACTTCGGTGAAATTCCTATCGGGTCCCAACCTCTAAAATGAACACATTTTGCTCCACTAACTACAGTAAAATGTCGCCCAATTTAGGGGCTTTGTCTTTCCACCAAAAATTTTATTTCAAAACCCCTCTGAACTATTTTCAAAATTCTCCGCAAAAATTTTTGCTTTATCCTACAGTCAAAATCTGTCCTTTCCCACTTTCCCGCTTTCCCTGGCCTATGCCAATGCCATTGGTGCATAAGGAAGATCTATAGTGCAACTCTGGAGCAGTGGGACGCCAACACGATGCCCCAGGATACTGGAAAGTTGATGCACGTAGCTAGATGGAAAAGAGTGCATAATATGCAGTGACAACACCACTGCAACCACCACGAGGGAGAATCCTGAGGGACAGACGAAAGTGGCCATCTTGGTGTTGTGACATCAGCCTGATCGTGCCACCCAGGCACCGAGCAGACAAAGGGGCTGCAAAAGTCCCCTTCTGCCCACGATGCGCATGCTCGAGGAGGATGAAGGAGGAAAATTAATTATTGACGGCAGAAAAGAAAATCGCCTCCCTCTTGTTCTACCTGCTCATGCACTGTACAGTTGTGCGTCCCCGCCGAATGTTGACCCTTGCCTCGCACTGTGCACGCGCAGCCCTGCTGATTTCACCCACACCACACTGAGCACTGCCTGCTTCCGACCGTGCTCCCACATGTTGTGCACTCACATCAACTCTTCCGCGACCAAATGGACTTGTATACAAACACGATGGCTGGCCGGATCAATAGTGACTCGAAGGAGATACTCTGTCCGCAGTGCCTGCGAACCACAACCGCAGGACTTCATTACCAAATACGTACGAGGCACAACACACTGCAAGTGCGACAGCAGACCAGCACAATGAACAGCTGCATCGGAAATAACCGCAAGTATAACAGTGACAATGCGAACTTTTCGGATGAACAAACCAGTAAGAGTTTTATGAAGGACTCACAAAAAAGTTGGTGCAAAAATCGTTTTTTTGGACTTTCCTCAGTGCACGTCAACAACCCATTCCCGATTTGTAGATGGGATCCGAAAGTTAATTGCAGGACCATTTTGCTCCCCAAATTTTTTTACAAAATCTACCAACAGCAATTGGACAGTAATGAGTGCCAACACAAAGGTTAACTCCAACATCACAATGTGAACAGAAGACACAGTCAGCATTAGCACACGTTTTGGCAGCTGCAGCACATCTGTCCAACACAGGGAGTGAGCTGTCATGGCTTAGCACGCACGTTTTTCCGCCTAGCCCATTTCAGCAGTGGTAAACACTGTGCTACGTGGCTAGGCAGACTAATCGATTCTGGCAGCTGCGCCTGCGCTGTGGCAGTGCACATCTG
Source organism: Dryococelus australis (assembly GCA_029891345.1). Taxonomy (NCBI): domain Eukaryota; kingdom Metazoa; phylum Arthropoda; class Insecta; order Phasmatodea; family Phasmatidae; genus Dryococelus; species Dryococelus australis. Next base: position 390,065,496 of record CM056993.1, read on the forward strand.
AGTGCAACAGTAGACCAAGATGAATCAGACTTCACAACTTCTCATCATACTGCAGAAAGCCAGCACCAACAGTGTACTCGCCTCATCCCTGCAAATATTGCATTACCACTTGGTACAATTGGTGTAGTGAGTGCCATAATCGGTCGAGAATAATTCAGCAGGCCATCACACAACTCACAGTAACGAAGGTTATTGAGTGTGTGACTTCGACACAATGAATTGCTGAGTCTTCGGTCCCCATGGATCAAGTTTTCATTCGAAAACAGACATCATTCACCCCATCATTCACCACATGAGAAACCAAAACGTGTCACACCATCACTGCATCATGTGTAGATATCGACAGAGAGGTAGAGCTGACACATCAGTGAGTGATGGGGAACGCAAAGCATTCTGAAACCATGTCATGTAAATACAGATTTAAACATTCCGCATGAAAAAGCAGGTCAAGGACAGGAAAAAACACATGTGCACGAAATGTTACTGCACTTGTAAATGCGTACTTCAGTTAAGCGGACCCGGCACTTTGGACCCGCCAGTGGTCGCTACTGCTGGAAAATAAGGTGTGGGCCTTAGATTGTAATTATGTGAAACACGTCTCGTGCATGAAGTCCTGGTATGTTAGATCAGGATGCAGGGAGATATCCCCTCGGCTAAATAAAAGTACTAAAAGTTTCTTCAAATGTGTTAACAGTTGATAGGAAGAAAAATGCAGCCTGTATTGAATTTTCGTGAGGGGGGGGGGGGGTAAGCAGAGCTTACCGTCTGCCCTACCGGTTGTCTGGAGTGCTGAAGTCTAACTAACGACATGGTGTCGGTTTCGCCACACGTCCGGCAAATCCGGCACCAAAATGAAAACATGAAAAAAACTGAACTTAATGAATAACATGATAAGTGAAATTGATGTTGTACATAATTAAGATTGCCAAACTAAAACACATTGGTGACATACTCATGAATGCTGGAGCCCCAGATATGGCTAAGAATGTGAGGTCACGAGAATGTCACCACACTTGAAGGGTGATATTAAATTAAATAATGCTTCAGGTGGCTGATTATCGATAGATGATTAAATGTACACTATTATAATTAACATTTTAGAATCGGTGTGTGTCGTTATGTATTTAATTTCAGGAATTTGTATGGATGTGACGACACATGGATTTCATATCTAAAGATGGAGCTACGCCCTGTTTTCTATGGAATGTTATCGACTCTCTATGCTGGAGTGGATGGTTTCCCTGGTGAGTTAAGGTGTAATCACCGTGAATTGGAGTAAAAATGTTCCTATTAATTAATGCTGCTACGGAACCGCTTACAACTTCACACTTCCTGCGGGAATTTATGATTCCCTATCTTTTGAATCCACTCGGAGCCACGTCGCACTCCGGTTTTCGCCACGGGACCCATCGAGATCGCACATATCGGAAAGTCGTGGGAATAAACTGTGCCGCTTACCCCAGTGTTCCCTCAATTGCTGTTGTGTCTAACGGATCTTGACTTCTCGGGACACACTCGTTTAGGCCACATATCTATTCATCATGAGAGTAATTATCTCGTGGTGAATGTTAAATATTATGACCCGTGGCCACGAGTTACAAGGCGGCAAGAAAAATGTAATGCCGTTCTTGTCGACCTGCACTGATCGAGACCGCGACCCAATGTCGACCGGTCGAGTGTTGCACTAATGATACGTGCGCATAAGTAACACGTCAAACTCTGTAGATGATGACCTCTGCCCTATGCTGCTGTAGGTATTATACTATTGTTGATTGCAGTTTGCTAAATAGTGACCTATTTGCTGGTTATATACCCCTATAATCAAGACAATTTTGGCAGCTAACTTGTTTAAGACTATCACGTGTATTGCAGTATAGAGTATTTGGGCTGACCACATGAACATTCATGTACTTATGTCGCACATGCAATACTCATAACATTGACCCTGCAAAATTCTAGCAATGAATTGGTGGGCGGGTATTATAAGTGTCAGTGTTCTGACATGCCGTGCGACTACTGGTAGTAATACAGGAAACAGTAACACCCCCCCCCCCCCATCGCTCCACAACTATTATTATTATTATTTCACATAATATTTTAAAAGGGCTGGAGTAGCATCGGACTGTTATCAATGCATGGCAGGAAACCAGCAATAAACTCCTAAATGTCGTAGAGTTCTTTTGCAAGTGTTTTGTCTTGTTTACATTGACGTGTCATCACCTTCACATCACCGCACATATTTGCGAAGGGCTATTGTATTTGTTAATCTGTTATATGTTTTACACAAGTTATTGCAAGGGTATGTTAATTTTAGAATACTTATGATTGTGCAAAGTGCAAGGAAGTAGTCCCACGCGGTGCACTCTGGAGGCAACCCTGGCGAGCACACCATGTTGGAATGTCAGTCATCTCGGATAGTTCAGAGATATCGGTCTCATACCGTACGGTTCCATGCCCAGGAAGCATTCATCGTTAGCTTTATTTACTTCTGAACCTTTTTATTATCTGCCTGGGACACCGCCTCTCACTTCCCCAGTGCTTGCATCGCCTGGGGAAGCATAATTACACACCTAATGTAACTCATGGGCTTCAGCAATTCTTGGACAATATTACACTACCTACCGGTACTTGGTTCGGTCAGTTATTTTGTAAGTGTTGCCTTCGGGGAATGTTCCAGTGTTACCTACTAAATATAACGTCAGGAATCGAGCGTTTTTATTGAGATAAGCTGCAAGGCATTTCAGTGTATGGGCCCTCATAATTTACCGCCAAGCTGCACGTGTGGAACATTCTTATCTTTGCAAGTATTTCAGTGACTAGAGTAGCATAGATGTGTGGATACCCTTAATAATCCACCGTGTAACACATGTACCATGCATCATTCAGTAGAGGAGTTTAGCCTTGAAGGATAGTTGCCTTGGCCATCGGTGACACGACCCAGGGAGAATAGTCTGCTCTACCACTTCACGGCACTAGGTATGGTAGTGCCTGGCGACCGGGTAAATCACCTCACACAATTCAACTAATTCCAAACAGATCCTATTCTCAACCTTTGAATTTTCCTAATTTTCATTCTGGTTCTTGAACCACTATCCATGAACCACACCTCACTGAACTTATATGCGGGTAGTGGCTTTGACGGCCGTCTGTAGTTGTACTGCAAAAAGCTACTAACCAACTATTCTGATGCAAACTAGTTATGCTTCCCCAGGCAATGTAAGCTCTGGTGAAGTGAGGGTGGTGTCCCAGGCGACGATGCAAATTAAAGTATATTGCAAGTTAAATGATAAATATAAATGAAAGTATGCCACCAGGGTATAGGAAAATGTGGGACACGTTCAAATAAAACCAACCCTATTCAATTCTACAAGCTTACCGACTTTACAACATGGCACGAGAGTGGGCTAGCACGCCACATGGGAACTACTTCCTGCATACATGCTCTTGCTCTCTGAGCTTACTTGCTGAAACATAGGAATGGACATAACATGGGTGATAATAACAACAAACAAGAATTACACCAAACAAACAGGAGACATTGAACACCAAAAATTAGACATGGATTCGCTGTCTTTATTCAACACATAATACCATTTGGCACAGCATGTGCCATAAACCTTTATTAAGGCACTTATGCCCTATACATTTGTGTATCACTCCGCGTGACGTAGTTCTGGCCAGTTATGCTACTCGTTGAGGGCACTGCACTAGTTTGTGTCGCACCCTTTGCAGATGATGTGTTTCGTTCCCCGCCTTAGGCCGTTTGTCATGTCGGTAATAATCAGCGCAGCACGCATGCGCACTCTATGTTTGATGGCCAGCGAGTTGTCATGAGTGCAGGTGTGGTGCACACAAGTGCAGCATAGGGCACGTACAGCTCAGTGCAAATTCGAGTAGTGCAACGTGCGTTTACCGCCCAGAGAGCGGGCGGCGCGATACGCAAGCACATGTGACTGCATCAAAACGGCTATGAAATATTTTGCGGGAATATTTCTTGACGCATGATGAGGCCATGTGACCAGTAAATAAATTAAAAGATGCCCAGTGTTGTTGTGTTTCATAAATGTTTATTTTTGACGTGCGGCGAGCTGAACATTGGGGAATGAAGTATGATGGGTAGGAAATGCAATTTGCCAAGGTTAAGGGCGCCAGCCCGTGCAAGCACCAAGTTATACTTGCTACTCTCACCTCCTTTTGGGTCGTAATGTCCGACGACCGTTGACCTACCCCCATATCCACGGTTTGATGGCTATCGTTTGAAAAAACATTTCAGACTCCAAATCGTCTTGTCTAGTCAAGGATTTCGGCCCCCGTGGTACGCCAGCTCACTCCCTAAGGGTTATTTTTGGCTATCCAATGCCATTATTAAAAACACGTGGCCAATGTATGGTTACGAGAAAAGGTTAAGTAACTGACAAGTGATTAATCATAATAAAACATTGGACTCTCACCTGTACGTATTTATTCCAAGTTCTTCCCCATTGGGGCAGTGAAGAATATATACAGTCATTTTAGCCAGGCGGGCTCTTATACAGACAAAATGGCCATAGGGTCTATGAGCTGAAGTTGCATAGTACGCCTCTGCGTATAAAAGAAAAGCCGAGGGCGAGAGACCATGTACTCCGGGCGGGCAATAAACGAGAAGTTTCGGCAGACTAACGTTCATTAAGCAGAATTACATTGTGATTAACAAACAAAGATGAAGTGGCCAGAGTACTGCGGCGTTGTAGTACCATCACGAGATCTCAGACGCTACTACTGTCCGTTAGGCGTGGGGAGCACTCACTGGCCCACGCTCCTGCCCAAACCTCATGTTTTATTTAGTTTTAATGACTTTAGTGATTCACATTCATTGAATTACCATGGCAGGTGGCATTTGCGCCGTCTATAATTGCTTCAGTTACACTATTACTTCTGCAAAATCTATTCCATTTTCAGATTTGCTTTTTCACTAACAAACATCTTTGTAATATTTCTGTGTGTTATTTCCAGCACATACAACACATGAAACACTAGTTTCCAAAGATTGACATTCATGTTCTGGTATAAACACTTTACTAAAAACAAACTTATTTTAAAAAGGTGGGGGGGGGGGGGTGCGGGCAGTCACCAACTTGCCACAACCCTTCCCCCCTTCGCCCACTCAATAAAAACATGCCTAGAACCAAACACTGGACAGTTAAACAAAAATACATGGCATTTAATATGTCCTTGATTTAAAAAAAGGGCATTGATAAATATTTAGGATTAATTATCCCTTGCTGTTTGGACTACAAAGTCGTGTGGATCACACACACACAATCAGCGCAATACCGGCTTTCAAGAAGCTAATTTTCAAAAATGTTTTTCTGCGTAGGAACTAAACGTATTTGTTCATTTAAATTTTCGATACTCGTACGCTGTAGATGCGCATTAGATTGGAATTTAGCTAGAAATACTACTCATACTTGCTAAAGCAACAAATTTGGTTTTATCACTTTGTATTTTTGCAATGAGGAAGGTCACTAATGTTGTCTTTAAAACATAATTCTTAAACAAAAATTTTCCAATACAATAGTATTAATACGGGATAAATGTTATGAAACAGTATGTCAAAAACGCATGTGTCTTGTAGGTTAGGTATTAGGCCTAGTGAGTAAAAACAAGCATATATTTTTTATGTATTTCTGTAGCATATACACATGTACAAAAACTAACAAAAAAAAAATCATGTTTAATCACGGCGTGTTTCACATCTTCAGAAGCGTTCCGAACATTACAAGATAAATTTTCAAGTTATTATTGTTAACATTGTAGATTTCACTTGTTATTCGAGATTTTCGGCATTAAATACCACCTTTTTTTTTTTTTTTTTTTTTTACTGAACACGTATTAGACACCTGTACTACAATATAAAATAAAAAAGGAAAATGTTCCAAACAAAATACTTTGTAGGAATACTATATTTCGCACACAGATGTATTGGTTATGTCCACTGTGCGTATACACAGATTCAAAGTTTGCGGTTGTTTGCCACCTCAAGCCACTAGGTTCGCTGCTGCAGCTGTTCACATGCTCGCCCATGTTGTTCGTATACAGCTATCCGGTATTAGTCTCTATTGTATTTGATTAAAACACAAGGCACAATACTGCCAACTGGCGAATATGCATTCCAATAGAATGAAACACAATTAACATAGGTATTATCCCAGGGCATATTTAGCATAATTAACAAGCTACATAAGAGTCACTTTATGTTCTTTCTATTGTTCTCGACACCCTCCCTCAATTGAACGAACAAATTCCCATAAAGCACATTGGGTTTATACAATCCTCTAATACAAAAAAATTACTCTAGTCCCATATGTTTCCGAAGACTCTCAAAATTTGGCCTATGTGAAAATATCTGCGATCTGATCTTCACTTGATACATAGCACAAGGCTACAGTCCCACCACTAACTTTCTCTCTAACGAAGTGATGCCGAACAGCCACATGTTTCAGTCGCTTGTTCTCAACATTGGATGCAATTCTGATGGCAGATTGATTATCTTCAAAAATAGTTATAGGATTCTCACACTGCTGAAACACATTCAACGCTTGAAACGGTTTCTTCAGCCAGCAAACTTCAGATACCGCAGCACTCAAAGCAATGTATTCAGCTTCCGTCGATGACAGTGCCACAGAAGTCTGCTTCTTAGACGACCATACCAGAGTTGATTTTCCCAACTGGAACAAATATCCGGCTGTTGACTTTCTATCTTCGAGATCTCCGGCCCAGTCCGCATCCACGTAGCCTTGTAACTGAATTTGCCCCTTCGTGTACACCATGCTCAACTCAACTGTTCCCTTGATGTAACAAAGTATTCTCTTGAGTGCTGTCATCAACTCATCACTGGTCCGATCTTGATATTGACTCAGGAATGTTACTGCCCAACAAATATCCAGTCTTGTACCTGACACTGCGTACATTAAACATCCGATGAGTTGTCGACACTGCTGCTCTAGGTTTTTATTACGCCTCTCAACATGATGAAGATTGACCTTTCCAATTGGATCAATCTGTGTGGAGACTAACTTACAGTCCGTCATCCCAAACTTCCGCAAGACACTTCCAAGGTATGAGGTCTGATTCAGGGTGGTTTCTTCAGTAGATAGATCATGTTCAATCATAATTCCCAGATATGTAGAAGCGTTTCCCAAATCCTTCATTCTGAAGTACAAGCCAATTTCATCTTGATTGTTTTTATATCACTTTCTTCTGTACCTACTATTAGTGGGTCATCCACATACAGTAGAACATAGAGACCACGGGATTAATTTCCCTTGAAATACAAGCAGAAGTCACTTGTTGACCTGGTGAATCGTTCCTTCTTCATAACTTCATTGAATTTTGTGTGCCAATATTTTGGTGACGACTTTAAGCCATACAAGGATTTATTTCATTTGAGTTCAATGTTTTCTCCTTCCACTTCCATTCCTTCAGGCACTGAAAGAAACACAGTTTCATCAATGTCTCCATAAAGAAAAGCTGCTGTCACATCCACTTGATGAATGGGCATGAATCTCTTATTTGCCACCGTTACAAATACCCGCACTGTTGAAAGTCTGGCAACATGCTCGTATGTCTCAGATGAAGCAAAGGATCCCTGTTGCTGAAACCCTCTGGCAACAAGTCTGCCTTTATACACTGTTGGATTAGTCTTATCACCTCTTTTTGCTTTGAATACCCATTTCGTCTCTACTAAGCTAACGTCTACAAGCCCTTCCGCTTCCAACCATGTATTTTCTTCTTTTAAATTTTCCAATTCTTGATTCACTGCCTTTCTCCATTTTCCTGAGTTTTCACTTGTCATGGCCTCTTCGAATGTGGCAGGATCATTAGGTTTGATAACGCACAGGAAATTAAAATCACAGTCAAACCTTTTTGGTTTTCTTAAGCTGTCTCTATCTCTCGAACACCTGATATCAACAAAGCCCTTTTCATTGACTCTCTTGTACTCCTCCGGTTTAATGTTTCCAGCCTAATTTTATTCCTGTGTTAACACACTTGGTCTGGCTGTATTAACATTTGACTCTTCTTCATTGGGGTTAGGAAACTCTAAGAAGTCTTCTTTTTCACCATCCTCTTAATCCTCACATGTATCCCTCGTATCACTTTCCATATTGCTTGGATATCCAATGCTTCTTTGCAATGCTTCTCCACGGTCCCTTTTCTGAGTGAATTTTACATTGCAGCTCACCATCACCTTGTTTTCATTTGGTAGGAAGATACGAAATCCTTTTGATGTTTCGTTGTAGCCAATACATATGCATTTCTTTGATTTTACATCTTATTTCTTACGCGTCTGATCTGCAACATGAACATATGCTTCTAATCCAAACACTTTCAACAATGTTATGTCGCAATCCTTTCCCGCCCACAATTTATACAATGTTTTGCTTTCGACTGTACTGGTGTCTGTTCTATTTATCACATAGACTGCTGTGTTTGCAGCTTCAGCCCAAAACTTTTTTTCTAAGACCTTAGCTCTCATGTTTCTGGCCGCCACCACCTATTGTGTGCATCTCCTGTTCTATCCTACCAGACTGTTCTGGACAATACGGCACACTTCATTCATGTACAACGCCTAATCCATGTCACTGTTAACAAACTCTGTCCCACAATCTGTACAAAGTGTTTTGAACATCTCACCCCTCGATTCTAAAAACCACACTGTAAATACCTTGAATTTTTCTTTGACATCACTTTTGTGTTTAAAAAAAAAAAGACAAAATGAAAGTGAGCGTAATCGTTCTTCAGCAGCAAAAAATATTTAGAGCCACCTATAGATGAAGGAGTTTCCATGGGACCGCACAAGTCAGCATGTATTATTTCCCCACTTCTTAAAGATTTTGTGTTACTAGTTTTGAAAGAACTTCTTGTTTGCTTACTTACAATGCAAGGTTTACAAAACACCTCGGGTCCACCAGTCATCCTCTGACCATACGAATTCAATACACCTTTTACCTGTTGTAGGATTTCTGGTGAGCCATTCTTTCATTCCAAGAGAGAAGGTCTTGTTTTTCCACCCACAAAGGCAACAGCTAATTCATGTGGACTAAATTTCATTTTATATAAGCTTACTGCACATTCTGCAATGGCTGAAATTTTTCCTTTACTATTTAGAATTTTTGAGACACGATTGTTTGAAACCATAGTACAGCCTTTGTCAAGTGCAGATCCTACTGAAAAAAAGGTTTATTTTCATTTCTGGCACAAACAGTACATTTTGCAGTATGATTTTTGAGGGACCCTCACAAGTATCTGACAATAACCCAACAATACCAATGCCTTCAGCTTTCAAAACTCTTCCATCTCCAAATTTTAGCAGCCTGTTTGTATTCAAAATATGATACGACGAGAAAAGTTCCTTTCGGCAACACAGACGTTCTGAAGCGCCAGTATTCAGAAACCAAGTATAATCATTGCATGTATCACCGATCAAGGCTAGTGTCAAGACAGTGAATGCTTCCTCATCTCTATTTACATTTGTACTTTCTGATTTTTGTCTCTTCCTTTTGAATTGATAACAGTCCCTTTTGATGTGTCCTAATTTATTACAAAAATGGCAGCGAATAGAATTTTTCCCTAGACCCAATCTGAAACATTGGGCCTTAAGATGGGCCAGTTTTCCCACATCCAAGACATTTTTTTATGGGATTAAATTTTCTTGCAGCAGCAAATGCTGTTGAGTCCTCTTCTTTTGCTGACAGAACTCTCTCCTCTTCCATTAACAATCTAGCAATCAAATTTCCCATGGTCCGCCCATCCACCGGAACCGAGTCCCAGGCACTAACAAAATATGCGTAAATTGATGGCAAGGCCATAAGGATTTTGGTTATAATCATAGTTTCCGACAGTTTGTCACCTAGCTGTTTTAAGTTGCTGACAGTATCTTTGACTCTGGACAAAAACTCAAGACATACTTTCACATGGCAAAAATTGCAAATTAAAGAACTTCTGTTGTAGCAAGTGTACCGAAAGCTCAGATCTTCTTTCAAACACTGTCACCAGTTTCTTCCAAATTTCTTCAGCACTTTCACATGTTAAAACACGGGTAATTAGTTCTTCGTCCAATTGTGTAACCATTAGATCTTGAGCTAGGAAATCTTTCTGTTGCCATTCCTTTAATGTTCTTTCATAGTCATCACTTCCCGGTTCTGGCTTCACCCATTTAACATTTACCACACCATAAACACCTTTTGCCCTTAATGTAACTCCAGTCTGGAATTTCCATGTTTTCCAATTACTTTCAGAACTTGACTATCACATTTCCTTCCATTTTGTTCATAATTACGTAAATTTGGCCCTGACAAGAAAAAAACGTAATTTATATTAAGGTACAAAAAATTTTCACTTCAATTTAACATTTTCCGTGTCCTGGGCCCATAAGCTGTTGTAAAATAATCACTTTGTTCATTTTCCTATCTATTTAATATACTCAAAAACTTGAAACAGCTCATTTACCAACAAAGAATACAATCTGAGTTGCACACAGCAACAACCAACTTATATCTGGCCGCCATGACACATCATCTAAAAATTACTGACCAGCATACAACATTAAAACACAAGGCACAATACTGCCAACTGGCAAATATGAATTACAATAGAATGAAACACAATTAACATAGGTATTATCCCAGGGCATATTTGACATAATTAACAAGCTACATAAGAGTCACTTTATATTCTTTCAATTTTTCTCAACAAAATTAAATTTTGCCACAAATGAAACGTGTAAACAAAAACTGAAAATGAACATAACATTGTATTTAATTGGAAAGAGACGTATGAGGTGTAATATTTTCTTATAGCATGCTCTTTAATTTACTTTGTGTGATAACATAACGTGATGTACGTTGTGACATACTTTGTATATGAATGTATAACCATGTAATCAATTATTTTCCTTGCAAGGGATGGAATCGCAGTTCAGCCATTGGACATTCATATAGATTTCGATTTGGGAAATCTTTCCCAAACCGAGGGGATTAATGTATCGTTGCAATATATAATAATTAATATATTCGAGAATTATTTAAATTTTCTATATTTAAGTAAAGGATAGTAACCGATTTAATACTTAAAAGTTCACAGTAGTGATAATTTGTTTGTATTTTATATATTTATGTTTTTTCCAAATTTATTAGTTTATTATCCTAATTTCATCATTAGTAACACACATCAACAGACGTCATAGGATGACATAGCATCCTTTCCATTTCATTGGGTTAGTAAACTAGATACATAACAGTCGCATTGCATGACATGATGAAATACGGAAAAAAAAAAAGAGGCCACCCTTAGCTGATGTGACCAACCACTCGAAAACAATACTTTGATTTATAGAGCCACAGTCAGAGTTCATAGGGTATTTTTAGACATTTCCGCACCATGTGAGGCCACGATTGGACCACGTTTTGATCATGAGACTTTCAATTGATATATAAGGGAAGCACGATCTTTCTCAGGCATCACAGTAATAATAATAATAATACAGTTTGTCAGTAATCAGTTGAACAGTCTGCACAAATGATCACATGACTTGCACTGGCAAGTTTTTGGGACTTCAACCTTCTTTTGCATTTCGGACATTTCTAAAATATACTAAACTTATTTTCTGTTGGTGTGAGGAGTCAGTAGGACATTGGGAGAGAAAAGTTGTTATTCTCTCCCGTCTTCGTAATTAACGATTCTCAAAGTGAGAAGTTCTGATTTGTAAACTTGAAGAGGCTGCCATTCTGTCTCTTGGTTTTTTTGTCAGCTGCAAGTGTCAGTTGTTTTTGAAGGGACAACACTAAATCTCCAGTGAACATTTGACGTCATAGTTTACTTATTTTCTGTTGGCACTCCTGTTAACAAACTTTATATTTTTTTGTCAGTACTTTATGCTGTCATCTGAGCTAGTTTCTAGCTAATGTTTGCTGTGGACTCCAGCGAGTATCGTACAGTAACCATTACAGCCTCTAGCAGACTCACTCGGAACTGCTGTGGACTTGAAATTGATGTACTGCTGCTATGTAGTAAACTCTGCATCTTCAGTTGTGTTAAACGGGCCCCACGGCTGGACAGCCATAAATGTATGTAACATTACTTCTCAGGCATGTTTAAAATCCTTGCCCCACGTTGGGTGCCATAAATGTAACGCGTTAGTTGTTAGAATATGACACCTGGGTATCACAGCCCGGGTTCACATATAAGTAGAATCACGAGACAAAAGTGCCACGTTGAAATAACTTCTAGAACAAAAGTGCTTACGAATGGTGTATAGGACTTCTATCTATGAAGCTGACAAAAACTCACTAAGACTTCAAAAACACAAGCATATTACTGATAAACACTCTAATGCGCCACAAACTTCAAACACTGATAAGGTATTCCCGTTTCACGAGGGCAGCAATTAAAAAATTACATTAACTGGCAAAAGAAAAAGGAAGTTAACAAAATATCCTATTTAACTTAATTATAATAATAAATAACTTGGAGCGTTACAATCTGAAGACATAGGCAGTCGTTACACGAGTGCCGACACATTTCAGCTAAATACATTCGGTAGCCATATCTGAACAAGTTTGAAAACAGAACGTGTTTTCACGGTTACACACAAAATGGAAATTCTAACCTCAACAAATATGAACTTAAAATGTATATTTAACTATAATAGCCTCCAACATTTATCACTATTGATCTTTTTAATTGCAATGGCATAATGGGTGGGTATTAGTACATTCACCTTAAACTTAAGTTGATTCATCAAGTGTAGGAATACCCGCAAATTTCAGCAATATTTATTACACTGCTTGTTTACTTCGAAGCAGCCAGTAGGAGCACAGCAGAGTAGAGAAGTCGTTCGAAATGACTTGAGAAAACTGTTCACTTTGAACGAGAAACAACTGCGATAAGAACTCGTTCGAAGGTAATGTAACCTTTTTAATAGCTGAACTTGTTTTAATGATTCAAGTTCTGCATCCAATGTAATCTCGACCATATTCATGTAGAACTCATCAAATTTATATAAAGACAACGAGCAACAAAGTTTTAAATTTTTGTGGACTCATTTGATTTTGAATATTTGATACTGTACTGTATTATGCAGCAGCGAATTGTGAAGGGATAAACAGACCCAATGGAACATTGCTGTGACTTGGGAACAATTACTTCAAAACAACAAAAACATAACAAATTATTGACAACTACTTTATAAACAACACTGCAGCTGTACTTATTTATTTCCAAGAAGTAATTTCTTCTGTTTCTCCTGTCTGGATATACATATAAGATTTCCATCCATGTACGTTTCACATTCTGAATCTCAATTAAAGGCTGTTCATGATAAAGTGAGCACTTTTGAACTCAACCTTAGCAAAAAGTCACTGCATACATTTTAACAGGCATCCTTAGTGATATGCGCCCAGTAACGTTGGTAATGGTGGATGGAAGTAGTTCCGTATCATAATGTAGAATAAAAAGTGTTAGACAACCATTTCTGATACCTAACTTAAATTATTTCTTTCATTTTCTTTTTTTTTGTCTAGAAGTGTAAAAAAGAGCAGATTCGTAAAACATTTAGTTTTGTAATAATTTCACATTTTCACTTGATCGACAGATGAATAAAATGATGAAGCCCATGGCACTGTTAATTTTAAGTAAGACGGAAGAATACACAACGTATATACAAGTAGATCTTAAGCAGGGCTTTCAAAAGTGCTCAGTTTACCGTGAACAGCCTATATAACACAGTGACACATTAGCTCGTAAATGGGCAAAAAAAACTGATCTGTGGGGAAGGTGGAGTGAGAATGTAGATAAAAAAAATGTCCCTTGACAATTTTTAAGAAACTATGCCAAACAAGAGCTGCCATTCCCCTTAAACAAGAAGCAGCGTGCAACCTATATAACAGAGAAACTTCTTGCAGTTTGGGACCACATTCTAAAATGAATAACAAACAACCTTGTTATGTTACAATTTGTTTTTCTTGAAGTACAAATTGTGTTTTTCAAAGGTGGCTGGCTGGTCACGTAAGTGGCGCTGTGAAAATAAATTTCATTCAACAGAAGTTAATGAATAAAAATACAGGATAAAAAGACAAAATATGTATAGACAACAGAACACAAGAGAAATTCATTAATGATTAACTGGGCATAATTAGCAGAGTAGAGGAAGCCTAAAAACAATAGTATGAAATGTTCACAAATCACTATTATTGGATGTTCCAGCATTACAAACAATGCTTTCAAAATACACAATTCATTTCTTCATCCTTGTTAGTATCCAGTTGATTAAGGGCCAAACTGGAATTGGAGTTAAATACTTTTTTTTTTTATTCGGAAGCGTATGGGAGCTGCAGGAAGTTCCCAACCTCCCAACCGTGGCCTCTCCATCCATGAACTTGATATATCACGTATTACAGAACATATTATTCAGTTATATAGTCCGTTCATGGTAAAGTGAGCACTTTTTCATACCCTTTCCTTTGGAATAATAACCAATAATATATTTTATTGTGGCCTCAGTTGTTAACTTTTGAGTCCCGTGAATGATATAAACTGTGTTTATTACCTACATGGCAATATACATATTTCAAAATGTGGTAGGACAAAAAATGATTGATAGGAAAAAAGGAACTATGCCATCAAAAGTGCTCACTTTACAGTGAACAGCCCATATTTGATAACACTTCTGAATGGATCAGCTAGTGCCTACACCCAGAAGTCTGATGTTCACTTTTGAGAAGTTGGTTTCAGTGGTCAAGCATGTGCATGAAAATTCTTAACAATATTACAGACAAAATCGAAATGTGTTGGATTATAAATTTCAGGAAGAAATTTCGCCATCAGATTTTCTTTGTCAAATTATGATCCTTTACTCCAAAATGAGAACAATTCTTAAATTATGCTATATGTTATCCCACATATGTTAAAAAATATAACAGTGAGTCAACACTTCGGAACAAAAAAATTTATAACTTGATACACAGACACTTGACTAGCAAAATTAAATAGTATTAATTTAATTAAATTTCTAATTTTTTAAATATCAATAATTTTTTTGCAACTTACATTTACATTCATTCATAGAAACTGAAATGGCACCCACAGTAACAATTGATTCCACATAAAGTAACAATAATAACATATATACTACAGCAGTATACAAAATCAGAAATAAGCCATCTCAAACACATGTAACCACACACTTCCATCAACGCTCAAGTTCTGATGCTATTATACTAGCAGTAGTAGTGTTGAATAATGTCTCGTCAGTTTACGTCCTCTGCACCTGTATGTGGAACTTGCAAGCAGGCATTGTTTGAACTTCAGCCGTCACCATGCAGTTGATTCCGAGGTTGGAAAGCGCACCACGAATCAGGCCACACGTGAATGCGACATACTGCAAGAGAAAAGGTGCGAGATTTTTCAATTATAATAAATTATTCTATCTACATAGATCACTGGTAGCACATCACAGCTGTTGTCTCTACAACACGTGCATGTGTGCGTAGAGTGGAGACGTTTTAGCAGCACTTAACGTTGTCTTAAGAGCAGATGAGGGTGAAAGGAGGTGGATATGGAGCAACGCCAGAATGCAAGGGCACTGAAAACAGGAGACCTCCTGAAAACTTGCTAACCAGCAGGATCATCCAGCACGGTTCCTACATGTGAACATCTGAGAATGACCTGACCGGGAATCTAATCCAGTTTCATCTTGGTAGAAGGCCAGCATTTTGAACACTAAATGTATGTGTATGCTTGCATGCATTGTGCATGTAAGCAGATGTGCACATGCATGTCCATGTGTGCACACGTGCATGCGTGTGTGACCAAATTTAGGCATTACATAACGGGTGAGGTTTTCAGCACTGATGAGGTAAAGTGTATATGGAGCAGCGATGAAATGCAATGGTGGGGGGAAATAAAAGTGTCCTACAAGAACTCAAAGTGCCCTAAACTTTTCTTACATGTAAACATCCGGGAGCAAACTGACCAGGAATTGAACCTGGTTCATCATTATGAGAGGCCAATGGTCTGACACACAGCACAATGGCTTCCTATTTTTCAAGTTTCTTGTAAATTGCAAGTAGACTCCATTCACTGTTACTTCCAACTTTTCTGAAACTCTGCCAAGTTTTATTTCCAGGATATTCCTCCACCTCATATAAACGAAGCATAAATAAATTATACCAGAAGGCCAACTCACCACATTCATATGCATTCAGTGTAATACTATTTTGCATAAGAACTATTTCTTACTAGGCATTACGAACACACCCATTTTCTCTCTGTATTTTTAAATATTAGCTTTAAACAAAATATTACAAAGTATAGTTAAAATATAAGTTGACACATGCATAACTGAGGTAAAGGTCTATACCTTGTCCTTATTTACCTAAAACTTGGACCAACGAATGGAGAGTTTAAACCAAACTTGGCAATATAGGTTTTACAAAAGGAATGTTTAGTCACAGTCACTTGGATAGTTTTATATTGCGATACCAGTATCACAAGGTTCATAGGGGATAAGAAGGGACCATAATGTAAGTCAGATACCCGGCCAGTATACAAGACATGTCTGGCCTGCCTTGTAGGCATAAAAACCAAACCTACTGTCGCAACCCATCTCACAGGGGAGGAAAATTCCTCCTCTGTGGCTGGCTCAGCAGCTCGGCAGGTGGTTGGCCTGCAACTGGTTATGTAAGGCTTGTAGGCTGCAGAGTACTCTAGCTCTATTGGGGGTTGTCGGTGGTTGCAAAGGGGAGAATTGGGTTTGCACAAACAATAGAGCCTCTCAAGAATGGCTCTAAATAGGAAGAGGAGTTTTACTAATGGAGAAACAATGGGGTTGGTATTTCAGTGGTTTGAACTTTGGCCTGCACATTAGTAAGAGAGTTGGCACGTGGTATTACCTTTGGAGGAGTAGATAGCCTTTTTCAATTGTCTCTATGCCCCTGATTTCTGGGAGTATGGCATGAGGAAAAGGATATAACAATTTCGCAGAAGATAAGTTGGCGACTCCTTCCCTGCTGTGTATGGCTGTGCACTAAGTCTTGAAACGAGCGGCACCCAGTTGTGCCTTTCGTCTGACCCCAAAACAAGCGATGGACAGAACGCAGATATGCACACTGATTCCTGACTGAGCACCAGGTGTGTTACCCACAGAAGGTTGATAAGTCTAAGCAATTTCAGCCCCTTTCCGGCTCCAAAAGAAGCGGTGGCGGAGTATGGAATCACCTAGCTTACTCAATTCACATGATGGAGGAGTACCTTGAGTTTTGGACTCAGCCGAACTCCACCACTTTGGCAGAGCTAGAGTGGCCTCTTAATGTGTGGGTATTTAGTTTTGTGCTTTTTAGTATTCTGGCTTGACCTCTGTCTGGTTCGTTTATGTAGGACTTCCAGTACTTCAAGAAAAACACACTAAGGAGAATAGAATGAATTCATGTGTTATAATTATGTAAGTTATATTAACACAGTGGCCCCGTACTACTTCCTAAGTTAATTAGAAATGCAAAGGAAGTTTTAAACCTAACGTAACAACATGATGAAGGAGATTTGGGAAAAAACTAGTGAATGTAAAGACAATTATTTCTGATTGATGCGGCTAATAACCAGCAGCATTAAGCCCACGACGACGCTCACCACTCACGAGGCACGTACGCAAAGTTAAGTGTTTAAAAATCTATGTTAAAATTAATTGCACAATATTTGGTTATGAATTCAAAATGTACGCTGTGCAAAGATTAAGAACATTACTATTTTGGCGTGAACGCTGTCATAAAGAGACAATCAAATGATACAGAAAATTAATAAGAAAAATCTAAAATGTAAAACCATATTTAACATTACTTTTGTGCTATTTATTTTCAAATATAAAAAGTTTTACTCTGGGTGCATAGCACTTCCGCTTATGTGAACCCCGTAGGCAGCCACGGTACGTCCGTGAGACGCTGGAATCGGCACAGTCGTTGTAGGAGGTCTGGCGAGGTAAGATGCTGTCACGTACACACTTCAAACTTTTTGCACTGATGTAGATTACCATAGCTCACTCTTAGTATACCAATTAACCTTTGCTTGCATGTGTTTTGCCCGATATTTTCCCCAGCATTATGATTCTGCTTAACTGAATAATTTGTGCTCTTGTGGCTTTATGAAATATAAACGAGGAGAAGGGAGGAAAGATGCTGGAGAGGCCACGCAGCCCGTGCAACTTGAATCAGGCACCATCCGCCTATGTTAAAGGCGTTTCATTGTAATTTCTGTATTATTGCTGTATGCAATTTTAAGGGCTTTAGTGTGTAGATATTTAAGGGAATTTTTCATGTTTAATTGTTTTACAGCCACATAACTTGCGACCACGTGGTTAACAGTCGCCAAGTCAATGTCCGCTCCATCCATGCGCTTTGAGAGTTTATTTGTGTAATATCATGTGCGCCATAATTTATTTCAGGGTTCTATGTAATTTGTATTCAGGGTTCTGTGTATGTTTGACCACGTGGTCATTTCAATGTCTGATTTTCTTGCCATCCGGCATGGTACAAACCCAAAACAAATTTAATATGCAGAAGAGCACCACGTGCTCCGCTGCAACCCTTTTCCAGCGGCACCCACGCCATCTAACTTTACTTTCACACGCATGCGTGTTTCTTGTGACCATTCATGTCGTACCCTATCATTTTTCAAGTGTATTTGTTTGATTCTGTGTAATTTGTACGGTGACATTATTTCCGTCTTAGCTGACTACGTGAATAGGCAGTCACCTCACTAACCACGTGCGGCAAGACGAGCCCCGACGAGTCCGCATTAGTGAAGCCAAATAATCACACGTGTTTGTTCAGCTTGTTAATTTTATTATTCTCTGTGCCCTATCTTCAGGGAAAAACGTCAGTCCACCCTAGCGGCTGTCAACCCCTTCCCTTGTGAAGATTGTGTTTTCGAAAACCCAGAGAAGTTTTCCATCTAGGAGTGCGCTAGATTAATTGCTGGCTGAGGAGCACCCAAACAGAGTTAGCTAGACACGTTCGAGTGTAATTCATAAAATAAACTCCAGGCATGTTTTCTTTGTAGTGACAGCCACCTCTTGCCATTGTTTTATAAAAGTTTAGTAATGTTGTTTCGTGATGCAAAGTGTTTCGTAAGTACGCTCGGGTGAGACGGACACACAGAACCCACAGCATCCCTGAGAACCCCGAGTCTCAATAGTGCAGTGACTGGGAATCACAACTGGCGCTCACCTACAGTAAGTTATTGTGTCACCCTTCGTCTCCTGGCCCACCCGACGACATCACGGTTAAAAGCAAAGTTACACATTAGTTAACATATTTGATGACGCCTAACTAATATGGGATGTTCTGAAGAAACTCTAGGGTTGGACGTCTACCAGAAGAGCATTGACATCAATGGCCAGCACCATCCGGAGTGGTAGGGGTGGTCCTGAAGTGACTTTGTTGTGACCTTATCAGGATCTGAGGTAGGCACCGGGAGAGAGGGGGGGGGGGGGTTAAGGATAAAGTGAAGTCTTCAGAAGCCTCTGGTAGTGTGTCCAGTCTCCCAGAAGCTGCTGGAGGCTCTGTGATGGTGGTAGATGGTAGTTCAGCAGTTGCTGAAGAAGTGTCGAGGTTCTGGTCGGAGAGGTCTTCCTACTGGTCGAGATTCCGGCCCCAAGAGAGACCGTGGAATCTCCGGCATTACCAGTGGTCACATATCCCAACGGTTACCTCCGGCCCTAAGGAGAGTGTTGGAGGAGCTGAGACTGAAGAGCATTGGCCATGCCAGTCCTTTTATGCATATCTCTCAAGGGTGTTCGGAGGCGAGTCTGGGTGAACAGTAAAAGCTAGGATCACGTGTCTGTAGTATCTTTTGACTGCACCAATGTACCCTGTAGGTATGTAGTACTGCTTAAGATTACGTGACCTGCTCTGTTATGAACAATGCGTTCAAAGATATGGCAAAGTCGTAAAGCAGAGTGTGCATCCTAAATGCACAAGAATGCATCATGTGTCAAAGTAAAAGTTAAATCTATAGAAAAATAAGTTACTTTTACGTTCACAAATATAAAAATGCTTGTGATACACAATGTATTTAGGAAACAACCAAACATATCATACTTGGAGTGATTTTTTCAAAGGTTTGAGGAAAAAGTGTGAAGGAAGCATGAATAGACTATATCAAATTACATTAAAAAAGTAGACAGAATGCCCAAGTACTCACAGGGTGGTGCTCGTGAATAAGCACACCCAGACAAAAGTTGAACACATTTTCCACACGGATGTGCGGTCATACAATGTTTTGCTGGCTATGCCAACTTCAACCCTGGCAGCGGGTAGTGCAAAACTTGCTGCCTAATACAGCTGGCCTAGCCAGCGAAATGTTGCACGACCGCGCATCCACAAGGACCGCCCTGCGAGTACTTCTGCATTCTGTGTACTTTTCATAACGTAATCGGTAGAACAGCAGCTTATTCCAACCCCATTACAAGCATCTAGAGTGGAGCAACGTATGAAAAACGCAGACACAACCATTTTCATTAAACAACTTTCCAAAAGAATGAACAAAAACTTGAAAGTTATGTTGGTTCACTAATAAAACAATGTTGCTGGTGATCTCTTCTTTAAAAGCTGCACAAATTAATACCAACAGTTTTAATTAAGACAACGGGGTGATGGGAACTGCTAGGAAATTGAATGGCTCAGATTACTTGGTTTGGCAAAACAATGATACTGGCGCTACAGTCAATTTGCAGTTTCTTCACACTTTCCGAGTCAAACCTTTGAAAAACCCCCCAATGTATGACATGCTTGGTTGTTTCCTACATATAGCATATATCACAAAAATTTCATACTTGTGTTAACATAAAAATACCTTACGCTTGGTTAAATTAACCTTTTAATTTTATTTTAGCTATAAATTATAATATTAAATTCATAATTAATATGAATAATAAAATAATCAACACACCTATTTATTATTATTATTTCTAATTAGTAAGAAATAGTTCTTATGCTAAATATTATTACACAATGTGCACAAATGCAGTGTGTTGTCCCTTTGGTGAAATTTTCTAGACCTAGACAAGATTTGTTTGAATGGCGAATGAATATCCTGGAAATAGTACTTTAGCAGGGTTTTAGAAACGTTAGAAGTAACCATAACTCGTCTATAGGAGAAGTGACAGGAGTGATGACAAGCCAAATCTTAAAATTGAAACTAATTATGAAACAGTTTTTCCATCAGTATTGATGCTGAAAACATTATGAACATAACGGATGTTTCAAACCATCACATGTTTGGTTTTTACATGTGGCCATTGTGAACCTTTCAAGCATATCACGTAATGCAAGTTGATACAGAAGATACTATACACAATACAGAAAGTTTGGAAGTCTCAAATTTTACGGAGCAGATAATCTTTTCACCCAACAACAAATTGTTTGTAAATGAGGTGTCTAAAATCATATACTTACAAACATAATTTTCAGTCTTTAAAAACAGACCTCGTGCACCCTACTTTCATTAGAGCTAAAATATTCTTTTATCAGTTTAAGGAAAACTAAATTAAGCCTAAGGATTTTTTCTTCACAAATATCAAAATGAATGGAAGCAGTCTGGCTGTTACCCTGGGAGCCTTATCCAAGTACTGTCGACCCGCCGACAGTCTCGTCAGAAAACGAAATGCATTATCTTGAAGAACGTATACACCCTGGTGGTTGGTTCTCAAATTGTCAATCTGTTTTTTGTTGATGGACGACCAAAAATCAGTGCAGATGAACTTCATTGTTTCCAATTCATCTTTAAACCGTGGCCACTCTTTGGTCAACCTAGAAAAAGCCCAAAAGCACATCAGTTAACAAAGAGCACGGGACACACTACATGGCAGCATTACAAAATTAATAATAAATTATTAAATGAAAAATTAATTTTTGGACATGTGCCTTTGCAGTGGAACGTCACCAATGAAATTGTTTTCTTAGTGAACCAATAACGTTTCAGGAACTGGTATCAGTCCCACTCTTCAGGCAAAGTGAATGATAGCTGGAAAAACTGAGTTTTATATAGAATTTGACTCCCATTCAGACACAGCCAATGATGATCAAGCACTTCCCTGATTGGTTGCACACCTAATAGTACATGTTAGAGGCTGTTGTCTTCATGTGATGGCTTTCACATTAATTTTGTTATGGAATTTTGTTTCTTTTTTGATGGTAGCCACATGTTTCTGAATTCTATACGCTGTTAACTAAATACATTCCTGTTGCTTACAATAAAGGCTGATTATTTAATTTTTAATTTAATCAAGTGTGATCCTGTGTTTTTATTGACGACATATATGTGAAGTGGCAAAGGTCCAAAGTAATTTGTCGTTAATTTTATTTTAATCACTTACTCCCATATCAACTACCATTCATTTAATAATTATAAAGTTGAGCTGAGAGAGATTTGAGTGGCTCTTAATAATGAGGTCTTAGGAGCGGATGAGGATGAAATGAGTTGAGAATGGAGCAGCACCAGAATGCAAGAGCTGGGGAAATGGAAGATCCCTGAGAAAGCCCATGGACGAGTGGCATCATCTGGCACAATTCATAATAATAAAGGAAATACAATATGTAATCCTCACCTATTATATTGTTTCCTTAGTATTCACATTGTAGTGACCTCAAACTGAATTACTGCTAATATTTTGCTTGTATGAGAATGGTTAAAGTTAGGGAAGGTTTACATTTACGTAGGTGTGAAAGTGTATTTGACAGATGCCAGTGCCTTTCTCCTTGCAATCTCTGAAATATTTCTTGTGTGTAGGATGAAAAAAACATAAATCACAAATTGACTACTTTTAAACAGCAGAAACATAGATAAAACAGAGCACATGAAAAAGATATACCCTCGATAAGTTAAAATAGGAAACACTCTCAAATATGACACAAGAGAATTAATACCCTTTGCATGAATACAACAAATAAAATGAGCTATTACAGACAACGCTACATTAAGTAACACATTTTTTTAAATTTAATGGAATACTGGCGTAGTTGCAAAGGAAAAAAGAATATTGAAATTGCTGTGAAAATTAAAATAAAATCAATCTGAAGTTAGAGAAAATTAACTGGAACTAAATCACGCAAATTATGATTTTTAATTAAATTTACCTATCACCTCTCTTTTGTGAGCCACACAAAAGGAGAAGCGCAAGTAGCAATGGAGATAGCGAGGGCAGTGAGTTGGCCAGCTCACTGTGCCTTCGTCGAACACAAAGGTGGCCATGTCCACCATCGACCTGCACGACATGCGGGGGCGCCCTAATGCCCCAAAATATAAATATATTATACATGGCAACTTTTGAATCAAAAGGTTATATAAACTGCCTTGGCCCTATATTTAGTTTTCATTATATCTGTTCAAAAGTGATGCTCTTAATAGCTGCTGAGTTATTTTCTGTCTGCTCGTGTAAATTATTCACACAGTTTCTTTTACAATCATTTTTTACACTAGTCCGTAACATTTTGCTAAGCGAGAAAAGCAATTTCGTTATTTTTCACTACATTAACGCCACTTTATTAGTTTTAACCTTGTTTTTATGGATTTGCAATACTTAAGTATTATTTGAAATACTTAATTAATCAATTTGCAGTTAATATGCATATAATAATCATACCTACATTACGTTGTGGTTACAAAAATGTGTACTTAATTTTTTTTGTGTCTAGCGGCCACGTTTTGTTTTAATTTGTTCCTTTGTAACAGGCCTTAAGCCCATACTTGACCAAGCCGGAAGTGATGAAATATAAGCTATGCCTTGAGCAAGCCCACTTCATGAAGATAGTCATGTTTGTAGACTATGAAACGTGTTGTGGAAATATCACTGTCTTGAGAAATAAGATGTTCTTGACCAAGACTATCTTAAGCTCAGTTTTGGGTGTGCGGGTGCACCAGTGCATCTCATGCGATGTACGAGCTCCGGCTAATCAACTGTCTGTCTGACTGACCGCGACTCAACCTCTAAACTCTCTTGAACCTTAAACAATTACTAAACCTAAAATTATAACTTTTTATAAGATTGACCGGGGCCATACTTCCGAAGCTTCGGAAAGAATGTCCCGATCAATCAAAAAAATACTTAGCTCATCATCAATATCTCGTGCAGCCTCCTCCTGGCTGTCTCTCGCTCAGCATGCACCTCTGCCTACCTTGCCGCCATCTTCCAGACTTGCAATCTCGCCTCCCTGACCCTATTTACGTCACTCGTCATACCTCTTCAGCCAATCAGCATCTAGGATCCCTCCGCCTAGCAACAGCTCACTGGCAAACATCCTTGCCGCACCACTCCCCTTATCCCCTCAACAGCCAAGACTGTCGCTGTTGTTTTCAGTATGTCTACCCCTAGCCCCTGCGGGCACGACCAAACTCTCAGCTGGTGGCACAAACCAACAGTGACTGCGACGACGCCGGAACCTACGACGTAAACGCTTCTGTGCAAACATTCTATCAAAAAGTTCTGGAACCGCCAAATTATGTGTCGACTACAGGTCTTTGGCAGAAAAAGTGAAGACCTAAAGACAACCTCAGCTCGACAGTTTGAGAAGGACCAGATAAAAAAATTGCCAATTCCTAATTCAAACTTCTGGACGAATATATTGCCAGCCTCAGTGAAAAAAACCTTGGAAAAATCTCGAAAAACCAACTGAAAAATCCTATAAATCCTAATTCCCTTTAAATAAAGAGAATTAAAAAGGTTCCAACTACCAACAAAAAAAAGTAACTCGTCCTAGTAAAAAGATATTCCACAAAAAAATATTAATTGAAAAAAATTTCTTTCTCTAAATTTTTACTGTGTCACAATACACTGGTTTTGGGCATATTTCGCCTTTGTAAACATAGCTAGTGCAGGTAGGCAGACATCTTCAGGAGTAGGCATTTTGATGGGTGTTGTTTCCCAATGCCAGTTCCTGGGATGGCGGAGAGCTCAATTGAGGAGGAACTGGGTAAGGCTAGAGTTGACGGCCCCATTTTTTCTTCAGCGGAGGGAAAAAGGAATTGAGGGGATGTGCTTATCCCAATACCGGTGGTCTTCTCCCACACTGAGACAGAGGCTTTTCTTGAGCTCCTGAGTCTCCGCTCAGTGGGGTTGGCTTGAGGATGTTGTTCAGGTCTCCATACCCCAGTTTCTACAAGCCATCCTCCACTGCTGGCTTGTGAATGGAGTGCCGTTGTCTGTAAAGATGGCCTGTGTGGATAACCCCAGCGAGGGAATATCTCAGTTTGTAGTTTCCGGAAGATATTCCAGGTTTCTTGGCTGGGGAGCGAAAATGCTTCCACCCAGCGCGAAAACATGTCTGTAACCACCAACACGTACCAGTTCCTTTTGGTGCTGTAAGAATAAGGAGCCATTATATAGGCCACCAGGTGCGTCCACGCCATGGTCGGCCATCAGGGTTTTGCTGTAGGAGGGGATATAGGGTAAACTTTGTCGTGGCAGCACGCCTTGTAACCGGTGACGTACTGCCTGACATCTCTATTTATCCCATCCCAGATGTAGCGTTCTTTAATATCTCACAGTGTTGCCTTCATTTCGGAATGTCCAGCTTGTGGATGGTTGTGGTGGTGTCTGCAGACATCTGCTCAAAGAGAACACGGAATCCAAATATTCCAAGGAGCACCAGGGTGACTGGTTCGAGACCAGACAATGTTGTCTCGGAATCTCTACCAGTGTGGTTTCTCTTGGATTATCTGTTTAATGTCTGGGTCCCTTTGATGGTGGTAAGAGATTCACTCTCTCACGAGTTGCAACTGCAGCAATCATAGTTTTTCTTTGTGCCTTTGGGCTGGAGCTGGGAGAGGTGTCAGCTTCCGCCACTCTTCCTCCTCCTTCGGTTCCCCTCCAATGTCTGGTTGACGTGACAGTGCATCTGGGAGGTCATTACGCTTACCCGGGCAGTGTTGAACTTCGAAGTCGAACTCAATTACCAACATCTCCCGCCGTCCGAGTTTTGCCTTGGTATTTTATGATTTGCACAAACATTTGAGAGCTTTGCTCTCAGATCGTAGTATGAAATATTTGACGTCGAGGTGATAGCAGTACTTGCATACGGCCCAGATGACAGCAAGACTCTCATGTTCGTTTATACTGTATTGACGCTCTGTTTCATTAAGTCGGGTGCTGGCGTAGGATATCACCTACAGCTGACCCGAGGTGTCTTCTTGGTACAGGACAGCACCTAACCCGTTCTGGCAGGCATCCTTTTGTAGGATAAGGGGTTTTCCCCCTTGTAGTCAGTGGAGTTGAGAAATGTTGGCAAAACTAGGCTTGAGTGCTAGGAAGACATAGTGATGTTCAGATAGCCTCTTCTAACGGGTTACCTTCTCTAACTGGTGGTGAAATGGAGCCATTTGAAGGGTGATGTTAGGCACGAAATTACGTAACCAATTACATAGACCAAGGAAGCAGTGGAGTTGCTTCTTCTTTGTGGGTTCATCAGCCTCATGGCTGGCTCTGATTGA
This sequence comes from Dryococelus australis, assembly GCA_029891345.1. Lineage (NCBI taxonomy): Eukaryota > Metazoa > Arthropoda > Insecta > Phasmatodea > Phasmatidae > Dryococelus > Dryococelus australis. The sequence continues at coordinate 390,092,007 of CM056993.1, forward strand.
CTTAGTATGTGAAAAACTACCTGCAGGGGTCACAACGTGGCCGAGGTAATCTATGGAGTTCTTACCGAAGTGGCTCTTGGATAACTTGCAGGTAAGGCCAAGCATTTCAAGTCTTTCCAAGACTTGCTGGAGGTGGCCGCAGTGTTCCCCCAAGTTTGGGAGTACATAATGATATTACCCAAATTCATGAAACAAAACCGTCTTACAAAACCAGTCAGTACATCAACTGACATCAGCCCCTGGAAGGTGGCTGGAGCATTTTTCAATCTAAATGGCATCACCTTGAACTGAAGTGTCTCCCCTTCCAGAACGGTGAAGACGGTACATACTTCCGGCAAATGGGGTGGACCGCAATATATAAGTACCCAGACTGCCTGTCTATAGAGTACTGAAGATGGAGGTCTCATCTATATCACAGTGTAAGGTGTGAATAGAAATGTACAGTGTAATGCTTGTTTATTTCACAGGGATAATAATATTCATCCAGAAAAATAATAATTTAATTAAAGGTAGGAGTTAAGAGGAAATGAGTAATAAAACAAATGCAATAGTGGGAAAACATATTACTCCAAGCAACAGACACTGACAAAGAAAATTATAGATGCTGTGCGTGTTGGCTAAGCCTTTAAGTACACCAGCGTGTGGAATTCTGATTAAAACAGTTCGTTTGTTTTCAGAATTTGTGCCTTCCAACATGTGACAACTAACTTTAAAACAAATAATATTGTCAGTATCCAACCCCTTGATACTTGGGAAGAGAACTCGTTAGCCGTCCCTTGCATGGGAGATATAATTTGTATGCCAATCTAGAACCATTATATATGCAGCACAAATACGACATGGAGAATAGCACATATTACACTGAATAATAAATATCGCAAAATCTAACTATTTCAACTTCTACACAGAACAGAAAACACTTCTATGATAAAATTTCAGATTTTAATTAAAAGTAAGACTTGGTTAGCATATTTCATAGGAAATTCAGAAATAATTGTAGAATGTATAACCTTTAGTTTCACAAAACTTTGAAATGCTGCTGTCAGGTATTAAATTAGCCATTTGTGTTAAGCATAATTGTCTGAAATTAGTGCCCAAATGATTAAAATGACTCCAGTCGTGGAAGCCACAGTCACGTGAAGATCTGGATTGAATCAAATTTTATGAATGTAACAGAAAGTACTTATTTCCTCTTGGTTTCATTTCCCTGGCTATACTCATGTTTGCAAATACACAAAACTAATTAATCTCAGTGTCCCGTGGTTGGTATTCGTCGAGACTAAGTCCAAACAAAATAATTTATAATAACTTCTTCAAGAAAAAATCTTAAATAAAGTTCAGATAAAATTCTAAATTTAACTTTACATATCTCATGTTACACACACGTAGATGCTTACAGTTAGCTACTGATAGGTGTAACACTGTAACTCACGTTCGAGACAGTCTAGGTCTTACTTGAAGTATTACAGTGGAGTTGGCAGCTTCTCTCTTCTAGAACTCAAAAAGCTAAAACTCATCGAAGATTCTTCCAATTAACTACAGATGGTAAACTTTATACGAGACGCCTCTCTGAACGCCGTACACCTAATCTTACGAAGGCGGACATTTCAAAATTACGCAAATCTTGCAGCGCTTAAAGTTAAGGTCCGATCATGGTCGAATGTCCTGGGAGAGTCCCCCAAAAACTGGGCCTTCACCATTGCAAAATATCTGCAGTCACCAAACTATGATCAAATTCACAAGTGGAAAGAATAAGAAACCTAAAAAATAAATATTATGAATACACAGGTTACTGAGACTTTAAACAGATCAAAAGATGTGTATAAAATTATAAAGATAAATTAGTATGAATTAATAATTATACCAATTAAAATTTCTGGAGTGGGTCAAAATAGAGTAAAATTATAATAATAATATTAAACACAACGATAAACAGACAAGTAAAACAACAGGCTCAACCGTAAATAAACAACTGTACGAGCTATAATGTTACAATGGAGAGTATTGTTGAGGTCAATTGCAGGAGGCTCAATAGGATGAGTAAATGTCATTGAGGTCCTTGTAGTTAACGGAGAAGCATAATCCTCCTCCCTTCCTTGGTACTAATACCACTCGTGAATTGTATGGTGAGTTGGATGGCTCTACAATCCCCTGTTCCTTCATCTCCTCTATTTGCTTTAATAATTTGTGTCACCTCCAGGCGGACACTTTGCAAGGTAAGTTGTAGACTGGTACGTCTGTGGTTGTCCAAATCTCGTACTGGATGCTACACGCCTGGCGTAGTGATCCTTTGTGACTAAAAACACTTGCGTGTTCGTCCCATATTTTCTTAAGAACGGAAAATTTATGTGAGTCTAAGTGGTGCTGTATATCATCAAGGTTAATTGGAGGTGCGATAATTGCTTTTGGGCTGTTCCCAATGAATGGGTATTCTGTTTTTCTCCCAGATATACACAAGCTTCTTCCCATGGTCCATTTTGTTTGTTGAGCCACGGTTGTCCCATTGTCTTCTGCAATATCTGGGAATACCACAAACTCTGCTGTGCTCATAAGGCGGTGGATTCCCATGATAAAGGTCATTCTCCCGTTGACCTTCAGGATCTGACTGGGATGTGCCATTCTGACGAGATGAGTCTGTAGACACAGTAATGCCCTTTGATCCTCCGTGAGCAAGTCACTTCTTATGAAGTTTCCTATGGCAGTGGAGTCAAGTAAGGCTAGGTAGGTGCTAACATTAATTTCCACCTGTATGTGGGAAGCCTCTGGTGGATCACTCACCTCGTAGATGTCACATTCAGTTTTGTGAGGTAGATGGGCCCTTGTTTACCTGGGGTGGCTGATCTGTGCGCACTCCGGCTGTGGCGTTTCCTGTCTGGGCATGCGCCTAAGTCTGAGTTGTGTGTGATGACACGTCTGGCGCCCGCGTGTTTCTCCCTTCTCCAGCTAGCCCTTATTTGCACAGGCAATCTTTGTTGAAGTGCTAGCCCAATAATCACGGCGGGAGCACGGGGTCAAGGGGAGGGAGTGGGCTGTGAATGACCTTGCACTCGGGTGGCTTATCTTGTTCGGAGAGTTTACTAGTGCATGGCCTGTCCAAGAAGGCCTGCGCCTTGTAGTTTCTCTCAATTTATTTTGTCCTTTCCACGAGCTCATCAACAGTTGGTGGTTTAGGAAACTGTAATAGATTTCTAAGGTTTGGGAGGAGCATGCGTGCTATGTGCCTCACGCAGCTCTCTTCACTTTCTGTGGGGAATATACACTTGTACATTTGTACTTTTCTGCGTATAAAGATTTCAGCCTCCTCTTCACTGGTCTGGGTTCGGCTGTGGAATTCGGATGTCAGACAAGCTATGACTTTGCTTGTGACTTTGAGGCGAGGCAAGAGCACTACTATCCCTACTCTGTAGCAAACACCTCTTACCTAGCCCCCCAATTGAGGACTTTACTCTTGAGCTGTCACTGGGTTTGAGTGACCCATTGTTTTTTCGGTACATTGTGGTCTTTGAATTCCCGTTCGCATTTGTAGGCGAATGTTGTTGGATCTTCGTGAGGTCTATCTCCAAATTCCGGAAGCTGGAGTTCGGAGGTTACCTGGGTCGTGACAGGGCTCTGGCGAGAGAGTCTTGGGCACGCTTAAAAAATTTGCAATGATACACTTGGCGAAGCCTTGTGATGCATTCATCTGGCCATACAATGAATACATGATGGAAGTCTTGAGTACAGACTATACACTGTACCGTGTAGGTCCCTTGTCCGGCACAGGTCGGCAAACTGCAGCAAGCAGTTTGTAGTGTCTAGTACTTGATACACCAGTATTCAAGACCATCTGTATAGCGAAGTTCGTCCGCCCACCCCAAGCTTTAGTAGCAGTTGTAGCAATGTGTGCATGAGATTACATGTGCCCCTGTGCCAGGGCATGTGTCACTATGGCACCTTTCAAGCACGTCAAACAAACAGTCAGCCATTCCAGCTTCGTGAAGATCATGCAGGCTCTGTCTGGAGTCTGACATTATTTGGGGAGTAGAACTGTTAAGCACCATGGGATGTTTCAGGACTCCCTGAAGTCCCTTTTGAGGTTTGAGTAGCTTGGACTCCCGGCTAGGTCACTAGTCAACGGGGTCGGCTGACTTGGTTTAGATGCTCAGTTGGTACTATTGCAACTACAGCCCCACGTTGGGCGCTACGAAAACCCCTTGACATGTGCCCGTCTATGAAGTAACAATAGCTCCACTGGGGGTGCCACGAAAACCTCTGTTATGTATGACTCCAGTGGAGAACTAGCGTCCTGGGTTGGGAACTCCGACAATTGACGGCTGTAGTAAGAGGTGGCCATCGTGGCAAGTATTACGGTTTTAGTTTGTGATGCCAGTATCACGATAAACATAAGTTGGGCTGACTTAGTGTTTGACTGGTGCTCTGCCAGTAGGTATACAAGACAGGTCGGGTGGCCTGTCGAAGAGGCACAAAATCAGGAGTCACTATCATGGCCCGGTGAATGGCTGACACTGAATAACTGGTATACCTTGCTGGACAAGGATCCGTTGAAGGTGCTGCCCCAGTTGTGGTAAGGTTTGGTGGCTGCCGATGGTCTCATCAGAACATGGAGTGCTTCTGATATGCTCACAGCCCAAAGTAGGCTGGTAATTGCAGAACCATGAGCTGGCTATCCCCAAGGGTGGTTCTTCTCCTCTGCGTATAGCCTCAACCAGTGGGAGACATGAACCGGTGGTCTTGATTAGTGGAGGGAAAAGTGGTGGAGGTACCTATGAGGAATTAGGCCTTTCAGGTAGGAGGGCGGTAAGAACTCTGCCCCACGGTGATGTGCTACCAAATGCGCGAAGAAGGAATAGGTCTGCAATTCTGGCTACCCTTGGAGGCGTAAGATGCCTTTCTATACTTCCTCTGTGCACCTCCCTTCCGGGTGTACGGCATAGGAATAGGTACAAAATACAGCACCACAAAAGTGAAGCTGATGACGCAATTCCCTATAGTGTACTTTCAAGTGCCGCAGCCGCACAGGCAAGAGTTGTACCCGGTACTCCTTTCATCCGGCCCTGTAGAGAGCGGTGGGCAGAATTGTGGGTTTCCACAGACTGTACACTTACCTCACTTGGGTGTGGTATCCACAGGGAGGTCAGTTTGTATAAAACTAAATCCTACTCCTTTCTGGCCCCATAAAGAGCGGTGGCGGAGTATAGATTAGCTTGGCTGGATGAACACCTGGTGGAGGAGTTACTAGTGGTCAGGGCTCTACCGTACTATACCCAGGGGCATAGCACAGGTGGCCGTCTAATGGGTGTGTATTTAGCTTCGGTTAGCGTGGTTGTCCGGCTTCACGCTAATGGGCTGAAAAATATGAGAGATTAATAACAGTGATATTCAGAAATTAGTACTCAAGAGTCAGTTTAGATCATGCGTATATTCACTGCCAATAGACATGATGGCACTGTACTACCTTAACCAACTTGAATTGACATGGAAGTTAAGCTACGCTCAGCCAGGTGAAGGCAACCTGGTTCTAATCCTGAATGAAAGATGATAATGCTCTTAGATAGTTTACTACAAATGGGCCTAACTATCGACCTTGTTGTCCAGATGGGACCAAGAGGGGTCGACTATTAGAAGGGTAGTGGTGAGGTTTGCTGTTACAATCTGGTAGGAAGGAACGGTCCTTGAAGAGGACAGTCGATGAACGTTTCAAGGGGTGGTGAGGAAGGAGCAGTTCGATATCTTCAGGAGCTTGAAGGTGCATTCCTCCACGAGCTACAGTGGGCATTGCCGCAGGCGTAGACATCAATGTTAGGCTTCGCCTGGCCCTGAAGAATGCGGTGGAATCGGCAAGGTGCACCAAAGAGCGCGAACCGCCTGTGGCTTCCTCCAGCCATGAAGAGAGTGGTAAAGGAAACATAGACCAAAGTTTTCAGGCCGCCCAGAGCCTCAGATACTGGTGGACACTGGACCGGAGGACATGAGGGGTGAAGAGGAGGAGATTAGATCCACCCCCTTCGAGCTTTGGCAGTTGTCGTCTACTGCGTAGAGGAATCACTGATACGGCAGGCTTCATCCCTTATCTCTCTGCAGGGTGCGTGGTGCCCTCCCTCATCGGCACGCTGTAGAACTACATGATCTTGGGTGGCAGGCTCGGTGGCTCGGGGGTTGGTGTGATGTCTCCTTGGAGTAGAGAGTGAACAGTACAAGCTGCACTGGCATGTCTGTAACTTCATCCATCACTGCAGAGGAGCATCCTGCAGGCACGTGTTCAGCCTCTTCATTACAGTGGCATGACTTGCCCAAGATGAAATGAAACAGCATCCACATGGGGCAAAGTCGAGTGTGCATTTTAGCTGCGCAACGTCACACGTAAATTATTATAAGTCCCAATGTTGAACTTTGTAAATTCAAACCAACACTTGTGGAGACTTTAAATTATTTTTTGCAACTCGTGAAGTTTAAACTGATAATCATTCTCCAGTTGAATATGTTTGAATGTTCGAGAATTTTCAAGTTTTTTTTCATAATTGTTAAAGAGTTTCAATTTGGAGAATTACTGCTCATAGAGCACCTCAAGAATTTACGAGTCTCATGTTCTATTGACTGGCGCCCTAAGAAGTAAACAAGTTTCAAAGAACATTTTTAAAAAATCAGCCAGTTTCAAATCGTATTTCTTTTCCACTTGGTAGTTTTACTAACCCACACACCAAAGTGTCTGCGTGTCACTAATGTACGCTTTTCAAATATTTTCAATCCTGAAATCACAAATGTCTATATACTGGATGGGTGGAGAGTTACTGAGCTTCGCTGTTTGAGGGTAATGAGAGTATTCTTCAGCCAATGCATCAATTTACATTTGAGTTTTACACACCATGTACTGACGGCACTCACTTAACACATAAGCTGCTGCACTGATGTGTCATCCAGTGTATGTCACAGGTAATTTTAAAGGTGTAAGTCAAGAGTGTACACAAGCTGTTGAATCAGGGTAATTACAGACATATTCCCTCAACATACCATCCTCGGCTCAATAAAATATTCCCCTTCTTCATTATCCCCACACACACACAGTGTGCAACTATACTACAAGCACTACACTCTGTAAGCCACTTCAGTAGTAGTATAATACCATACCTTTCAATGATTCTGTACCCAGTTGAGAATCCAAGGTATTCCAAAGATGAGAGATCTCCTGTCTGAAAATAACACAATCAAAACCAAAATAAAAATCAAATAATTAATTTATTTCAACACTTACATTTTACATTAGTCATCATTGTATACCGCTTACGATATAACAATTTCAAAAAATCACATTTACCATCATATACCATTCACTGACCAAATTTTTTTTTTTTTTTGCTTTGAAGGAATGGTTACCTTTTTTTTAACATGGTTTAATTTTAAGCCTCAAATTACTAATTTATTTTGTATTTAAATGTGATTTCATTACAGTTGTCAACCCCCCATCCATTTATAGAAACAGGTAACTTAAACGAGTTTTAAACTTAACTTAAAGATGCTGATTTCCAATTAAGGTCAGGGCATTTTTGTAATTATAGTTACTAATTACAATACTTTGAAATTGAGATATTGCTTTTTCAGTTATTATTTTAATTGCTTTTAAGATAATTTCATATTTTTCAGTCTGAGTTGTAATATTTTCATTTTGGTTCGTTTTCTGGTTTTACTGAAGTGTTACTGTTTATTTGGCTATGTTCACAGCTTTAGTTTTAGCCTACTTTCCAAAGGAAAGAAAGCGTAGGCTGTTTTCACAATAGTGTGATGTGTTGCGTTGCGATGTATTGAGCTCGACGCCAACAGTGTAATTTTGCGGTTTCAAGATAATGCGATGGTTTGCCGGCCACAAACGTCATGATGGACCGTGCTGCCATCTATGTCTGAGCAGAAATGTAGTTTTTGGACCACAAAATTTAGCAGCAAATGACATACGATAAACAAGACACTTGCACTGTCTGCTTCTGTTCAACTTTCAAGACAAAAACAAAACTATGGACTGGGTGTACGAAAGGGCGTACAATGATTATGAAAGGCACATCAGACAAAGAGGAGTAATATTAATGACACTGGTTGATAATACGAGAAATTGATGCTGGGCAGGTACCCAATAAATATGAAAAGACGTCAGTCAGCACGGTGATCATCACAACCTCACCAACAAAAGGTTTTGACAGATCACGGGTCCTTCCACACAGTTTTTAGAATGTCAGCTGATCAGATGGATGCAATCCTGATTATAGTTGGTCCAATGCTGGTGAAATCCTAGCATTTAATGCCTCTTACCCCAGCAGAAAGATTGTCAGTAACAAGCAAGGTGTTTTTATATATCACGTTATTAGTACAACAACATTTTTCAACCACATCAGGCACTCACTTTCAAAATGGTGGCCATCTCAATATTTAGCGATGTGGCATATCTCGGGAACCATTCAACTACCAAATTTCAACATACAATTTTTCTATATTATCTAGATAATACTTGTAGTTTTTATAAAAATGCATATCATATTCAATTCTCGTTCAGTATGTTCATACTTTACGGGCTGCCAAACTTGCCACTGCGGCCAATGAATACGACCAAACTCACAAGTTTATGAACATATAAAAACCTAATTTTCCAATGTGGCATGATATGACACTTTATTACCAAGACAGAGTAGTGTACTGTAATATTAAAAGGTCTCGTATAACTATCACCATTTTTTCCCTGCAAGCTTTTAAAAATCAGGGGATTATTTAAGAACCTGATTCCATGTTGTTTACATTCATCTTATGATGTCACCAATATGACATCGATGACCTCATTGGTTTTTTTCTATTGCCCCATCTCTTACCTACGACAATCTAACGGGGCATCCACGGAAAGTGGGGGTTTTCTGGCAGGGACACTTTCAGCAATTATAGACAAAGAGTATTATGAAGTACAATAGTGCCCATCCGCTCTATTATACTACCCGATACCACATTCGGTATCTGGTAGTACAATTGAACCCATCCGCCCAAGTGTAAAAGCTGGATTCTGACGCAACTAAAGAATATTCACATTTTACACTGGAGAGATTTGTTTAATTGTGCTTTAGTTACATACTCGTGCCAGAATGAAATTATATGGTTAACCTCGGACGGACTAGCCAGTTCCGGTGGGTGATTCCCCCAGCACATAACTCAACTTGCGCACTCTTAGATAAATGATTCCTCATGGTGCCAAAAGACACAGTTTCCACAAGGAAAGAGGTCTACAGCCGCAAGGGTGGACTGTAGGGGTTCTACTGGAGACAGGACACGGGGAATGAAAAAAATGAATTTTACCATGTGCATTTACTCTCTCTCTAACGCTTTTTCGTCGGGACTCGTCTCCAAACCATGTGTTGTGTGGCGATGGTCATACACATAGCAGGCTAGGAAAAAATAACAGCACCATACAAATTACACAAAATAGCACTTAATGAAGGTGAGGCATGACATGAACAGGCAGAATAAACACGCAGATGCGTGAAAACAATCTTAGGTGGCGCAGATGCCGCTGGATGAAGTTCGTAGCGAACCACATGGTACGGATGAAGACGCAATATTTTATGTGAAAATCAATAAAATCCTGTTGGACAAAATTACGGTAGCATTCAGGAAATTATTCTCTGTGTAATTTGAGCATACAAAAGTTTCTAGCTCACCTGCTGGCGGGAAAAATCCAACATAGGTAAGAGACCACGTGGTCATGTACAAAAGCATCAAACATGAAAATTACAAGAACCCTTAATTGAAACAATACATATTACCCTGAGAAAATGATGGCGCACAAGAAATTACCAGTATTAACACCTTAAGTGCAAGGATGGCGCAGGTACGGACTTAGCATCTGGTGACCGCGTGGTCGCAATTGATGCCGTAAAATAATTAAACATGACAAAACCCTAAAAATACGCACATACAAGATTACCCTCAATATTGCTCGTAGCAATTAAGTAAAAATTACAAGGTAAAGCCCTTAGCATGGGCCGATTTCGCCTGATTTACCAAGTGCGCGGGCCGTGTGGCCCCTCCGCCATTCTCTCTCCTCATCTCCGTTAAAATTCAAATAGCCACAAGGGTGCAAATTAATTAGTTAAGAGGAAGCATAATGCTGGGAATGTTTGGCAAAAATGTACGCAAAGCAAAGGTTAACCGGTATACTACATGAAACTATGGAAATCTAACTCAGTGTAAAAATACGATGTGCGTACGTAACAGCGTCTTAACTCGCCAGCTCTCCTAGAACGACTGCCAACAGGGTTCACACAAGCGGAAGTGCTATGCACCGAGCAAAAAAGTGTTAATACGTGAAAATAAATGACACATTAAGTTATTTTAATACAAAATCATTAAAGCAATTTTAAATCAGCAATATTGTTATAAAAGAAATGTCTTTTGAAGGCGTTCACGCCTGAATATCAGTGTCCAGCCCTTCAGCACAGCATGCTCTTTAAATTTCAAAAGCCAACATGGCGCAATATTATGAAAGGAACATTTTACACACATTTACCCTGAAAGAAAAAATACATAGTATATTTGCAACAACTTTGGACCCTGCAAATAAACATATATAACACTGAAACAATTTCCCGTTGGGAAAGTCCATGGTCATGGCGGGCTGTGCGCACGTGCTACCCACGTGTCAGTGAGGGTGAGGGCGGCGAGTGCCGTCATGTCTCTTAGCCGGTGTCAAGCTATATTCGCCACTTATATAGATGAGTAATGTAATTTATATTCTAGCTTATGTGAGGAAAGTAAGTGAAGTTAATTGTAGTGTGTAGTGTTGCATGTGACTGTGGGAATTGAAGGGCTTACGTATTGCTGCCACTAGCCATGTAAAATACAAAAGACCTAACAAAATTAAACCTAACTTCATGATAGATGACACAGGGGGTGGATGAACCAATGCGTGCTAACACACACTCGTGTCGGCACACTATCCCTAGGTAATCACATAGTGTTGAGTTAGGTTATGTCTTCTTTCATTTAATATGGCCAAGAAACCCAAATGATTTGTAATTTACATAATTTTCATGTTGCACCCCACAATTTCCTTCATCTTCATAACCCTCCCCATTATTGCATTTGGTAGTATGTGCTGTGAATTTTGTGATGCCCCATAGTAAATTAGTGTTGTGTGATCAGCAATTTCGATTTAACGTGGTTAAGGAACCAAAATTACATATAATTTACATAAACTTTGTGTGTTTTACTCCACAATTTCCCTGAGCGTCATAGCCCTACCTACTATCACATTTGGTAATATGTAATGTGAATATTGTGATCCCTCTTTATAAATTTGTGTTCTGTGTGATAAGTAATGTCGATATAGAGAATTTTTATGCTTTTTTCGAAAAAGCCCCTATTCCGGTTCATTACCAAAAACGCTACTGCTCTTCAACCATTGGTCACCGAATACAATGGCGACACACATTGTGTACAAACACCATCTAGGAAATAATCACGTATGTTGAACTATATGTCCTTCCTAGGTGGTATTCAGACAAGAGTGTGAGGCCAGTACATACATACACTCGCAATTAGACTACCGCCCGGTGGCAAGCTCTCTCAACTCTCCTTCACCCAACCAACTCCTTTCCCACTCCCCTCCTGAACTTACCAACCCCTCTCACAGATACCAATTCCTCCCTCAACACATTCCACTCCCTCACAGACCTCACAAGCATGGACTGCCTACCCCGCTCCGTTCTCCTCCACACCCTCTGAAGCTTCTCACTGTTGTTTCCTCTTCCTCTAAACACCCCCTTACTTGGCTTGCAGTGTAGCCCTCCCCATCCTCCCTCTTCATTCACCACCCTGTACAGCCTGACTAACCGTTCAACTTTCCTTATATCCTTCAATGAGCTCCACCCCATTTCTTTCATCATCACTGATGGCCTATAGTTCCCTTCTTCCTCATCATCCTGCCCTTGCCTTCTCCACCTACCCTTCAGCCATCTTGCTGCCTTTCTCTGCACCTTTTCCAGTTCTCGCACCTCCACCTCCACATACGGGTCCCATACTGCTGCAGCATATTCTAACATTGGCCGTACCATTGTGCCATACGCCTTCTCCTTCACCTCACAGCTGACTCCCTTCAGCACCCTTCCCAGCATACCCAGAGCCCTTCTTCCCTTTGCAACCACCCTCTCTACCTGTTTTTTCCACCTGAGGTCTCCCTGCAGTACAATCCCTAGATACTTATATTCTGTTGTGTCTTCTATCTCTTGTCCCTCCCATCTGTACATGTCCCTGCTTATCATCTTCTTCCCTGTGAACCTCACTACCTTAGTTTTTCTTACATTTATCTTTATTTTATTTTTCTTGGTCCACAACCATATCTTATCAATGTCCGCCTGCAAATTTCCGCCCCCCTCTCCCACCTCAGCATATACAACACAATTGTCTGCAAACAATCTGATTTTCCCCCTAATCGTCAAACCCATGTCATTTACCATTATAGTAAATAACAAAGGACCAGCACGCTTCCCTGTGGTACCCCTGACATAACCTCCTCTTCCTCCGATATTGCCTCCCCCACTTTCACCCTCTGCCTTCGCCCCCTGAGGAAGTCCCCTATCCATTCCACTACCCTCCTGTCTGTATCAGCGCCTCCCCTTTCCTCATCAATGTCCCATGGGGCACCTTATCGAATGCCTTCTCAAAATCTATGAAGCAGGCATCCACCTGCTTCCCCTCATCAACTACCTGCACCAGATCCTCTAATAACCCAGCCAGCTGATTCTCACATGAGTAACCCCTCCTGAAACCATGCTGGGACTCCTCCAACCAATTACTATTGTTCATAACCCTAACCACATACTGCACCACCAGCCTCTCCATTACGTTTCCTGTACTTGATGTGAGACTCACCGGTCTGTAGCTGCCAGCCTCCCCCTATCCTCTCCCTGCATATGTATAGGTACCACCATAGCATCCTTCCAATCTTGTGGTAACTTACCCTCTCCTAAGGACTTTTTAAACAGCACTTCTAAATATTTCGCCAACTCCTTGCCATCAAACTTTAGTACTGCGTTTCCTATCCCATCTGGTCCCCCTGCCTTACTGCTCTCCAAACCCCTAATTACCTTTTTTATCTCCCACTCCATCTTAAACTCACTAAACACCCCCCTAACCCTGTTTTCCCCCCTAATTCCAACCCTACTTTGCCTCAAACACCGACAAGTACAGTCCTGTTTTCATTCTACTAGTTATCCATTACGTAGTACACTGCTCTCGTGAAAATAGACAAGGTAAGCCTCGAGTAATTCACCTGTATGACCACAGAGCAGCGAGTCTTACATGTAAAACAATTCAGCGGTATAATATAAATATAATTGATGTAAATTACATGTGTTTTATAGCATAAACACATCAATATTGATAACACTCCTCACTATCATATTCAATAATTTTTTACAGAAAACCACTTGAAGCCCCTTCAAAATTCTTAGTAAATATTATTACTAATAATCATATCTAACACAACAAAGTATTATTTTTGCAAATTTCAAAAAAGCTCCTATTCTTAAGAATTACCGGTACCCGCGTTTTTAACTCGTAAATGTCAGTGGATTGTGGGAATTACCAGAACTAATGATGGATGTTAACGGTCAAGAAAGTTTTTAATTAAATTAATTCACATATGTGTTAAATCGAATAATAGTGTAAAAATACGGGTGTATGTGTGTTGATATATACAGAGAATTATTTTACTTATGTTTGTTAGATAATGTGAGTGTTTCTGGAAAGTCGTAGAATAGGGTACACATTGTATTGTGTACGCTACGTAGTACTATGTATTGGGTAACATAATTACTTAGTTAATTCTTAAGTATAGGGGCCTACACAATACACTAATTTACTAGGGACATCAACACTTGACCAATAGAAACCCCAAAAACGACAGTGGGGAGGGCTGTGAAGATCAGGGAAATCATGAGGTAAAATGAGTGAAACATGTACATAATATAACATTTATTCACGAATATATATTAAACTGTAAAAAGACTGTGCACGCATGGTTAAACATTATGCACTCAGCCAGAGTCCCAGCGCCAGCAGGTGAATAAATCCCCAAAACAGTGATTCCAGGTGCACCGGCAATTTTTTTAGGTGGTGACGCGAAGCATCACGCATCAGCGAAGCTTGCAGTTTCCCCATAAATGATTGTCGTGTGAAAACTATTTGCACTGAGAAATAATGTGTGTGTGATTTTCAATTTAAGATATTTTTGTACTATTTGTATTATTACTGTAATACTGTCTCAAGGAAACACGTTTAACTGCAAAAAGATTTGAACTGAACATGACCTGAATTGACAATGTTACCAATACAATACAGAAATACTTTACTGGGGAGGGCTACAAACTGGAGGGAAATTGTGGGTAAAAGTTTATAATGAAAATGTACTTATTTTGTAATTTTTTTCCCCACAATTTCCCCGATCTTCATAGTCCTCCCTATCATTTTTAGGGTTTCTATTGGTCAAATGTTGATTCCCCTAGTAAATTTATGTTCTGTTAAATTAGTAGAGTGGAATTATACCACTTTCAGGGATTTTTTTTTTTTTTTTCAAAAACGCCCCTATTCTTAAGAATTACAAAGTAAATAAAATAAATATAAAGTAGGTAACCTAAAGGTGCCCATTCGAACACGTTCTGAATTAAGTGATAAAGCAATGACAACATAATTAAAACCGCCCTCTAACAGCACCACAAAACTTACAGCTATAAAATCCCACAACACGGTTGATCCAATTAAAAAATATATTATTCCACCCATCGCATACCTTTTTTTCATTTTCATTTGATGAAACAACGTGCGAAATAATTTCCGCGTGCAAAAATTCAAACATTACTTCATCCGCCATACTCGCCTCGTATTTAACAGAATATATTTGTATAGAACTAATATGTAGCCTTTATAATATTAGACAGAATTTTCATTGCTAACAAAAATCTGAATTCCTGTCCGGAGGTTAAATAGTTTTTAAAAAATTTCATAAACAAACATTTTTTTCTTTTCAAGTATTGAGGCCAAATAAACCCACGGCCATAAAAACCCCTAAAACATATTATTGTGTATTAAAGACAATACTTGCAACGATCAGAAGGCAAAGAATGATTTGTGCGAAATAACGAAGACATGTTTACAACTTCCACTCACATTGCACATAATTAATTTATGATTTTTCATTAAAATACAAAAAGTGTGGTTTCACTGCAAAATGGAAATCAAATGAAAAAAAAAAAAGTACTTCTTATGCTTCCGAATTTTTTATAAAAAAAATTAATTAAATGAAATCACAAAATTTGGATAAAATAAATAATTTAAAAAAATAATAGATCTATAAACTGACACACTAATGTAGCCATTAAAATGGACATTAAAACTCAAATGGTGTAAACATTGGGTAAAAATATAAGGTCGTAAACAGGATCGCCTAGAAATGAAACGACACTAGCACTTCATGTAGTGTTTAGAGCGCCAATAGAATTCGTATGTTATAAGATAGACTGATCTTGTTGGCTGCGCACAACCGAACTCCGTTTTACAACATTAAATTACTTTTATGCCAATACATCTAGTAAGAATAGCGTGGTTTGTGTTAAGTTAACCCACTAATGCTTTATATATGTTTTTTGTTTTTAATAGATCCTCCGTAAAAATTTGTTATGCTATTTCATTAAATTCAACTGATAAAAGAATTTTAATAGTATATTAGTGACCATCAAAAATATCTAAAGTAAAACGAAGCGTGCTACCGCTCTACCTCACATACATTTCGCCAGGCCTTGAACCGGAGCCCATACTAAGAACAACACTTAACAGTGCAAAATTCTTGAGAGAGAAGTGCCCAAGCGCATAGTGCAAAATGAGGGTAAACACCAGGCATGAGGGTGCAAACAAAAGTAGGGTCAAGTTTCCAAAGGGCTTAAGACAGGCACTGTGGAATATTCCGAAAGGATTACATAATTACTTACGCCATAATGACAGACATATTTTAATTAAAGCAATAAAAGTAGAGTTCAAGTGATTTGTATTTTTAACCTCATTTGTTTACATTGTTCTGACATGTGCTCACATGACCCCTTCCTCCTTAGACGTATTCTACGAGCGCAAGTGCAGTGCAGTGTGGTAAGGAACGATGCAGATGCACAGCAGAGGGACTGCGACCATGTTGGCAAGGCTTGCGATTTCGAAAATAGACCCTGTGAAATTTCTGTTATTTAATTTGTGTAATAAAAGGGCAAGGTAGGTTCATTGCAAAAGAATGCAATTAATAAAGACGCCTGCCTTCGCAGCCCTAAAGCCCTCAGTGTTTTCAAAATGATTTTTGTAATTTTCTGTAATGTTCATTTACGCGTCTTTCATCTCCACATCATCCAGGCAGTGCAATGTTTTGGTATAATAAATAATAATTTAAGGGTTAATTTTAGGAGCAATATGTAACAACCAGCACGCAGGGTATGTGTCCGATTTGCAAATGATGTGGTCAAGGAAGTAGTAGAGCATGAGGTGCTAACTTATCAAGCTGGCCAACACACTGTGCGGAGAAAGTCAGTAGTCGTTCGTCTTTGCGAGGGGGTGCCGCGTCACGTCGGGGCTCGTGTTTCGCGCGCTCGGGCAGCCATTACCATGTTGGACTAATCATTTCCAGCAACAGTTACTTTAGTATACTGGAACCTTTTTTGTATTTCAGCTGTCCGAGATTCCAACGCCATTCGCAACAGCCCAGTGCTTGCATCGCCTGGGTAGGCATAAATTATACTTAAATTATTTCATGACACCACGTGTCATTTGAACAAAATTATCTGAACTGACAGGTTCGTAAGCAGCGCACACTGTAAGCTTTTCCCGACGGGAATGTCATCATGTACTGAATAAATCGCAACAGTGACGAGTTACCACGTGTGGCTTATTTCCATTCGCTGCAAGGCATTTAAGGTATGGGCCATCTCCCACCAATTTTCACAATATATAACTTAATGTGCAAGTATTATTGAAATGGTCACTAGTCGGCATAATAAGTAACAGTGCTTCATGTGGGGCTGTGGGGAATCCAGATATCCCACAACACAACAAGCAATGGGAGTTAACAGTCAGTATTACTCTTTATTCTACAAGGAGACAACAACTGCACTTAAAGGATTTGCCCTGGTCGTCGGCCGTACGACACTGAAGAACGAATCCACAGCTGCACTCCGACTTCATGATATTGTCAACCCGACAATATCTGGTGTCATGGGTATCTCCACCGAGATTCCAAAACTATAGTCGCGGATCCTCGCCTAACCAAAATCCTTATAGATAAACACCTCGACACTGGTTGCCAGCCTTCTGTGTATTAGACAAATTTCAAATGACTTGCCCGAACATGTGGCAGATATCTACCGCCGTTCTGACACCTTAACTAACATCAGTTCACATCAGTCATTACAAGGGTGTTGTGCTTTGTTTGTTAGTTTTAAATGTATTTTTTATTTTTAATGTTTAATTTTGAGTAGATAAGCTTTTATTTTTGCAATTGAGATTGATGCTTTGAGGACGGTAGAAATAGTGCCCACTTGGCACTATTTCTACCAGCTTGGTACCACCACAGCCCCATCCCGGGCGGTGAAGGCGCCAAGCCAGCAATGTCAGTAGTATGTAAACCGTGCATGGCACTCACATTTACAGCTAATCATCTTAACTACAACAGACTTTTATTTACTTCGCCACAGCTTGTTTTAGCTGCCGAAATGTCTATCCTCTCCCCCTGTGCTATTCTATCGCCAAGGGGGTCTTTATAACTACCATAATCCACGTGTGTATTTTGTCTGACATGAAGTAATAAAAGGCAATGAGATTACGTCTCCTAATTTGTCTGACCATAAGGATATTCAGGACACGAGCCTTTAGTATACCCGCAATTTTCTATTCAAGCCTTCAGTGTTTAAATGTCATTTATTACTATTACAAGTTCATCGTATTTTTAGGCGTATGGACCAGCCGATAAGCCACCCGTCAGTGGCGATAAATATCATTTTGTACGGCGTAGCACCCGTCGAGAGGTTGCTGAAGGGAAATTCAGTAAAACATCTGTCAAACACTTTCATTTTTCAAAGTATAAATATTTTACTCGATGTGCAGAGCACTACCGCATACGTGAACCCTGTAGGCAGTCGTGGTAGGGCCGTGCGACACTTACCTCTGGACAGTCTGTTAAGGAGCGCTGGCACGGTCACGTATGTACTAAAACTTTTTGTTCACTGATGTAGATTCCAATAGACCTATTTAGGGCCTGTATTATGATCTCTAGATAAATGTGTGGAATAGCTATTCCAAGGATAATCTATTTGAAGGTAACCTGTAATATGAACAGTCTATTAGCTAAGTTATCATTTAGATTAGTGATCCAGGTATTTTGTTTGAACTGTGTATGTTGGCAATAAAAGTCACTATATTTGTGGTATTATGGCTTATGTTCAGTTGTCAGTAGTGAGTGCGAAATGTGTTATGCATAATATATATAAGTTATATGTTAATTATTCTGTATCATTTATAATTAAATAGAATCTAAAAAACCAAACCCGGGCAAACAACATATTTCTACACAACTATTACTGTCGCTGGTGATATCAATCATCTCGTAGTTAGCTTAATCTCCATACAATTTATCACAATGCATGAGGCTCGGTTTCATACAATTCACGAATGAGGTTCGTGCCTGTGCTTTTTAGTTATATTTTTAAATATTTTGAGGATGGAAAACGGAAATATTTTATTTCACAAATTTCAAGGAATCCGATTCCTTAAAATTACATCAAGCCTATTGCTAATATTTTATTTCCGATTTTATGTCATTAAAAAATTGTTTCCATACCAAAAATAATGCAGTGTCCTGTCTTCAGGGAAAAATCGCCAGTCCACCCTAGCAGCTGTCAACTCTCTTCTTGTGATGATTGTGTTTTCATACACCGCAGTGAGATCACCCATCTAGGCGTGTGTTAGATCAAATGCGGGCTGGGGAACACCCAAGCAGAATTGGCTAGTCATGACCCTGGCTATCGTAATTTCATTGGCACGTTGACCTGTACGAGTAATAATAATAAAACCAAGTATACAGTGAACTTACCTAATTTTATTAAGTAGTGACAGTGTCCTAGCTACATGTATTTGATCAAATACTTATTTTCAATGTGATGCATAATAAAAGTTTAGTATTGCCAACACGTTTGTAAGTATGCAAGGGTGATACAGGCACACAGAACCCACAACATCAGTGATAACATTGAGCCTCAATAGTGCGGTGATTGGGAATCACCGCGGGCAACCGTATTACCAGTAATTATTTGTGTCATCGTTCGTCTAGTGTCTCACATGATGGCGTCAGACAGGATTGAGAGTAAACAAAGTGACGCGAATGGTATGAAGAGAAAAGAGGCTGCATGGGTAAAGCCATCTGCAATACTTAGAAGAATAGCATTAAGCATAGTCTGTGTACAATATCTGTAATGATGCTTGAACATTTCATTAATGTAATAAGAAAATGGTCTTGGGGATCGCATATGTATATTTTTTTCCGTCTGTCATTTTGTATTTCTTCATCAAGCATATTAACTTAAATTGGATCATTGTCTACATCCATTCTAAACACAGCTTACCGAGAACAAGGCACTTTATCAGGAAGCAGTTTAGTTATATAATATCACACTTTTAAAGTAATACAACACCTTTGTAATGTTTATTTTATTCTCACACATGGGTAGACAAATATTAATAACATCATATACAAAATACATACTGACGTGAACCACTTCGGTAAGCCCGTTCACCATGCCCTTTCCCACAGCACTGTGAAAAGTGTGTTCACAACGATTGCAAGATAGTGTTTAAATGTGATTTCCAAAGGCCTTTTTAGTTTATTAAGTGCTATGTGAGTGCAGCTAAGTGCTGTTTGTGTACAACTAGTATTCCACATCAAGCACGGGGTGTACGAGATTAATGTGAGTGTATTCAGGGTTGTTTTATGTAATAAATTTTGAAAGGTTATAGTGTAAATATCAGAATATGTTCAATCGACAACTGATTGTTCTAGTGAGCAAAGTGCCACCCTGAAAGGGTTAATGTGAATATATGATGTTTGGCTGGACCATTGAGGGAGAAATGTACTTGAAAGGTAAGATGAAGACTAGGTACTATGAGATTCTCTGGTTAGCATGCCAGCTCAGGGAGAGCACGATGATGCAGAGATCATATGGCCGATGGCCTGTGGCCTGTCCCCTAATTTCCTCCGCCTCCAGAAGTCCTGGTGCTGTAGATCTTGGTGTTATAAATCCTGTCAGTGCCTCGTCTAGTGGGTCTGTCGACTTCCCCAATGCCACTCACTCCGGAAGGGATGTCGGACCCCCCACACCATTAATAAAATACGTACGTTAAATGGTCAAGATGCGACCGGAGATAAATAATAAAATAGACTCTATCACACATTGATTTATTTACTGTTCACTTCCTCTAACAGGCATTTAAGTTTACACTGTGCTATTTAAGTGGGCAACCACTACTTTCATCTGCACTCGTTGTCTGTTTAAAGGTATGAGCTTATTACTTTATTTGTTAGTTGAAAATTGCATCATTTGCTGACGTGTTTTTCCTAAAGCCAAACTTAAAATTTGATAATATTTTGTGATTATATAGATGTTGCAGCCACCTGCTGTAAATTAGTTTTTAAATTACTTTTGAAAAGGATGTAAGAAGTGAGATGGGTCTATAATTGTTTACTTCGGTCTTGTCTCCTTTCTTGAACAATGGTGTTACCATAGCCCATTCATGTCTGTCTGGAAACAATCCTGTATTGGAGATATCATTACAAATATGGCTTAATGGAATAATGAATTCAAAAGCACATTGCTTTAATAACCTACAGCAAATGCCATCAAGCCGCTAGATAATTTTGGTTGCAAAGAATTGATTGTTTTATCCACTTCTTTTGGAGGAGTGTCTGTATAAGATATAGCAGTGTATTCTGTACCCTGTAGTGATGGCCTATGGTTTATACCATTTCTAATGTTTTTCTTTTAAATCATTTTTCTACGACATTCAAGTAGCAGGAATTAAATGTATCTGTGACTAATTTAGGGTCTGAGAATATGCAGTCACTTACTTATAGTTTTCAACTGGACTTCGCTTCTGTTTTTTTTTTTTTTTTGCAATATTCCTTGTAGTTTTTATTTTTTTTGAGAATTCTTAATCAGGTTACAGAAAAAAATCTTTTTTCCGCCAGATTTTATTACCGTACTCAAAACTTTGCAGTATTTCCAGTAGTGATTCATTGTGTTGGGGTTGTTACTGGGCTTGGCAGCCTTGTATAGTTTTCTTTTGTTTTCGCAGGAAATTTGTATTCTTTTGGTGAGCCATAAATTTTTCTCATTGATTTGGATTACTGTGAGTCAGTCGGTATGGGATCATTTTAAAAAACAATGAAACTTGGTTAAGATGAGTGTTGAATTTTTCATTTCCTCTGGTACAAGTATACAATGATTACCAATGCACCCTGCTGAGCTTACTGTTGAATTGTAAGACATTTTTCAGTGAAAAATTTCTCATTTTCTTATCAGAAATGCACTTGTGGTGCTTTTTTATGGAGAGTCACTACAAACCTATGGTAATTCTAGGACACGGTGATACACTACGAGCAACACACACAGTGCAAAGCTCGTGTGAGTGATGCGCCTGTGCGCATAGTGAGCAAGAATGTGAAGTGCAAACCAGTGGAAGTTAGTGCACAAGTTTCAAGTTCAGGTAATTGCAGCACTGAGATTGTGATTTCAAATTATAGTACGGGAACGTTAAAAAGAGGTTAAGTCAGGTACTGTGGAATATTCCTAAGGGAATACACTATAACTTACGCCCATGTATCAGCCTTATCTAAATGAAACTAATAAAGCAGAATTATAGTGTTTTGTATTTTTCATCTCATCTGTTTACATTGTTCACATGAGTTATTACAAGGGGGTTGTGTTTTATTTTGTTTAAACTGTCTTGTTAAATTGTTATGTTTAATTTTAAGTGGGTGAGCTTTAATTTATGAAAGTGATAGATTTGTTTTGTGGACCTTAGAAAATAGTGCCAGCTTGTCTTGCACTCACCACCCTAAGTTGGTGAAGTGGCCAAGTCGGCCTTATCAGTAACATCTGAGACTAGCGAGGGCAAGGCTGTGGCGTTCGCATCCGGCAGAATTCACGTTTGCAACTTATTATTTTTCTTCAATAGAGTTTCAATCACTCTGAAATGGCTTGATTTAGCCACTGTAGGTCTGCCCTCTCCTCCTGTAGTTTGGATCACTCAGGGGGACTTATTAACTACTGTAATCTCTATTGACCATGTGCATGTATTTTGTCTGTATAGCCCTGCTGGTGGGGCAAAGCCCAGCACAAGTGTAAGTTTTCTTTCATGAGAAGTTAAATGAAAGACACTGAGAGACTTGCGAAACAGGACTTCCACGTTTTCTCATTTGTCTGACCAGCAAGGTTCTTCACGTTACAGGCCCTAAGAAAACCGCCAATTTCTATGCAACCATTCAGTGTTAAATGTCTTTTATTACTATTACAAGTAATCGTATTTTTGGGGTGTGTGGACCAGCTGATTTACCACAACCTGGCAGTTGTGGTAAATATCAGGTAATAATGTGTATCACCTGCCGAGATGTCACCGAATGGAAATTCAGTAAACCTCTTATTCATCTACAGGAAAGAATCATCGCAGCATTGTGTGGATTTCTATACCCTGGGTCATCGGCCACGTGGCCTTGAGATAGAAGAGTCAGCTTTCCCAACTTTGACACTGCTGGGACAGTGTTTGGCACCATGGGTAACATGTACATATTGTAACCTCAACCTTTGTGGCACACCAAATTCCATTCACCCATTCACAGTCCAGCCACACTGCATCAAATTGTCTCCCTTCTGTGGGATGTAAAACTCAAAAACACTGATTCCAAGAGTTTTATCCCACCAAAATATGATCATTTTTCCAAGTTCATCCTTGTATATCCTTATTCTAACACTTGTATACACGCAACAGGAGCTACAATAAAGGAAGGAACCAACAGCATAGTGGTGACGTCTTTTGGATGCTGGGTAGACGCCGGGAAGCATGCCTCTTGGTTTAAAAGGAAAAGTGCACGAAGTACATTGGGTGGCATGATTAACCCCACACACCACCCACTCCACACATAACAGTTGCAGTATATATTGGGCGGACTTGCTCCAACCCTCAAAATGTGCGAGAGGGACAGCCAGCCGTGAGAGGGGAAGGAGCTTCCATTCATCTGCAGTGTTGGACTCTGGTACCGCGTATCCATGCCGCACACCACGTGTACTGGTGTTTACCAACATGTCGAGCCAGACTCAGCGTAGTGCCCCGCCTCTGCTCTAACTGCTATGATTTCATTCGCTACCACAAGACACAATAACGAATTATGTATGATCACAACACACTGCCAGTGGAAGCATAAGACCCAACAAACCAGCCACGCCACGAACAACTAAGCAAACAGTGAGGACAATTTAATAGACCAACCACAGCCACGGTTAGATACAATGATGTAAGTGCAAGATAGCTTGGGGTTTCAAAATGTAACAGCACAAACACTATTGAACTATCGCACGCCAAATTAGTGCTACAATTTACTGTTCACCGGTTTAGGCATGACCATGCTTAAATGTCAACAGTGACAAGAGCAATGACACAGGGGAATGCATAAGCGAAGCAGAGAGAAGTACAGTGTTCGGATTCGAATTATCATGTCAACAGTGCTACGCAAATAACAGCGTGTCAAAGCCAAGCAGAACAGTCATGGATTATTTAACGGGAGAAGTGCAGGTGTGCAAAATGAAAGTTGCAGGCTGTAGGAGCCCGTTAAGCAAGAGGGAGAACAAGAGTGGAACAGGATCACAGGCCAGGATACATCAGCTATGGTCAACAAAGAACAGATGCCACACTTCGCCAGTGAGCACGTGGCCAGCACTTCAGAAGCACCACCGATTATCGCCATCCCTGAAACATCAACAACTCCGGCACCCAATTATCCACAATTTCCATCTTTCAGACACCAGCATTCCCTTCCATGTAACAACCAATACCTACATCATATATGTCTTTACCGCTTCCACCTATGTATACGCAGAATGGTGTAGAAACAAGTTATATCATAAATCTGTAATGAGACTGCAGAAGGCACCTGACGCCATAACACTTCAAACCCCTGGGTAACGGTTCAGAACACTATTGTTAAGTCAGCCGCTAGAGGCATTCATTTCGGTGTGAAGGAGTGTCACACAGTTCTTACAACTTAGACCGTAGTCCAGAAATTAACACATGCACAATTGATCTCAGTGAGATACGTAATGATATTCCGCCAGCACATCAGGCAGATTTTCATCGCCTGCTAAACGAGCATAAGGAAATGTTCGCTCAGCATGATACCCTGAGTCGCACGACAGTTGTGGATCATGAAATACCGCTAGAGAAAGTGGGACCTTTTCGACCTCTGCCTCAGAGCTATTATCCACATTAGGCCAGAATAATTAGTCAAAAGTGCAGGAAATGCATATTGCTGGTGTAAACGAACCCACGAATATCGCCTAGAACTCTGCTATTACATTGGTGCCTAAACGTTTCACAAGTTGATTTTATATGTTATGAAAGCAGTTAGAGACTAACCCGATTGTTGACTTTCCAAAGTCAACCTGCTCTGGGCCTGTACATATGTGAAAACACTTCGAAACCTGCAGTGGAACGCAAGTTGCAACTCGTCCCACTGAGGTTCGTAGTGGTTGAGTGAAACCCACCAAGAGAGTGCATCTCCAGGGAGTTGCCCTTTGATGCAGCTGGCTCATTCATCATGGTTGACACTGTACCCCATGATATGGGGTATGTAGTCTTCCACAAAGGGGGCTGCATCTTCTTTTGCTGCACCTGCATACGTGGGCAACGTTTGAAACTTCGAGGGTGTATTCGCTGCGAACGATCCTGGCAGATGTGAGAGTTGGGTGGTTTCCGTGGATCCGCTTCTGGCTGTGTTGTCCATGGCTGCTGTTTGTGGCATCATTTTTACATACGGAAAATTTGCAAAAGTTGGTTGATAGTTCGGCACTATTGTTGGGTAGATAGGTGTAGGGAACATGTGTGGTATTTGCAGGAAAAATGGCGTGGGTGGTTGGTACACATGCGGCGAAATTGTTGGGTTAGGTTCAGGCTGAGAAAGTTTGTTTATACTAGCCATGTGTACCGCATAAAAGCACGTGACTTCTTGGCTTCACTCTGCTCTCTTCCGCTACACTGCTGTCCTTCCCCTTCTTTGATTTGTACCGCTACGTCTGACACATGGTTAGTGTCCTGTGCCACTACTATTAGCGAAAGATTACTGTTGATTTTTACCACCATGCCATTGTCCCTATAGGTACTACACCTGATCACGTGGGGCGTCTGCGTTTTTGCTTTGCGTACAAACTATGCCCTGTCTGAATTTGGTTGACGTCGTGCGACATGATAATCAAACAAATGTGAGTCCTGCAACTGAAATCTGCTCTGTGATACTGAGGCATTCCTTGTGAAATTTTTAATGTTCATGTTCATGTTCAGACTTTACTTGTGTTATGAAAGTTGTACGGTCCCGCACTGTTTCACTGCAACTGCCTTATGTTACGTGGTTGTCACCGGCATTGATATTTTCAGGGCTGGTCTTGCGGCAGCATTGCCGACTTTTACTTCTAAATTTAGTGAGTGTTCATTAGTTAAATAGGGAGTAAGAATTCAGGACACCACACTGCCGGTGTACTATCAGTCATCCTACCAACAATGGTTTGTTTGTCAACAAACACACATGCGCTGGAGACGAGACTGGCCGAAGTGGAAGTGTGAGTTGGGGAAGAGGTATCTCCCCTCTCACGACGTGCTGGCTTGCCCATGCAGGGTTGATGATCCGACGCCAGAGCCGACCGGCTTCGCGTACGAGGGGTCAGCTGGCTGTTGGCAGCGGATAGTGCATTGGGATGGGGAAGGGATAGCCTCCATCCCATTGCTTCTCCTTCGCAGCTGCCCACCCTCCAAGTAGCATGTCATCACTCCAGGGTGATGTCACCTGCTGATTGTTGACAATGTTCACAAACATCCCAAGTGTCCGTGTGGCATCTCGTAGGGATTCTGATGATTGCCATTGCCCTTGCTACCTCCATGCTGTCGTCCTCATGAGAATTGCGGGCAGGAAAATGGCAGGAAAGACTGATATTTCAGGAAAAATCAGGAAAATTGTTGAAATTTGCAGGAAATTTTGGAGAAAGTTTTTGGTGGAAAAATTTGGTGGTAGGAGAATTGCCCCACTTAGGCCAACCTCTTGACACTGTTACGTGGATGGCATTGTTGGAAATACTGTTGTAGGATATTGACTCACTTGTGGCAGCCACTTGACTCATGTCTGGTGGTGGTAAAGCTTGGAATAGGATTTACTGGAGAGGTGATGGTGAAAGAAAGGAATGAATATGCCCAGGGCGCCAGATCCCGGCAGACGATGCCAAAGATGATGCTGCTCCTCTTATCCTCGGGGTTATGGGCCATCTGTCCAGCATCAATCTCCTCGCCGTTAAAGCTGAATTGTTGAAATCTGCCTGTAGATTATTGCTCCAGATGAAGATTGTTTCCTAAACAATAGCCTGTCTATAGGCTATACACCAATGTGTATGTTGGCGGGAAAACTTCCTACTCATTACACTCATGTACGTGGGCTGGCCCACATTCAGATTGGAACAAAACTGATTACAATGAAAATATAACCTAAGTGAATAAAATGAGCAGGTATTGTAAGGGCCCGTCTCCTGACACGCATACTTCGGTGTAAGCAAATAACTTATTGAAAGTTCACACACACATATTTATTATGGTAAACTTCATCCCTTTCGATGAGGGCACGTGACCTTAATTACACTTGCGGCTATTTGGACCTGCCATGCGGTGAAACAGAAAAAGCATATTTCGACAATTAAATTGTTACATGAGACTTTGGCTCCCCATGTAAGTGCTAATCCACCGGGGAGTGGAGGGGGCTTACTGGGTAACAAGATGTGAAAAATGTTTCAGATACTTTATGCCTATTGTAGTTACATGTCCATTTGAAATAAAATAATAATGTTCACCCAGCATGTGTGGGAAAATACCAGAGCTTAACACACGCCCATTTTCTTCAGTGGATGCTTAGGTGCTGACTGATTCTTCCGCCCGACCCGGGGGCTCTCCGCTGCTTGCACTCGCGCCGAAACGGAACTGCTTTATGAGGTGACTTGTATTATTGATCCTTGCATTAATGAAATAATGTAAATATACATATGAAAACAATACAAATATTTCTACTACATAAACCCTGATGAAATGGGATAGACAAAACACTCTGTAAAAGATGAAAATAAATAATAGTATGTTAAATTGCAAACATAACTAAATAAAACAACACCTGCAAAACACACCATAAACATTTTTACTAACAACACAGTTAAGTCTTTTAGTAAGGCCTGAAACTTCCCAGTTCATTATACTTGCCTAATTATTCCTCTGCTGCATTATGTGTTACTATGGCAATCACCGGCTGCACTTGCGTCGGCATGCCAATGCATCTGCTCTGCACCTGGTCGCTTCAGAGACCGGTCACACACTCCACACCTGTTGAGTGTATAACCCTGCTGTGGGTGGCTCTGGCTACGCCCGTTCAAACTGTCTGAGGGCTGGGGTTATGTGGCACACGTCAAACCCTACTTGCGTCCTTCCTAACTCTTCCATTCGTACTCAGCTTTTTCATCTGAGAACTAGCTTGCATTTTCGTTAGCACATCCTTTACATCTTCCAACTCCTCCTCTAAATTATACACTCTAATTTATACTCTACACTTACCCCTCTCATTCCTGACATTTTCTCCATCCTCTCTATTGTATAAATCTTTTCCCTCTCTTTCCTGCACATCATTTATACCATCTCCCCTTTATACCTCTCCACCTCAGCGACTTCCATCCTTGTCACTGGCACATCCTGTACAAAGCTTCCCCTCAGCATATCCCAAATCCAGTTTCCATATTCACCAATTATTTGTGTTTCCTTCTCTACGGTTAATTTGTTCCCTACCACCACCACCATTAAACCCTTTCCCTCAGCATATCCTGTAGTAATCCCATTTCCACCTCCTTGATAGCTATACATTCTGCATGGTAGCACCCGCCACTCTGGTCGCACTGCACACCACTATCTAACCTTCTCCACGCCTTTCAATATCCCCTGCACTTGCATCTCCCCACAATTTTTTTACCGACTTAACTAATTTAAAAACTGCCCTCCGTTATAACATAAACTAAATACTTATATTTACACGCACCTATTTTTAACTAGCCTAAATTACACCATACACCACTTACCCTCGTGCAAGAGCAAATATGTGGGCTACATTCACTCGTGCACGCAATCAAACACATTGCTCTCTCCTTAAAACTAATTATTACCTAAATACGCTAACTTTAACTCTAATATACTTCAACTACTGCACTACCAGTATTTATATCTACTACTAGTAATATTCACGTGTCAAAAAACCTTAAATACGTTAAGACACAACCTCTTTCCCTCCCGATCTTACAACTTGCCAGCTGAAACTACGGAATAAATACCATAATGTGCACACGACAATTAAAATACTATACATTTATTGGAGAAAAGAAATGTTTTAACATTTAATTTTAAGCCATTTAATATCTTTAAATACCGTAATTTGCAAAAACCCAATAAACAAAAAGTATCTCTCAGAGAAATAATGTCGAAGGCTAACAGAGGAAAGCCAAAAGTTTTGACTCCAGGAAGTAAGTTGTGTTCTGCTCTTTGACGTTTTAGAGGCACTGGTTATGAATAATTGGGCAAAATGTCATGTCACGGGTGTGCAACTTCGTTCGGATTTTTCTGCCGTGAGGTAAGTGTGTTGTGTTTTAAAATGTCTTGTAATGCAAGTAGTGTTATCACTAGTTGGCTTATCCACAGAAACGTTGACATTGGGGGAAAAAAAATTATACGTGCGAATAATTTGTCTTAGAGATTTGTAAACAAACACGATGTTATGTTTTAAATTTTTTTTTTGCTGTGTCTTAACTCGAAAATGTGCTCACTCTCACTGGTACGGTAATAATTAAATATTGCTGGCCTTTTACTTTCCTCGAATAAATGTATAGTATTTTATGAAACAGTAACTAATTTTAATTTGTTACATTTTTGCATGATTAAAAACATAATTATGTGAAAATCACAGTATGTAATAATATGCGCACGATTAACCCAAGTTAAACGTGGACATAATAAAATAATTTGTTCGATATCAACTCAAATGGTAAGTGCGTGTGTGTGTGCGCGTGTGTGTGTGTGTGTAAACACCCCCCCCCCCCCCATTTTTACATGATTGCTGTTAAGATTTATTTACTCAGTTTCAGATGACTTATAAGCGTAACTTTCCAGTTATTTAAATTTGACTGCTTTGCATAATCTATCATGTATTCAGTTGTAGAAATGTGTGTGTCATAATTCTAAAAAAAAAAAAAAAAATTATATTTAATGTTCGGAAAACAGTCTAACCAGAAACTGAAAATTTCACCTGAGTATTAATAATTCATGTACGGTTGGACATTATGTTTTCTGGCAAAAAAATATGTACAAGAACGAGTGTGTATTAGCAGGAAAGGTAGTTGATCTAAGGGTTATACATAAAAAAATACTGTTTCTAATCAGAATTTTTTCGAAACTGGAATAAAATAAACAGTAGGCTACCAGAACAGTGGCTTTTTTTATAAAATAAAAAAAATTTCAAAGTGGTGTAATTCCACTCTACTAATTACACAGAACATAAATTTACTAGAGGCATCAACATTTGACCAATAGTAACCCTAAAAACGATATTGGGGAGGGCTATGAAGAGCAGGGAAATTGTGGGGTAAAACGAATAAAAAATATGAAAATAATGTAATATTTATTCCTGAAAATATGTTAAATTGCAAAAAGACTCAACTGAATATTACATAAATTGACAATATTACCATATACAAGCTACAAATAGAGTAGTGGGAGGGCCATGGTGATGAGGGGAAGTGTGTGGTAGAAAAATTAAAAAAATTTACTTTTTCATGATATTTTACTACACAATTTCCCTCTAGTTCTTAGCCCTCTCCACTACTATATTTATAAATTGTATTGGTAACATTGCCAATTTGAGTAATGATCAGTACTATCATTTTGCAATTTAACATGTTTTAATGATACAATATTACAAATAACGTGAAAATATGTTAAATTGTAAAACACATACTACACATTATTTTCCAGTGGAAACGGGCTACGCATGAAAATCATTTCTGGGGAAACTCCAAGCTTCGCCGATGCACGTTGCTTTGCATCACAACAACAAAAAATTGCAGGGGTGCCTTCAATCACTGTTTTGGGGATTTACTCCACTGCTGGCGCTGGGACTCTGGCTCAGTGCATAATATTTGGTAATGCTTGTACAGAATTTTTCAGATCAAGAGGGCTACGCTTAAAATTAATTCCTACATTATCAACTATCGTGATGTTAACTTTAAATTGGTTAGGTCTTCCACATTTCTCATTACTTATGGTATCAACATCAATTATATATACCAACTATGATGAAGTTAACTTTCATATGGTTATGTCGTCCACATTTAACATTACTCACTGCAATTAACACACGCAATACTACACAGATAAATTCACTGGAATGTAATAAACTGCAATACATCAACAAAATGAATGGTTATTTGCCCAGTAAAATGCAGCTCGTACGCCATCCAGAACTAAGAACTAACAACCACACACTATGTATTCTATTTGACGATACTCTATACACACTGTGGCGGACACTAGGGGGCCGCACACGACGAGTTAAGGTAGCGTGGACTACACATTTTGTGCAAGCCTCGTGTAGCCAAAACATGCGTTGATTGACCCACTACAAAGGGTGAATGTGCTGTAACCCCCCCCCCCCCCCCCCCTTCACACTGACGTGCGTGACCGAAGAAGAACAGCGTAAAGTTGTCAGAGCGGTAGCGAAGACGAGGGTATCTCAGTTACTAGGCCTGAATGAGCTCGGGGCCATACATCAGTCTTCAGTGTATGGTGAGCATAAGTTCGGATTGGCAGTTAGGCGTCATCCCAGCTCTCGATGATGCTACCGTCTACCATTTGAGTAATGATTATTAATTTGCGGCAAGGCTAGGGCTTAACTTCTACTCATTGCTAGACTTTTGTATTTACTAATATTACCACTACAGTTAAGTCATTGAAGCATATTGTTCAGTGTAAAGTTGATTGTTTTATTCTATATCAATTACTATTTAACGTTATATAGATCCGTTTCATATAAAGAATTCTTTACGTATTAGAGTAACCACTGATAACTATGCACCCCTTAGTGTCTCCCATTCCTACAGTGTTCATGATATTGAGCTCGTGTATTAGCCTCCATCAGGCAGGAGTAACAGTTAAGCAGTATAGGATAGGAAAGGGAGGCGCTTCACTGGTGGAGCCGCCGTTTTGACCCACCTTACGCTTATGCGAGTAGGCTAAGGTTATATAGTAATTTTTAGGTTGCGCATTACGTTAGAGCATTGTATGCAGCTAGAAAGAACCATGGATGCGTGTCACGCAAACCACTCTGAGTACTTGCGCTCAATATTTCTGCATAATTTATTGTATACGTTCGTTGCCTTTGTACCCCAGTATGTTCAAGTGAAATATAATTTTTGTATAGCATTTAATTATAGTGATATCTTGCCCTCCGATAATTCAATTGGCTCTACTGTACTTAGGTCAAAGTGTTAAACAGTTGTCAGTCTCACATGGTCAAGTAAGCGATAGTGTGACAATCAGTACGCCACGTGCGCAAGTCAGCATTACACGTAGGAGGCCTTGCCAGCCCAGCAGCTTGACGTCACTACACTATCTTTAGAACCGTTTTTCTGCTTTGTACAATTAATGCATGTACACTGCTTGTTTTGTATGTGGGACGTGTTCCCTTGTAAGCAAGGAAATCTCCACTTTTGTTTTTTGTGTGTTTCGGAGATCTTTCCCATTTTCTTCTCTGTTGTATTTAGAATTATTTGTAATTGACACAAAGTGTGCGGCACCAACTACACTTCAGTTTTTTTCAGCTAACATATTGACATGAACACAGAACACAAATCTACCGTACACAACCTAAGAAAATTAGTTAAAACTCTGCTGATTGATTTAGGCGACACTAAACGCACAGTTGAATTACAGGAGCAGTTGAGAACTCAGATAAATAAGTACTAACACAGAATCGCACACCACACTAACAGAACACATTACATCACTTGAACACGCGTATCAAAACCTATTAACATTTAACGAACCTGGTACAAGCGGCCACTCCACGTACTACAGACAACAAATACATTTTTAATTTCAATTCCCAGCAAGCTTACTGACATTTCACAACATGAGTACACAAACAGGGCTAGGTTGAATTAATTATCCCAATATTCACGAGTGTAAATCACTGTACACAAGCATGCCTCATGCTGCTCACATCGCACTGTGTTGTCAACAGTTAAACGTGCATCCACTTGGCGCAGCCAACTGCTCAAACTTAGCTTGTGTTGTGCATGTCATTCGCGTTGCCAACCATTGCTCTTGATGTATCTTTTCGTAAAACAAAACTATTGTATTACTGCCTTACTGCAGGCAACCATGGCGCATAGTATTGTATTTTTAAAATGTATTTTTCAGCCAGACGGCTGTGCCTTTTAACCATTCTTCACTTTTATGGGTAATCATTCTGGCATGTTGTCAAGTGTTCACGGATTGTGCACACAACCCACCCTCCCTTTTACCTGTGCCCACTGCATAGCTATTGGGGGGTTTCTTTCTACATAATTATTAAATGTGGTCGTGGACATATTCCTTTCCCCTCCCCCACATGTCAATAACATGTTCAGAACTTAGATTTTAATCACATGGCTAGCCACCAGCTTTCTATATCCCACTGTATTTTCATAAGTAAACTACCCCGTACCATAACGTAAACTTAACTTCAATATATTTTTCAACTTAAACTTATGAATCACTGAATTTCTTATTTTGTTTTTTGATAGTGGCTCCTACTTGCAATTGCTCCCTCAATACCACGCTTAAGTCCTCCAGGTACGCCGTTCTCCACTGCCTTGAGCTCCTCGACCTCCCCAACACTGATGTACCCCAGGATACTTGTCTCTCTCACTCACACCCTATGCTATCTTCTCCAACCTTGTTCACTCAACAGCAGCGATGGTTGTTATTTGATAGTGTAATGATAACCTGGCATCGCGCTACACCATCTAAGGCCGTGCGGGGTATAGCTTGTGGCCGAGCACAGTTGTTTAATAAACATGTCCCAGTTGGCCCAGATATAAAAGCATCCCCGCATGGCTGTAAACCCCTCACCCCCCCAGACAGCATCCAGCATCACAACTCTACTACGTGTGGTAGTGATTGAGATTTTAGGCTGAAGCAGAAGGCAGCAGACAACCCTAGGCCCAGAGGAGCTCTAAGGCCAATTCGATCTACAGACTTTGGGTGAGCATAAACGCGTTTGTGGTAGGGAACCGTTCTTGTAATGAGCCATCGTCCCTTTCCCCCTTTGTAATAATAATCATGTCAAGGTTAGGGAATTAGCTGCGATAATATTGTGAACTTTGTATGACTACTGTTTCTGTATACTTAAGTAACATAATTGTATTCCCCTTGTTATATATGCGTAAATGTATTGTGTCTTTATGCTTTGAGTTTGTTATATTAAATTATATATTTTTTATAAATTATCCTTCTTATTTAGCCACTGTCGTGAGCACCCCTCGTGACATCCCTTACCTCCTATTACAAGTCGAGGTAGTTAATAAGAGTTGTGTAGGATTTGCAGAGACTAGAGGACAGACTTAGGAAAGACAAGTGTTACAAAACGGACCTACCTAATTTAGGGTGCAAGTGTGTTGTAATTTTATGATGTCTGCCAGCCTAAAGAGTAGGTTTATCCGGTGTTGGAGAGGCTCCTCAGTATGTAGGTTTACGTAAGGCACGTAAAAAAGAGACCTTAACATAATTTTATACTGAAGATGCTGCCGTCTCTGCCATGGAAGTCTTAAGTAAGAGCTACTCTATGTGGTCATAAACGATTTGTAACTTCACTTAATGTAGTCTGAAGAGCCTTAAAACATTTACGTGCAAAATTAGTGTCTAATCAAGTGTCGGAATTTTAATTTTTTTTTGTGAAGTTGTCGTTGGACTGATTTAAATTTCTCCTTTGGCTGTTATAAATTGGTAATTGGCATTATCAGAACAGCCCAGAGTCTCTAATCTAGAGTTTGTTAATCGCCTTACCATAGATTTGAGCTAGGCCTGGAAAAATTAAAGGTGAAGGTGTAAAAAGTAGGCTATCTGAGCCAGTTCTGAATATTCACTCACATAATTGGTCTTTTGTTAATGGTATCACAAGAGATGATTACAATAAGCAATGAAACAAATTAAGTTTTCACAGCTAAGTTTTTAATGTGAGTATGCAAGGTTCAGCTTTGGTTCTACTTAAATTAAAATTAATTGAAAGTTATTTTTGAGCTATGGAACAAACCCATTTCATCAGTCAAGTTGTTAATAAAATTGTCTGCAGTTTTCTTACATTGTCTAATTCACTGTAGATTAACAGTAGCTAGATTATTTTCTACTACAGTGTTAATTTTGTCTGTTTTTGTGCCATTGAAATGTTATTTTCATATAAATTGTATGAAAATCTACTTGAGTTTCTTGTATGAATATTTTTGTTAGTGAGGATGATCTTGATTTCTGTGTCTTCTCGGGTAAAGTGTGTTTACTCAACAACCTAACCAATAATTGTGTGTGTACTGGAGGATTCTTTTAAGCTAAAGGTTCATAGTCAATTTTGTATTTCAGAAAACATTTTTGCATTTTTCTCGCGGAAAATCTTTAAAGGGATACAGATGCGCATGGCGTATTTCCCCCCTCCCCCTCCACTCCTGGTGCCGCGTACCTAGGAGGACGGTGCTACATACAGGAAATTATCAATTTCTCATTTCCAAAAATGCCCTTACAAAATAAACTGAAAATTATTGATGTGGACAGGCTGTTGTACAATACTTGTATCCATGATTGCTAGGATAATTGGTCGTTGTGGTGTAGCTGAGGAATTTTTCATTTTCTCCCTGCCTTCACTGAGTAATAACACTTATTTCCTACATCAATACACGTTTACCATTATTAACAGCAAACGTATTGAAAACCAAACGCAACCGTATACTACACTTATGAGAAGTAAAGTCTTCTCATCCGTTTTCGCTTAATTTCTTTTGGAATTTTAGTATCTTGAAATTATGGACAGTACCAGAGGTAGGTTTTAAGGATGAAATATGGTATATCAGAACTGAGCCATGCCAAACCATTTTAGTGTTAATTATTTTGCTAATGAAGAGGAACCTTATGTGCCAGTTCGTGAAAAATTCGCGTAATTATCTTTTTGTGGGGAATGTTCAGAGAGGTGATTTAGTTTCTGAAATTTGATCACAGACAATTATAATTGGGTCCGACAGCATAGTTTTTCCTATAAATTTTCTAAAGGTCTGTAATTTGATTCAATGTAAATTTAACTATCAGTAATTCTGCTGAATTCATATCACATGCCACTTATTTGATTTGAATAAAACTCAGTATTGTGTCCAACAGATATGCCTGTTCTACCTTACTGTAAAGTTGTAGTAGCTAGATTGTTTTCCAGTGTATGTTGTCTGTTATGTTTCTGAATTTCTTTGTATGATTTATCTAATCAGAATCGGGGAACACTGTTTACGTTTTCTGTATATTTATCCATGTTTGCCTGTCTGAGTAATGTACTCAAGATTATAATTTTTCTTACAGCATGCATGTGACAACTGTGGGTTCTCGTTCTGCAACAAGTGCCTGCGCTGGAGATGCATGGTGCCAAAGCTAGGTTCAGAGCAGCGTGTTTGTCGCCCGTGCTACACTGCCCTGGTTGAACATGTTGGTGAGCCAGCTGTTGAGGAAGAGTATTCACCGCCCTCAGCATTTTTGAGGTATGCTTGTTGCATCTTGGATAGTAAGGCATTATATTTTTTGTTTATATTGGATGAGTGCAAGTATTTGTTGGTTTTTTTTAGCATACTTTTCATTTTCTATTGTAAAGCATGCTTATGTCATTGCCTAGTTTTTGCGAGTGTCCATTTTTCTTTAGGTAACTTTTGAAACTTTTCATAAACATTTCAGCGAGCTTGCAACACTTCTAGTGTCTGCTATGGACACCAGAATTTTATGGTTTTTCAGCTACAGCTTGTGCTGTTTCTTCTAAAACTTTATATAAATTTTAAGGTTAAAATACCATACCTTATTGGACATGTGGCCACTTTGAGTGGAAATAAATATGCTAAAAGCAGTTATTAATTCCAGTAGCCACTGCTTCTTCCTTTCTTTTAAGAACAGAATGCCATCTGAGAAACTCAACTTATGTTTCATATCATAAGAACTGTTCAACCTATTACAAACGGATACAGCACTGTTCTAAAAAACTAACGTTCATGAAAATCAAAACTGATGCCGGCTAACAGCCAGCGGCGCTAAGCACATAACGGCGCTCACCACGCACGTGTCACGTGTGCATGCACGTTCGCAAAGAGGCTCCAATTTGAACTTTTGTATAACAGTATATTTTTTGCAGTGTAAAATGAGTCTTTATTTTTCAGGGTCAGAAATGTCTTAAAGTGTTTGAAAATGTATTTTTATTGATGTTGTAAAATGTTTGGTTATGAATTCAAAATGCGGCTGCGCAGAGATTAAGAACCGTAATATTCCGGCGTGAACGCCATCATAAAGAGACCTTCCAAAGGTACAGACAATTAATAAGAAAATTATGAAATGTAAAACAATATTTAAATTACTTTTGTGCCACTTTATTTTTATATATAAAAGTTTTTCTCGTCGTGCATAGCACTTCCACTTAATGTGAACCCCGTAGGCAGTCATGGTAGGTCCGTGCGACGCTATCGTCGGCACAGTCGTAGTAGGTGGTCTGGTGAGGTAAGAGATACTTTCACGTACGCACTACAAACATTTTGTACTGATGTAGAGTACCATAGTTCATTCTTAGTATACCGGTTAACCTTTCCTTGCGTATGTTTTTGTCAGATAATTTCCCCAGCATTATGCTTCCGCTTAACTAATAATTTGTGCCCTTGCAGCTTTTTGAAACTTAAACGAGGTGAAAGGAAGGGAAGATGTCAGAGGCCACGCAGCCTGCGCAACTTGAATCAGGCGCCATCTGCCTATGCTGAAGGCGCCTCATTGTAATTTCTGTATTATTGCTGCATGCAATTTTAAGGGCTTTATTTTCATGTATGTATTCAAGGGTATTTTTCATGTTTGCGACCACGTGGTTCATAGCCGCCAAGTCTATATCTGCACCATCCATGCAGTTTGAGGGTTTAGTTGTGTAATATCATGAGCACCATAATTTATTTCTGGGTTCTATGTCAATTTTATTCAGGGTTCAATGTATTTTTCGTGTATTTGATGATTCGTATGTCTGACCACTCTGTCATTTCCATGTCTGATTTTCCTGCCATCTGGCATGCTAGAAGCTCAACTAATTCAACCTGTAGTAGAATGATTTTCTCAACTAGAATAATACTTTATTTGGCCAGAATTTGCCGTATTTGCGGAGAAATACATTTTCACCTGCGCTACGTGCTCCACCGCAACACTTATCCCGCAGCATCCACACCATCTAATACTGCTTTCATGTGCTTGTGTGTTTATTGTGACCACTCATGTCATGCCTCATCATTTTCCAAGTGTATTTATGTGATTGTATGTAATTTGTATGGTGACATTATTTCCGTCCTAGCCGGCTATGTGTATAGACTGTCACCTCACTAACTACATGTGGCAAGACGAGCCCGTGTTAGTGATGCCAATTAATCACACGTGTTTATGTAACTTGTTTATTTTTTCTCATTTCATTATTCTCTTTGCTCTATCTTAAGGGAAAACCCTAGCAGCTGTCGAACCCCTTCCCTTGTGAAGGCTGTGCTTTCACACACTTCGGTGAGGTCATCCATCTAGGAAGTGCGCTAGATTAATTGTGGGCTGGGGAGCACCCAATCGGAGTTGGCTAGACACGTCCGGTTGTAATTCATAAGTAAATTTCTGGTATGTTTCTTTGTACGAGTGGTAATAACAATAAAAGGAAGTAGTACAGTGCATCAAGTGTTTTCTCTTGTAATGACAGCTACCTCTTGCCATTGTTCTTCTAAAAGTTAGTAATGATGTTAATTAATGCTAAGTGTTTCATAAGTTCGCTCGGGTGAGACGAATACCCAGAACCCACAGCATCCCTGAGAACCCTGAGTCTCAACAGTGGCATGACTGGGAAACACAGCTGGCGCCCAGCTACAGTAAGTGTATTTTGTCACTGTTCGTCTCGTGTCTCACCCGATTGCGTCTAAACTGACATTTATTTCTGTCTAAGGTTGCAAGTAGGCTGCAGGACTACCAAAAATATATAAAAGGACAGGAATTCAAGTACTCACAGTGTAGTACTTGTTGACAGGCACACGTACACAAAGAAGGCGACCTAAGTCCATCTGAACTTCCACTAAAGACAACCTTATTTTCTTTCTGAATAATTTAAATGCATGCTGTTCGCCCGGTCATACTCCAAAACAAATGCCATATTCATGGATGTTGAACGCTTTCTCTACAATGGCATTATCCAAACTGCTGTACACACCAAATCCACCAACAGCATCCATTACTTACATGTTGACAACTACCACCCATATCATGCCAAAAAATCCCTATTATATAGTCTCGCCACAAGAGCTAAACGTATCTGCTCCGCCAACAGTGATCTCTACAAACAATGTGAACAATGATATACCCCTGGTGGTCCAATATCATGAAGGCCTAAGTCAACTTAGAAACATTTCTCTACTCTGGATACAAAATTCTATTTTCCTCACCACAAACACAAGACCTGCTGTCCAAACCGCCCAACTCCGCAACAAACTGGTTCGTCCAAAGCTGCAGCTTACCACAAATGCCAACCAACACCTCCAGAGGAGAGGATCCTACTCTTGCAGTAACTCGCACTGTGCCTCTGTGCCATCCACCGACAACTTTCAATAGCAGACTCACTAGCCGTACATGCCCCATCCAAGGCAACTACAACTGCGCAACACAAAATCTAATTTATCAGCTACAGTGCCAACACTGCAATGCAGAATACATTGGTCTCACCATCAACACACTCGGGCAAAGAATTAATGGCTATACAGCAGATACCAAACAAGCCATAGCTGGTCACATCAATAGCCTACAGGACAAACCAGTTGTAGCACATGCAGCATCACACAACAAAGATTTTGATTCCTGTTACAGTACCAGAGTTGCGAGAGCCCTACCTCCTTCAATTAATAGCTCAGATTGTGAAAATTAGCTCACCAATTTATAACAAAATCCAGGCAGCCGCCAGGCCTCGACGTAAGATAATCACATCTCCAAACCACACTCATCAGTTATACAGGCTGTCTAGCAAACAGGAAAACCGGGAACTGTAGGGAATTTGTAGTGCCCAGGATAAACCCAGAATTGTACTGGAATTTCTTCACATGTCCGGGATTAATGCCATAACAGAAATGGCTTCTTGTAGCTACATGAAACATTGGTGGAAATAGAATTGCTCATTGATTTTTCTTTTAAAGTTGTGGAAATATGCATTGTTTACGTCACTATTGGAGCACAAAATATAAACTGAGGTACAGTGCTGCCAATATATATATATATATGGAAAATCACTCTGTACACTGGAAAATTCGCCAAGTTTGTATATTACCAATAGAGAAACATTTATTTCTGCCCCTAGTGGTAGTTTAAAAAGTCACTAACTCCCTATTTAATCACCAGAAAAGTCGCAATATTACATAGCTAAAATAAAAGATAGTTACTTCTATTGTCAGAGTCGCTAAGTTGGCTACATTGCAAATGCGAGCTTGTAAATATTGGAATGAAAATGAGAATTGTTTTTGTTTTTATGTTGGCTTTTGCGTCAAATTACAGTAAAGTAAAAAAAAAAAGAAATAGTTGTGTAGTGGAATTGCAGCGAAATCACCTCTTTCCATTTTGGCAACACTGGCTAAGCAGTTGGTGCCATTAGTGTGTTTGTCTTAGTGCTGCAGAAATTGTTGGCATCGTTCTTCATCCGTTGTCATAAAAACAAATATTTTTAATTAAACAGACAATTTTTTAAAATATGAAATTAGTTTTGTTTCAGTTTTTGAAATTAACATCATTTCCAAATATTCCATAAACTTTATTTGCTAAGTTTAGAACTAAACAAAAGAACACAGCTGCACACTGTCATGTTCACAATAATTGTTGTATGTGACATT
The DNA here is from genome assembly GCA_029891345.1 of Dryococelus australis. Lineage (NCBI taxonomy): Eukaryota > Metazoa > Arthropoda > Insecta > Phasmatodea > Phasmatidae > Dryococelus > Dryococelus australis. Next base: position 390,132,569 of record CM056993.1, read on the forward strand.
ATACAAATATGTGTGGGAATTTAAAGAAATTAAAATTATTCATTTCCCTTGATTAAGATGGAATCTTAAAGTACAAAATACTTTAATCAGTGTGTTGGGATTTACAAGGGATGAAATAAAACAATTCTTAGCATGATGCCCCTTTCCTCTATGTGCGTGACACCGAGCAAGTAATACCCAGTCATTAAGAATTTTAGTAAATGCTCTATCAGCTAGCATACAAAGGACAAATATATATTTTTTTAATGAATTTTTCAAATACTGTGTATTTTACTAAAGAAGGTAGTGTAGTATTGATGGCAGGTTTAATGTGCTAGGACGTTTAAGAGATTTACTGAACTGTGCAAATTTTGAATTAATCTTGGCAAAGAGGGAAATAATTCCTATTAAATTTCAAGTGAAACTAGATTATGAGTGTTTTCGTTAAGATCAGTAAGACTTCCCTGACACACAGGTTGTCCTTGCATTCATGCATCAGGTAAAGTGCTATCTAATTTAACATGGAACCACATTAGGATAAATTTGCAGTTAATTTATCTTCTCAAATGCAAAAGCAATTCAAAGTGGTATTGAACAAATGCAGCTGAAGTGTATGGTTACCAGTCTCTCTCATACACTTCTATCAGTAATTGCTATTTTACCAGCCTACGTATGATTTGTATGCTACACAAATATTGGTACTTGCATATAATTAACCAAGTGAACGGTAAGACACCTGTCGGAGTGTATACTGGCAAGGTTACACTATAGTTGATGCTGCATAATGAGGGAACTGCTATCTCGTACCAGTGATGTAATTTTGGAATCTTGATGCTACATACACTGCAAGCACACAGTTTAATTAAAGGTGAGCTAGATTATGGTTTATTTGGTGCGTACTTGGCTGATCATCTGTACATGAGTGTAACCTAATAATATTTAGACCAGTTTAATGTCTTTAATAGGTTTGACTTGGTGGGGTTTGTTTGTATTGGTCGATACAATAGCAGTGAATTTTATCAGGGTTCCTATTTTCAATGCACACTTTATACCAATCCTAATACACTGTAACAATCACACAGAATGCCAAGTACTAATAAGAAATAATAATTCTAAACACCATCACCTTCGACACAGCTCACTATAATATTTCTGGCGCGCACACTATAGTAATTTCTGCCGCCCAACGTGTCCGCTGTACCTAGGGAGGACAGACTACATAGCCAGAAATACTACAATGTAAGGCTTTTTTCTCCACCTGGATCTGCCCTTGTATTTCAAATATGTAATGTTCAAAGGAATTTAGCCCTATTACACAAGATTGTTCATCCACTAATTGTTTAAAATTGTAGCAGTCACCAGGTCTGTTACATAAATACTATTAAAAGAGGTTATGTTTTGACAGCAAGTGTGTACTATTTAAATTTTATTTTATTTTTTTGTTTTTCTAGTGTAATTTTTTTTGTTTATTTTTTTGTAAACAAAATGTGGAAATATTATTTTGAATTCAAATATTTAGCAAATCTTGCATCATGAATTGAAATACAATACTTGAGCTAAAAAAAAAATTCAAAAAATGTTAGCACTTTAAGTATAAATATGTTAGTGAATTCTGAAATGTTTGTATGGTACTTAAATTTTTTACATGTTTACGGGAATTGTATATGAATTTTGTCAAGTTACAATGCTAGACACCCTGCTATACCAGCAATTTTTTTATTTTCCCACCCCATCCCAGTTGTTGATGTTGATTAGAAAATGTGTCATTGAGGTGTGCGGTGCAGCATGCATATGTTTGTAATTTTACCTAATACGTTATTTATAATGTTCTCTTTTTCACATCCATAGACTTTTTGGACATACACTGTTTTTGCTGGAAACAATGGGATGTGACTTTGAAATGGACACATTGAATTTATTTTAATGATTTTAACCATTCTGAAGCAGTATTCTCTTTTAGTTTAATCTGAAAGTTCAATAAAAACAAATTATTGTTACAGGATAAGGTTCGTTGGAAGACACCTTTTTATTTGGTTATTACTGTATTTGGTTTGAATTTTATGTCTATTTGAATTTATTTGTTATTTTAAGTTTTTTTGTTTCTCATTTGTAAACCTATGTGAAAATTCTCTGAAATTAAAGTGTAGCATTTTTAAAGTTTTTTTTTTTGAAAATAAGCATACTAAAGTGCTGCTAGATAATATAAAAACGTAGTAAATGGCACTACGAGTGCGTGGAGTAGCAGGCCATACAGATTAACGTATATGAAGACCCAAGTATGGTGCATTAAGTTTTGCACTGCAATAAATATGTCCCACACTCTGTAAGATCTACCTGAAATACATGTTAAAGAAAAAATTGAATACCATTGAGGGTGTATAGACTCTACAAGATTATCATAAGTGCAAGATGCTAAATATTTTAATTAAAATAAGCATGTGTAAGTATGAGACAGGACATAATGGAACACTGTGATCTCATGATAGTCATGCAAGCAGGCGGCTGGAGAGCTTGGAGGACCCGAACAGACCCCCTATCGTAGTGTATCAGCATGACCAGCGCATGGAGCAGCTCAAGACGGGTCTAGAGGAGCCGGACCGGCAGATCGCGGAGCGGCTGGAGAAGTTGCGTGACGACATGAAGAAGAAGCCTGTCCCTAGTGAGGAGGAGGTAGTGCGGCGGCTGCAGCAGCTGAAGGGCCAGCGTTCCCTCCCCGCGGACAAGGTAGCGTCTCTAGTGATGTTCTGCTAACTCAGCGTTGCCTTGCGTAACTATTCGTACACATGTTGCACAGTTTTTTTGAACTCTTTCAGTTGTTAAAAGATATAATTAACATTTCAAGAGTAAAATTTACTCTGGATATATTTGCAGCACTAAATAATTGCATTTTACTTAATAATGAAATTGATATCTGTAATACAAGTATGATTCATGACTAGACACTTTTAGATCAATAGTTTGCAAGTTTACTTAGAGAAGTAAACTGACAGCATTATTGTGCAGTATTTTATTTTATTTTTTTAAATTTGTAATTTTCCTGCGTACTAGTTAGTAAGTTTTGTTCAGAAAGCTTTTTTCCTTCAACTTCCAAGGAATTTGTAACGTGTAAAAAAAGGAATTGTGTTATTAAAGGCCAATGCATTTATATTTCTATATTTGAAACAGGCTTGTGTACGACTTGTTACTTCACGGTATGACTATTAACCTGTGGTTGGTACATCTTTTCGACTTACTTGGTAACCTGTGCTAACGAGCTCAAATGGGTTTGATTTCTTGCTGGGGCACCATTACCCAGAGCTACTGTAGTCAAGATCATCTTTTAAAAGTGAATATCTGTGCAAGTAAGGGAAGTTATGTTTGCGTAATGAAATGAAGATTTTTATAGTTTTGTTGAAGTATTCTCTGGTTGTACCCACAATCATCACCTATACAGAAAAAGAAAAAAAAATGTACAGTTTACTTGTCGGACATAAACTGAGCGAGGTGGCCCAGTCGTAACACACTGGACTCGCATTCGGGGGGGGGGGGGGGGAGTGGGGGCATGCGGATTCACTTCCTGGTGCGCCCATCTTGCTTTTATATTTTTCATGGGGTTCTGAAACCACTCCAGGCGATTGTTCCTTACCAGAGGCCATTGCTGATTATTTTGCCTCTCCTGGTTCTCAAAGAAACTTGACACGTCGTCTTATGGAACTGCGAGTGACTCTGTCAACGTTGTTTGTTTGCGCTAGGTCAGATGTGCTCTAATTATGACCAAAGTTATTAATTATAGTAGACTTTCTATCTATCGTTCTTCAGGGGACTGCCAAAAAATGTCCATACATGTGTGATTTCAGTAGATGTGGTTCTTGACTTGTATATCAGTAAATTAAAACTTCTAACTTTATAAAAAAAACTTTGTTGAGTATAATAAGAGCTGTAGATTATCTATGAATACAGTTTAGATAGTAAACGCAAAAATGGAAATTCTAGAAAAAATATTATTGTAAATAATATATTAAACATTCACCAACACTCATTTAAATAAAGAAAATAATGTCTTAAAATACAGTATATAATTGATTGTAATCAGACACCAAGTGCAAGCTTACGTAAAACTTTAAAACCCTCTGAAAATGGAAATAATATGACACCGAATGCAAGTCAAATTTTGAATGACCCGCACACACTCATTCAGCTAAGAGGGCACAGAGAAGTTTTCGATCAGGCAGTGAGTACATGGTGGGGCGCGAGTGGAGAGGGTGGCGGCAGGAGGATTACCCCTCCATGCCGACACCTTGCTCCTGTGGCAAATGTCTGTCTTTTATTTTAAAGAAATTAAGTGTATTTTACTGCAAATGAAACTTGTAATTTTGAGACAGAAATTAATAAATAAGGCAATTATAATTGATTTCTTCACTGCCTTTAATGATTAATAATTCAAAACCACGTCCTCTGATTTTCCCTGTTGTAAGAAGTTACAATGCACTCGGCTCACTGCTTGCCTACCTATTATTAGACGGCAAAAGGTGTGGAACAGGCCCTTACATTTTATCATTTTCTTACCGATAACGAAAATGAAAGTTCTGATTGTTAGTTATCATTTGAGTATACCAAATATATGTACAACATGCATTTGTGAGTGGGTGGAATAGTGCATTAGCAAGCATGTATGTGCACAGGTGTACTGCAGCGTGGACTTAAGGACGGACGAGGAGAAGGCGGACAGCCTGATCCAACAGTTCATCGAGGAGCGGGAGCTGGACTCGAAGAGGCCAAACCCTGATCAGGAGATAGCGGCCAGGTTGGCCAAGCTGCGCTTGCATGGCCACGACACAGAACATGGCAGTGGTAATGAACAGGTGGGTGCAACTCTTTCTGCATTTTGATGTCAAAATGTAATGCATTTGCTCCAAGAGATGTGGTTCTAAATGGGAAGCAAGTAAAAATAACATACCATATCTTTCACATAAACGTTGCAATTGTGTAATGGTTGGACCATTAAGAGCTTAAAATAGAAAAATGTTTTTGCTGCGTAAAAGTCGGAGTTGTTTTCGACACTGGAGCAGAGCCACATATATAAACGCATCCTACTCCTCATATTACTCCACAAATGACAGTGATTCAATCAGCCACCCAAGGGGCCAAGTAGAGGAGGTTAGGGCAGAGACAAGATGCAGCTGAAGGTAACAGACAACGACTGGAATGTCTTTGCTTCTTGTACAAATGTAAATTTGACCTTGCATGGAGCTTATCCCCCTCCCTCCAGACTGCTGAGAGACTGAGTTGTTAAGCAGCAACCCTCCCTCTCATCAGGCATGAAAGGAGAAGAGCTTTCATTCTAAGAAACTCTGTCCCTTTAATATTAGTATCAAACAACTTAACTTTCAAGAGGTTTCTGAATTATCAAAACTGTTTGTACCTTCATGTAAGATGAGTACAAAAATGCGTAGAAATCATTGTCTTAATGCAGTATCATTTCAATTTGCAGTTTTGTGGGCAACTCACTTCTGTGAGGCTTTCAGTAGTGACCTAGTGATTGTATTATTCAATGGTGTAATATTAACGAGCGATAGAGTTGTGCTGCATTTACCTCCATTGCTTCAAATGTTCTGAATCAGTGTTTCCATGTGTATGGTGATTTTATAAAGTGCCAGTTTCAACCATTTTTCCTTTCGAAAATTACATGTTAGAAATGGAAATAGAAAACTAACTAGTCTTCGGACGTAAAATATTTCTTAAATGTTGTCTGGTAATGATAGCCTTTAGTTGTTAGTGTTTACAGCGGGAATCACATTAACACATTCCCTGTGCTGCAGATTTACTGAGGTGGTTCTTTATTGAAAGAATTACAGTAGATTTTTGACTTTTTTTCCTTAGGACCAGCTAGTAAGAACTTCTTAGTAAAACATCATTGTCTGGGAAAAGAAAAATACTGTATCTTTGTATTCATATTGATGTTATAATACACACCGATACATTTTATAATGCAAATGTTTTATGATAAAACATGGACCTGTATTACAATAAAAAGTTTGTGTCTGTGAAACAAGCCATTGTTGACTACTTATCCACAAAAAATAATTGTAACCACAATAATTGCTGGCTCCAACGCATTGGTGGCCTTCCAAATTTCAGGAATAAATTTTGTGTACAAAGTGAAATTTTTCTTTGCTAGAAAATAGTTTTTGTGTTATTCCTGCTTTCTTTGAATCCACAGTGTTGGCGTCACACAACTTGTGTAGTTAATGTAAACAATAACTATTGGAATAGAGATTATCTAGAAGTACACTTGGGCATCAGCGTCACAAGAGAGGATACACAAAGTGGCCAGTACACGAAGGTGATCGAGGATGCCCGAAGGGAGGAAGCAAGGTTATGCCTGGTCAAGCTGAGCACAGCCAAACGAAACATTCAAAATTTTACGTGGTAAAAAATACTACACCTTATGGAGGAAATGGCCAGGCTGGAGTGCTTATATAGTTTATCTGGGAAAATTTGTTACGTGGGAATATCTTAAGTGAGTTTTACTGTCCTTCCATTATTTTATGCACAGTGGAGGAAGATGAGGCTGGCAGTAGTAATTATCATCTGTACTTCTCTGCTAGAGAGAGGTGCATGTGTGTGTACTTGGTGGTTCCTTTTTCAGATGGAGTGTGAATCTGGACAGAAGCAGTCTGATGGTGTGGCTGCAGCTGGTTTGGAGACAGCGTCACTGGATGAAGTGACAGCTCTGCTGTTGCAGGTTCATGATGAAATAAAAGGGGACGACGAAAGTGGCACGGACAGCAAGGATAAGGGGTGGTAAATGTCAGAAGAACACAAATTTTTTTTGGTATTAACAGTGGTATTTATTATTTAATAACATAGATTTTAGTTTTTTGCAAAGAAAAAAATGTTATTTCAAAGTATTAAAGGAATATAGCTGTCCATTTTCAAAACAAAATCATTAACAGGAACATTATTTTCAGATAAGTAGAAAACACTGTTAAAACTATTACACACAAGTAGATAGTTTTGCTGACTGTTAGGTTCAATTAGCTTGTTTTTGATTGTAAAGGTTATGCAAGTAGCTTATATTGCACATGTTGTGTGGTCACATAATTAATTTTAAGACAAATGAAAGACAGAAATTGTAAAACTAAGTTACACATTATTATTGAACACTTTATATTTACAGCAGACACACGTACTACATATCACGAGGACTACTGTGTTTCGAAGCAAATATTTACTAAATGTCTATAGTCCATTCCCCATTGGAAGCAACTTTCTCGGAGCCCTGCTAAATATCTATTTGCAGGCCCGTTTCATATCCTTTCGCCAAATGTAAACAAAGGTTACCACGTGGCTTCCATGTACCATCTGTCAAAATCAATGTTTACATTCTATTGTGTGTGTACATGTGTTCGTATACTTTCGCTGCACCTAAAAATAAACATAGAAATGTGACTTCTACTTTTATACCTGTCAAATGTATTGTTTACAGTTTTCAGCTTTTCAAAGAATTCTTGGGTCATATTCCAAAGACCATTCCATATGAATATTCACAGTTTAGGCTTCTAACATTATTTAGGTCAGCTTTATGACGTTTAAAAAATGCCTGAATTGAAGACAGTTATTATGGTTATTTTACATTAACATATTTGTTTTCCACGACGTAGCTCAATACATGTATTGCACGTTAGTATTTTGCCGCAACTGTGTTTAACACTGTTACAACTGTGAGCTAAAGGGCTGAAGTAATTGTAATTATCCTTTTGTTATTGATATGTATTGGGTCATTTCTCTAAAAAGGGCGGCTCCAGTTAGAATAAATATTAAAACGAAGGAACAACCATTGAAAAAGGTACATTACATTCAAGCACGCAGCTCTTGTTGCTCATTTTTGTCATACAAACTTTAAAAGATAGCTGTGAACATGCACACAAATAAGCCTACGGTAGCTATTATTCCACTCATATTTCTGTGTATTGCTGCGTACTATTTATTAGGTTTATTGAAATTTATCGGGCTGGGCTTAGTATTTTTATTCTGGGATTGTGGCAGATTACATTACACGACTGTTTCAAACCCCTTAGGGAAAAGATACAACGTTGTGATAAATAAACAGACGTGGATGTAAATAAATAACTTCGCCATAAAAACAGTTCACATTTAAAATGTATAAATAGTGCTAATCAGTTGTTTGAAATCACGCACACACAGGGCCAGCGTATCAACCATGATGCACAAAGGCATGCCAATTCACAGACGCAATGATTAACGAAACACGCGTCACAGAATTTATATTACTGCAGTGGAAACACAGATTTATCACATCATCGTAACTTGTGTAGGTAGGTTTAAAAATCACTTCTACAAACGTGATGTAATAATTTTAAGTATTTTTCGGAGTAAGGATAATTTATGTTTCGTTTGACAAAAAGCAACATGCCATGTCATGACTCGCCACGTCTGCCAATTTCACTTTGTTTCTGCCCCGCCATCATATCTAAATATATTAAAATACGTATTCAAACATTAGAATAGCTTTTCATCTGTAAATTACAAATTCAAAAATCATTATTTTGCTGTAATAAGTATGAAATATCATAGAATTGAAAACCTGTATAATTTCTTTGATTACTAGCGAAGTGACATTTCCCAAGTGTGAAAGAGAAAGACAGAGAGAGAGAGCACCAAGCTTCGCTCAGCAGACAGTTGCTTCACATTACGGCCTACTCACAATATTTTCCGCTGTTATTTTAAACTGTAAAAATGAGATGTTGCCATCGGGGCTGCTTAAATATTTAACTATGTTGATAGGCACCGTTTAATTTACAAGTAGTATACTAAAATCAAGGTTAAAATAATATTTTAACTGTGAACTAGTTCTTACAGGTCGTTGCCAACACGTCGCTGCACTCGCTGTTGTTAATTCATATTTAAAAAAGAAATAAATATTATAAGTTATAGTAGATATTAAGGTAAAGGTTAATTTATTCAATAATACAGTACTCTAAAGCCAACCAGTGTGTTATATATTTGTGGAATACAGGTTATTGAAAAAACAGGTGACATGTTATGCCTTGAGTGTTTTTTCAAAGGTTGATTTTCATAAGTCGCTTCCAATCGGGAATGGACTATACATAACCATTAAGGGGGGAAAGCAATCCTACACAACTTATTGTTTCCTTAAATTCAAAGATTGATGTCCTCCATTGGCTCATCAGCATCATTATAATATAGGGCATCTTCATCTGCTGTGCATGAACTCTCTTGTTCTATTATATTCTTGAAAAAAAGTCAATGTCTCAACCCGTTGCCAGTTTTTCCCATAATGTTTGTAGTCGGTAACGTGTCAATGTCGTTCAGCTTCATTCTGGCTAAATTCGCACCAACTGGTACCTAAACTGGATACACATCACTTGATGGCTTCCCACAATTATGCACAGGATAACCAAACTCCCGGGATGGGAGACTATTTTGTTAAACTCACCCTAGGGCTTGAATCCTCTCCTTCGAACAAGGTCACTCAATCTAATGGGCCTAAATCCCAGCCAAGGAAACACAGTTCTCAAATGAGGTTTTGAACCATTGCACTATTGTTATCCCAGGAGGGAATTCAGTCTCCCCTCCTCTAGGGATTTATTCTGTTTTATTCCAGAGAGAGGGAGTTGCCTCAATTTTCACCCAACGTGGGTCTTAACTGCTTACTTAAATGTCTGAATTAAGGTGTGTGGACACCAGAAAAACAGCTTTGATGCATGACGCCGTGTGGCGAGATGGAGGTTATTTGACAGTGTCTAGTGCTTTTGTTGGTGTGTTAGGACAGACGTAGCCAGGGGTAAGGTTTAGGATCTATTGTCCCTTCGAGGTGAGGTATCCTGGGAGAGCTCTTCCAGTACGTGACACTGGCCGGGTAGCTTTGCGGCAAGGCACGACGTCTGGTATGGCAGGAACTACTTTGCGTTTTGGCAGGCATGCTCTGGTAGGAATTAGGAATGCCTGGGTGACATGTAACCTGTGGAGGCTGCCTGACCTGCGGTGGTTCTGTTGTGCGTGTGCTAGAACTTGGTGGGCAGGTGTTTGTTAGTGTGAATGGTCACTGGGGTCGGTTCTGCAATCTAAATTCCCAAAAAGTATGGATTGGTGATCCCGTGGGATTGTCCTGACCACTCACACATGCGGCGAACATGGGGTTTGTTTCCTTGTAGAGTCTGATGGGTGCTGTGAAGAGGTCCGAGGGTGTCTCCTGCGTAGTGGGTCTCTCCAAGCGGCAGATCACTTGAGCCCTCTCCCTCGGCAGGAGGTGCGAGAGTGTGGCAAAGAAGGGATTAAGTTGCTGCTGGTTCTCGGAGGCAGCGTTTCCCATTTAACCTGCTCTCGGATACCACTTCGAAGGGAGTAGGGCATGAGGACAGAATCATTACTATCCAAACTCACGGAAGTGGAACAGGCAATGCGTAATCCTATATAGGTGTACAACCACATATTGTGTCTGCCAACAGAGTGAGATTTCCATATCGCAGTATCTGGTGCAAGTAGCGCGGTGGATACCGAGGGTCTGGTGTCACTGGCAGACAGTTCCAATACGTGGGTTGAGATCCTCCTGATAACCAGTCTTCCCAAAACGAGGAATACTCCTTCCAGTACAAGCAACGCAGTGGAGAGAGCAAGCACCAAGCCAACGAGCTGACCCCAAGAGGCAGAGTACCTAGTGTCGGGGCTCTACCACTCCGTACACCATGGTGCACAGAAAATGACTGTCCAGAATGCTTGTGGGTACTGTATTAGTGTGGCTGTTCAAGCAAATCTCCGGGTCACATGCTGACCCTCAGATGGGCCTGATGTCTACAGGATGAGGTACTAAGACTACAGGACAGATACCCTCGGGTTGATTTAAACTTGTTTATTTCCGCAACTGGTATAAACAAGGTGGTACCTCCTAACGTCAACGGGAGCTTAACGGAAGCTGCTATGTATTGATAGGTGAAGCAACCTGTTGCTAGGTTAACAGGGTAGGTAGATAACTTAAACTTGCATACGCTATGCGTTTCCTAGAAGGGACCGGTGTTTTATGACGGCAGGAGTCTTCAGCACCGGGGTGCAGTGAAGACAGGTGAGGTGTAGGTAGGAGTCTTCGGCACCAAGATGCGGTGAAAGCAAGGTAGTTGGGAGATGATCTTCGACACAAGTAGTGTGGTAAAGATCAGGGAACTGATGGTTTCTTCAGCATGCGCGTGCAGTGAAAGAACAGAACAGACTGGCGTTTAAGGGACGTGGCTTACAATTTATACTCTTCTAGGTCTCTCCCTTGGTAGGTTGTGGAGGGTGGTGGCAGCTGTGAAGTGGCACGTGATTATCGGACGTGTGAAGTAGTCGGCCAGTGCTGGATCCAAGTTGCATGTGCCGATCGTACTAGTGGTGCCATCCGGCGATGTGCAGAACTTGGAGGATCTTGATGCATAGTCTCGGTAGCTTGGCCGGGTGGACAGTACAGGTTTGGCATGGAGCATCCATCCTTGGGTAGACAATACAATCTTGGAATCTCGTTGTTTGTAGAATCATACCACTCTGTGGAAACATGTGGCTGGGTGATGTGCACTGATGAGTTGAATTTATTTTAATAATGTTGAAAAGATGTCATGCGTCAGACTATATAATATTGCTAATTCTCAATGAGCTTTGTGATTATTATTTCTGTTTGCTGGGTAAGAGAGTTGCAAATTTTGAAACATTTTCAAATGCATGAACTAGATCATAATTAATGTATGTCTGTTGTGGCGATAAAAAATTCTACATCAAAATCAACTAATTTCTCATTATCTACGTATGAGCAACTTAGTGACATGTTTTAATGTATGTAGGTTGGGTTTAACATCTGATTGATGCCTCATTACAGACAAAACATTTTTTGGCAGTCTGGTGGAAACCACTTGGCAGCAGGAGGATACATTTTCTGTTTATAGCCTGTTCATGGTAAAGTGAGCACTTTTATGGCCCTAGTTACTTTTTTCGCGAAATCAATACCATAACGTGAAATTACAAATCACGCCCAGTAAAACGTAAAAAAAAACATGGCAGAGCAGCATTACTTATATACAAAAATGGCTATTTTTTGAAAAGTAAATTCATGTCTAAAGTTATATTTAGAATAATCAAAACCTACATTCCCTTCTTTTAGTATTAAGTGCATACTGCATTAGCAAAATACAAACATTGCATCGGCGATTGGCATGAAGTAAACAACTGCGCAGTCCACAGATATACTGATGGAAGTAGAAATATTCTATGTGAATGGAAGACGGGACGTTTTCCGTTAGCGTCACGGTGGTACATAAATGTGTCTCCATGCAATAAACAGAACGTGTGTGTGCGTGCGCGCTCATATTTTGGCATAGTTCTTAGAATAACAATTAACAAATGTATTGTTTCCAAAAAAATTAAGTAATTTTATAATTTTCCTGTAAAGAATCGCACGCACAAATAAATTTTGGTGTTTTGTGGAAATGGGAAATACGACTGTGTAGGCAAATTTTGGTTCATCCACAACATATCGGAGCACCTGCGCAAATTTCTTATATTACTGTTAGTCGTGTACGCTTGTTTATATTCAGTTGCAGTGAATAAAACAATATGTTCAAATGCCTAAAATTGTGCGTGTTTGACTGCGCACGTGAACTTGAGAATGAACGAACTTTATGTTTTTGATAAAACTAAAAAAAAAATATTGTGTAATTACTGCAACCAGCGAGTAGACTGGGCACGAGACACATGTGTGGAGCATTGCACAGGCAGTGCTACACACACAGAACGAAAGTTAGCTTCACAAAGAAGTCCTACCATTAAAAGACAAATGTCCTTGGTAGAATGTTCTGATAGTTCTGCAGCCAAAACAGCTAAACACGCATGCAAACCACCAGAGCATTTATGGCTGCTAACATCCCTCTGGAGGAAAAGTTGGATAACCCCATCCTTGCGAGAACGGATGGAAACATACATTGAAGGTATGTTGTTTTTAAGGTAAGTTCTCTATAGTTAGGTTAAGAATTGTTGTGGTTGCGAGCATTACGTGGTGCTTATAACAACTATATTAACCTAACTTGAGCTTCGGAAATATTTTCCGAAAGCATGCTTGCCAAGTATGCATCAGGAAATTTTTTTTTTTTTTTGTGAATACCTGACCATTAATTTACAAACTGTGCTTAATGTGGATACTGGTTTACATTTCAGGATCTGGAGATCTACCAAAAACTGAAACGCTTCGGCGAAATTATGTTCCTGAGATACAAGCCCAACAGTCTGAACACGTTGAAAACATTCTTTGTGGAAAGAAGGTGTGTGCTTTGCGATGAAACCACTGATCGGAAAGGTCAGTGTGTGTTTGTGGTGCTCTTTAAAACATTGTGAGATTCCGCAGAGCAAGATCTTGTTGTTGGTTCTGTGAAAATTCTTAACACTGCTTCAGCTACTGTATGTTCTAGGGCTCTTCTGGACACATTCTGCGAGTATGAAATCAACTACGACAATATTTTTTTGTGTAGTTAGTGACAGTGCACGCTACATGACAAAATGTGTAAACTCTCTCAAAAGTCCTATCAGAACATCTGCTACACATCCATTGTTGGGACCATAAACTCAATCTCATTCAGTCACTCTGGCCAGCTCAGTTTCCTGAGCTCAATGCATGCATAACAAAAACGAAAGTTGCATTCCAGAATACTTGTAAAAGAAAACACAACTACATCAACTCTCTGAAAGAGAAATAAGTTGGAAATAAGACCAGTGTTGAGGCTGTGAAGTACGTAGAGGAATTTCTGCGAGCTCTTGTGGAATATTACTGCACTTTAGGAGACACTTCTGTGCGTCACATTTCACCGTCTCATATAAAGGTCATCCATTGCCAGGCCTCGTTTTCGGTTGAACATTGCTGGCAGGTTACAAGTGACATTGTTGAATTTGAATTTAGCAAGAAACCTTGTCCCACAAACAGTGTCGTAAAGTAAACCATTTGAAAAACTGTTTTGAATTGTCTGCTGAGGGCATTGTTGGAGATAAAACCTCGGAGCTTTTGAACAAACTGTCAACAGTACAGTCAGGTGCTGTGAAAAGGCAGATCTGGGCATAGCATGTTTGAACAAAATAAAAACTCATTCCTGAGGACCCGGCATTTGAATTTTTGAAGAGCATTTGTTTATTTGATTCATACAGCATTGTACAGTTATTACCCTTGATGCAAAATGTCACAAAAAATTGAGTTTTTGTCTGGTTACAAAGCCTTGCAAGAAGAAGTGAAACAAGTGTTGGAGATGAATGGACATGGTGCTCTGGACATTGTGAACATTTCAATTGGACTGAAAGAACACCCACGTCACATTTGCATCATCTTCACTTCAAGCTTTGTGGGGGGGCCAGTCACAAACGTTGACAGTGAACGTGCATTTTCTATATATTGTCAGACAAGCGGTGTCATCTTATGCCAAGCAATTTGGAAATCATGTTATCAGTGCATTTTAACTAAAAATCTCTCTGAAATTTTTTTAGATATTTTGCCATTTAAGTGACTAAATAAAAAATTCTATTTACCACTTGTATGCACCGAAATGGAATTGCAATTTTTTAAATGCCGAAATTACAAAGATTTATTTTCCACAAAATTAGGTCCCTACCTATCAACTATTTTTTATCCTTGTATCACTTTTTAAAATAAATTTGGCCATGTCAGTAATAAACATACTGTATATATTTTACTGCACTCTGAAGTTGTCTAAGGCTACAATAAAATATATTTATTGACTATTATTCCAAATGAGAGGGCTTCCAAAAGTGCTCACTTTACAGTGAATAGGCTATACTGGTTAGTACTTCTACACAATCTGTTAAAAAATGGAATTCTTGTATGAAATAGACTCTTATTGCTCTACTTTCAGTTGCAATTGAACATTTAATTTTTTGTGAAAATCTATTAAAAATAGGCTTGCTAGCTCATAGTGTAGAAATTTTTGCATTAAAAATATGTAATACACATACTGAAATACAAGTCTTCCAACTTACTCAGGACTGAGAAAGATTCCCTTAGAGATACTTATCACCTGTTTCTCCGGAATCTCGAGAATGACTAGCCTATGGTTTCTAATACATATTTACATTAAGTGTACTGATTTCATTTTTTGTGTTATTGAATTTTGTGTTTGAGAATTAATTTGGTTTGTTGCAGTTTGACAGAAGTTCTCTCAAAGCTGGAAGCAAAACATTCAGAAATTAGTGGAACAGACTTGGATGAAGAAGGACATATACAAAAGATTATTTCGTGGGTAAATATATTGCAACTACAAAAGTACTAGCGTTTATGCTGTAGTTCTAAACCTTTTTGGTCCATGGCACATTATTCTTTAAGGCTCGTGCCTATCTAGCACTTTTTTTACAGGGTTGAGGCAGAGAAGCAATAAGGGTGAGACAGCCACTCGCATCAAATGCACCATTGCCGCTACGCAAAGGCTCTGAACTAGTGCGCTGTTTTCTTGTCACTATATGTACCTATGAAACTTTCAGTGGTGAAAATATTATTTTATTGGTGGAAAGTCTATAGGAAGGTTCAATGTAGGACCCTTAAGTAGTTTTTAATGTATATGAAATATGTATTTTGAGAACGTACTTTTAAGATGGTGTTTCTAATGTGCATGACGTCTTGAAAGCACTCAACAGCCCTTAACTGAAGAGTGTGTTATTTTCATATATTGGCACATTCAACAAAAGATTAATAGTTTCGTAGAAAAAGAGTATTTCAAACACACGGCAATGCATTTCAAGTGCAAGGTACACTATTCTCCATCTATGAAGGCAGTTTATTGACACAGGATCACCAACTTTGTAATGGTGTCACAACAAATTAATTCATTTGCAGTGCCTGCGAATAGCTGGTTTGTAAATGTGTTCATGTTTGCAATGCTTGCTGCAAATATTTCACACAAAAGAAATGGGCACATTTAAGATTCCCATCAAAAGTTACATTTTGGCGTTGCTACTTCGTACTAACAGTTTCAACTCTTGAGAATTTTTAATGAGGAAGTGCTTTGAAATAACACCCAGTCCCTTATAACCTCCTCTTATAGTCAACAATTTACCAGGGGAAATTTTGGGACTAGTCTTTATTAATAAGAATAATTTTTTGCCAGGGCGAGTTATCCACAGCGCTATTTTTTCCCCTCTCGCCGAGTGAATGACTATGGTAGGAATGGTAATGTCAACTGCATGATGCTGATAGGAAAAGAAAGATAACTGTTAGCAGGATGGAGTGGGAGGAGGGTAGCTTTTAGGCTCGTCCGTCAGTGTGCTCCCGGGCGAGCGAGCGGACAAGCAGTCCACATTTAATACTTTTTTTTTAAACACAAGTTTTTAGAACAATAATTAGATGAGAAAAGTATGACAAGTTTGCTTTAAAGCATATTTCTGCTGAAGGTGTGATGTGACGTGAGACAAAGGCTTTCCATGTTTAAATACTGTGCGTCCTATAGTGGTACATATCGTGCTGAAACTGTACCTGTCAACCTTGACAAGGGTCCCATTATCTGATGTCGCTGCCCAGCTTGGCGGCAAAGAGGAAGCACTTTGCTGGGAAGCAAGATGGCTCAAGTCTCGACTATAACACGCACTGAATTTTTATCACCTTGACGCGTGACCGGTTTAATGAAATTGTCGAGGGTGCTGTCGGCTAGACCAAAAGCGGGGTGAATGTGTATGTGCGGAGATACAAATAATTCCACAACTGGAGCAGTCTATATTGACTCGTGCCTGAGTTGGGTGGCGCAGTCCCGTTCCGCCTGCCTTTCCAGTGTAGGTTGATGAGGTACACTCAACAACTGTCTGGCTGTAAGGAGCGCTCCGTGTTGCTCCCTACGTTTTCTTCCATGTATCTGGCTGAAAGGCATAAAGTTTCTGCTCACAGGTTACTGGGTACACCTTGATGAGAACAAACTAAATACAAGTTTTAGTGTAAGTCCAGTTTTGGCTTGCTGACCAGGCTCTGTAAAGTCTCCACTGATCCCCACGCCAGGCCGGCTGATCAGAGACGGGGAGCTGTTTGGGTCACTGGATGTGTGTCCACACAGGAATGGACAGCAGGTCTCAAGCCACGGTTTATCCCGGCACTGGAGGCAGTGCTGTGGGATAACACAAGAGATGGAACAAGAATGATTCTTGTGCTCGGCAGCGTCCTGACTTATATAGTGGAAGCTTGTAGGCTGCTGGCGCGGGGGAGACATGACGTCCTCGGGCCCTGGTTGGCATGGGAATACTCTGGTCAGTGATTCTGCCTTGTGCCTCGCCGGAGGCGCTCTGAATTGCCCGAGGTCTGGGCAGCTTGTAGGCTCTCAGCGTGCTGTTAAGGGGGGGGGGAGGGAGCTGCCTTCCGGGTTGCGTATTCTCAAGGTGAGAAGGATTTGCTCAAAGTTCCCTTTCCGTGTAGGATAGACCATGTCACCCGCGTCTGTAGTTGTGGAAGAAGTACTCTAGGTGATGAGTCATAATCGTATTAGCTTAGATTTATAAGTGGCATGCTTCAACCTAAACATCACAAATGTCAACCAAGTGTCAGGGCATGTAGCAGTTATTTGTTTTCATTCCGGTTTAGCAGTTTAATATCATAAAATTACTGATTCGTGAGACACACAAGGTAATTGTTAGCTGTGAATATTTCTTTATAACTCAAAAGCACCATGGCCTGACTTGCATGTCCAGTAGCTGTATGTCTGCTGTAAAAAACTCAACTCGAGTGAAGCATTGATCTTCGGTGATTTGACTCGACTTGATTTTTCGAGATTTGACTCGACCCATCACTAAATATTAAGTCAAGATATAAAATTAAATAGCTATGAATTTTTGACGTAATGACTATAAGAGCCTAACTTTTAAGCATTGCAGAAATTTTCAAGCATGTTGGAGCAATAGTCAACCTGAAACCTTTTTTTTTAACGTGTTGCAGAATAATGCATGTACGGTACCAAATATTTACTTTTGTCAGGGTACCAACACATTTTGTGGATGATTCATACACTTATATACTCTAAACATTTAAATTTAACAAAAAAAAAAAAAAAAAAAAAAAAACCCACTACTGAAACAGTGAAAGTTTAAAGATATAACTGGCAATCATGTATGCTAAGATTTCCAGTTAATAGGAACACATGCTATGGATGAAGATAAAATAATAATGCATAAACCCAACTCTAACCCAGTTTCCAGCCTCTGTCCATTTCGATGTGTGTTTACTAGCTCTATATATATAATATATATGCATGTGTGTGTGTGTGTGTATATATATATATGCTTAAAACGGGCGTAATATTTCTATGATCATCACTGGAATGCTGTGTTTATGTTAATAAGGAAATAATAAATTATGCAATAACTACTTCAAAAAAATTTGTTTGCGAAATATATGCACCAAGCACAAAAGTTTCCTGCTTTCTAAAACATGGCTAATGTATTTGATGAACAATTTTTTGTTTAAAAAACCTTTTTACTTGCGTATTCACGGTTGTGTTTTGAAGGGGAAAAAACAAAATGGCGCTTTGTCATTTTGTATTTTTTGCTAACATCCAGAAATACAAAATAATAAATACCAAATTACAGAATACACCACCATATTTGTATACAAAATCGTGTCACGTGATCATTTTGTCCGAAAAATGTACCATATTGGACACGGCCTTCATGCAATCAGATACACACTTCACCAGGCGGAAATGAATGACTCACGCAGGCCTGTGTGACTGGCTGACAGTTTAAAGAGATAAACATCAGCTCATGTGGCACAATAATTGACATACTTGGTACTGCTGCTTGTTAAATGACACATGTTACAGCATCGCCTTACCACAGAAGTTACAGTAGTGCAGAATAGATAAGCAGAAACCTGGTTAAGCGAAACACAAATAAAATTGAGTGTACTGTGTGTGAGAGAGAGAGAGAGAGAGAAAGAGAGTTAGGAGCCAGGTTCATATTAATATCTCAAAAGGAGTGAGAAAAAAAATCCAAATTTGTAGTGTACATTTGAATAAATATTAAGTGTGGAATTTTATGCTAGTTTAGTTCTCAATCTGTCAACACCAGCCTGCACTATGATTACCATATGACTGCCAATAATTCAATTTATAGGGACTGGTGACCGAAATGATTTAATTGCCTGGGAAAGAGTGCAACTCAGCTGTGTAACTGTGTAGATAGCAGAAAATCACTGCAAATCTGCAGAAGTCGTGTGAAGTCATCCTTCTCGGGTGCAGAATGCAGGAACAGCTCTCCCACACATCCTCTGGTGGACCTCAAGAAGCGTGTCCTCTGCGGACGTCGAACCAGAACTCGCCTGGATTCACAGCTAGTAGACCTCGCCTTGCTGATACGGGCTCGCAAAGTGCTGGATATCATGTTATCCCAAGTTCGAAGTCAGTCCTCTACCAGATCAACCTTCTGTAGCAGTTCAACATATATGTTGAAATAATTATTCTTTTAACTGCTAAGGCCTAGCATTTCACCAAGTGCATTCGGCAATCTTGATTAACATTGTAAATATCAATCAAAATCAGAAATTATCTTCAATACTTGGGACTGTCATTCTTTCCGTGCTGGTTCCTAGCCGATTCCTTTTTAGAATGAGTAAGTATTGTTCTAAAGCGCTATTGTTCGAAAATCAATTAATTATGATTGGCTGGCTGGTGTAGCCTGATTCTTTTGAGAAATATAGGTAGTGCTAGTTACATAGACACATTTGCATGCAAAGATACAATAGATAATCATTAAACTTACATAGTACAAACTACATAATTATACACATCTCATATCGAACATATGTGAAACATTTTATACATAACATTACAGTTTGGAATTTAAATCAAATTAGAGGCATAGGATAATCATAATAAAGTTATAAATATTGAAGTGTTAACCTACAGTGGCAGCACTATCATACTCTTGACAGTTTTCAGACATCCATTGTGATGCACACAAATGTAAACACCACTTCATATGCAATCTTTGGTCACTCTTACTGGTTCACAGTTACTTACGAAAGTAACAAACACCTTTTTTTCAAGCTTATTTTTTCTTTCAGTACGCTTACTGTTTTTCCAGCAACTGCTTGAAAGTGTGAAAATGTCTCATTCTCATGTTCTTTAATATTTACAATGAGAAATCTGCAGGAAGAGAATTGTTATATTAATGCATATTCCAGGAACGTGTGCCATTATAAATATAGGAGTGTTGACGAGACCAAAATAAATTGTTGCAAGACACTGGAAAATAAATGTAAAGTACAACAATGTAAAAGTGGGGGTTCTACTGTAATTAATAACTTTTAGAGAAAGTGTTTATTTTAGTGAAACTACGCTGCTCACTGTGCAGGCAATGGCTGAAGCTAAGCTGAAGAGATGGAAGTCTTCAGATGAGGTGTCCAGTGAGGATGAAATGTCCACTAGCAGTGAAGAAAAGCTATCTGTAAGTACGCGTGTTAATTTTTGTATTCAATTTATGAGTAGCTGGCATTGGGTATGTTTTGCAGCTCAGTCTCATTGCAGTGTACAGCACAATTAGTAGATGCTACCATTTTCCTGGGGATCAAGAGTAAACAACATGAAAGTAGGTAGAGCACTTTAGAGGCCCTAGTTACTTTTACCTTTCAGCCATCTCGTATCCTTGACGCATGATAGCCTATGGCTGAGAGGAGGTCCGTCAGTCAATTAAACTTTTGTTATTGACAGCAGTATCACAAGAAAGTGATGTTGGTTATTATTAGTGAAAATGGACCGGAGCACGAACAGTGTTGAGAACCTGGTGCATGGTCTGTCGACTGGGCACGAAATCAAACACAGTTTTCACGGTCCAGTGGTATAGTAGGCACACTGCTGCAGGTTTACCTGACTGGATGGTGGCCTGGGGTAGCTGTTAACCCAGCTGAGGTGGTTGTGGCTGCTGATGCTGCAACCCGGTGCTTAGGTGGTATTGTTGGTCAGAGCCTGGGATGAGCTGCAATGGGTGGTCAAATTGCCCCTGAACTAGGGGTTGGCGATGGCCAAGGGTAGGTCCTCGCCCCAGCAGATGGCGATGACAATTGGGTGAGGACACCTGGTTGTCTCAATGAGTGCTGGAAACAAGTGTGGGGAGGTGAGGCCTCTCCAGCTGTTAGGCGGCGTGAACTCTGTCCTGCTGTGGTTTGACTGCAAAGTGCAGTTGGTGGAGTTACAACTCAGGTTGTTAGCTGCCCTTCAAATCTTCTGCTGAGCACCACTCTTCCAAGTGTGCAGCATAGGAAAGGTACAACTACTACTGGCCTCGCAAGAGTGAAGCAGGCGACGATGGTCCCTAGTTTTGTGTACTTCTAAGGCCACAGCCTTACAGGCAAGAGGTACAACCAATGCTCCTTAATCCAGCCCAGTTCAGAGCGATGGATTCCTTCAGGCAGCACATCCGACGACACCTGGGTTTGGTATCCACAGGTCAGTCCTTCAGAACCAATTCTTACTCTCTCTCTCTGGCCCAGTTCAGAACGGTGAACTGAGTATAAGTTGACCTGACTGGCTAGCCACCTGGTGGAGGGCTTACTAGTGGTGGTGGCAACCGTACCGTACATGTGGTGTACAGCACGGGTTACCTTCTAAAGGGTGTGTGGTTACTATGCTTTTGTTGAGCATGGTCCCTGGCTTCATTCTGGTTTGTGTAGGGCTAACACAGCTACACTAAGAAATAAGTACTGTGAAGTAAATAAGAACACACATACATTCTAAGAAGAATATACACTGTACCTTGTACTATCTCCTACATTATCTCTGAGTTGAATGGAAGTTAACCTACGAGAATTGAGATGGAAACCTGGTCCTAACTAAATAAGGCGATCTTTGCTAGGTAGCTAAATATTAACTGGCCTTGACTAATCTGCCCCCCTTGTCCAGAAAGGTAGTTGTGTTGAGATTGCCATTACCAGCAAGAAGAGCATGAGGTGTCCAGCTGGGATCGTCGAACCAATACCAGAGGTGGTAGTGTTGGCGCAATTGCAGTTACCAGCAGGTAAGGCAAGAGGGTGTACAGGATCCTCGGGAGCTGGCAATGAAGACCCTCTGGAAGGTCTTGAATGTGTTATCGAAGTCGCAGAGGAGCTTCTGGTAGAGCAAGCTGCTGATGTAGGTTTCTCCCGGCACAGTTCAGAGTGGTGGAAGAAACAAGATGTACTACTGATCTTCCGGCAGCACAGTCTTAGATTCTCCTTGTCTGCTACCACCTCACCTCCACCAGTTGCCGTGAACACACTGTCCGATCGATAACTTCTCTGTGAACTCTCAGCTGGTCGAGTGCGTGCTGGGCAGTGAAAATTTTACTTGCCTTCGGTGTCATATTATTTTCATTTTCAGAGGATTTTAAAAGTTTTAGGTCAGCTAATATTTGGTGTCAGATTACAATGAATTATATACGTTATTTTCTTTATTTAAAAGAGTTCAGATGAAATTTTTTTAATGTATTATTTACAGTAATACTTTTTTCTTAAATTCTCATTGTTTTTGTGTTTATTAGTTAAACTTTATAAGTTGTATTTTATTGATGTACATGTCTGAAATCTCATCTACTGAAATCATGCATGGACATATTTGGCAGTCCCCTGAATAAGGATACATCAAGTCAACTGTACTAATTTTTCTGAGTTTGTGAAGTGCTAGAATAACATTATAATTTTCTCAAATTATGTAAATAGTTTGAGATATTTAATATGTATTGAACTCATAAAATTTCATTAATTTTTTTTAAGTGATATTAATTCTTCTGAAAACATAATGTAAAAAAATATTTCCTTTTGCAACATTTATTTAATACAGATAATGGGTAACTGAATTTAGAAATAAGGTGTTTGATTTTGGTAAATCTATCGTAATTAGAAAAATATAATGTTTCACTTCTCCTTATCAGCAGCTTTAATAGTATAGCTTCCTTTTTTCGAAACGAATACAACCGTATCAGTTGCAACTATGGAATAACTTTTTTTCAGGATGAAATCGAGACATGCATCATCTGTGATAAAGATGCAACTTTGAAGTGCAGAGGCTGTTCTGGAGATGTTTACTGCAACGACTGTTTTGTTAGTGGCCACGATCAGTGGGACATGAAGGATCATGTGGCAACCGCGTGCAAAACACAAAACATGGAATGAACTTCACTTCAAGCAATTCCAATATATTTTCCAAGCTTTTAAAAATAGAAAGAAAGCAAACTATGTATCATGGAATCTGCAAGAAGGCTTGTGAATGTTCATTGTGATTAACTCTGTTTCAAATAGCTTTACATGAAGGCAGTTTCTTTTGTATAGGCGGTTCACTATAAAATGAGCACTTTTGAAAGCCCTGCTTAAGATCTGCTTGTATACACGTTGTGTATTCTTCCATCTTATGTAAAATTAACACATCCATGGGCCTTAACACTTAATTCGTAGTCGGTCAAGTGAAACTATGAAATTATTAGAAAAGTAAATATTGTACAAATCTGTTTATTTTTACACTTCAATGCATTAAAAATATAGAAAGAGAAATAACTTTTTAAGTTATCACTACTTTCCCCTCTATCGTTGCCAACTTTACTGGGCACATGTCACTCAGTGCGCCCGTTAAAATATGTGCATGTAGGAACAATGACTATTTTCAAAAGTGCTCACTTGATTGTGAATGGCCTTTACTAGTGTATTTGCACAGCTATTTATGTGATGAAGAGGGCCTTACATAATTAAAGCCATATTTATAATCTGGCATTGTAGTGTCTGAAGTGCATTTATAAGCTTTAAGAGAACGTACACATTTAATGTAAATTGCTTTCAGTTATCACATTTGGCACTAGCAATTGTAAGTTGTACATAATCTGTAATGCTTTACTGTCAATTTAAAATAAAATATGAAAACTCTGGTTATAATTGTATCTGTCTTGGCCATTTTTAAGTGTATTGTAAAAATCACCCTGCCAGAAACTTAAAAGGTGCAGGCAAAATTTTTTTGATGGGTGCAAATGTTTTGAATTGAATCAGTTTGAAGTGGTGATGGGCCAATACCCAAATTTTCTCAATATCAATACCTCAATTGATTATAAGTAAGTTGTTCAGTACTCTATACTTAACATTGAAAAAAAAATTAGTGGTATACGTACAAGGCTCCTAGTTGTACCTTCAGAGGGGAATTTTATTCCAGTGGCACGTTTAATTTTACCTTCATTAGGAACAGTTTCCCATTGAAACAAATACATTTCACTCTGCGATGAGACACTATTGTGCTTTAGGAAGTAATTAATTACAGTGCCTGCTTCTCACAGGTGAACAGAGTTCAAATACATTTACAGTCGTATTTCCGTTATATTCTTCAAATATAATTACATTTTATTTTAAAGAAGCAAAATAATGCATATATTTTTATTGCTATGGATGAAGCAGTGTGTTTTAACTCTATTGTTCAACAATAAGAGGAACAAATGATGCACGCACAATCGTTTGAAATGTCAATCGCAGCCATAGTTTTTGTATCGAAAACCAAATCACATGGTAAATTAAAGTATCATTGGTGTCATTTTTGGAAGAATATCGCAAGTTATTAACCCATACTATTTACACTTTAGGGATTGCATTTGCTTGAATATAAACTATTTTCAAGAAGCGTGACGCATGACACATTTTAACAATGGTGATTAGAGGACTTCAGCATACCATAGCATAACCTTGCACTGATTTTGCATTAGCATTGGCCACGAGACGTTTCATTCTTGTAGTGGTAGACAGTATAATCATGTATGTTCCAGCCAGCAGAGATTGTATTATTCACTGGCCCACCAAAGCTATGCACCTCAAGGCAGCAAGTACTACCAACCACCGCTAGATGGCACAACTAGTATGTTTCTCCCAGTCGGCTGGGGACATGCCAGATCTATGCTTCTGCCACCCCCTGCGTAGCAGCCAATGACTGCCGAGGCAGCCGCCTGACAGAGTATAAATACAGAGTCAGAATTCGACTCGCTGCTGGAACTGACCAGCCTGAGTCTTCACCGTGCTAGCTACAGAAGATTTTGTCAGCTTCGTTTCACGCTATACCTTCCTTTGTTCACTGCACCTTTGTGCCAGAAAGTTTACCTTTTCCTAAACCCCATTGTTGGGACTTATCCTATCACACCCTGTTTAGTCATCCAAGCATCGTGCCAACCCGTTAACGATGTCGTCTATTCAAACTACACTGCGGCCCCTTCTGGGCAACAGTGGTGTAGGGATTCAGTCGTTTTCACAGCGTTATGCTATCCCATCCTGTTTAGCTTAGAAGCAGGGTCGCCTCTACCTGTCTTGCGTACCTCAGTTTCCTGTAAGCTCTTGATAAACATAGGATGTAGTGCGTCACCACTTCCAGTAATGCAGTACTACTGCATGGTATTCGAATGCTCCACCCAAAAGTGTAGAAACCGAACACAAACAACGGTGGAAACACACATGATACATTCAGTGTATGAAGTCAACCACGTAGGCCCGTGCATACATAATCCCTTGTCTTAATGGCATACACATATCCTTAAGTATAAAAATACATTCATATTAGTGCGTAAGATAATTACTGTGAAATGATGTTAGTTTTAAACCTTAATGTGAATAGTAAAATTGTTAGTGTGTGAGACAATTAGCAGTATGGGGTAATAGGAATAGGGTTAGTCAAAATTCATAGTAAATTCATCAATGAGTATGTATTTTACTAGTAAATAAAGTATTGTATTTGATAGTAGAGTTATGGTAGATGAGGTTATGCATGCTTTTCTAAAACACTGGAATTGCCATTGTACTGAACCTACACTGAGATTTTCGGGTACGGATTGAAAACTTGCCACACACTTGTTGGGACTGGAAAATTTTAATATTTCTACTTAAAGCATACCGTAGAAGGCAGCAACATGAAGTAAAATAAAAAATTTAAAGTATCCAACAGTGAACGCCTTCTGCGTACATGTGTAAGTTGTATATATTTTATTAGAAGGATATTAGAATTTTGAGTATTGTAGAGGAGTATTGAAGTTTTAATCTTGAGGCACATTGTAGAGGACTGCAAAGTAAAGATAGACATTCTGAAAGCCTCTAACAATGTCTCGTACGTATATAAAGGTAATTCATGTAAATAACTTTTGGATGTAAATGTAATAATATTAGGGTTTATATATCATGACTTGCTTGATTTAAAGCATTTAACTAATGTGACGTAGAGGCCCATAACCAAAGTTCACTCTGAGAATGGCAACGGTGGTATTATGTTTTGGTAGTAGAAACTTAGGGTAAATGACTGGTGTAAAGAGTAGCAACTGGACATTAACACATAGCGTGCTGTATCAGGCTGCACATGAGAAGTTAAAAGAAAATTAACACATCTAAGTGTCCAATTAATGTGAAGAATGCAATAATTAAGAATTTTAATTAGTAGCCATAAAATTTATGGTTTGTAATATTGATAATTAGTTTGTATGAAGCACCTCTCCAATGTTAACTTGTAAGGTTTGACGTGTTTAATGTGTAGTTCAATGTGTATTCATTTTACTGTCTAAATCAGTGGCACTCCTCACGCTGATTGATAAGTTAGATAAAAATAACTTTGCATTCATTATTTACTTGTATTTGCTTTGCATTAAGGATCATAGAACAGAATAGGTAACAGAAAGTCTACTACTGAAAAAAACACTCCGGTTTAGATGAGGGGAAGCGAAGAGGAAGCAGGAACGCATGAGACAGAGCAGCCCGCCTGCCGAGCGAATAGCAATAAGCGCCCGGAATGCCATCCTCCAGAGCTACTAGCGCACAGAACAGGTGCGGTGCTAGAAGCCAAACTGCATACAGCCCAAGGTGCCTTAACCTAAATCACCCAAACCTGGAGTTTTTTAACTCCAAGATGGTTCTTCGTCGAAATGGGAGTGGGGAGGGCGATTGATGCATGACACATTACTGCGCTTTTATGACGGGCACTCTACTAAACTACTTTGCCCCATCTTGGAGCGCTGCATTACCAACAGTACTTGAAGCAGGTCACGTGTCTACAGGGTACATTGGCATGGTCAAAGCTACTACAGACACATGCACCTAGATTGTACTGTTCACGTAGATTTGTCAACAAGCAGTTACGTCGACACCCTTTTCCGAAGATTGTGCTTTCTGCAGAGCTGCCGGCACCCTCTAGGAAAGCTGCGCCAGTTCCACAGCATGCCACAGGAGAGCATCACAGCCTCCTGCCAAGGAGATAAGAAATGTCAACGCCTCTATCACAGGAGATAAGAAATTAAAGGCATTCCTTGTCGCAAGAATATTCAACCCCTGTGAAGCAAGGCTAGCCTACCCCTCACCCTTGTGAGACCTTACAAGATCCAGAATTTAGTATAAAAGGGCCAGCATAACCCTGGCTCAGAGCAGTCGCTGTACTTCCACCGCTGTAATGGCTGGAGGTGTCAGTCAAGGGTAAGTGCTCGCAAACCTTCCTCCACTGCTTGCCTAGGCCGGAGATTTTCAGGGTGCACCAGCTGCTAGACCCCAGCTGGAGCTTATCGCAGCAATAGTCAACGTTAACCAGGGGTCCGCAGCCTCCAGCTATTCAGGACCAGCAACTCCTGGACGACGACGCCCTACGGAGGATCCTGCCGACACCATCTTTCTCGCCAAACCTCCCTACCTTCCTTGGTAACAAGTCACTATTACGACATCACCTCTTGCTCACCTTCTAGTGTAGTGCTATACAATTGCATGTCTGATAGTTGCTTACCCAACCTATGTTACTTCAGAACGCTCCCCGAATAGTCAGTTAGGCTTGCTTAGTTAATTAACTAATATTAACTTAATCCTTTATTGCCAGATTAATTCTGCTACGTAATATTTAGTTTTTGCATCCAGGTCGCTTTCGCTTGGTTTATTAAGATAGAGTTAACTTCCGTTAATCTTTTACTTTTCGTTAATTGATAGTGTGTGGTACCACATATTCAAATACGTATTGACGCATGCCAACATGCTGCGCAGCGCACTTGAGCTCTCTATGGGCGACTTCACCCCATCTCGAGCCGATGAGAGCTCAGGACAAGTCAGAAACAGTGGCAAAGTAATTTCACGTACTGAGCAAAGAGACTCCATGCATTGGACAGCCTCGTATGTAAAAGTATTAACACAATCATGAAATGTACGATACGCCCAGTATCCCACATGCAAGCGCAATCCCCAGGAATTAATAAAATATTTTTGATGAACCACTACCTTACCTTTAACTATGGAAGAAGTTCAAGCACCAACACGAGACTGCACTACCCTTGTGACATCTGCCGCCAGCCTCGGGACGAGGTGTTTAAATTTGTTGTCGCTTCCACACAGGGAGATAAGAAATGTGCGGCAACGCCACAACGCTGATAAACCTACCCCTGCCCTGGAAGGCTACTCTACCCTGCACCCTCAGAAGATTGCTGATCAAGGGATTTTTCAGTATAAAAGGAAGTTCGCTAGTACGCCCCAGTAGACGCCGAGCTCACCAGCCGCATAGGTCAGTGAGCACTCCCTGATCTGCGAAGGCCTCTCTTCTCTCCTCAGCCTGCGAACGGTTTCGACCTCCTGCCAAGCCGCTTGCGAAGGCTTGTCCACACCAGCTGACCGCAAGGGCAGCTCTCCCTCTCTCCAGATGCCCTGTACCCTGCAACCCTTTACCTAGTCAGATTCCTTGACTCCCGTGGTAGCAGGTCGTCGCGACACTAGTGCCCCTCTGGACAACCCCCTTAGCTGAGGATACGCTGTTAATTGCGCAATTGAAGGTAGAATAAATTTTTTTTTTTAAATTAATAATTCACCAGGCTCACCTTTGCCTGCTTCAGTATGTAACTATTTTATTAAATATATTACCTAGTTCATTAATTTTGTATAGGTCAGCCGGGACTTTCCCACTTTCCATTAACGTAATAAATATTACGTGAAAATTGAATTTGTCACTTACCATAATTTTAACTTTAGTTCCCTGTTCAATTATTGTGTTGTGTGCGTGAATGCTATCTGTGCAATAGAAAGATCCCGCTGAGGACTAGACATGAGGTGTGCCAAACTCCACAGGAGACGGAGCATGCAGAATGCAAGTCTGGAAAGACATGCTGTTGCTCCTGGGTTTTCGGTGCTTCGTCTACCCTCGGTGGCGTCCTGATACCGGACTGCCTATCTAAACATCGGGGCCTTAGATGTGACTGCATAAGACACAACCCCAGAACAGCACGTCAGCGGAAAGGTCAGAAGACTGTAACAAATGCACACTAAGAAAGGTGGTGTTAAGAGCCATGCCTGATGCCAAGAGAAATGTGACTTACAGAGGCAAATAAGTTCAGAGATGGATAGAGAAATCCCAAGTTAGGTCTCACACCAAATTCCGCAAACCGACTTCACACCTCTACAGATCTCGCCGTTTATCCCACTTGATCAAACCTCCCCCTTATACCACTTATTAGGTGCTTGTTGGGTCGGACATGGAATCGGAATCAGCAAGTCCCCCTCTGCCGGTAACCCCACCGCCCATTGCTGTAGTAGCCCAAGGTAGTTCCGAAGTCTGACACACCCAACTCATGTTTGATACAGCTGGCTTCAGGGAAAGACTATCCAGGTTTGACTCCCGCCGAAAGTCGTTCCCAAGTCCCGTGCAGTCTCGGCCCCGTCAAGCTACATTCCTGCAAGTCAACCTACGAAACCAATGCGGATAGCCTGGGGTCTCATTAGCCAGATCGCTCGCCTCCACCACCACCATTGTTTAAACACCCTCACATCACCCTCATGCCCTTGGGACAGCTGGCTTCCCGAATCTTGGCAACCCTCATAGTGAGGAAGGTCGAACTCCCAAGAAGGGAAACTATCTTGGTTCGCCTCACTCTGGGGTTTGACTCCCCTTTCATCCGACGGTATCCTCCCACTAAGTGGTACCCTACAGTACCTACCATGACCCACCAGGCCAGTATAAATTCTAATACGTCGCAGTAAGTTAGCTTGAGGAACTTGAGAGGGTAGTCAGCACCCTAACCACCTATCACCAAGATAGGAGCACACATCAGTATATAATACGTATTTCTTTTACAACTTAACTTTGTTACAGTTTTCACTTTTAGTTTGAACCTTAAAATTAGATGTTTAAAGAATGTAAGATCCTGCTGTGACGAAAGGCCGGTCGAGTCATATAGCAACTACTAAGGTAAATCATACAGATTAAGAGGCAAACCAAATTCTGCCAGCCTGGTAGATCTTCACGAGTGCCCAAAAACACCTTAGGAATTCCTACGCACGAGGAATCGAGTGACCTACGCATTTCCTTCTCCGCTACCACTTGATAAAAGCTGGATTGGAGAGTGAACTGCTTTAGTCACATGAGACACTGCTGATACCACACCTGAACATTTCTGCATAAAATGACGTGAAGTTATCCTAAGCTCTGTTCCACCGCTGTAAAGGCCAGAAGTTCCATCCACCTGTCAAGGCCGGATTGGAACAGCAGTGTGTGATATCAGGTTGTAAAGTCAGTACGTCCAGAAGTACACATTAGGAACAGTTTAAATCTTGGCTTAGCTTCAGAACAGTTGGTATTGAACTTTCATTCCTCATGCCGTACTCCCATCGGTGGAGCTAAGAAATGGCTAAAATGTGAACTTAGCTGTCGTAGAGGAACTTGCTAAATTTTCTCCCTTGGAATCAAATAGTACTACCACGTTGTTTGCACCCGAAATCAAGCTACCACATAAACCGCACCCTACCATATAATTAATCCTCAGGTACAGAGATAGCAATTTAGGCCTTGGTAGGTATTAGATAGATATCCCTTCACAGGACACCCCTCCCGTCAACGAGAGCCACGCCAGCAAAACCACTTCGACGCAGCCAGGGCTGGCCTTTTTCAGCTGCCTGATACCCCAGCCAGCAAGGAGCACACCATGTCCCTCAATTAAGAAGTTACCATCTCGGTTAAGGGTAGTGTGTGTTGCTCCAGACTTCCTGCCGGCTAGAAAGCCCACTAGGCCCACCTTATATAGCGGTCTGGCACCTAAACATACATAAGGCCTCCACCTTATTCTGATGCCCATCGTGATTCTGGCATCGTGTTGGTTGAAGTCAATAATAGACATTAAAAACAATTCTTCCTACAAGAAAACTTAGTGTTAAACTTGCTCTAGAAATCAAGGTCCCCAGTTAATGGTCCAGAATGGGCGCAAACAAGCCCTCAGCATAAAATCTTAGTCCCAGTGTGAGGAACCCTATCCTAGTCTGGTTTTCATTTAAATTCAAGTTCATTGAGAACATCCCAGTCTGGGACATTTACTTTCTTTTATCTCCAGGGCCTGTGCGTTCAATCCGACGGTAGACAGGGCTCTTTATATGATCATGACACTTCCAATTAAATGGTGCCCATCATGAGGCATAAAGGCTTCTCAGTCATTATAGGTTAGTAAGAGATTGTAAGCAGGCTTCGATAAATGATGCTCAATGCAGGACATCACAGTAGATCATTTGGTTTCGATTAAATGGGAGTTGGAAGGCTTCAATGTGTTGGTATAGAATTTTAAAAAAGACAGAACATTTAGGTACTTAACATAAACCTAAACAACACCACAGTTGTAAATCGCACCCGAGCGAAAACTGGGCGGGTTGCTAGTTAGCCATGACTGTTTTACCTCTTTAAACTAGAACACGTGTAATTCGAGAAAGCCCCGACTCTCCAGTATGTATAAAAGCAGAGCACCCCCTTGTTCTGTGCATTGAAATGAATATCCAACAAGCAAATACTGCCGAGATCGAGAAAATGTGCTTCAGTGTGCTCAGTTGTATAAGGTGTAATTACCCACGTAATCCACTATTGTCATCTCATGGCCTTGCACTTGTAAAATTTTCTCAGTCAGATTCTGCAATAAAACTTCAGAAATCATTATCGAAATATGAAGAGGTAGCCCGAGTAACTAAAAACTACAGCTAGGCAGAACACCAAACTAGCCCGTTGAACTGATGTCAATCATTGTAAGCTGAGCACATTATTATTCAAAAACAAACCCAAATCATTTTCATAAATATTTTGCTGCACAATAATATGCAGTGCACCAATGAAGTACATTAAAAAGCACTGAATTACTCTGATCAGAAAAGGTATTTTGATGTGAAAATGTTGATTTCGTTTAACAGTACATAATATTATATCTACAGTTTTTGACAGTGTATATATGGAAAATATTCTATTTGAGGAGGTGGAATACATCAGCCAATGCTTTTGAAACCGTACACTGACAAAACAATGGGAAGACGTTTTGTTGGTAGATCAAGATTGCGGTGGGAAGACAAGTCTTTGAGGCAGAACAGACTTTTAACTTTATTCTTGCAGTAGATGAAATACTATTTTGTATAGTGTAATCATGTAGAAGCTGGAGAAAACATAAACTCCATGGTGGCTCAACTCTACAACTGAATAAACTGTTTATTATTGCTCGCAGATATGGTTCTGAAAAGGACAGGAAAGTAGAATGGTTGACAGAAACTCCCACGCTTGGAAAACAAACTCCCCATTGCAAGTGAGAGGAAGTGAGATACGCGAACAGGTCAAACAAAATTAGTCTCTAAGTTATATTAACCACTGTTTTACAATGCATCAGGCAGAGATAAAGATGAATACACACAAAGTTACCAAAATACAGAAAACTTTATTCTACTATTTGTACATGAACATACAAATACAAAAACAATTCGCTATAGAAATTGCACTTGAAATACATTCATTGCTTACTGCACATCATACCATGTTTTATTGCATGATCATTGTTGTGTAATAATTGCACCATAATTTTGAACTGTTAAATAAAAAAAAATAACAAGATAAATAAAGTTTATCATTCAAAAGTCTCTGTGCTTGTTTAAGCACTCCCAGCCAAGCCAGAACATGGATGATGCCCTACATCAGACTCCCTCCACAAAGTACGAGGGTGCAAATCAAAGCAGTTTGGCATAAGATGAGCAACATTCCAGCTCCTTTCCTGAAGTCATTTTCCCTCATTTCAGTTGGGGATTCACGCACTATTAAATGCCAATGGGGAACCCTGCATGCAGGCTAATGGTCTCGCATAAATTGCCTGAGAGGGAGGATGCCGCTTTCGTGGCTAGTCGATCAATAATTTATAATCTCGCTAGGTGCACACAGTGGAAACTCTAGCCATCAAATTTCAGGGGACCAACATAACAATTCTATAGATGCGGGCATTCTGTATATGTGGACTCAACATATTAGTCAAAAAAAAAACCTCATTAAACTTTACGTTGAACAAATTCATATGCCTACGTTAGGTATTTGTCAAGTTTAATTACAATAAAACAATGCAAATGGGAATATTAAAGAAAATTTTCAGTTACACTTAATAAACCTCGTATTTAAACACCTCTTTTAAAATCACTTGCTCAGAAATACATATTTTGGCATGTACAGGCTACACTGAATTTTTGTATTCCTGTAAATGATGTTAAGTTACAATTCCGTGCAAACATAATCAATTCCAACTTAATTTCTCCACTACAAAAAATCTGAGACAGAAATCTTGTATTATGTTTACAATTAAACGCCGCACGATTACTACTCCAAGAATGGTAGTGTGACTTGAGAAAAACACTGCAAGATGTTGCACAAAATGGCATCTATCAGTGTACTTGTGGCGCTGAGGCAGCTGTGCGAACTACGCAAGATATCTTTCTCTTGTACAGCAGCGAAATTATGTTCTCATGTACGACTCCAATATTGTTAGAGTGCAGTGAATAGGGTTTCCTTAATTTTGAGTTGCCTGTTTCTTACTTTCCGTGCATATTTATTAAAGTTACGTTTTTATACATAATGCATTCGTAATTTTCATGAATAAATATTCACATGAAGAACGATAGTTACGAGTGTTGGCAATGTTGTATCGTGGATCGATATTTCAAAAATATGGCACCACTGTCGGTGTTGAACGTTACCAACATGGCTGCCACAGTAGTTATCTGTTAATAATCTAATAAAATTCTACAGTACATATTTCTTATTCGTATGTACTGTATTCCCACATTTTAAAAACATTTTTGTACTTTGTGCTCTCTAAATACAGTGTAGTCTGAGACGTCTGTTATTATTTATTATTTTTTGTTACAAACTAAAAGTTAAGTGCGACATCGCGACTCAACAACAGGTTATTTCGGAAGTTATAAATTACATAAATAGGACTAAATGCAGAGTAGCAAGACGTAAGTAAAACAATGCACGTTGAAATTTATTTTATTTGTGACTTCTATTAGTATTACTTGTGCATGTTTACATAATGCACTATGTACCGACTTTGTATGCCTCAAGTACAGTCGACTTTTTTGTTAATAATTTGTTGTTTGACGAAGAGAGCATGTAATTTTCGGCGATGCTACAGAAATTTTTTTTTCAATTTATGCGGATTAAATAAAATTTTGAGTTTGGCAAAAACTGATTTTTTTTAGCATTGTTTACATAGGGATTTGGTCAGGATATCATAAAATGCTCGTTGGACATGGACTTTCGGTTCAAGCGGATTTGAGTTTCAACTGTATAGGGAGGAAGCAATACTGCACTTGACTGTGCTACAGAACATGTGCCTGAAGGTGGTTTGTAAATGCTTTCCACCTCTACATCAATTGAGGGAGAATGTAACGTAGCACTACAACTGCTTTCCCTCTAACCTCGCACATGAGAGGAAGCAAAGTCGTGCCAGACTGTGCGAGCAGCTGAAAACAAAGCAGAACTCAACGGTTATTGGACATTTGCATAAACCATTCGCCATCTAGGTTTTTTCCCCAAGAAATGGCACTTTAATGCAGACCAA
The DNA here is from genome assembly GCA_029891345.1 of Dryococelus australis. Classification (NCBI taxonomy): domain Eukaryota; kingdom Metazoa; phylum Arthropoda; class Insecta; order Phasmatodea; family Phasmatidae; genus Dryococelus; species Dryococelus australis. Next base: position 390,167,378 of record CM056993.1, read on the forward strand.
GATCAAAATTAACATTACACTGAATATTGATGTTAATTTTTTTTATCGAGTATGTATCTAACCACATCAGTGTATAATGGTTGCACTCCACATTTAAAAGCAAAATTTTAGTATAAAATTTTGGGACAATTATGCAATAAAATATGGTATACCCAGCCTTCAGCAATAGTACATATATACATATATAAAAATTTACATTTACTATCAGGTACGTTATTCCAAGTTTCACTGCTGCGAGTAGATTTATTTAATGAATGAGGCCAGATGTTGCAGGTAATCATCAATAGCCAATATGTACTGGCTCAAGAAATTTCGGCCTTGAGCAACAGTGCAGACCAATCTTTGGATATCTTCTTCCCTGAAAATGAAAGGGAATCCCAAAATGCACACCAAAGTTATTTTCACCATTTTTACACAGTAAGCTACCTACATATGTGAACACACATTTTTTTCCCTTGATTTAAACATAACTTTATGACACTGGGTGTGTACAAATAAATTATATGAAAACCAAAGTATAGTAAAGGGGCGCAAACAGAACTGTTAGTCTGCTTCTTTACTTGTAAAAAGTCTATACACTAATAATTTGCCCATTTCCTGTATTTTATTCAACTTAATTTTTTTTCTACTCTGGGACAGAAATTGTACCCGAGTCACACCCTGACTTGAAAAGGGTTAAAATGTGGAACCATTATGCTGTGAATTACGGCAAATCAGCTTAAGGCATGACAAATCTTTTAAAAATATCCATCCATCCCTGTTAAATTTCAGGGAGATAACCTTACATTGTCAGCAGTTTTCATGAAGTATACTACAACCTACTATCATGTTGGCAGCACTCAAACAAGTTAAGCAACTTACCACCAGGTGGGGACAATGTCCACGCACACATATCACCTAAAGGCATAGCTTGGTTCATTACACTAGTAAAAAAAAAATATGTTTTCCACTTGTTAAATGACCCATACAATGTTATATCATTCATCACAATCTCTGATTGGCTGATGCACCATTGAGTCTATTCTGAACAGAATTTAATAAGCAAGGGGGTTAATGTCTCGATTCTGCAGCCTATCTATTTATCCACAGCTCAAACAGCAGTTTCTCTTCCAAATCATAACTAGTAAATACAATGGGGAAAGGAAGAGGGATGTGGGTGCACCAAAGTGAACCTCCTAATACATCTATTAAAATTCAGTACCGGCAGTAACATGAATAGTGATGGTGAATTTCAGACGTGTTAGTTCTTTCCACGTGCAGAACAATATCAACGCCAAATATAATTTTACAGCAATAGTATTACATAGATCGCAAGCTTTCGCTGCCATTGTCATTACATACTAAACTTCTGGGTTTGAGCCACATCTATTCATTATTGTGACTCAATGTAAAGAAATAATTATTGACACAGCTAAAGCCCATAAGTTTAGTATGAAATAGTACTGCAGTGTAACAAATAACTATGAATATTGTTTGATTTTTAAAATAATTTTCTTTTTTCAAAATTAAATTTAAAAAATAATACTTTGCTGATTGGCAGTAACCTATATTACAACCGTTTAATCCATCTACACATAGCCTCTTTCTTCAACAATTTTGTAAGATATCGCCTCTTTTATACAATGGGAAACAATCAACCAATTCCCAACAAATTTTGCCAAAACGTGTATTACTACAGTAGGCCACGTAATCTGATGTGTTCAGTGGATCAGAAACTTCTATTCAAAATAATGGTGATATAAATATTTTAACACAAAAAAAACTTTATCAAATTTACTTGCATACATACAGTAAAACCACAACATAGTGAACCTCTTTATAACAAAAACATCTCTACAACGAAATCTGTGTTTGGTCCAGTCAAAACTGTATATGATACAATGCCTTTTCTACTCTTTATAATAAATTGTTTTTCCCTCTTCGGCAAAAAACCTCTTTAAAACAAAGACTCTAATTATATTTACTTCCCTTTTAAATTTCTCTTTTTTTTTTTTTTTGCACAAGACTTTACTTAGGACTGTAAATAAAAAAAAAACCTACATTTGTCACATATTTCAGATAAAAAAATATAATACAAGCCATCATGTTTGTTAACTGCTGTAGAAGATGTATTGTCTCACTTTTTGTGTACCAAGTATTTTTTTTATCATAAGAGTTTTCATTATTTATTTACAATTTAAGAATTTGGCAAATGATTTATTTTACATAATGTTGCTCCAAACAAAATTTGTGGCATATTTTTTTCTATGACAATGGTAATTTATTAGTAGTATACAGTAATGTTTTACTGTATGTGTGTTAAAAAAAAATCCTTTTAATACTTTTCTTAAATAAAATCAATACAAAATAACCAATGCTACTCAATTCCAGCGGCAATTAGATTCCAAATTTACTGCACGATAAAATAAAAAAACACATTGTAAATCACGTGTCTATAAAGAACCCCTCTATAACAAACACACAAAACTTTGGTCCCTTCAGTTTTGTTATACAGAGGTTTTACTGAATGTGGAGGGAGGCTAATTAGTTTAATACTGATAAATTACTCTAAGTTACTGTAACACTGACATGTGTCCAGCTAATTCAAAATTAATTTTAAAATTTGTGCTTATAAATTTTGGGACCTGATCCACAACTTCTCAAACGTCAACACATCTTGCTTTACAAATAAATGATTCTGTACAGTAAAGCATGCTGAACATACATGTGCACCCACACACGTAAAAAAATGTACATGCACACACTCAAAACACACTGATGTACGAAAGCATTAGTACTTTAAGATACGCATCAGAATCATACATTAAATCTGTAAAAAAAATTGTGCGTAGCAGCAGCGACTCACCTGACTGATCCAATAATTTCTCTCGTAGATACATCATTTTCAGATATGTTCCCCCAGTTGGTGAGGTCCACGGTCACATTGAACAGCAATCCCAATTTTAAGTACGAGATATTCATTGTTACACTGAAACAGCACAAGATTGTACCATAATGATCACTTTTACAAGCATTTAGCAGAAAAGCTTACTCATTACCTTACATATGCATGACTACTCGAGAATGACACAAGCAATGAAAACACTGAATAATTTTTTCCAAGAAAACCAATTAAATATTTTCCAACAAAAATTTTGGCATACGAGGCCATTATTATTATTCATCTACCCAATCAAGAAAACAGTTTTAAATTTTTCCCAAATCTGTTCAAACATGATTCTAACTGTATTCATTTGAATTGTTAACCAATTAACTTCATAATAGTTTAAAACCATTGTCTTATTGGATTAATTTTTAGGTTTTAAAAATTTCTTACAAATTTCATATTAACCACAGTTTGCTCATGTCAGAAAATATTCACATATTGATGCTTACAAAATGTATACGCTCATACTCCTCTGGATGTGTGTGTTTGTGAATGTGCATGTGTGTGTCCCCTGAATAAAAACTTTTGAACCAATGCATGGATTTTTGATGTGTTAGGTGTTAGTCCTCTTCTATATGTACCCATGTCTATCATCAGAACAAAACCTAACAAGTTACATGCTACATGGTATGATGTAATTTACAAATTATGGATTTTTTTTCCCTGTCAAATCACTGAAAGCTGTGACAAATAATGATATTAAATACACCCTACAAAATCACTCAGAAAAATTAGTTGCATATTTGGAACTTACTCTAACATTGCAGACCTAGAAGACTGGCGATTACTTACCACAACATACTGTGATTACAACACAACAGAATACATGAATCTGTACAAAATAGCAGTAGTATGCTTCATACAAAACAGAGTTAATTTCCTTTCAGTGCTGCTAAGAGTGGCATTTACTCCATAGACGCTAGGTAAGCAATGCTTATCCTATACATATTGGAAATGTTTGACCCTTTATAGTTTCCGCCTAACTTTAAATTTAAACACATTTAATTCTGAGTTTCCCGTTTCTGATTCAAGGAACAGAGTTTTTGTACCTCCGGTACTGTACACACGTAGTGCTGCTATCTAGGATTTATTTCCACAAACCGGAGTGACTAGCGATGAATCGAACTCGCAAGCGAGTTACCCTGTCGCGTTCCTTCGGCAGGGTAAGCAGTCGTTCTGTTTGCGTCCTCCAGTCCTACATTTTCCCTTGGAAAGTTGATGAAAGTGTTCGGGAAAACGGGAGTTTCCTTATCATTTGTAATATGATCTCTAAATAATATTCAGTTTAAGTACTATTACGTTAATTTTGTTTCTGTTTTTATAACTAATGTTAGGTATTATAAAACGGTAAATACGCGTGGAGGGTAAGCAAAGTTGGAAGTTGCGTTTGTAAATAGAAATTGCTTACCCTGTCAAAAACTCAATACACGCCACTGGCTACTACAGAATATAAACATTTAATTACCTTCCAGATGAAAATAGTTGCATTTCCTGCCCCTGTTTTAATTCATTTAAAAAAATTAATGAAAAGAGTACCACTTTATAATATGTGAATGAAGCATTGACGCATGACATTTCTGGCTCTTTGATGTGATCGAGCAAGGTGGCGCAATCGTAACTCACTGGATTCACATTTGGGAGGACCCAAGTTTGATTCCGATCCAGCCATCCTGAGTTCTGTTTTCCATGATTTTCCAAAATCACTCCAGGCAAATGCTGGGATGGGTCCCTGACAAAGGCCATGGCTAATTCCTTCCCCAATCCCTCTTCCCTGTGCAACTTGCACCGTCTCTAATGACCTTGCTGTCGACGAGACGTTGAGTCCAATTATTTACGTATCATCTTTGATGCACACACTACAAAAAACTTCTCCCCATCTTGAACACAATATTCAACTCTTTGGCCAGATCATACATTCCATACAGTACTGAAGAAATGGAGCACATGCCTAAAGGACACACCGGCGCAATGTTGGTAGCGGTTACACACATGTGACTCGACCTTGTACTGTTCGCCAAGATCTCCAAAAGACGGCACACCAACACCTCCCGACGAAGATTGTACCGTCTGATGAGCCACCTCTCCCTCCAACCAAGGTCATGCTAGTTCCAGAGCACACCAAGAGAGGGCAGCACATATTTTATAAAAGGGCTGGCCAGCTCAGCTGAAAAAGTCTCTGTTCATCCACCGCTCTCATATAGGGCTGGCGGCAGCCATTGAGTTCACGCTCGCTGCTACGTCCGCAGATTCCACCACTCTTCTGAAGCCGGAATCTCTACCAGCCAAAGACAACACCGACCAGAAGCTCTGCTGCTTGGTACACTTCGGTAGAGCCTATACCACTAGTAACTCCTCCTCCAAGCGAATCAGTGACTCAGATCATTCCGTACTCCACCATTACTCTTTATGGGGCTGGAATTAACTCTGACCATCTGACCTCCTGCGGATACCATGCTTGGGTATTCCAGTCGAATAGCTTGAGGACAACTGCCGCTCTGTCCACCGTTCCTCAAGGGGACGGACGAAAGGAGCAATAAGGTATAGTTCTTGCCTGGGAGACTGCGAACTATTCAGAAGTACACTACAGGCACCGGCTCTACTTTTCTGTGATCACAGTTGTACCCTTAATCTCACATGCCTTACACCCGGAAGGGAGGTAAACAGAGAATGTTAAGAAGGGCAGTACGTGCCCCCAAAACTAGATTGCTTTGCGACCTGAATTCAAAACTTGCCTTTTTTTCACTTCCACCGAGCGGGGTCAAGTTCATACCGCCCGCCCTACAGAGGAGCCTCACCCTTTCTTACTGTCGGCACCTTTGTTCCTCCCTTTACTTAAACTTGAAGGCATCCCTCACCCTGTTGTAGAAGCCTTCTGAAAAGGCGAAGAACCTCCCCTTGGCATCGCAAACCTCTGGTTTTGCGGTCCCATTTATCAACATCCAGCTGTCAGCAGTTAACCACAGAGCCATAATGCTTCACCATCTGCAAGCTCCCAAGGCACCCACCAGCCCCAGCCATGCCAGAGGAAGAGTCTTCAGCCGGGACCTCCACAGCAGAAGATGAACAATCCTCCAGGTAACTGTGTTAACAAGGGTCAGCCAGCTCGTAGGGTCATGACAGAGGTTCTGGACTTTGTGCCCCTTAGGCAGGCAACCAGACCTGCCATATACACTGGCTGTGCACCAATTAAACAAGCCCAATACAAATTGTGATTCTGGCATCAAGAGGCAAAACTGTCACAGTGACTAAGACATCTTCTTCATACCTTAAGTGTTACATGACCAAAGTCACCGTTACTGTTAACACCATACGTCTTACGTTATTATTTGATGCATTTTGCCCCCACTAAATAGCGTGTTTTAACTTCACTTCCCCCTTGGGCAACTTTCAGCATGCAGAACTTACTTTTCCTTAAAGCAATTTAGAGCACAAGGAATACAATTCTGCATGTAGGAGAGAAAGGGCACTATGTACATTTTATAAAACTGAGGTCTTGACATTTTTGTATTATATGTTTATGATCTTTTCTGAGGTGCACAGCACTATCTCCAACATGAACTAGTAAGTGATTTAGCTTATATATGTGCCATCATGATATGACAAGGGGTATTCCTGTAAAGCTCCATATTTGTGACACAGTGCCCTTTTACCTACAATGCAAAGAACTGTTAATTTCTCTCACAGCACAAAATGGTTTTTTATACCCAAAGGTTTTCAAACAGATTTATTGGGCAGCTAATAAGAGTATTTTTTGGTTGTACACCTTAAAGTGTATTGAAGGTTTCAATTTCAATGATCAGTCGCCAGATTTCCTGACTCTTCCTGGTTTTAAGGTTTTCCCAACCTGTGGCAGCCGTGTTACAGTTTTTATCTTAATAAATACTGTGAAACCTCACTACAACTGACAATCGCATGATAATTATTGCCACAGCAAATTATGTAAACTGAAATTACTGCGTAGCATCTTTACATGCAGTTTTATCATACACTCACTTCCAGGACCTTGTGTGTTTTATGAATACCATTGTGCACATGGAAACTCCCAGAGCTGCTCCCGAATACAACATAGGACATCTTGCCGCTGAATTTCCCACTAGTGGCCACCATTCACATAGAGACTATTAAAATTAGAACTACTGATAATCACAGACAACTTAAACATATTTTGACATCCCAAATTAGTAAACGTATGCAATGAAGACTGAAAATAAACACGCATTATATTTGCCTGAACCATTTGAAGGACAAGGCATCTAAATCTGATCTCGATGTGTGGTTGCCGGCACTTTTATTTCTGACAACAGCAACCTATATTAGTTATCAATGTAAACAATGTCAAATGCAAAACACTATACAATCAACTCTCATTAAAACAAACCTGAGGGGACATAAAATTCTGCACTTTGTATTAACCAGATGCAAGCAAAAAATGTGTATCAACCAGACAACAACTAGAAAATGCAACATATACATAAAAAATGGGTACATAATTTGGATAGTTAATTAATAGGCAGCAAAAAAAAATTGGAGACATCATTACAATATTAAACTAGGTAATTCAAATTATTTCACAAAATGTACAAATTTGGCCTCAAGAGAATTAATGCGTAGGAGTACCCAGATAATAAGAGAATGCAATACATCAATTTAAAAAAATGATAATTTGGCAACATTAACAGGCATAAAAGTAAATTTGAGGCATTATAGTACAATATTAAGTAAAGTAATTCAGATTATTTCACAAAATATACATACACAAATTACTTCAAGAGAATCACACTGCAGGTTTAAAAAAGTTGGAAATTTTCGTCTGCACAATCTTTGGCTTGTAAGCACTACCAACAACAGAGCAAAGTTTGTCAAGTATTGCAAGTGATTCTTTATCAACATCAATGTTCTATAAACATTTTCCAGGGTGGCTAATGCATTACTGGCATCCTATTTTATCTTCTTCTTCCTCCTCCTCATTTCCTACATCAATCTCTACAGCCGTGTGAGAAGGCCCCCAGCACACATTAAATCCTCATTTAATGTGGCGGCAGATGTTGCAACACTGTTGTTCACTTGTAAGAAGTCATCAAACTTCTCCTGAAACTGAATCCGTTCTTGAAGGCCTCCCCTCCCCCTGCCCCCTTCCACACTGACTTCATCTTCATCTTCAACTGAAACATCTTCTTTTGTACCAAGTCCAGTTCCTGAAGCAGTTAGAAATTGTTGTGGTAGTTATCTCATCCCATGCCATGGATATATTGTGAATTGCATCCAAAACATTCCATTTCAAGCTGGACTTTCTCTGAATTTCCAGCTAACGAAAGCGATAAGAAACGAGGTGTATCTTGTATTTTTTCTTTAAACTCTGAAGATGCCTTGGTCAAGAGGTTGAAGAAAACTTGTATTTGATTGTAGGGACATCAATGTCACACATTCCAACTTCAGCCCTTCAGCAGAATGTGCTGCACATCTATTCAGTTACTTTCACAGGCCATCTTTTGCCCTAGCTAAAGCACCCAAGATTGAAAAATATTTGTTGTCACCCAAGCAAATGAATTTGCATCATAGTCACATGGCAAGGTTCCTGACATTTTTTAAACATCTGGGTTTGATCAATTTACCTACAACAAGGGTTATATGCCGCCATCTTGATTACAACACAAGAGAACTCTGATATGCTCTTTGCTTCCCCCCCCCCCCCCCCATCCCCCTGCGATATTTCCCACCTTCGAAAGCAAAGGTTTTTCTGGGCAAGAGGTTGTAGAAAATTCCCGTCTCATCCATATTAAGAATGTTCTCTGGCCTTTATTGTTCCAGGACTGGCTTCACAGATTCCAACCAATCTACTGCCTGTTTATCAACTGCTGCCGATTCTACACAGACACTTTTAGAAACAAGATCGTTACTTTCTTTGAAGTGCTGAAACCAACCACTACTAAACTTGAAATATGATATTCCTAATCTAAGTGCGCTAGTCAGATTTTTGCTGCACCAAATAACTTGAAATTGGCAAGTTTGTAGCACGAATTTCATGATACCACTCGAGAAGTTTATCCTCCATGGCAGCATATTTTGGACCGCAGAGTCTTTTCCTGTCCTTTATAGCAGCTACAGAAACAGAGCACCTATAACTTTATCACTATTTTTGAGTATCGTTGACAACGGAGAAAGAGGAAGACTGAGCAACGTCACTGAACACAGTCTTCCCATATAACTGAACATGCAACAAAAAATATTGTAAGGTGGAAAACGTTGGCGTTCGATTAATCGATGCCTGGAAAAATTGCAGCCATCTTGTAAACATTTGGATGAAAGAGGAGTGAATTTTTCTTCACTTGGGCTTCGTTCTCGATTTAAAATGTGTACGTAACAAACGTGTGCTTATCGAATTGAAAAATATTTTTACCAACTTGTTTACGGTCAGTGTATACGTTAAGATGAGTAACTTCACTATGAAAAACATTACACACTTATGTACACGTTCTATGCATTCGTCTCTTATGTACACGACATTGATTGTGAACAAAATTAATAGTATTGAAATGCTTATTCTGTTTTCTGGGGCCACAAGTGTGCTTCGCACAAACGATAAGTTCGTATTGACTGGGTTCGCACCAACGAGATTCTACTGTATATAGTTGACAGATGATGAACCAATTACTGTATGTTAAATCAACTTTCTCTTTCTTTGGCTTATCTTTATCTCTTTTACTTGGACACACCCTCCTTGTCCGCTACTTCCCCTCTTAACTGCTCAACGTGAAATCCACTTTCTGTGGCCGTATCTCCATCTTTATTTTGCTTGAGCACACTCTCTTCTCTTTCTCTACCACCCCTCTTATAGCTGCTCATGCTATCAAGACTTTTCCCACCTGTCTTTGTTTCATATTGAAGGGGAAAAAGGGCTGCCACTCATTATTATTCCTTCCTTTTGTGTTCACCAGGGAAGAAATGTAGTCGACATTCTTTTTTAACATGATTTAACTCTAAGAAAGAGATCTATCTTTACAATGTGCCAGTACACGGAAAAGCACTCATTTTCAACAAGTATATTAACTGTGTATTTAATACAGAACACTGCAGTGTGGACATTGTTATAGCTCATACTCATTACAGTGTGATTCTGCTGTAGTTTCTTAGCAATGTACGGGTTTATTACTTGTGGTTTAGTGAAAGAATATCTGTGAACATTTGCAAGCCTTAAGGGAAGATATTAAATCAATTACAATATTTTTTTAGCTGCCAGGTAATTTAATTAATTTTAAAAATAAACTTTAGAAAATGAAACTTACCATTTTTCCTTCAAAAGAAGTCTTCCTGTTTTTTCAAACATATCAAACTCTAGCATAAACACGTTCATGTTGACCACTTCAGTTGAAAGACTACGCAAAATTCCTGGTACATCTTCTGTAGTGCTGCATAAGCTTTTCAAGGTGTCCACTGGAAACTCTTTCAGGATAATGTGATGAACCACATGGGCAAGTGGGTCAGTCCTTTCTACAGGCAAAATAAAAATTTTTGACAGCTTCTAAACCCCTGGAATTTATTTTTTCCTAGTACCATATTTACCAGTGTATGTTATGCACTTACCCCCCCCCCCCCCCACAATACAGCAAACACTAGATTCTAAGATCTTTCAAGTTTCCCAGGAAAACCGTTGTTATCATATTTTGGCGCGTACAGGCAGTGTGCATGTATACGCCACATCAGAAGTTTTTGATGAAAAATTATGGATAATTAGTATTTCAAGAAAAGGCAGCACTGAATTTTTGTATTTCTGTAAATATTGTTAAGTTACAATTCCGTACTAACATAATAAATTCCAACTTAATTTTTCCCACTACAAAACATTTGAGACAGAAAATTAGTACTATGTTGCAATGTTTACAAATATACGTTACACGATTACTATTACACAGATGGTAACGTGACTTGAGAAAGCAAAACCACGACAACATGTTACACAAAATGGTGTCTATCAATCAGTGGCGATGCGTGCTATAATTTCATGGGCAAGCTAAAACTTTAATATTTGCCTCTCAAAAAAAGTAACTAAAAAGTAAAATTACTTCTGAAAGTTAACAGAACATAATTTATGTTTAAGTTTTAAAGAATTATTTCCACTGTAACCTTTACCGTTTGTTTGTAAGTAATCATTTATCATTTTTGTAAAGGTCACGATTAAATGTTTGTACAACGTTTCTGATGTTCCCTGTCTTTAAATTGTTGACAGCAGGTGTAGGTCTCCCAATTTTTAACAAGTTCTAATTTCTCAGTAAACGAACATAACTGAAACAATTTATTCAATACACTTGTTAATTGTCACTTTTAGAGTCATCATTTATCTTGCAAAACTACTGTTTAAAATACTAATTCAAATGTAACAGTAGAATACGCAATCCATCAGTCACTACAAATTGAATAAAGGTATATAAACTCGCTCGCTAGCTCGCTGAATGCAATGTCACCTTGTACATGTATTCGCCCACATTTCACGCGAGCTTGTTGTGACGTCACACCAGCTGACCCGAGTGTTGAAAATACCACAGCGGTACGCCTCAACGTTTCAGGGAACTACTGTGATCAATTATTGAAATACGCACAGCGCCGCCACCCCTCAGTGCCGTGCCACGACATTTCGAGTAACTATTAAGAAAAGAGAGGCGACAAGACGCATGCATCGCAGTCCCGTGTGTAGCGAAGAAAGGAAAATTTATTTTTATTTCAAAGAAAAATGGGAAGTATATGGTTAAGAAACATGTTCGTTTTTTTATTTTATCAAAGCATGCATTGCATACATTGCATTCATGAAGAATATGCCACTGGAAAATACCTATGGGACTTCAAGTGATGGCCCTATCATTTTACTGGTGGAAGGACTGTATTGGAACACAAAACACAAATATTACAAGGCATTTTTTCCAATGCTTGGTGACTAGGCGTGACTGGAACATACAACCTTACCAGCGCCTTAAGTACACTTCATAGGTTTGCTTGTGTGTGATTTAACCAGTAATGCTGCCATTTTCACATAAAAGCTTACATAATAAGCATTGTATCACATCACACCAGCAGTTCAAATTTTCAATGAACTTCAAAAATTCATGAAAACAGAGTCAATAACCGTCTTAAAATGTAACAGATAAACAAAAAATTGTTAACTGAATCATAAATGTAGTTATATTATTCAATCTTCACTATTTTGTGGATACCAGTAAAATATCTGTGGGAATGCATTGCTGTCACCAGTAGATCACCATCACACAACCTGAACATGCACCTGTCTGTTGTACCATTAAACTGAAACATGCTAAAGAGTGACCATTCAAAATGTGTCACATAAAACACGACACATCACTGTACCTGTAATGAGGGAGTTTAGGTAAACATGACACATCGCTGTACCTGTAATGCGGGAGTTTAGGTAAACATGACACATCGCTGTACCTGTAATGCGGGAGTTTAGGTAAACATGACACATCACTGTACCTGTAATGCGGAGTTTAGGTAAACATGACACATCACTGTACCTGTAATGCGGGAGTTTAGGTAAACATGACACATCACTGTACCTGTAATGCGGGAGTTTAGGTAAACATGACACATCACTGTACCTGTAATGCGGGAGTTTAGGTAAACATGACACATCACTGTACCTGTAATGCGGGAGTTTAGGTAAACATGACACATCACTGTACCTGTAATGCGGGAGTTTAGGTAAACATGACACATCACTGTACCTGTAATGCGGGAGTTTAGGTAAACATCTGTGATGGTTTTGTATTTAGGCGGCTCCTCTTGCTTCTCTGTTGAAAATTTCAAGACAAGCTCTAGTGATGTAAACAGGAACTGGAAAATCCATTCTTCGTCACCCATTGTCTTAATTGTCCATACACATTCTTCACTACAAAATAATGAGGAATTGAATTGGTACAATGTAATAATAATAAAAAATGTAATTTATGCAGTAATTTGAAAATTTGCCCTTTTTTAACCACCTTCTTAACACAATGAAATATTTATTATGCAGAGGCTTAATGCACAACACAGTAAAACATGAGGTGGCGGAGGTGGAATAGCAAATTGTATCAGCAACTTCCATGTTCTCAAATTTGTAATTCTACCAAGGTAACAAAAAAAAAAAAAAAAACGTACCTGAGAAATTGCTAGGTAACTGCAAAAAAATATCAACATCTCAGTCTCTGATACAACATTTACTGTCTACTGGCCTTTATAATGAGAGAAATCAACCTTCTATTTCAGTAAATTACAGTGCCTTTATCAGAAATAGAAATCATGATGGTGTATATTAAAGGTGTATATTCTCTACCAACAAGTTACATGAAACAATATACTATAAATATTTATCTTTGACTCAACTTCATACAAATTTTTAAATAAGCACACTAAACAGAATACACAAAACATGAATTTTCTTTCTTAATAAGTACATTGCTGCAGCATTATGAACTCAACAGACTAACGTAAGGTGTAAGCACAAATACAGTATTCTTTGAGTTTTATTGATTTTGACCCCAAATCCTTCCCAGATTTTGTAATCCAAAGACTGGTTTTCCTACACTATTGCTAAAGTGAATGTTTTCTAATCAGCTGTCCACATTTACATACGTACAGGTGTGCCCGCTCGCCTAACTGAAGGTGATTTAACGTGACCAATGTTACAATATAAATGAAGAACAACAACCCTACTTCCATGCCATTAGTATAAAGTACATTTATTGAGGCAAGCGTTGCATAACTCTAGCATGAGAAGTACATATTGCTGCAGTTACAAATTTCAGACAATTAAAATAAATGTCCACTGCAAATATTAATAGCCCTGAACCACTGTGAGATAGTAATTCTATGCATATCTAATAAATATTATCAATTTAATTATTGGATAAAACATGACGCATTACTGCGCTGTTAGCAAGTGCACTCTACACTAAGACTGCGCCCCATCTTGGATAAACTTAATCCTTATGGGCCAGTCACATCATTATTAAAACAATAATTGAGGCGGGACATGTGCCTAAAGGGTACATTGGAAAGCTCCACCAAATACTACAGACACATGATACTAGATTTTACCGTCTTTCGCCACGTGCCCACAAACTCTGTCACATCATCCCCCCCCCCCCATAAGATGGCTCTATCTATGAGATTGCCAGCGCCTCTCAGGACGGTTGTGGTATATCACCACCGCGTCGCTGGAGGGCAGCAAGACCTGCTGGAACATCACAGCCTCCTCGAGCATGCGGGAAGGCAAAGATGTGTCATCGCCTCCGCGTCCAAACAAATAAGGGATCTAGACACCTTGTAGCATTGCGTTAATACACATTTTTTATAGTTTTTATAACTGTTTTTCAGGTTCCCTTTTGGTAAAATTCACAGTTTATTTGTCATGGAGTGTATTTTGTCCAAATATTTCATTTCATGCCACGGTTTAGAAGTAAGGGCTTTATCAGTTTTAATGTGAGGCTGTAATACAAATGTTATCTGTACTGCGTGACACTTTTGGTTCTCAGGCTTCAGAGCGAGGTGAAAAAACTTTTGAGATTAAATCTTTTTCCTTAATTCCCATGCCATTAGCACTTTTGCAGATGCCACACAGTAGCGTGCGATCATGAACAGTCAATAGGAGGCCGCGAACCCCAGCCAAGTGTGTATTTTTTTGGCGAAATCCAAGATATGCTTGATGATAGATGAAAGCCTATACTAGATCGTGAAGTTTGGAAAAAACTGGAAAGCACCTACAAAGAAAAAGGGCTAATAAGGAGGTTATCCCTACTTCGAAAATTATTCAGAATACAACTAAAAGAATTTGGTTCTATGGAAGAATACCTAAATGAGATTTTATCCTTGTCACAAAAGCTGGAAGCGATAAATGCTGAAATCTACGACGAATTTATAGGGGTTATAATGTTGAGCAGTTTAACCGAAGATTACGAACCCGTGATTATGGCCATGGAAAGTACCGGAGTAAAAACTACTTCAGACTACATAAGACCAACACTCATCCTGAAGAAGTAGTATTGATAACAAAAAGCAGGAAAGATGGCTCAGTGACAATCACATGCTACAAGTGCAATACGAGAGACAAGGGAAATACATCTAAGAATAACATTGTCTGCTTTAATTGCAACAGAAGAGGTCACAAATCAAATGAGTGTCGTGAAAAGAAGAGCCCCATTCTCAAGAAAGGAAACGCAACAAGACAAAATAGACCTACCACGTTAATTGCAGCCCTGTCGTCAGTGAGTGCAGGCATCATGGACTAGATAATTGATTTGGGGGCCACATCCCAGATGACGAGAAACAAGGATTGGATAGAAGATATGGAAGAAAATGCACAAGAAATTGTTGTCGCAAACAATAATAAAATTATGTCCGAAGGTGCTGATTCGGTCAGGTTCAAGAATTATGTTGATGTTTCTAATGTTTTGTATGTACCTGATCTATCAGATTTTAAATAGAAATAAACTCTATGAACTCTGAAAGTTTTATCAAAATCGATTCAGCCGTTTCGGAGCCTATTATGGACAAACATCCTGACTGAGACAGACAAAAAAATTTAAAAACCGTTATTCATGCTTCAACATTGTTTAAATAGCACATTACCCTTAGATATTGGTATTAATTTAGAAATAACAGAACGACACTTGAAAAATGAAACTATAAATTTTTGCACCTAATCATAGATCACATTTTAGAAGCCTTAAAACCACCAAGAATACAGTAAAATAGTGGCATAATAACGAAACCTTTAAATACATACCTTTTAGAAAATTCCTTTATGGCATTTTCCACAGAAGCTAAAGGCTTAGGAGCAACATTATGCTCGCATGAAGACATTCTGCGCGAGTCTGAGGCGCTGGAGGTACTGTTGGGCAAACCACTGGTTGATAATACCTCAGACAAGGGCATACTGGTTTCACCACCTGTATTCCAGATTCCAGGAGAATCACCAACATTGCAAGGCATATTGTGAACAGACGTGAGTGTCTCAGACTGCCCCTCAGAAACTGGCACTGCTCCAGAAGGTGAACTGAAGGCACGGTCACACTCCACGATATCAACGGCAGAAACGTTTGTGACAAAGCCAGGAGTTCCTCTTCCATTCACCTCAGAACCTCTTTCGGTTGAGCCAGGATTGTTTCTATCATGCAACGTATCATTTGCAGCACAATCTTGCTGTTTCTCACTCGTATCCGGTTGACAAACATCACACTTTTCAGCAACATCTGCAGACTGATTGACACTTGTGTGCCGAGAAAGTTGGAGAAATGCGCCTTCCTCATTGAATGCAGTGCTAATCAGCATGCAATTGTCCACCAGTTCATTTTCTGCAATGCAATGTGGACTAGACCTTAGAGACTTGATGAGATTTTGTTGGTCCGGAATGTCTCCAATACTAAAATCTTCCATTAAGGATGAATCACAAATGCTTGCGTTCATATTATCATCACTCACCTCTCTGATATACTGCTCGGGCTGTTGTGCAGACTTTCAGGAATGTGACTATAATTCATGCCATTATTATTATTCTGTATCTGCTGGGATATACGAGAGGAATCAACCTCCACAACTGCACAAAAATTTGAACTTTCTTCATCCACATCCATTGCTTCACTGCCAACACCCAAATTGACAATACTAGTATCAATCTTTGAAAGTGAATCATTAACTTTTAAGCGAACAACTAATGTGTCCATCACTGGACCCGTAATGTTACCTTCAATACTAGGCACATCCTTGGAAACCTCAAATTCGATAGACTGTT
This sequence comes from Dryococelus australis, assembly GCA_029891345.1. Lineage (NCBI taxonomy): Eukaryota > Metazoa > Arthropoda > Insecta > Phasmatodea > Phasmatidae > Dryococelus > Dryococelus australis. The sequence continues at coordinate 390,184,081 of CM056993.1, forward strand.
GTACACATTCTTTATTTAGACTCATTTCTTGCGTCTGTTTTGTACATTGTAAAGCTTCACCTTCCTGGCAGCGCGGACTAAAGTCACTGGAACGCTGTGCAGCTTTAACAACATTCACTGGTACTATTTTTCCGCTTTCAACATTGTCAGTTACTACCTCAGAAGATTGTAACTCTCCTTCAGTGATGAAGGCAGTTTCTACACTAGAACTGTGATCTGGATTTTGCGGCTGCTTCTCTGCGTCTTCCAAATTTTCAACAAAAGTTTCACACTTTTTATTTGTGACTAACAGCTCCTCAGTATTTTTTACATCTTTTGAAATATTCGTGTTACTACATTCAACTGATGTAATGGCGGTCGTATGAAAGACTTCATTACCTACAGAATTTTTGTTTTCATTATTACAAGGTGATATGGTTTCCACTGCACTTGTAATCACATCTGTGCATGTTAATCTGCCATCCAGTAGTTCATCGCTGGACTTTCCAAATGACTGATTATTTCCTTCACCTGCAACAAGATTTCTTTCCCTGTAAGTGTTGCACTTTGGAACCATGAGTGAAACATCACTGATACACTTCAATTCTTGTTCAGTGCCACATAGTTTATTGACATCTAATGGAGTACACAGATCTCCTTCTTTTTCTTGAGGAGCTGGAGTAAGACCAGGTTGAGAATCTGTCAAAATGTTTGACATATTTTTATCTATTACATTCGTAACTTCTTCTTCAGCACTTAAAACTTTATTGCAGACATCACCACAAATTTCAGACATTGCAGCCATAATTATGTAAGACTGGTAAGTTTCACTGGCTGTATCACAATTCAGGTCTGTACACTTCAATTCTTGTTTGGCACCACTTAAATTTCTGCACTCCAGAGGCGTACTGAGAGCTTGTTTCTCTTTTCCACTGTCTAATGAATCACCACCATTATCTTTAACTGAAAATGTTTGGTCCACAAAATGTTTAGCTAAATCTGTATCTCTAGAACCCACTTCTTTATAAGAACTTAAATTTTCACTGCACACTTTAGCTGAACTATGAAATTCATGTGTTTTTATAGCACCTTCAGAACTTGAACTCGTTTCTGTATCCCTTAAAATCTGAACTTTTGCATCGTCAACGTCACATCCTAGAGGATTACAACATCGACTGGCTCCCTCGCTGACAACACACACTCTGTCAAGGTCGCAACCCTGCGACGCATCAGTTATAACAGCAGCAGTAACCGAAACCTTATCACTTACAGTATTCACTAGGTCCTCACGATTCACTTCCACACTGGCAGGAACACTGGTTGAATACACGAGGGCAGACTCGACAGATCTCTCCAAACTGTCCACACATATCTTGGCGGCAAGTAACCTAGAAGTGTTGTCTTCAAAGTTAGTGTCACTTTGACTTGCGTGCGACTGCCACAAGTTAGAAAAGTCAACACTTTCCAACTGCAAGCTGCTTTTCTCTAGCTTTGAACCATCATGCCCACAGCACGTCGATGATTCTGCTGTTGGTATGTGTGTTGCCACTGGATTGATATCTTTCTGTAATGCTGCAAGGAACTTTTTCCTGTGCAATTCTAATGAAATATCTTCAATTTTCCTTTTAAAACTGCCTGAAATAAAAAGAATAAAAATATGAGGTCTAGAATGTAGGCATAAATTTCATTCAACAGATTCTATTGCCGGTAGCGACATATATAATCTTCTAATACAGATTACTGCACCTAATCAGCAACTATCATAGCCAAACAAAATCTTTTTTATGGTACACATTGCTCCACAAAAAACTAACTCTTTTAGCTGATACAGTCACAACAATGCTGTCAAAAAAATCGGGAAAACATATTACAGTCAACTGCCATTTCTAAGACCCCTAGAGTAGTGACCCTCTCAAAATAACAATCCTTTTTTTGGGAACACTGGAACTAATTTAACTGAATACATTTTTCCACAAAGACCCTTCATGAAAGGTCTTAGAGGATGCAAGTGAGAACTGTGCCAGACGATACTGTTCGTCGCCTGATTTTCTCAGGGATCTCCAGTTTCCCCTACCCCTGCATTTCTGCACTGCTCCAGTTTCACCTCATTTCACCCTCATTCGCTCTCAAGGCCTAACTGTTACGAGCTGCCCAAATCTCTCAATCCAACATGAAGATATTAGAATCGAGAGGTTACTGTATGCCCCCAATTTTCATGAAATGTAATTAAATAAGGGTTAAGTAATTAACTCTACTATAATTTTTAGCAAGCATACTTTTGCTTGCTTTATGTCACAGAACCAAGACATTTTAGTAACTTAGTAACATGCTCTACAGTCCATTTGGAATAACAAGCTAGAAAATGTACATTCTTTCTCACTAAACGCATATATAGGTGCATTTCCTTATCAAAATACTGTATTTTTTACTTCTTATTAAAAATACGATATTCATAGGCACACTTACGCACTACTATAAAGAGCTTATTAGAATTAAAACATTTGCAGGGTTCTACGGTTCTCCCTACTGGAGTATGCAGAAAGGCTGGCCGTTGCTAGTGTTTGTGGATAGCAATCTGTGTCTTGATTCGATTGAGCAAAGTTCCCGTGATCATCTGCATTTCACTCAAGGGGCAAGGACAGCAAGGAAAGGTGCAAAATCTACAGGAACGTGGTTCTCAGGGATTGATTCAGACACAAAGTTTATTCCGTGTGATTGGAAGTAAACATGTGGTGACGCACTACCTCTGTGTTTATCAAGAGCTTTGCGGAAGCTAAGTCTACGCAAAACAGGTAGAGGTGACCTGGGCCTAGCTAGGAGAGGAAGGGGTAGTTGAAGTGCTGTGAAACATAAGGGGCCACAGTGTCCAGTGTATAGACGACTTGGCTTTGATTACTTCAGCATGGTACTTTCATTACTAAGCTGGGCGTGGTAGGAAAGCAAGGATCAGGAGTCCCTTCGGCACTGATAGTGTGGTGAAGACGGAAAGGTGTAGTGAGGAACTAGGCTGGTCTCTGGCGGCTGGTGCACTGGAGATATCAAGAGGAGAGTAAGAAAAGGCTTAAGGTGCAGGCTGGTCAGTTCCAGCAGCGAGTGTGGTGGAAGACTGAGGGCTAGCCGTGAGTTGAATTCTGACTCTGTATTTATGCACTGCCAGGCGGCTGCCTCGACGTTTATTGGCTGACGTCTCTTGGACGAGGGGTTACCGCTGCGCGGGGGAGTGGCGAAAGCATAGCTTCTCAGGCATGACGTCACAGGTTGGCTGGGAGAATTTAAAACAAGCGATAAAACATACTAGCGGTGCCACCTAGTGGTGGTTAGTTGTACTCGATGTCTTGAGGTGCATAGCTTCAGTGCGCCAGTGAACAGTACAAGTTTCTGACTGGAACGTCCATTCTTGCAGTAGTAAACAGTACAATATATGACGTCTCATAAGCAACGGTAATGCAAACTCCATGGAGATCAGAAGCAATGCTATACTATAATGATGAGCTGAAGTCATCTAATTACCATTTAGCCTATTTCATCACAGAGTATGAAATTATTCACATAAATAATAAGTACACCTAACCTTAAAATAGTTATTTAACTAGGTTCAACATTGACTGGTTTCCTTTTTGTGTATCACTCATTTACAAATACTGTACCAAGAATTCTTAAAAGTGTGCAGAAAGGTAGAAAAATAAATAAAGAAACATTTAGCCATTCAGGTTGGCAAGTATTTTACTTGCACCAAAACACGTCCAACACAAAATCAACAATGATATATAATCTATAGGCTGTTCATGGTAAAGTGAGCACTTTTTAAGGCCCTTTCAACAGCCATTAAACACTAATAAATAGATTTTATTGCATCTCTAAACGTTGTATTTTGGGAGTGGTGAAATATATACACTGTGTTTATTAGCCTGATGGCGAAGTTTATATTAAAAAATGACAGGAAGATAGAAATATGATGAAATGAAAACTTTAGCAGGGTCTTAAAAAGTGCTCACTTTACGTGAATCACCTATATCATAATATCAACAAATATCTAAACATCTTTGAAATTTTTACTCGTGTAACAAGGTTAACTTTGTGAATTTTAATTCTTTTTTATAAATATTACTTTAGAAACTTTTTCTTTACTTCATCAGGGGTCCCAAGTATTTTTTACTTCATTGCAACATTAATTTAGACTAGGTAGAAAACCAAATTTTTATTCCACATATTAATCTTCTTTTACTCCTCAAACAATAATTATTAAGTTATACTCTGCAACAACATTTTAGACAACGCTGTCCTAGAGACGCTTCTTTTTGAAGACGAGAGTCCTTTCAGTAAAAAATCTTCTATGGACTGACCAAAAAATAAAATTAATAGCAAATCAAATCATGCAGCCTTCCTTTTACTTTCTGGTGGTCAGGAATGTGTCACAAAACCACTCGGGCCGGCTACATATGCTCAGTTACATTTGCTCGCGGACTAGGACATCTTTCCGCGGCCATGCGGCAAACCGCCCCACGGCGGAATGTCGGATTAACTATCTAAGCATTATAAAAGTTGGACAACAGCTAAAGCTGTTAAAAAGTTGAAGATAGCTGGTTACATGTTGTAGGATGAAGAAAAAAGCAAGCACAGCTTCAAAGAAGCAGAGTGAAAAGACTCTCCAAAGAGTATTACATAGAAGTATGAACACAAAATTAAAATTACACTTTCTGTTTTAAGTAATTTTCGTGTGATAAAAATATAATTTTTATCTCTACAGCATTTCTTTCTTATTACAAAATATTTCTAGACTCTTTCTAGAATTTTAGGCAATAATTATTTCATACAAAATACTGACATTTATTTGACCAATTTAATTTCTGAATTTCACATCAGAGAACTCTAGTGAGAAATATAGGAACTACACTGCAACGAGCTTCGTAGTGTGTGACTAGAAAGATACACATTCCACTCGTTAATTTTGATATAGTAACGTCCCAAAAACGTTAAACGTAGTAATCTAAGAATTCCTTATTTTCAATATTTGACACCAATAATTAATAACAGTACTTGGGATAAAAATACTAGATAGAATAAGGCGAACCAATAATCGGGACTTTGCATTGAGGGACAAACCTTATAAACACCTGTCTCAAAACTTCCAGGTAAAGTACAAAACTTAGTTAAGCAAACAACGTGCATAACAAATGGCACATCCTCCCCCCACATAAAACAGGACACGGGCTGGAATGATGACCCATAACCTCAAAATAGCATTATCTTTTAGTAACGAGGCATTAAAATGCTTCCCATACACACAAACACACAAAGAATACAACTATTATAACACCCTAAAACTCATTATTTTTAAATATTTTTATCATTATAATTATCTCACTGAATCACTGGAATGAGAAAGTAGAGCGAGTACTATTGTCCTTTCAGCACTTGAAGACAAAGGCAGAGTATAAGAGGGTGGAACTGGAGTAGGGCGTAACTTGAGCCAAAGCAAACTAACAAGGTAAGAAATGTAGAACAATGGTAGGTATGGCAATTCCTAGGTTAGATGTTGGCTGACAAGCAGGAAGCAAACATTTAAAAACATCATGGAAATCAGATCCATTGGGGTTGGGACTTCAAAAGGTTATCCAATTCCTTAACAAGAGAATCATTCGTTGAAGAGTCTCTGGTAGAATGACATAGAAAGGATGACTTCTATAAAAAACTTAGTAGCAAAAATACAGGGAGAATTAGTTTTCTGCATAAACGGCAGTTCAATACTCACAAATGATTTATCGCAATAATCCATACAATATGGCTTGTTTGAAAACAAATTATACTCACAGTTGACATGGGCATCAAAAAAGGGAAACACTGATGGACACAAATCAACTCCATGTGTCTTACAACTTGCAAGGGCTTGAGAACTAACAGTAGCGAATCACTTTCCGTCAGGACTAACAATTAAGTTATCATATCCATGCAGTATTAAACACCTGTTTAGTTTTGGAAAAAGAAAAGGAACTAGAAATATTCTGTAATTTTAAAATAAACTGTCCTTTGCCCGAGGTACATTAACAATGACATTGAGATTTTTGAAAACGACTGCCTGCACAGTGCTAAGTCCAAAAAACATATAAAGAATTTCAGGTCTGATGGGAGCAATTCTAGCCAAAACATTCAAAAACACAGGTGCATTTAACAAAGTGGAGCTTAGTTTACCATGTACCCTGTTTTCAATAGCATATTTTAAATTGAACAGATCCAATTTGTCATTGGATAGTCTCACTCGAAGCAAAAGTGTATTAAGGTCAGCCCTAAAACTAACAATAATAACCATCCTGTGCATGAGTTCTTGGGTCTGATTAACAAATCGGTAAAATTTAATGTCCAAATAATATGTTGTCAATTTCTGAATTGCTTTAGTATTGTTTATAACCCATTCTTATAAATTTCTGACAATCATTATATGGTTCAATACACTTTCTGAAATGTCCTCCAGGGTGTCAATAATAGAGTCCAGTCTTTTCTCTAAATTAGCAAGATTGTCATTATCCATTGTTCCAAACACTGTCTTTAATATCTTGCCTCCAAAATTAAAAATACCTCTTCTTTCTCGAGTACCGACTCAGGAGGTGAGTGTAAAAACTTCCATTTTAAACGCCAAACCAGACTCCTTCAACTGATTCACCGCAAACTGAAAATTTAGGTAAAAAGTAAAGTTCTCTCGGATGATGTCACTTTCATTTTCATGAGAGGAAATAATGTCCTGCACCAAACCATCTAGTTCTGAAGCTTCCTCTTTTAACTCCTGTAAATTGAAATCCACCATGACTAAAAAAAACTATCACAAAAATGATGTATCTCCTTTTCGAAGACAGCACAAGAATCAAGATTTTTTTACAGTGATTTCGGATAAACACACCAAGCAAAACGCAACGACCAACAATGCCACAAGCATGATAAATGTGAGAAAAAAACACTCCCAAGGAAACAATCTAAAAGAAACAATGGAGCTTCTTGAACAGAAAAGGGTACCATGCCAATTCACGTAACCAATATACATGGTACAGGCCGTTCACGGTAAAGTGAGTACTTTTTGAAACAGTTTCATCAGACATAATAACCAAAAATACATTTCACTGTGGCCTCGGACTTTTGGTTTTGGGTATGGTGAATGTATACACTGTGTTTATTACTTACGTGGCAGGGTTTACATTAACAAGTGATCGAAGGATATAAATTGGTTGAAAGAAAAAAGTAACTAGGGCTTCAAAAGTGCTCACTTTATCATGAACGGCCTATACTAACCAAACGCCCATACACAAAAAAAAAAACATTTAAACACCATCCCATGTAGATGAAATCCCCTAATATAAATGACATAACACCTAGATGACATTTGAAATGTATTTCATATTACTTACACTACTTTTACACAAAAGAATAGAATGGATGACTTAAATACTAATACCTTTCTAAAAACTTTCCTCCCTGCCGTGAAAGCGAAGAATGAACAGCAGCCGGCAGACGAGTCGAGACATTGTACCGCCAGCACCTGACCACAATAGGAGAGGGAGAGAGGGCAAGAAAAGGGAGAAAGGGAGAAGAGGAGGCAGTTAACCCAGTAACACTGAACAGATGCAGCCAGATACTGGGCCGCCACAACTACAGGTGGCCATGAAAGCCAAAGAAGAGGCTCCAGATCAGAACTGCAACTGGAGTCATATGATTGGGGAGTCAACTCCTCACCTGAAATAAAATTGGTCTCGCTTGAGATGGGCATACGTCGCTTCAGGGGATGGGCGATTGACGCATGCCACACTGCTGCGCAGCACGACTGCGCAAACTACTCGTGGACTTTGCCCCATCAGCGAGCACTGAGAGCCTTGGAGCAAGTCTAAAGTGACGTATATTTATTCTAGTGGCTACACGGTTTATTCTACGTGTTGGACAACTACAGACACGTAAAATAATTAACGTATTTAATTATGCAAATTGTACTGGCCGCCCAGAATTCACCACCCCCTCAACCAGAGATTGTTTTACCAGATGAGCCACGGACCAGCCGACACTGATAAAGAAGTTGAAGGAGTCACCATATTGCAGCACCCCTGCACCCAGTAACGTCACAGCCGTGAGCCTCGAGAAGAAGCAGTAAACTTGTCATCAGCCTCCACCCAGGGCAATAAGAAAAGCGTGACGCTGCCCGCTACACATAACTTTGTTCCTTCTCGTAAGCCTACGAGGCCAGCCCCTTTCAGACGTCCCGGAAATGAACAAAACCCCGAGTAGTAACTATCCGATGAAAGTCAGACTCATTCCCATTCCATTATCATACCCAGCTCCACTCGTGGTATTTTCATTCTTTTGGACAGCTGGTGTCCCGTATTTTGGCAACCTTCATGGTGAGCAAGGTTGCACTCCCTGGAAAGGAGTAGTTTATAACTAAGCTCAACCTGGGGTTCGTTCCCCTTCCTTCAACCACGACCCTTCCATTAGGCGGCATCCCCGTAAGGACCCCAACGTGGGACCAACCCCAACCCGCCAGGCAAAGGAACACTTGTTAAAAACCTATACGCCACTGAAGAGCCCCCTTATAACCACCTGGAGGGAAATCAGCATTCCTAATAATCCACCCCAACGATAGTGCACCTCCAGTGAGGCGCCCCCTTAACGAGGTGGCAGACGCAGTGCCGGTAGGGAGTATCACGGTATAGGCTACGTAACTACTCTCACCCACCGACTCAGGGTGCATCAAAGTAAATGCTCAAATGAAAGCAACTTTGTGAACTACAACATGTTGCAATCCTGTAAAAAAAATGCATTCTTTTCATTCATAGAAAATACATTTAAGATAAGGTAGTAGGCTATCACAAGCACTGATATCATGAAAATAAAAATTTGTATTTTACTTACTCAATTGGGCACGATTCCTGAAATCTCGAGAAAAGAATAAAATATTTCGATTCTGAGAAGAACTGGTGGAATCGAAGCATCAAAGAATCAATACGTCCCATCCCTAGCTAATTTCCCTTCAGAAAAATACTGTGCTTGATTTAACGTTAATGTGTTACCTTCAAGGCTAAAATTTGGACATTAACTGTAAACAATAATACTTGCCAGTCCATGTACACAGTACATGCGTGTGTGCATATCAATTTTATTAGAGATGGGTCGAGAGTTCAAATTTAGAACCGAACCTGAACTTTAAGGTTATGTTCGGATTGGTTCAAAATTGATTGCCATGTAAATGATCAGTTGTTGTTCGGTTCGAAAAATTTACACATGTTCATGTTAAACTCAAAAATTTGCCAGAAACGAACATTAACAAACTCTGAAAGAAACTTACTTCACTTCACAGAGGTTGACAATGACAATACAACAGAACAAAAATTACCAAACAAGGTCATTTTTTTTATATAGCAGTGATGACAATATAATATCTTGAACTCTATATTGTGTAAAACCAGGTGCTTTGTTTGATTAACATATGGCATTTAAATTATTGTACACAAAATAAGTGATTTGCTTGAGTTTTTGAAAAATGACTTTTAATTGATACATTTATTGTGTTGCTAATTTGTGGTTTTCACATACTTTTAGAACGATTAGAAAGATAAATTTCTCCGCAGTTAAACAAATTATCATATCAATCAAATCTATAAAAACCAAAAGTTAATAGCAAGTTAATTTTGCACCTTTTTTCAAATTAGAAGAAATTTGCCATTAAATTATGGAACTATTAGAGGTGGAACTGTGCGGATTGTATAGGTATGTGATGAATATGTTTATTGTTTGTGTTAGATGTTTAAACAATTAGATGTGAAATTGGGAAAGTGGTTTATATATGTTGGTTTGTGTTATATGCTTGAACAAACAGGTTGTATGTATACATGTTTCTTTCACTTCGCATCTCGTAGCCAAATCCAGGGGACCAGTAACAAAACTCCCATTCCTTGAGTGGGCGGCACTGCTAAAAATATACACGGGACCACTGTTATTGAAGTTCAGAACTTACTTGCCGACATGCGAGTGCGCGCGCACACACACATTAGCATCCGTAATCCACTGTCTTTTTTAAGGTGGTTCTACACATTTGTTATATCCTTGAACAATCAAGAGCAGAATTATGAAGGCATATATGTGTAGATAAGGCATTTTTCTAAGTTCGGTTTGAGTTCAATGAATTTTAGCATGGTTCCGTTCGAGTTTGGTTCATGGACAGTTTTGAAGGTCCAGTTCAAGCTTGGTTTGATAAAAATATTCTAGGTCAAGTTCTAGTTCGGTTTGGTGGCAAAATCTGGGTTTGCCCCACCTCTACATTTTATTCATGTTTTTCCCATAAAAGCCAGTTTTGTTGAAATAACCCAGTCACCCAATTAGATTTTGGTTCTCTCTGCCAATGCTATTGAAGTTGGCAAAATGTTTGTGCTGGCCCAATCTATGGTGCTGTTGGGGTTTATATGTTTCAAGGCACAAATATTCTCTTTATATGTATTTTAATACTTGCACACTGTAAGGATAATGCTATAAAAATGTAAAATTCTCAAATTTTATTTATACACTGCCATACCAAAAACTTTTTAACATTCATCTAATCGACACATTTTTCAATAATCTATACAAATGGAATTTTTAAATTAACATATTAATTGATACTATTGAATTTCGTTCTGAAAAGCAATTGATTATGCAAACAAACATCCTAAATATCAATTCAGCAGAAACTACTGCAATCAATAATTCGAACCAACTACGATTTTACTGCTTCACACGTCAATCTTAACACAATTAGTTTGAGTTTTCGAATGATGTTTGCATTTTTTGTGATTTAAAATTACTACAGCAAATTTCATGAAAATTTCACAATTTAGGGTATCACAAAAAAAAAAAAAAAAATGTGTCCATAGGGTTTTACTGTAATTAGAATGTGCTGTTTGAAAGCTAACCTCAACCTACCATCTTACTTGTATCCAGCCTAAATCCACTGAATTCAAGGAATTTGACCATCTCATCCCTACACTAAATAACAAAATACTTCATAAGCACATATTTGCTTTTGATCTTGAGAATTAAAAGTAATATCTCATCTAAATTAAAGAAGTACATTTTTTGGTTCCAACGCCACATGTAAACTCATGGTAATAAAGACTTTTTAACCTCAAAATGCTTTTCTTGCTTATGACAGAGATGCCTTACCAATTTGTAATTGCTGTGGTTTCCAATGGCGGCGTATCGCCAGTTTCCATAGACTTAATTCTACAGTGATCAAAATCTTCAGTAGTTCATTGGAATTATGGTAGCCTCGCTAGTATCAATTGCGCAGAAAATCTTGTGTATACATCAGGATTCGGCAACATCTAAGGCAGATTCTTTTAGTTCTTGGTTCATGGACTTATTTGTTTACAATAACGAAATTGTGTTTGCATGATGTGTGCCATTTTTCTGGAAAATATGGTTTACGTATAAATTATTATTGTACGGAAAACAAATTAGGTGGGAAGGATGTACTGTATGTCGCTGTTATGAATAAAGTCAAGGAGTCGAGAATATAACTCCGATTCTTGGTTCTTGTTCTCAATGGCAAGAACATGTGGAACCAATAACCGGAACCAACCCATCCATAGTCCGAAGTAATTAAGGATTGAACTAGTGATGGCCCGATACTGAAGAAACCTGATACCGATGCAAGTTCCAATATTTAGGATTTTACCAATCCGCTACCTGTAAGCCGATATTTTCAATTACCATACTGTAGGCAGACTATTGTCACTACGTAGATGAGAGAAAACAATTGCCTGGAAAAGCGAGGTTTGCCTTTAACTAAAAAAGACTTGCCGTTAGGTAGGATTCAGGCCTACTTTTTGACTGGTACATCAAAACAGAAGAAAAAATATTTCAACATTATACAAAATTACGGCTCACTATAACATAGTATAAAACTAATTTAAGGTTGCACGTAGGCAGCTAGGCTACCACAAATATGTAAAAGGACAGGAATTCAAGTACTGACAGAGTAGTAGTTGTCGACAGGCATACACACTAAGATTAGTAGAGTTGAATTCGCAAGACGTTTTGCCAGAGCGACCCACTTCTTTAGAGCAATGAAGGCATACAGTTTTCATTTTATCACTGTGAAGCAGCCATCTCAGGGGCTGCACACATTTAACCTAAGGTACGACGGGATATAACAACGAGAGTGAAGTGCTATGTTATTTTATCAACAACTCCTCGTGACCTACTACCACGGACTTTATAGTGATGGTGGCTAACAGCCATTGGTTCTAGAGCCCATGACGGCGCTCACGTGTCACGTGTTCCGCACGTGCACAAAGAGGCCGATAATTTTTAACTTTCCTATAAATGTTAATTTCAGGGTAAAATGTGTTATATTGTCTTTACAGTATTTAATTTGTATTAAAATGTTTTAAAGTATTTGTACTAATTTTAATTGATTGGTTATGAATATTCAAAGTGCCCGCGGCACCGAGATTAAGAACACTTAATATTCTGGCATGAACGCCATCACAAAGAGACATTAAAATAATATTGAAATTCATAAGAAAATTATAGAAATGTAAAACAATATTTAATTTAATTTGTGCCATTTTATTTTCAATATAAAATATTTCACTCGGCGTGCATATCACTTCCGTTTATGTGAACCCTGTAGGCAGCCAAGGTATGACGCTTGTCTGGACAGTCTGTCGAGGAGAGCTGGCGAGTTAAGACACTGTCACGTATGCACTACAACTTTTGTTCACTCATTTAGGTTTTCATAGTCTATTTTGTTTACTGGTTAATCTTTGCTTGCACACGTTTTTGCCAGACATTTTCCCCAGCATTATGCTTCCGCTTTACTAATTCTTACACCCATGTGGCATTTTTAACTTAATCGAGGAGAAGGAGGAGAAAGATGTCGGAGAGGTCACGCGACCCACGCATTTTGAATCAGGCGCCATCTGCCTATGTTTATGGCATTTCAGTGTAACTTCTGCATAATTTCTACCCGCAATTTTAAGGACTTAATTTTTATGTATGTATTTGAGGGTAATTTTCGTGTTTGAATATTTTATGGCAACATCACGTATAACCACGTGGCCGACTGAAGCCAAGTCATTGTATACGCCATTGTTGCGTTTTCAGAGCTTATTTGTATAACATCGCAAGTGCAATAATTTATTTCAGGGTTCTATGTATTTTTCACGTAAATTGATGCTTTTTGTACTTGACCACGTGGTCAGAGTAATGTTTGATTTCACCGCCATCAGGCATGTTACAAGCCTGTAACAATGCTAATCGTAAAGAGAACCACGTGGTCCGCTACAAACTTCATCCAGTTGCATCTGCACCACCTAAGCTTGTTTTCACACATGTGTGTGTTTATTGTGAATATTCATCTCGTGTCCCGTCTTATTTAATGCATTATTCAAGGGTCTATGTAATTGTGTAATTAGTGTACGGTGCAACTATTCCCGTCCTAGCCGGCTCTGTGTATAGGCCGTCACCATACTAACCACGTGCTGGAGGGCGAGCCCCGACGAGTTTACAGTAGTGATGCCAAGTAATCACACATGTTAACATGTATTAAGGGTTTCATTTGTAATTCACCATGTCCTGTCTTCAGGAAAAAACCATCAGTCCACCCTAGCGGCCGTTGGCCCTCTTCCCTTGTGAAGGCTGTACTTTCACGCACCTCGGTGAGATCATCCATTTAGGCATGCGCTAGATTAATTACGGGCTGGGGAGCACCCAAGCGGAATTGGCTAGTCATGACCGAGATAATCATTTCATTGGTACCTTGATGTGTGTGAACAATATCAATAAAACAAGTCTACAGTGAACTCAATTTTTATTCAGTAGTGACAGTGTCCTAGCCATATATGTTCTATCAATTGTTTATTTCAGTGATTTTTATTAAAAGTTTAGTATTGCCAACGTATTTGTAAGTATGCACGGGTGAGACAGACACACAGAACCCACAACATCCCTGAGAACCCCGAGTCTCAATAGTTTCGTGATTGGGAAGCACCGCTGGCGCCCAAATTACCAGTAAGTGTATTTGTGTCATCGTTCATCTTGTGTCTCACCAGATAGCATCAATAGGTTGAGAGCATCGTGCCACCCCCCCCCCCCCCCCCAGACGTACCAGAGAGAACAGTGCTGCACTGCATTTAGTTGTCAGAGCCAATAACGTGAGGTTTCAACGAGCCTGAAGACAAGGGCAACTCTACTATCCAGGCCTAGAGGAGCTCTTGGCCAACTACAGACACTTCTTATATGGTAAGCATAATCCGACCTGGCAGTTAGGCGTAAGGCTACCTATTGAGACCCCACTAATTAGCTCACTAAGATCATAATTACTTGCTGGCAAGGACAGGTACATTGTGGCAGAGCTTAGTTAATATTGTTTCAAGGCACAACCGTGCCGCAATATTGCGTTAACATCAGTGTAAACATCCTGTTTTGTATGTTGATTTATTGTAATTACTTGCTGTAATAAATGTGATGGCGTTAAAGAATTCCCTGTTTGATTGACTCGAGCCTATCTGGTTACGCACCCCCCGAGCGCCTCCCCTTCACATTACATTAACATAATTTATATAGAGAACTACCCCTTAAGGGAAGAACTGAATGAGGAGTGAAATAGGTTACGAGTGAGAGGGGGAAGGGGAGCGCTGCAACTGGCTTTCACCATGAAATGCAACCAAAGGTAAGGATTTGGTGTCATTGTATGTTTGTATAGGCCGTGTTCCGTTCCCTGCACTGATGCGACCCAGCTGCATAGCTGCCAGTTGTTCCGTTACTCCATTAGTTTAATGCTGGGCTGGGGAACGGCACAACTTCCATGCTCTATTTTTGGCGCATCATTTAAGCATTTTGTTTACTTATGGCAGGATATTTACATATACGACGATAGTAAACCAAACCCGTGATCCTGTCGTATGATTTGACAGGATAACTAGTTTACAATTGTCATATATGTAAGGCATAATAAAATTAATAGAATAGGTATTAAATATTTCACAGCCACCATGAACACACATTAACCTCAAAGTTGTACACACAGCAGATATTATAGCTAGGTTGGCATTCCAACATGTTTTATTTTTGTTGCTTAGTTACATTTGTTTGGGTTGTTTACTTTATTTTGAACAAAAAAAGAAACACTGATTGACAGAGAGTGCGGGAGACATATAGTTTAACGTCTTTCGTGAGACTGCATTGTTTGGATGTCTTGTTCTTACGAGTGTGTGGCATTCTGAGTTGCATATTGTTTTGATGGAGCAGTGGAAAATTATGCTCGTATAAAAATAATATTCAAATTATTGTAACTGCGACAATATGAACTTAAAATCAAACATGATATATACGTTGCTGTTCGTATTCGTAGAAATGCAGCAATACACACATGCCACACACTTTGGCCGAAGTTAACCTTGCTCGTTGAATTCACAATATAGGCAAAGTAACAAATATTATTTACACACTACGAAAGTGTTGAAAGTGCGACTTTTTGTAGGCCACGGGCATTTCAATAATAATTATAGTAATGGTTTACAAATACAGCACATTATTTACAAAACACGCAAACTTACTGCTAGTTAAATTCGCAACCTCTTGAACACGTGTTTTCCTATGGAAATCCGTACAAGTTTACTTAACCAAAATCACATTTGTTTGACACTAGCATTATATAATTTATTTGCAGAATCATTCAGTAATATCAACACTGCGCACGTTTCATATTGTAAACAATCTTGCCCTTTGGTCGCAGCGATGCTAACCTCCAAATTCGCACACTTCTGACATTTTCCCCACCGCTGTGACGTCAGCGCATGAAGCATTTGCGCTTTTACCTCACGCAATTTATGCATGAGAAGGGATCGGACTACTTCGCTGTGCATGTTTCGCATTGTAAAGGTAACGGAATATGGCCATGGTTCAGTAGTGGTGATTCACGCAATCAACTAGAACTAAAACATTTACATGAAAAGAACTATCATTATGACGATGATCTTGACAGCAAAACAGTGAAATTTATTTATTTTATGAAAAATGGTTAAACTTTTGCAACGTTCAAACCTTACCACTAACTACTACACAATGTAAACATGAAAATAGCTTTTCAGGCTGCATCTGTAAATAATGAACTCTGAAGAATCCTGTTTAACATTACTAAACATACTACTATACTCGTCACTGCGCAGCGCTAGTAGAAGAGGCTTGCTTCTGATATTTTTAATTCTTATGTAAAAACAAAAACATCATTAAATGAAATTTACTTGTACCAGTAAACTACACTTTAAGTACAAAACCAATATTCAAATACCATCGAGTCACAGGTCTTTCTTTATTTAAATAGTTATCTACAATATTTATTTTTAGGACATAATTTTGGTGTTCACTCGTTGATACTAGTCATGAGCATTTTGTTTACTTTGAAAAAGTACATCGAACATAAAACTGCTTTAACGATTAAAAAAAATTCCATCCGTGAAGTGAGAACTGGTAATGGGCATGTACATCCTAATTTGTTTTTACCTGAAAGAAATATTGTTTTTGCCAGCAAAACTGCTGTGGGCATTTCAAATTCTTACCGGGTTTTTAAGGAAGAGTTTGTTGTTAATTGCTTATCAACATTTCAAATTAATATTCTTTTCAGTTGCATTGCCGCATCCAGATGTTAAAGAGTTGAGGAATTAAGTGTGCAGCAGAGGAGAGAAAATACTTTAGGTTGAGGTTAGAATGTCCATTACCGATGTGCCAATATTTTAGCGCCGATATCCGATAATGGTTAATGTACCGATAATACCGATATCCGATATGGGGGTATATCGCGTATCTGGCCATCACTAGATTGAACACTACATGGAAATCACTCTACCAATTTTACAGAAAATATTTCTTTTCAATTTAACTTTTACATGACAAACAATATTTTTCAGTTCTTACCTCTGTCCTCTGAAAATCCACGAGTACTACAATCCTCTGAAGATTTCTGTGCATAGCCGAAATCAAGGCTTCTGGGCTTATACGCACAATCACTTTCAACATTCAGCAAATCTGAGTGCTTCATAGCTGCACTGCAGTCGATCCTGGCCAAGGAAGCATCATTTTCCCCTTCAAATAAATTATTCAAAGCAGCAGATGAATCTGCAACTTCACTTAAATTTACTACACGTCCCATACCTGGACAATTATCATTATCATTTTGGGAATTTGGATTTGGAAGGGGTG
The DNA here is from genome assembly GCA_029891345.1 of Dryococelus australis. Taxonomy (NCBI): domain Eukaryota; kingdom Metazoa; phylum Arthropoda; class Insecta; order Phasmatodea; family Phasmatidae; genus Dryococelus; species Dryococelus australis. The sequence continues at coordinate 390,201,271 of CM056993.1, forward strand.
CAACTACATTTCTACTTGAGTTTATGTCAATGTCTCTAAGTTCTTCAGACAGAGGCACACTGCTAACTTCTTCCACACTGTTTGGTACTTGGATAAGAAAATTCTCGTTTTTAACAAGCTGTGATTCTTTAGGTGAGCTTACATCATGTGGATCACGCAAGCTGTCAGTCCTTCCATTAGTATGCTCACTTCCACTAATGTCAGTGAGTTCAATACTCAGACAACTGTCGTTAATTATTACTTTTGTGTCACACTGTTTCACGCCACCATCAACTGACTCTCGACTACCACGCACAGTACTCCCAAAACCACACTCGTCTGGCAATAGTCCAACTTCTTTATTGCCTCTGATCACCTGGCTGATGGGTTCTGTTAGCTCCATGCAGTCTGTGCTTGCGGTGTTTCGTGGACAATGTACCTGAACCTGTGGTTGTGCCACAATGTCAGTTAGCTCCATGAAGTCTGTGCTTGCGGTGTTTCGCTGACAATGTACCTGAACCTGTGGTTGTGCCACAATGTCAGTTAGATCCATGCAGTCTGTGCTTGCGGTGTTTCGCTGACAATGTACCTGAACCTGTGGTTGTGCCACAATGTCAGTAAGCTCCATGCAGTCTGTGCTTGCAGTGTTTCGTGGACAATGTACCTGAACCTGTGGTTGTGTCACAATGTCAGTTAGCTCCATGAAGTCTGTGCTTGCGGTGTTTCGCTGACAATGTACCTGAACCTGTGGTTGTGCCACAATGTCAGTTAGCTCCATGCAGTCTGTGCTTGCGGTGTTTCGCTGACAATGTACCTGAACCTGTGGTTGTGCCACAATGTCAGTTAGCTCCATGCAGTCTGTGCTTGCAGTGTTTCGTGGACAATGTACCTGAACCTGTGGTTGTGTCCACAATGTCAGTTAGCTCCATGAAGTCTGTGCTTGCGGTGTTTCGCTGACAATGTACCTGAACCTGTGGTTGTGCCACAATGTCAGTTAGCTCCATGCAGTCTGTGCTTGCGGTGTTTCGCTGACAATGTACCTGAACCTGTGGTTGTGCCACAATGTCAGTTAGCTCCATGCAGTCTGTGCTTGCGGTGTTTCGCAGACAATGTACCTGAACCTGTGGTTGTGCCACAATGTCAGTTAGCTCCATGCAGTCTGTGCTTGTGGTGTTTACCTGAACTTGTGGTGGTGGCGACAAAACGTCCGTCAGTTCCATGCTAATATTTTCCTCACTGCAATTTAAATTTCTGACGGTATGTGCAACTGCTGCCTTACTTTGCAAGTTTTTCCAGTCCTGGTTGGATTGCTGTATATCTATGCATTCACTGTGTGACAGATTTCCACTGTAGTCAATTTTATTTTGTTCTTCTACTGCATTAAGGTCGGATCTCTCCACCATATTACCATGAAACTGGTGTAGGGTCCCTAACTTAACTTGTGGTGTATTACAAAGGACAGGGAAAAAAATATCTGTTTCGGAATCTTCATGTTCTGACTTGAAAAGATTATTTAATCTGCAGTTTTCTCCAAGAAGTGAACAGTGGGGCAAATCCTGTGGTAAAATCATTGATTCACAGCCAATTTTTTCAGTTACATAATCAGCTGACTTTTCAAATGAAGTCTGCTCATCACATGTTTCAGTGGTTCCAAGTAGTTTGAGAACTCTTTGTGAGTATTTCACAGCTGGTGACAACAGATAACTTCTTTGTTCGTCAGGCTTTGCATACTTGAATTCAGATGGTACAGAGCTCTCCTCTGAAGTGTGTGAAATCTCTGATGGTAGCTGAGCAACAAGGTCTGATTCGTGCTGGTCTGTAAAGCTCAAACATTCTTTTGTAAATTTGATAACATGAGAACTTTCTGATGACAAATTTTTTACATGTTTCTGCAACAAGTTGGTATGCTTCAAACTCCTTAGGTTGTAGGTATTACTGTGGTTAGGAATGAGACACCTTCTGCTGCCCCCTACATGTGCAACTTGGGATGTAGCTGATTTTACAGCAGCATCAACATGTATAACAGCATTTTTTATATTACATTTTGTCATTTCATTTTGCTGGTAACTAATTTGCTGCCTGTTCGCCACTGCCAGATTAGGACCTTCCACTATTGATGATATGCCTCCCGCAACTGATTCACTATTATTTAACATGCTCGGTTTCAACTGACCAGCTATGCTGCCTTGAGGCAACAAAACAGAAGATCCATGGTGTTCGCTGGAACTGAAACACAAAAAGAGTACAAAAATAAAAAAAAATTGGAAATCCAATTATACAGATGTCACAAATACACAAAATGTTACTTTTGCACTTAGTATTCAACTTAAGCTGCAGAGAGTTGGAGATAGTCTTAAATGCTTGTAAATACCCCCCCCCCCTCCCCTCCCCTTCCACCATGACCACTCAGTGTGTTTGTATGTGCACATCTTGAAAGTGAATGTGTTAAATTGTTTCAATTATAAAACAAATGACCTGGAACACCATCAGGTGGAATTTTCCAGTACATTGGAAGTTGTTTCCTGCTAAAAAGTGACGCGTGGCGCATTCCTGTGCGTTGGGAATGCGTGCACTACTCGCGACTTTCCTCCATCATAGAGCACCCGTGCAGACATGGGCAAGTCATTACTTGCCTCAGTACAATAAATCACATGCCTACAGGGTCCAAATACTTCACGTCACGAGCGATTACAGACACGTGGTTGGAAAAATTGTACTGCCTAACTCCAGCGCAGGAATTTTAACGTTCGGCGAGCAGTCAACAAATTTTCCCGAAGATAAGCAAGTTCCAGGGTTTGCTGTAGGAGCGCAGCACCCATCCACGAGATCAGCACAGCCTCCAGCACCTCGCACCAAGGTGACAAGATATGTCAGCACCTCCATCACAGGAAATAAGAAAAGGGTGGCGCTACCACTAAGCACGAATAAACAACCTCTGCAGAGACACTAGCCATTCTCGCACCCCTCTGGTAGCTAACAAGTTGAGAATTTTAGTACAAATAAGAGGAGCCATCCCTGGTTCGGGACAATCACTGTCCCTCCAGTCTGAGCAAAGCCGAGGGAACAGTAGGGGTAAGTTGCCACCGGCCCTCTCCTCCAGTCTGCGAAGGCTGAAGAATTTGTCTTAAGGCTGCGATGACCCCTAGGCCAATTGGCAAGTGGCAGCCTATCCTTCCTTCCAATCTGAAAGGGCCAAATACTTTAAAGGTCATAGCTGACCACTAGATCACTCTTCGGATGTGCGTTCAAGAAGTCCTCAACAGGAAGACAACATCCATCGGTGACCCCGCAGACTGCCACCACCGTGCAACATCTGCCTTCCAGAAGCTACTGAAGACTACATCCATTCCTACCACCCACTCACTGGCAATCCTCCAACACCCTATTTGGTAGCAGCTCGCGATAACATCATAGCCTATATTCCTTCGGAACAACCACAATTTAAATTATGTAGACATTTAAAAACTGATTATTTGTCTTTCTCGTTATTAAAACACGTAGTTTTGCCCAGGACGCCTCTGCCTGGAATAATGTAAAGACGAGCATCCTAACTTCACTTTAATTACTACGTAATTATTTCATAATAGGAGCTAGTGTGGACTCACCCTGCTTTCATAATATACGTCATTACAAAATGTATTAATTTCATTATTATTTATTTCATAATAGTTTGAACGCAGTGCTCTATGGAATATATATATATTGACGCATGCCACATTGCTGCACAACGCATTTGCGCACATTACAGGCGACTTTGCCCCATCAACGAGCAAACAAGAGCTCAGGGCAAATCACAAACAGTGGCAAACTACTTTTCACGTGCCCACTGAATAGACACCACACGTTGGACAACTTCAGACACTGAATTAATTAGCACGTTTAATTATGAATTGTACTGCCCGCCCAGAATCCTGCATGTGATCAACACCCCTTTTAGTCAAGATTGTTTTACCCGACTGACCACTACCTGAGATTATCTGAGAAGGAAGTTCAACCAACACCATGGAATCGCAGCACCTCTGCTGTCCTGTGAAGTCACACCTGCCAGCCTCGGGGCCGAGGTGGTAAATTTGTCATCGCCTCAGCGCAGAGATAAGAAATGTGCGGCGCTTGCCGCTACTCTGATAAACCAACCCATGCGATGAAAGGGTACAACCCCCCACACCCCCAGAAGATACGTAAGGAGGCATGAGCACGCCTCTCGCCAAACACGCCGGGCTCACCGGCCACATAGGTCAACGAGCACTCCCAGGATCTGACCAAGACCTCTCACCTCTCCTACAGTCTGCAAACGGCTCCAACCTCTCTAGAAGATTGAAAAGGCTTCAACTCCAGCAGCTTGAAGAAGGCTCTTCCTGCACCTGAAGACTCCAGAGGTAACCCGACATCCCATACCCTGCAACCCCTTTTACCCCAATCAGATTCCTTGACTCCATGGTAGCAGGTTGTCGCAACGTTTTCCCTTCTGGACAAACTCCTTTGAGAGGAGACGCTGTAAAGAGCGTAAACTTAGGAAAATTAACGTGAACGTTAATCAGACTAATACTTGTTTTATTCTATTACCAGGCTTACCTTCACCTGATTTAATTACATAACTTATTTAATTAGTTCTTTAGGTAGCCTCTGTAATCCAACCGGGATTTCCCATTTTCAAAATTGTAATAATAAATATTACGTAAAACGGAAATAGTTCAACTACCGTAATTTTAATATTAGTTCTTAGCTCATTTTTTTTTTAAATATTTTGTCAGTGAATTTTGTTGTCACGTGCAAGAAAAATCCCACTAAGGAATAGTCGTGAGGCGTTCCGAACTCCACAGTTGACTGAGCTTGCATAAAGCTTTAAGTCTGAAAAACGCCACTGCTCCCTCGCCTACCCTCTGTGGTGTCCTAATTCCCGACTGCATATCTATCCGTCAGTGCTTTGGGTGTGACTGAATAAGACACCCCCAGGACTGCATGTCTGCGGAAAGGACGTAAGACTGGTCAGATGCACAATAAGAAGGGTGGTATCCAGTGCCATAACCAGCGCAGAGAACAACGAGCGTTACAGAGGTTGATTAACTCAAAGGTAGTCACCGAAGTTACGAGTGAGGTCACGTTACCATCTGCGGAGCCCGACTTCACACCTCGACCTATCTCTCCATTCATTCCCTTTGACCACAAGTCAGAGTTAGATGCATACGTGGGTATTTGTCAGCCGTGGTCCGATCAGGAACCAATCAGCTATCCCCAGCTGGAGACCCTCCTGCCCACAGTGACTAAACCGCCACCCAAGCTAGACCAGGAAAAGGAGGTACAGAACTCGTGTATAATTCACTTAGTTTCCGGGAAGGTAATCAGGGTTCAACTACCATCAAAGGTCACTCCAAAACCCAGGGTAACTACTTAATCCATAAATTACATACCCGCACGCCGGCCTACGCGACCACTGCGTATAATCACATCAACCCCTCCGGCGGGATCATCCACCCCTACCACCACAATTGATAAAGCCATATCACAATACACACCCCCGGGACAGCTGGCGTCCCGCATTTTGGCAGCTCTTGCAGTGAGGAAGATTGATCTCCCAGGATGGGAAACAATCACGGTTCTACTCACTCTGGCGTTTGATTCCCCTCCCCTCAGACAGTATCCTCACACTAAGCAACCCCCACAGAACCTGCCACGACCCACCGGACTAGAGTAGCAACAAACACGCCGTGATAAGATTACATGCTGAACTAGGGAGGGAAATCAGCACCCTAACCACTATCTCGAAGATAGGAGCACGCGTCAATATACATAATATTGAACTAAAATTAATTCCATAGACAGAGGAAGAGCAAGTATAGCACGAGCGACCACTAAGGTAAATTCCACAACACTTTAGTGATGGCAAACCGAGGCCTGCCGCCCGGGGTAGTTCATCGGCTGCGCCACATACTAGGAACTCTAATCTTGTCAGACCAGGTGGTCAAATTCTCCTTCCCAGTCTGCAAAGGCCGGAAGGAAAACTGAACACCTCTGCCACTGACTCAACTCCATGTGGGTGCCACACCAAGGATCCCGACGTATCTACGTCCCTCTCAGTCAGTTCCAGTTTGAAAAGGCCGGACAGTGGGTACTGAGCTTGACGGTGCTGTATCCTGGACATACAGTCAGGTCGTTGTTCTTACTTCCTTCTCATCCAAGAGTTTCTGTACAGTCCAAATGCCTTATGACAAGCATGGTAATAAAAGTACGAACTGCAGAAGAGTTCTAGGGGAAACCATTTGAGAATTAACTAATTTAAATTCATCATAACCTGAGAACAGTAATTTACAATCAAGCTATCCACCTTAATTGCTGGTCCAATTGTTCGGACCTTTGATAAAGTTAGCAGGTAAGGCCCATCCGGCTGTAACTTTCATACTACAGGAAGGGAAAGCCCTACTGGGATTATATGGCTCACTACTCCATACTAGCCCTCTCATCCCAGACAACCAAGTCCGCTGCCCTGCCCCACCACAACTCGGATCGGACGCTGTTTAAAAACAGCCAGCAAAGAGGAGCGCCCCTCCACCCCTGTCCAATAAGGTACTGTGCCAGCCCAAACGTCACATTGCCAGTGTTGTTGACAATTTCGTCCCTGTCAGATGGCCCATGCGGCCCGTAATGTATAACGGCAAGCCCCGGAAGCGGGACTACATACCTGACCAATATAATTAAGTAACCGCTCCTTATGCACCCCTTAAATCTGACCACCCAATTCTTGTTGAAGTATCCGCGAGTGTATAGAACCAGACCTCCCAGCTTGGAAGCTTCACTCTAGGGCTTACCCCCCTACGCTTGATCTAGGATAAAGAAACTCAAGCGTTTTCCCCAACATGCAGAACCTCACCCTAGCCAGGCACCAACCCATGTGCCGCAGGCACGTACTCCCTTCAGTTAAACATTGCTGAGCCGCCAAGGAGGTAGAGGGAGATAGGGGGCAAGAATTTCGATTAATCCCATTTAAGTTTTCATTCCCCAAATTTAGCTTCAAAATAGCACCCAATGTAGGGGCATAGTTGCAATTAGTAGAGCCTTGGCCATTGGGATTGCGTCAGACATGCCCCATTAGCTCCCTTGGCATCAATGCCTATGTGGGCCGTGCCTTTGAACTCCAATATATAAATTGGGAATGAACAGAAAATATTCGCCCCGGATATGCTTCAAAAGTTACAAAACACAGTGTTGAAATTTTTTTTTATATTGAAGGTTGTATGCATTCTAGGTTATAATTTCATCCCAACAATGTCTGAATATTGAAATTAATGACTAATTTGCAATAAAATCACTGATTTTCTGCAAGCAACTGAAAATGGACTTTTCACTCATTAAATGATTTAGTGCCTAGTGTTTGCATTTTTTTTTGGACAAAGGGAGGTTATATGTACTGCTCTAGGGCATGTATACTTTTATTTGGAAGACATCTGTCCACTGAAATAAATTAATATTTAATTAATTAATTGTCTGATTTTTCAACAAGATGCTACTGACAATGCAATTTGCATTGCTAAAAGTGACTCAAGCCCAGTGTTTACATTTATTTTGGAACAAGTGGAGGTTGTATATATAGTTCTGGGGTATACTTTTATTCAGAGGATGTCTGTCTACTGAAATAAATTAATATTTTATTTAAATTCAAGTAACTGTAGTGCTAAAGACAGTAAAAAAACTTACTCAAGATAAAAATTCAATGCAATTTTTTTGGGTTTTTGGGGGTCAAAATTGACCTGCTACAATTTTACAAGGCCATTTTTAAGAACTGTGAAGTGTTGTAAAATCAAATTACGAATGTAATTTTTTTGCTTTAAGAGTTAACGTCTAGTTATATAATTTGACTTTTTAATAGGATATCCGAGATATACGTGAAACCACAGTACACACTTCTACAACTATATTTTATTTACAGAATTTTTATTTTATGGACAAGATATGTGGTGAGTAAATTCCACAGATTTTCGTTCTTATCTAAAAATTTGTTTTATTAAATACTAACTAGACTATACCATTTTAAATCCCTAATCAGGATTGTTAAATATGTTACTTTTGACTGTAATATCTGATCTAACTTTTCTATTTTTTTTGTCTTTAAATAACCAAACTCCTAATATCATTCTATTTATAAAAAATAGGACTCTCTCCCTTATCATACCACTATGTAGTTCATGAAGCAGTAGATCCTGCACATTACACTACAGCGACAAATGGAACACAAACAGTAAACGCATCACTCTTATTCAGAATAAAAAAAGTGTTACAGCATTACCCTGTTAAGAACTGCCTGCAGGAAATTTATAAAATAAACATTTTTCTCCTTTTTTTTTTACATAAGCTATCAATTTATGGCAACCCTAGAACAAGTGTAAACTACCAATGAATTTTCCTGAATTGTCAACAAATTTTTTTGGTACTTCTTTCGAGAGAAAAAAAAATTGAATTAGTAACGTATGAAATTAAAAGCCCCAGTTTGCAGGAAAACAGCCACAGTTTATTCACAAACAAAATTTGTTTACATCAAACATACCTCAACAACAAGATTTAAAATGCAAAACCTACAAAAACTGTTTTAAATGTTACCTTGAGCTGCTCTCGGAGGAACGTGTAGAATCAGACTTCAATGACTCTTCATACGATGATCCCCAGCCTTCTGAAATTCCTTCATCATTGCGGAATTCTCTAGAGAGAAATAAAACATCAGTCAAATGGGAATTTAAAACCGTAGTTCATAAAGTAAATTTGACCGAGTTAATGCAGGGTTGCCACCTTTTTTCCATTGGAAAATTCCTCGACATTTCCCTGATTTTAAAGATAAAAAGGATCTCTTTTTCCTGACTTTAATCGAACATTTTTTTGTAAGGAATGGCACCTTTGCATTATAACACACTTTTACACTAAAATACTTCTCTGATCTTACAATATTGCTCACCACATAGATTGCAAAGAAAACACCTAAGCATTTAATACACAATCATTGCAACCATGTTATATTATTCTGGCAATGGTGCACGATTGATGACAGAACTGCAAAATCTATCATGTATATCACAGAATTCCCTAACATTTAGCTAACTTGTTTTAAATCTCCTGACAGTTTTCAAATTCATAGACTTTTCCCTGTTCCAGACCTGTGGCAACCCTGTCGAAAGTCACGGGAGGATGCCAATACTGGTAACTGCTCACTAGACAGTACACATTCTGTTTAATATTTTATGTAACCACATTAAACACAAGCTTGTGTTAAATAAATAATAAGTAACATCTTAATTAACAATTAAAGTGTTTCAAACACAAAATCTTGTGCTAGTAAACAATCATACCCGAAGGCTTAGTAAAAATTGGGGAAAGATATTTATTTCCGAGGTTTCTGTGCACCCACAAATATCTCGTACATCACACTTGGAGCAAGCCACATGACTAGTAGTTAAACTGCCATAAACATCTAATAATCTAAAAACTATGATGTTTTGAAGTAGCAACACTAGACTCGAGAGTACAGGAAGAGAGACAAGACAGTACGACCGGACTGGTACGGCTGAATACGCATCCTCAGTATTGCCCTGCTGGCGTTGGTCCAATCACCTGCCGGGGGCCTCTCCTTCTCCATGCTGTTGGCTGCTGCAGTACTGGACAGATAAACTGAGAGTACATGCTACACGAGACCCCAGCCATCAACCATGTGCAGAATGCCTCTAATACTGCAAGTCTCACCTGGGATGGAAGGGGCACGGTGCCATCAACACGGAGGCAAGGGAAAGGAAAGCCAAGAAGAGGAGGACAGTTGACTAAAGGGCTGAAGCGGACCAGTTCTCCACAATAAGGCATGCAGCAATAAAACAGAAAAAAGGAACTCAACATTCTGCCTCCTCCCGCCAAAATCTTAACACATGTTTCACCAATATTTACAAACAGGATAAGGATAGGTACAGGCTGAGGGGAAAGGTTCCCAGCCTGTTTTTGCGTTAAAAAGTGGGGAGAGAGAGAGGGAGAGAGAGAGAGAGAGAGAGAGAGGAGGGAGGGAGGGAGGAGGAGGGGAGGGAGGGTGGGAGGGAGGTGAGTGTGTGTGTGTGTTTTTTTTTTTGTGTTTGCGTATGTGTGTTCATTTGTACCTAAACTACAAGCGGCCAAAATTTTACCCAATGAACCAGTGCAAAAATATTTTAAGACTTTCTTAAAGATTTCACAGTTTCCAATTAGATACTGCAAGAATAAAGGCAGACGGTCCATGGCAATGTTATTCTCACAATTGCGGAAGGAAGTAAAATGGGACAAAAAGCAGGTAAATCCTAAGCAGGGCTTTCCAAAGTGTCTCAAGTAAAGGTGTCGGACCCCAAAAAATTAATAATTTTATATACGTACCTACATACCAAACATTGTTCAACTTGTACGCATTGTACATGCCATTTTTCTCTAATAAAAAAACTTTCCACTTTATATTATATTTTTGAAAAACTTGATGTCAAATCCAAAATTTTCCTGTTTTCCTGCAGCAATAGTAAAAAATACTAAGTTGTACAAGTGAAAAAATTTACAAAGTAAACTAATTCAGTGGGCTACCATGTGACACATTTTTGTAATCACCGAATAACAGACAAATTCAAATGCAAAAAAAAAAAGTTAGAAAAAATTATTTTACATATTTTTAAAACATTTTAAAAAAAAATGTGTGTATTGTTATTTGGTGATTACATTTATGTTGAGTGGTGGCCGCCCACTGCATTAGTTTATACTGTGCAAATTTTTCATTTCTACAACTTAAAGTATATAGACTGCAGTAAAACCGTAGAAATTTGGATTTGGCATCAAATAATTCAAAAATATAAAGTGTCGATTTTTTTATTCAAAGGAAATGTCATTGCATACAATGCATACAAGCTGAATAATGTGGTACAATTATGAAATAATTAATTGCTTGTACTAAACATCCTTAACATAAACAGGCTATAATAGCAAAAATATACATTAGTTAAATTTATACGACAAATCAGGGCAAGGCAAGTGCACAGACAGAAGTTATGGTAAATACCTATTTTCACATTGTTCTTCCTAAAACATACCGTATTTTGGCATGTATAGGCCGCACCAGAAGTTTTTGATAAAAATTAGGGATATTAATATTCAAGTGTAGGCCGCACTGAAATTTTGTATTCCTGTATATAATGTTAAGTCACAATTCCATACAAACATAATTCCAATTTAATTTCTCCCCTGCAAAACATTTGAGACACAAACTTGTGTTATGTTGCAATGATTACGAATATACATAGCGTGGTTATTATTCCACAGATGGTAACGCGACTCGAGAAAGCAAAACCACAGCAACATGTTACACAAAATGGCATCTTATCAAGATGCACTTGTAGAGCCACGGCAGGCATGTAAACTACGTAAGATATCTTTCTCTTGCACAGTAGAGAAATTATTTTCACATCTACATCTATGGGCGAGCTCAACATGATTAAATTTTACATGTGCAAGATGAAGGTTATTTTGTTTATGAACGCGAGTGAACAAATAACTGCAAGCACTTTTTTTTCTCGCTCTCTCTTCCCCTTCCTTCCAGCCTTTAAGAATTATAACATAAAAATGTACTGTATGTAGACAAATTTCTAAACATGTTTCGGGGGAAAATTTTTTTATGCCAATATCTCTTATATAAGCGCGCCCCACATTTTGTAGTCATTATTTGGTAAAAATGAGCAGCCTATACATGAAGAAATACGGTACTATGATATTAAAAAGAAATTTATCCCATAGTGAAAACGTTTTGGGGAGGAAACTGTCTCATCTTTAATTTTTCCCCACAATGATTACGGTAGTAAAAACTGGGGAATAGTTCTGTCATTTATTTATGTCTCACAGCTTTCCTAACAATCCCAGTTTGTGCATTAAAAGGCACAGATATTACCTTACTTTTGCCATGCTACTAGTTTGAACTTTTCACTGTTGACCTTCAAACTACAAACACAAAAATTAGTGCTAAACTAAGCTGAATTCTGTTGACGTGCCATTAAAAATTAAATACTGTATGTCCTAAAAATGAAATTCAAAACTAGATGATTGTGCAAAGCAGTACAGGGCAGCCAAAAATCCTCACTAAATCACAAACGTAGTGGTGTTGTGCTAAGGAACTATTATTCTAAAATTCTAACAAAATATCGTTTAAGAAACAATATAACTTAAGCGAAATTTAGGTAACTATTGAACATGGGTGGTATTTTAAGCATCGTCTTGTGATCCACAGTGTTTGTAGTTGTGTGATATTATTTTTAATAGCGAATAAAGCGCTATCTTCTACGTAATCTGTGAACTAATCCACGAGTAATGTGTAAGGACAATAACTTTGCTTAGATACGAATATCCAAAATGCCACTTAGGTGGTATTGTTTCTAAAGCAACTGCATGTAAGTCGTCAACTAAGAGCATAATGTTCAACAAGTTTTTAACTAAGATACTACATATTTCTGTGATATGGGTCATAACATCTAATGATAAAAATTCTTTTGAAATATATTTCTTCTACTTTTTTCACAATGTATGTACAGCAAACTCTCACCAGTCCGTGGCGCCCGAGAATCTGGGGCAGTTACAACTTTGTAGTGTTTCTGAAGCGATGTGATTCTACACTGTTGTAGCATGTCACGATGTGTCATACTGCACTCAAATGTTTAACATTTAAGCTGCACTGTACCATTCTGGCTGCCAACAGTACTAGAAAGAAATTACCTAGATCACCATGAATCAAGAAAAATACTCAATACGGCTGGCTCAGACTCCATTGGTTAACACTAAAACAAAAGCTTTAAATTTACAAAAAATTTTGGTGTAAAGGTTGCCCTCATCACAGATGAATATGGCATTGGAGACACTACAGTGTATGACATAAAAATGCACTAAACTTAAAATGTTTATGGTGAATCGTGAGTAAAATAAAAGGGCTAATAATAGCAAACTGCAAAAACTTCAGGATTTATGCAATGTACTGTATATGTAGTTTTCTAAACAATCAGAAGGTGCTGCAATATGAAGACCTATGTTAACAGAAAAAGGAAAAAGAGTTCTACAGAAATATGAAGCACGTGGAATTGTGTACATTATCAGAAGGCTGACTAACCATATTCAGGGACTGGTATGGGATTAGGAAGTTAGTGCCTGGTGACCACAAATTGGCAGATGTAAACATTACTTATAAATTCCATGCCTTTTTCTAAAGTTTAGTTACGAAAACAAATTGATTTTTGAGGATGTGTACAATGCAGATGAAGACAGGTCTGCCATGAAATATCTGCCAAAACACGATTTAGCTGGTGGTAGTGAAATTTCAACTGGGTTTACACACTACACGGAATACATTCAAGTTCTCATGTGTGCAAATGCTGCAGGGACACAAAGCCAAACTCTGTAGTAGGAAAATATGTATATTTTTCTCACTCCGTGTTTTCACGTCTAGCGTAAAGAAAATCTGAGAGAGAAAGTAATGCCTGGAAACAGAAAAGTTGTGTCCCTGGTTGATATTTCTTGTGCAATTTCTCTTACACAACTCAAGAAAGGCAACACATCAGTTAATTTCCAACCACCAAACGTAATTAGCCTGAATCAATCAATGGATCAGGGTGTCATTTAAAATCTGAAAAAGCTTTATACAAGCAAGATTTCATCCAGCCGTTTACAAACTATAAGATAGCAAATAAATTACTGAATTTAAAAAAACCTATATGATGTAATAAATATTTAATGCATCACATACATGGAGTACTGTGAATGCAGACAGAGACTTTACACAAAGCATGGCAAAACATGGTCAAAAACAACACTCAAAGACATGACAGAACACGAGGAGACTTTCCAGAGTTTGGTTGTGAGACAAGCAAGCATACAGACAAGGAACTTCATCAAATGGTTGACTGTGCTGACAAAGAAAATCCCACGATCAAACTGTCCACAACTGATAAGAAATTGACAAAGACATTCCAGTTTCCACATCATGACAGAAGATATCATAGCAGCTAATATAGCCTGGCTACGCTGAAGTACAGCAGGAAGTGGGACGGCACAAGGGGCGATGCCTCAGCCTGTAAGGAATGGCCAATTCCCTACCTCGTAAGACATCTCGGGCGGTCACCGACAGCATCGAGGACGTAGGGCATCCAAAGTGACTGCAGGTGCCCTTGTCTCAGGTCCTGAAGGGTGTGTACCGGCAGCGTGGGTTGGCACACCTGAACCCTGGCTGGCGTGAGCTTGGTGCCTTAAGCAGGGCGGTCGCGCGTGGTGTTGTGAGCGGGTCAGGCAGTGATACATAGATGAACAGGTAGAGGCGGCAGAAGAGCTGCTCCCATCTGCCTGCTGTGCCTGTTGCTGCTGGGTGCAAACGTTGGCACCTCCTCCCCACATGTCACTGATGAACTCTGCCACTGACCACTGAGTTGCAGCGGTGTCGAGCGGGGCAGCTTGCTGCGTGGCGGCTGGAAAGCCGTGGAAGTCGAGGGGTGTTGTTTCCCCTCCCCATACATCACTGATGTCCTCTGCCGCAGACTACTGTGTTGTTGCTGTGGCGGGCGCGGAAGCAGGTGGTGTGACAGCTGAGAAGCCACGAAAATCGAGCGGTGACTGAAAGCACGATGACATCGGACTTCTACCTCTGGTTTAAGTTAGATGGCAAAACGTCAATCACTTCTGACACTGCAGCACTACCTAAGTTTTGGTCACAATTCATCCCTTCACTCTGACCGCAGTGAGTGATTAACTGGTTACTGTTTATACCGTCGGACATCCAGGTCACTGTGTTCACAGGCACGATCTCGTTTGATGCGGTAGAGGCGGTGTTTTGTTTTGCACTGAGTCCTCTTGGTTGTCAGGTGTACGTGTTATGTATACGTCGTCAGGGTTAGAAGAGGCCAGATACGATGCTTGACTGATTTTCTCCAGGACCATGTGCGGCCCAGTCTATTTGGAGACAAGTCCCGCACAAAAGTTATCTTTGGCTGTTGACAGGTGATGCGCACATACGTAAACTAAGTCACCTGATAACAGGGGCTTAGGTGGTTCTTTGGTTTCCGGTAGCTATTTTTTAACAAAACGTTTTTGGATTTTGCACGCTTTGTGATAATGCAACCTTCTCTCCCCTTCCCTTACCACGGAGTCTGCAGCATCTGGGTTCGAGTCCGGTGCACGGCAGGCTAACTCCCCTGGGCATGCCAGGCTTGTGCCTGCGCCTTACATACAATGCAGCTGGAGATTTCCGGTGGCTTCGTTGGTGCAATTAAGTAAACAGAAAGCTATGACTGGTATGTGCTGTGCCCATGTTGTGTGATCTTTGTGGACTCTTAAGCGCAGTTGTGCTTTTACCTCTGGATTCTGGAGTTTGGTCGGGTTTGCACGTGCATGGTAAATGTCTGTAGTGTGGTGCTCAATTTGCCACTTCCATACACAAAACCTCTCCAATGCGGTCCTGAGAAATGGTTAACATTGTCACTTAGAAGTGTTTTAAGGTAAGCCCAGCGAGGAAAAAACTCCTTTCCTAAGGTGGCAAACATGTGACACATGCGTGCGCTTGGCAATCATACAGTTCACATCGTCATGTAAACAAATTGGTCACCACAAATACGGAATGTTACCCATCTGATGAGCATGGGTATGGCCCCATGAGGTCTAGGGCAATAGCTTCAGAAGGGCGTTGTCGTAGCCTTGGCTGTTGATGGGCATTCCCATCTCACCTACGTGTTTTGTAAACGTTACACATGTGGCACTTGCGCACATACTCTTTAACCTCCTTTGTGAGGTCGGGCCACAAATACGATGATTTAATGGTACACATGGTTTGCGTTGTGCCAGGGTGTCCGGACAGGCCGTTGTTATGGGTGATGTGAATGACAGTCGTGCGTGATCTTGGCGGCACATAGGCACCACCAACCTCCTGACTGGCTTTTATTTCTTTTATCTCAGTGGACATCTGTTGTTGATTTAACACAAACACGTGAAGATCGTCTGCGCACGTTTCCGCTAGCAGGTTTTGTTGTGGTTGTTTTGCCGCGATTTGTTGCAATACTACTGGATTTGTGCCATTATTCTCCGGAGGTAGGATGGTCTCCCACTCCTCTTCGTCTACCACAGCTTCTCTTTCACTGGAGCATGTGACAAGGCGTCTGCTGATTATCTTTGCTGGCACGTGTTCAACAACACAGAAAAAGTTTTGTAGCAACATAGACCATCTTGTTAGATTGCTATGGACCTCACACATTTTGTGCAGTCACAAAAAGCAACGGTTATCTGTCCTCAGCGTGAAATGCCTGTATTCCAGATGAACGCGGTATGTTTTATGGCTCAGATGATCCCCAAGCACTCATGTTGGTTTACACTGTAGGGCTTTTCAGTGTTGCCAAGTTTGGCAGTGGAGTAGTCAGTTACACAACGCTCCTGGCTGTCACTATACTGGCACACCATCACACCTTCTTGACTGGCGTCAGTCTGCAAATATAGGTGGCAGTGTTGTGTCAATACGCGCAAGTGCGTAGCACTGTGAGGAACGGTACTTGACTCCCTCAAACACATTTTGCATGTTGACATTCCACTTGTACTTTTTAGTGGGCAAGAGCATTACAGTGAGCGGTGCTGTGACAAATGTGAAATCCTGCCCATACTGCCTGAGCCAGTTTATTAGGACAGAGAATTTCCGCAAGTGCTTCAGGAAGGTCGGCACTGGATACACTTGAATGATTTTTAATTACTCTTGAGGTGAGGCGACAAGGTGGCCAAGATATTCGATACTCATTCTCCCTATGCTACACTTGTGATTGGTGCAGATTAGGCCGTTGATTACAACGTGTTCCAAAACAATAGCTAGGTGTCGTAGGTAGTCTTCTCATGTTTCTGACCACACGACCAACTCATCTAAAAATGCCATTGCAATGTCAACGATTATTCCATCTAGGACTTTCACCATCATGCTCTGAGAAGTAGACGGGGCTCATTTAAGCCCAAAGGGAATGGTACGTAACTGGTATCGGCGAGCGTCTGGTGCAGTGAAAGCCATTTTGTGCCTGTCTTCCTGTTTTACTGGGATCTGCCAGAATCCACTTTTCAGGTAAAAAGATGACAGAATTTTCGCTTTGCCAAGGATGTTGAGGGCAGTGTTTATGCTGATAAATGGGGGTGGGACACACTCTGTTATTTGATTTATGGGACTAAAACCAATACAAAACCGCCACTCTCCATCTTTTTTCGGTGCTAAGGTGATAGCCAAATGATACCTGCTGTCTGACGGCTCTATTACTCCGTTGCATATCATTTCCGCACTTAGTTTGTTTATGACATTTAGGTGATGTACATCGTAATCTGTAGGTGATGTCCAGAAAGGGTCATTGTGGATTGTTTTGATTTCATGTTCGGCTACTGTACTTCATTTAAGCAGGTCAGACAGTGCAAAAACATCATTTCTCTCGTTCAAGATGTTTTCAAAGCCTGTATGATATTTGGCCAGAACACCATGATCAAAGTCGTCTAGAGTTACTGGCTGTAATTTAACCTTTACCTGTCTGCCTAAGTTGTAAACAGTGCATCTGACTTGCTTGCAGAAATGAGTCCTATCTCTAGGAATCTCAACAATTACATCCTTATTAATTAGTCAAGGCACGCCAAAGATAATATCCTCGCAAATTTATCTTGAGACTAAGGCGGGAACAGCCATTTCAACATCCATAATTTTTACGTTATGTTGAGTAGCACCAACGCTAACGCATTTTCCATCTAGTGTGGCGAACTCTAAAGTTAAGTTAGTAGCTTGGATGTCCAGAAATTTTACAAGTTCCTCGCGAACAAAGTTGTGTGATGCACCTGTGTCAATTAAGGCAACAGTTGTAACATTCACAGGTACCCTTAAAAGTTTATCAATGGTTGTACTCACGTGACCCAAGACGGTTGTTTACCTTTACTGGAGGTGCTGTTACTGGCGCGCTGGCGGAGTAGGGTAGCCCCTGTTGTGGTTGGTGTGTTTCTCATTGATGCTATGTTGGGGCACATCATGTGCCAGTGATATTGCTTTTCACAGTATATCTGACACCGTGGCGCCTAGTGCTGGACATCGGCATTGGCAGCACATGGCAGCTGGGTAGACACTGCACTTAATCCATTGTTACCCGGCACGTATATGGACTGCTCTCCCTGTAGGGATCAGATGCACAGGCCATTCAACCCTTGGTGCAGCGCATTTATAAGTTTTGTTGCATGTTACTGTCTTTTGCACTAATTTTCCCGGCACGGGAGTCCCAAAAGTAGTTGCGCCTGGGTTCTGAGTAGCGCGTGATGGTCACGGCGGCGCTGATGATGAGCTGGTAGCCACTGTAAACCATGGAGCGTAGAGCTGGCCTGTGTTCTGGTAGCACTGTTTCCACTATATATTCGAACACATCTTCAGGAGAGAGGTGTTGGTGGTAGCGGTTGGCCAAACTGATTTTTCGGCTGATGAAAGCCTCCAGGTTTTCTTGCGGCTTCTGCTCTTCTGTGAACAGTGAAAGTAGTTGTTTGAGCGTCATCATATAGGTGCTCACATATTGGGCAGTGAATATCATCATGAACTGACATCAGGTCATGTTGTATTCTGTTGTGGAACGACACCAGTTCCACGCACCACCTGTCAGCTGTGCACCTATGGCATTCGGCCACTCTTCCACACTGACACCATATTGTTGCAGACGGCTAGTACACCTGCCAAAAATGCTTAAGTCCTTTGTTCCCTGTCCATAAAATGTAGGGCGTGTCTGGAAGCAAAATGGGGTGCTGACTGCAGCAGGCTCTTCTCTACGCAGTTCTGTCAACTCTGTCTGCACACATGGTCTTTGTAGTGGAGTCAGTGGCACAAGCGGTTGTGTGCTGAGCCACGCCTACATCTGCGGCGGCTGCATGACGTTATGGTGTTTGTTTACATCCACGTGCGTGTTGTATACAAAGACCGGTACACACTAATCACAGCGGAATGTTCCCTCGCAAAAACTGTCTGACACGCAATTAGAATGGTAGCTGTTGTCACATAAGTTGCACGTGACAACAACACGCCCTGTTCCGTGGTACATTTTGGCATTGCACTTGCTTGTATTGCATTCCTCTGGTGGCAGGAACTCACTGGGTGCAATCGGCTGCGCTGCTGCATGTTGGCTGGTCTGGTTAGAAGTGTAGTTCTAGTTGGAAGTATAGTTCTGGTTGAAAGTGCAGTTCTGATACTGGAATGTATCGTGTCGCACAGGTGGCCACTCTCCCGCTAACAGACAGGCAAAGTGCGCTCCTAGCTGGCACAGTTCACAGAGCATGGTGTTGCTGGTATCGTCGCACTGAGGGAGTGAACAGCGTGTTACTCTGTTTGCTGACGTAAATGTCAGAGCAATTAGCACACTTCTCCCTTGGGGTATGCACACATTTCTTCTGCATTCCACAAGGTTGTCTAGAATACCAAGCTGCTGCTGTTTGCTGTTGTCACAGTGGCAGAAGTTGAACAGCGCACAAGGGGGCTCCACGGGATTGAACTCAGTATGTCTGACCTGTAGGGGTGCGGTGGTCAGCGCGTGCCCATACCGTACCACGCACACATGCCAGGATGCAGGCATGTGGTGACGTTATGGGTAACTCCACGATACAATGTGACTTCATGGGTATCTTCAGACAAGGGGGGTCGATATGCACACAAGATGGCGGTGTTTTACTGTTCCACGTGGTTTTCCGGTACAATGGCGAACTTCTGGAAAATGATTTTGCCCACCACGTGCACTCTTTACACAATGCGCATCTTCACGCCCCACGTTGGACGCCATGTAACGTGGCATGGTTGCTGGTGATGGGCAGAGTACGCAGGATTTGTGAGAAACCCTGGTTCATGGCAATAAATTTAATGAAAAATAACTAAATGAGTTCTTAATGTATGAAGGGTACCAGCGCATCTAAAAGACGAGTAAGCATGTGGAGACTATTTCTCAGGGCGGTAGCAGGTCGACAGCCACGTGGCGATCCCCTCACAAGCACTTGTTAACGTAAGAAATTGAGAAAAGAGTTCAGATTGCACATTTACACAGTTCATAAATTGAGCACGTGGTTTCTGGAGGGGACCAGATCCAGAAGGTACAAAGTGTACTACTGTACTACGCAATAATTTAAGACTCAGAAATTCTGCAGCTGTATATTGACGGAAAGAGGTTACATTTACTCACTGATCCTTGCCTGGGCGGGTATATCATTTGGGCCTGCCATAAGCCAAAGCAGCAAAAAGCACTGTTAAGCGTGTGGTAACTTTAAATGTGTTAAACTCTCTGGGGCCACAAGTCTGACAGGGAGGAGGATATGTACGCAGGAGGAGCAAAAATAATTAAAACAGTTCCGGTACACTAAAGACTTACTATTGCAGCTACAGGGTTGATTAAAACAGATGAAGACTCCCGCAATGTGCGACACACGTGCATCCTCATTGGCCCACTGGTCTAGACTGAAGATGGTGGCAGAGACATCCGGCTACCTTGCCAAGATCTCCCACCAACACCATGAGGGAAGTGTTCTTCCCAAGGTCAATTATGTCATCTACAGTCAAATGGTTTGTGCATTGTCACTGACACTTCGATAATAAAAATTATCTATAGGCCAAGTACTGGACCTCACTTTCAGCAAACAATAACAACCACCAGGAACAGGTCTTGCAGCTGACAGATGGCCTCTATTGAAACAGGAACAAAGAAAATATATTTTAATATACACAAACTGCGAGAAATGGGAAATTTGTTGACAAGTGAGATAGTGCATGTGGTGTTTGTCAACCTGACGGACAACGACCTGACCTACAGCTCAAGTCTGACGTCTCCTCCAGTGAATGTAAGCAGTTCTTAGAGCACTTGCACCACAGGGGGGGCCCCAGCAACAATATTAGACACTGTCTCTATGTTCGTCATACGATTAACAGTTGAAACTTGTATCCGTGACTGAGGAGACTTGCAACATACTTCACTTCAGAAAAAAAAAAAAAAAGTTTTCAACTTTTAAGCGCAAAACCTACCAATGTGCCTTAGTAGGATTTACTGCTCTGCCATTGCGACTGCATCGCACCCTCGAAATTTATCTGCAGGATACAACAGAAACACTACCAAAATTGGAAATGGTGGGGATGAAGATGAAACAGATGTCACCAGGATTGAAGTTTCCTGAGAGCAAGAAGACGCTACTAAGCAGTCTGACATTCATGCTGATATAGTGATGCAAGCAACTTTAAAACAACCGTAATTTGCTTTAGCATCAAGAGCCATTCACTTCAACACAAACTGTTATTTAAATAAGGTTTTTGTGCATGGTTACCGTGTATGTAACAAATTTCAAAGAAATTATTTTTAACTCTAAACATGCATTGCATGTTGCTACTGTAAACTGTGCTGCCACAATATTTCACGCTAATACCTGCCTTTACTTTAGACTGTACTCAAAGTAGGATGACATTAGTTTGCACAGGGTACACATCCTGCATGATTCTCACAAAACCTGTGGTTATCCCCAAGAACTACAGCCTGTCGAGAGTTCACTGTACGAGAAACTTACTTGATTTGTGTGCCCACAGAGAAGCTGACTTTACGTTGGTGTGATATGGTCATAGAGGCTGTTGCTGTGGTATCACTGTCTTCATTGACATTCATGAAAAGTGGCTGCAGTGGTATTCGTTTGGGATGCTTCAGGATCTTCAAACACATAATAAAGTGAAAATTATCATAAGATAGCATGATTGCCTGCTGTACCATATTACACTTGGTGACAAGAAAAATAACATAAACTGCTAATGATAAAATAACATTTGTAAGAAGTGAAAAAAATTGGGTAAAAAAAGCACTAATTCCGAAGGAACAAGCACCCTTACTCGCAGCTGGTACATTTACTTTTATAAACACAATCTGAGGATTTTTCATAGGTCGAAAAATTTACATTAAAGTGTAGGATTGATTGATTGCCACATGAGTGTATGCAGTCTAATGTGTTTAATGTAAAATAACAAATCAGCATATGCAAAAAAAATTGCACATAGTTCACTTATGTAAGAGTGACACAAAAAACATTTTGATGAACGACAACACAGAACATACACTTTATTATCACACTCTACACTCCTGGAATAAGGTATGAAAATCATAGGAATCTGTATGAACATACAAACTGCACAATGGTAGTGATAACTGAGGATGTACAAGTCTTTACTTTAAAATGAGCAGAAAATTTGTCAATTTATTTATCTTTCTCTATCTTTAATTAACTTATTTCAATTCAAACAATGTATGAATAAACCCTGAATAACCACAAATTTCTTAGTTGGAATCTTAAATTCAAAAGAAAAAGAGAAAAAAACAAAAACAAAAAATTTTAGTCTAAAAATTTACAATCTTCTGTGAAAATTACAAATTAAATTAAAATTATCCAGCTGTGCTCTGCCAATTGAATATTATGTACATAAATTACCTTTTGGTGCTGGTTGGAAGGTCATTTGTGATGAGTTTTTTAATAACAGGAGCCTATAATGGAGTCTGCAATGCTGTCATCGTAACCATCTGTCTCGTATCGCAAACGGTTTCATGTCTCTGCTGTGCAAAGTATGAACTGCATACACTTCAGTAAATCTCAGAATAAAATTTTCAACATTTCATTTGTTTTTTATAAAGGCACCTTTATTTACAAACTTTTCTAGTGTTTATGCCAAGTGAGTGAACCTAGCTGAGTTTTTGTACTCTCTTGTTTCTGACTGCTACAACATTACAATATTAAAACAACTTAAATTCATACTTAAAACCCTTCTTCTTATCTTGTACAAACATCTCCATACTTCAATTTGTCTCTTCCTCGACAAAAATAATTAATTACTAGTCTAACTTTGATATTTTGTGCCCATATCACGAAAAAGTTTCGTTCCCCGCTATTCACGTGTGACGAAAGCCGGGCCTGCCAGCATCACGCTGGTGTGCGGTCGCCGGGCAAGTTGCCCATATTACTATCGGCTCGCCGGTAATGTACCTCCAACCTCACACATGCATTACGTTCGTATTAAATATGAAACAGCTGCCTGCCCACCATGGTATGTCAGGAATGCTCAACACGGAACTCCGTTGACCGGCAACTCCGATTAACATTCGCGTACTTCCTCAGCGCACTCTCGTCCACACTACAACGGACCCTCGTACGAACTCGTTCACGGGCTCTCGTACTCAGGTCATTTTATAATCAGGCAAACTAATGTCCAAAGTATTAAATGTAAACCACAACTGATTATATAGCAAGGCACAAGAAATATGAAAACTAAATTAGATATACAAAATATGTATTAATATGGTATAATAACTATTCTAAAATTATGTATTAATGTTACTAAACAGAGCTACCAACCACTGTAGAAACACACCAAAACAATAAATATCACCATGGCGATAATGCAATTGCCATAATCACCCCCTTCAACAACAAAGGGGAAAGATGCACACCAAATGAGTGTCGCCAACAACTCATGGTATTACCCAAGCTTGACTCATAATACATATACCATCGTCATACAACCACCGTACAGTTGTACATTTGTTATCAAGGTATCCACAAATAGCACTGACAGATATAAAACAATTAGCCCTCCAAACACATAAAAGACACAATAGCTTAGAGTAAGGGAAAATATCACATAACACCTGAGGTACGAACCACATCCACTTAAGAAAGGGAAACATATCCTGCAAAACATAACTCACATTTATAGCATTTTCTATTCTGATCTACCCTCTTACACTGCGCAGCAAAATACACTACCAAATTACATTTAAAACATCTACGTTTTTCTTTTTTTCCAAATTTTTTTTCTCCTGTTTCTCTTCCTCACTCCTTTCCCTTATACTCATAGGGCTCTGATTTTGTTTGTCACATAGCTGTGACACTTACGCATGAGAAATCTAACGAGACTTTTCCAGATTAACTCCCGTAATCTAACTTTCTGTTAATTAAATTTTAAAGAGGTGACTTGGTATGTTACTTCACTGCTAACTGATAACATAAGCTAATTTATTTTGACAGCAATTTTTTATGGTTTTCTATTGGTTTGAAACAACACACTGAACTGAAGGTTTTTCAAAATGCTTATAAATGCCTAATTCGCATAAAATTTGTTCATTTTGATGCATGATGTCTTTTCAACAATGAAATTACAACTTTGGCTTATCAGTATCCAAGTCTTGCCATCTGATTCCAACGGAGATTTCATTGTTACACGCATCACAGGACCCAAGATTTTACTGTGTGCATGGATCAAGAATGGACGTTCCCGCTCGAGATTGAATTATTCACCAGCCGCAAAGGCTATGCATCCAAGACACTGAGTACCACAGCACGCCGCTAGGTGGCTCCACCAGTACAATTCGTAGCATCTTCATTCTCCAAGCTGGTCGGTGACGTCATGCATTGAGGAAGCAATGCTCCAACTACTTCCTCTCCAACACCTCCCCTATCCAGCTGACTGAAGGGGAAGGAGCCGCCAGAGTATAAATAACAGGATGCTACAGTCGTTCAGACTTCATCTTCTCCACTGCAGCCATTGCTGCAGAACTTGACCAGCCTACTCGCCTCGCTCTAACCTACCCTCCTTCACCGCATTCATGCTGAATGAACCTCTACTTGGTTTCCACGGCGACTCATCGCTGGAGCCATCATTCTAAACCTGCTTAGTCTTCACTGCATTTGTGCAGAAGATCAACCTATTGCAAATATTATCTACATACCCAGACATGCTGCCCTTTATGTGCAGAACACGCGTAATAGTACCAGTTTAAGTTATTTTTGCAACGCTCATCTACCCTGCCATTGTTAGCTTAGGACCAGGTCGCCTTTGCCTGGCTCAGCATAGGTTAAGCTTCCCTAAGCTCTTGCCAACATTAGGAGGTAGTGCGACACCACACTGTTTACTTCCCATTAAATGGAATAAACAGGAGTTTTACCAACTCGAGGGTATCCTTTCCCGTAGTTTTAATACCTCTCCCAGCGGACCTCACACCATTCAAGGGATTGTAGGTGGCTGGGAAAATTACTCATACAAACCACATACACCCACTGAGTACCCACACGCAGAGTGGACGGCCACCATTTCTGTGCTCCCTGGAGTGCAGAACGGTAGAGCCCCCGACAGTAGGTACTCAGCTTCTTGAGTATGCTCAGTAGCATACTCTCTCCACTGCATTTTGACGGCAGAGTTAATGTTCTCTGAGTGTGGGGAGACTCATGCCTCCTGAGACACTCACCCACGTGCAGAGACTATCAACTGCAAGGCCTAACCCTCAGTGCTCACCGTGTTTCAATTGAGAGTGGCAGACGCTAAACGTCACTGTACTCTGAGTAGGACAACATGCCTCCTACAATCACTTCACGGACATGAGTGTGTTATTCAGTCCAGATGCCCCACTCCCGTCAGAGTGGTATCCGAAAGAAGGTCAGATAGGTGCTAACTGCCTCTGGGTGCTTGCAGGGGCTTACCCCCCTCCTCGTCACTATGATTGTACAACTCTCTACCAAGGATCAAGTCCAGGCGTTATGCAGTCTCCAGATTCCAGTCACACCAGAGATTCCTTAGGAACCTCTTCAAGGACCCTATCTGTTTGAGCAAAGACACGCACACTCCTTGCTAGCAGCATATATCAGAGGACAGGACCAGTCCTTGGGACTTGCCAACGCCTACTACGGGAAATTTAAGCCGGCAGAACCTAAATAGCCGACCGACACAACCTTTGAACCACTACCCGCAAATCAGCCTAGCTCACACTCACGCCAGCTGGAGTTGACCCAGGTTAAAAAGCCGCCTCAGGTTACGCGTTGCCCAGGTATACTGCTTAAAGCCAAACCTCTGAAATGCAAGATCGCTCTCGCGGAGCTGGATTACATGCCCTGCCGCTAAGTTACCGGGCCAGTCCTCTACACTACAC
The DNA here is from genome assembly GCA_029891345.1 of Dryococelus australis. NCBI lineage: Eukaryota > Metazoa > Arthropoda > Insecta > Phasmatodea > Phasmatidae > Dryococelus > Dryococelus australis. The sequence goes on from CM056993.1 coordinate 390,227,205, forward strand.
ATGCGCCAATACCCCGTAGAGACTGAAACATACCAGAACCTCCTGCCACTGGATGCACCTGACCTAGTACCCAGACAAAAACCCCCTCTTGCCATAGCGACACCCGCTGCTGCCCTCCGGGCATCACGTGTCAAATTAATAAAACCACTATTTCCTCACACTTACCTGCTGTGTTATGCTTCACATAGTCGTTGTAGTTAAAATTTCTTTATTCAGTGATTTGCATGTTTTGTCTCATTATTATTTTTCATATCAAATGTATGAAATTGTGCCTAGTGTCCTGACATGTTAAACCACACTATAAATGTGTTTGGTAATTTTGTCAATTGATGGATTTCTTTTAGTAAGTCGCCATTGCCTCAGTATTGACTTACCTGTGTTTTAAGTTAAATATTCCGGCACTTTCTGAACCTCAATTGTTTGTTTAAGCCAATTTTCTCATGTCGCATAAATCAAAGGGACACCGACTAGCGTGCGTCATCGCCCTCTTTGCTAGACACCACGTACAAGAAAATTAAATCATTTTATTTAATTAATTTTCTTAACAACTTAAATCTAACCCAACAGTTGGAGAAAGGAGACAGAATTATTGATGTACAGAAAGGGTATCTTGAGACACTTTACACTCGGAACAATGATGCGTTAGTTGTGTGGTATATGCAGAAGCCCCTCACATCAATCACACATAGTAAAATTTCTTATTGAATTAACAAAATGTATCCCCAGTGAGTGGAAAGTATAGTGTCTCCCAAAGTGCGTGTGTACGGTATATCAAGGTCAGTGTCTTCTCACATATCACCTCTTTCCGCAATACACCACATAAAATAAATCCGTCAATAGATTTCAATCAATACCCTTTCAAAAAAATTGTTTGTTTTGTTACTCCTAATGATAAAAAGTTGTGGGTCTTACTTAGAACATGGTGAAATTTGAATTAACACGTAAAGTTAATTATTAATTATAAATAAGTATTAATGTATTGAATTTTGGTTTTATGATACACTGAATACGCTTTTAAGCTGAAGCAGTGAATTTGCTGCAGAAAAGGTGAGACAACTGGTAACTCATTTCCGCACTGATGTGTGTCCACCTTGAGGCTTGTTGTCAGCTACAATCGGGTGAGAGTTTTCAAAATGTGCTCTTGATTCCACAATACGCCATTTGTCGACAGTTTGAAGGAAATTCATAGGCCATGGGGCTGGTTTAGAAAATAATTTACTACTGAATTCTTTAACAGAACTTTAGTAAAGTCTTTAAGGTGAGTTTATTCTTCTGTGTGTTATTTTATTTATGAATATTATATTCAAAGTGACAGAATGGACAAACTATACATCACTACAAGAATGAAGGTTTTTTAATTTTTAAATAATTTATATTCAACATAGAAATTTGCACTATTCTAAATTTATTCAAACCAAATTCAAAATGTTTTAAAATTGGTCTTTATACATAACTTACCTGGTAAATCTCTTTAATAATTACTATTGAAAGTTTGGAAAATTTAAAGAAAATATTCATTACATTTAACTGTCAAATCTTTGTTAATGTTTGCTGGTGCTCAGTAATAAATGAGAAACAAAGTCATCACTGCTTGTTATGGACATAAAAAAAGTTGCACGTACCAATAATTTAACTGTTCCTTTTTGTACAGTTTATTCTCTTTTTATACCAACGGAATATGCTGCCATATAGAAAAACACTTTTCCTTACCAGGATACTCGATAACATAGGTTTGCTTTTATTTTAAGCACAAATAAAATTAATGCCTATGCTACAATTTAGCATTATTAAATAAAGAAGGCAGCGTGGCACAACTTCCACACATAATACTGAACTATTTATTTATTTTATCTCGAAATCAATATCTTGTAGCATAGAGCGACTCACATTGTGTCCACCCAATTTGGTGTTTTAGAACATTCTGCGTGTGCATTTGAAAAGCTGCCAAAACTTGCCTGCAACATCTTCTCAAACGTCAAGTGACAAAATTTATGATTACAATGAATAGTACAAACAAGCATTCCCAGTTTTATAAAATTTAAAACAAATAACATAAAAATAGTCTTAATTCATAGCAGACAAAAATAAAATTAAATGCTTAGTACCTGACACTTGGCCAAACCTCAACGTATATAATTCAAACATAAATACAATAATGAAAAGAAAATTGCACATGTTGACCACACAGAAAATTGTACAAAATAAATATATAATAATATTACAATCCATTAATCTTCTTTTTAAAGTTACGACACAAACCTGTATTCAAAAGTTAGAGTATCATTCACAAATCTAGCTTCAAGTCACAAATGTTACAAAACACATCAAACCCATCAACAACATGAACTAAATACTTAAAATAATATAATTACACTGTCTATAGATACTACATGTTGTACAAGATGAAAAAATATATCAATCCCACCAACAGATGATGTGATACTGTTGCAAAAAAATACTTATGGATATACTTACAGACTGTTTCTTGCTGTCGCTGTCAGAAACATTTCCCGAAGACTGAGGCACAAACCTAAGGGAAAAAAACCTTTCATAGATATTATATCAAGGTACTATGCAAATTTCACATTTTTAAACTAGATGGTTAAAGTTAGTGAGTACTTTTAGGTTTTAAGGCCCACCAGACATAATAACCTAAAAATTATATATATATATTTTTTATTGTGGCATCAGACAATTTTGTTTTGGTCACACAGCAATTTTATATTAACAACTGCTGAAAGGATACATATACCGCAAGCTGAAAGGACCTTTAGAGCATGGAGTTGAAAAGTGCTCACTTTACCATTAATAGCATATAATTCATATGCCACTGCATAGCATAAAATTGTTTTACATCATCATTGCTAATGTCGTAATGTTTTGGAAATTCACCTAGCTGCCCCTATGTAAGGTTGCACTTATGGACTCGAAACATAGTCGCATGGAGCTGCAAATGTTACTTTACTTTTAATTAACTGAAACAATAAATGACAAGACTAGAAAAGAAAATGGATATTTAATAAATTCATTACAAAACATGTTTGCACAATTTCATATATTTAAGGGTTTTGCTAAACTAGGATGCTGAATGATGCACAGAGCTTCAGAATAATAATGTTCAAAACTGTTCTGACTGCATCACTAAAGATGCTACCTAGGAATAGCATTTGAAAAAATGTATTTTCAAAAGTGAACATGGCTAAAACAGGCATTTTCACAATCATTTTTAGGTATGAAATCACCAGTTGTAAGATGTTGGAGTGTGTAAGATGTGTTGAGGTATTATATGACTGTGACATACAACATACATTTAGTATACAGCCACACAGTTGACAAACGATAAATTCTGAAGATATGGTTATAATGTGTGTTAATACAGACCTCAAATCTTTATTCATATGTGTAGACCATTTTTGAGGGATCAGAAATAAATGTTTGCGGCATGTAGCCACTTTCTCTTTGTGCGTGACGCCTAGGAGGGAGGGTCTGGGACGTTAAAGGCGTCTGTATTCTTTTATGAATAATGCCATGTGAATTGTGTAGAAATGACTTGCAAATGCACATATGAATCATCAGTTTATTATTTTAAATCTTCGGAGCTGAATGTTTATAATGCTGATAAAGTCTGACTGACCACATCAACTCTTTACCTGATGTACAAAACTGGTAGCCAGCAATTCTCAATGAAAAATATCACATAACAGCAAGGACAAAATTTCATACGGTTTTTATGAAAAATCACGCAACATTGACCAGAAAATAGAAACCACAAAATAAAATACATTTACTCCCGAACTACTGTAAAACAGAAACATATGTTGATGCCGGCTAACAGCCAGCGGCGCTAAGCCCATGACGGCACTCACCACTCACGTGACACGTGGGCATGCACGTTTGCAAAGAGGCTCCAATTCGAACTTTCCCATAAAGGAATATTTATTTAAAGTGTAAAATTATGTCTCTTGTTTATTTCCAGGCTTTTCAAGTGTGTTATGAATTTCAAATGCGCGCTGCGCGAAGGTTAAGAACATTATTATTCCGATGCGAACGCAGTCATAAAAGAAATTCAAAGAGTACAGAAAATTAATAAGAAAATTCCAAAATGTAAACCAATATTTAAATTGCTTATGTGCCATTTATTTAAAAATATAAAAGTTTTACTCGGCAGATAGCACTTCCGGTTGGGTGAACCTTGTAGGCAGCCATGGTAGGTCCGCACGACCCCTGCCTCTGGGCAGTACATCGAGGAGAGCTGGCAAGGTAAGACACATTCACGTACGCACTACAAACTTTTTGCACTGATGTAGATTACAATAGTTTCACTTTAGTATACGGTTAACCTTTGCTTGTGTACGTTTTTGCCAGACATTCCCCAGCTTAACCTAGTAATTTAATCCCTTGTGGCTTTTTGAACTTAATAGAGGAGAAGGAGGAGAAAGATGTCAGAGAGGCCACGCGGCCCGCACAACTTGAATCAGGCACCATTCGCCTATGTTAAAGGTGTTTCATTGTAATTTCTGTATCATAGCTGCGTGTAATTTTAAGGGCTTTATTTTCATGTATGTATTTCAGGGTATTTCTCATTTTTAATTGTTTTACAGCCACATCACTTGTGACCATGTGGTTCATAGCCGCAAAGTCAATGTTCGTGCCATACATGCGCTTTAAGGGTTATTTGTTATTTGTGTAAGATCATGTGCGCCATAATTTATTTCAGAGTTCTATGTACTTTTATTCAGGGTTCCATGTAATTTTTCATGTAACTGATGGTTTGTATGTTTGACCACGCTGTCATTTCAATTCAATCTGCAAAAGAATAATTTTCTCAACAGCAATAACATTTATCTGGACAGAATTCTACGTTTTTACGGAACAAAACTGAGAATTCATTTGCACCACGTGATCCACTACGAAGCATATCCTGCGGCATTCATGCCACCTAAGTTTGCTTTCACGCATCTGCGTGTTTATTGTGAGCACTCATGTCATGTCTCATCATATTTCAAGGGTATTTATGTCATTTATGTAAAGGATACGGTTATATTATTTACGTCCTAGCGGCTATGTGTATAGGTCGTCACCTCACTAGCCACGTGCGGCAAGATGAGCCCTGAGTCCGCGTTAATGATGCAAAATAATCACACGTGTTTGTGAAACTTGTTCATTTTGTTTCATTTCATTATTCTCTGCGCCCCATCTACAGGGAAAATTGTAAGTCCACCTTAGTGACTGTCAACCCATTCCCTTGTGAAGATAGTGTTTTCTAACACCACAGAGAAGTCATCCATCTAGGAGTGCGCTAGATTAATTGCAAGCTGGGGAGAACCCGAACGGAGTTAGCTAGACACATCAGAGTTCTTAAGAAGTAACGTTGGCACGATCTTGTATGGTTAACACAATAAAAGCAAATACTCAGTGCTCTGAGTCTTTCCTTTGTAGTGGCAGCAACCTCTGGCCCAATTTTACCAGTGATCCAAGTTTACTAAAGATGTTTAGTGTTGCAAAGTGTTTTATAAGTACGCTCAAGTGAGACGGACACACAGAACCCACAGCATCCCTGAGAACCCTGAGTCTCAACAGTGAGGTGACTGGGAAACACAGCTGGTGCCCACCTACAGTAAGTTATTGTGTCACAGTTTGTCTCATGTCTCACCCAACTGCATCAATGTGAGCACAAAAATTCCTTTAATTTTACCCAAAAATGGCATGTGAAAAAAAACTTGTTACCAAATGTTCTGAATTGAAAATTACATTTAACCAAAAATGCTGACACTTGCAAATTTACACAGGGAAATAACTGTTAAAGTAATTATAACTTCTTATCATGCATATTGAACCAAAAGTAACTTCTTGGAACATCATTAGCAAAAGGGTAATTACAAGAAATCTAGTAACTTACTTGTCAAAATCTTCACAATTAACACAAATGTCTTACTTCCTAGCATAGCTCACGCCCTTAAAGCATATGAAAACACCTATTTACAGGCCTGCGGTACTGTCCTTAATATGCCCTCAAATACTGAATTTCTAAAATCCATACTTAATCTTGAAAATTCAAAAAATCTCTGCAACTGAAAAGTGTTCTGCCAAATTTCTCATGCAAATAAATTTATCCGAAAATGTTGCTCTCCGATCCAACCATTAGGATAAGGCCTTACAATGAACATCCAGGCAGACACTGCATCATCTTCAGGCAGCACTAGAAAATCTAGTAAAAAGGCTCAACGAGCCTTGCGTATGCCTACACAATTCGGAAATTAACTGGACGTCACTCCCCTGATGTCACAAATGCAAAGGTAATATTTAAAAAATCCTCCATAGCCAAAGCTTATCCAGGTACGAATGCATATAGAACACTGGGTTTTAGATAAATTACACTTATTGCAATACCTGAGCTCAGTTCCATTTCACGTATAAGAAAAACAATAAAACTCAAACTCGAAACGTAAACTGTTGTGGTCGAAAAATAATTAAACAATGGAGACAACACATTGATAATTCATTAACTCTTATAATTGATTGAGAATTACATATATTCACATTCTCATCTATTAACACATTATGTTTTTCTTTAACTCAACAGATAACTGATAACAAAAGAGGAATGCACGGAGTAACGTGCACAGTGCACACCACGCTACAATTCTACCCCACTATAGGGGAACTCTCCCTAGTAAAGACTGTAGTCCCTAAGATAAGCAGGGAACCGCCTCTCTCGCTGGAGACGCTCTCGCTGGGCCGGCTATTCCGCCGGTTGGAATTTCACGACTGATATCTCTTCTTCTTGTTCGATTGGGCAAGGCTGTTCCGCCTTGGGTAGCACCACGTCTGGGTCCATGATTTCTGTTAGATCACCCGGGTTTGGTTTGTTTAACTGATGATCATCCATCGCTCATAGGGCTCTTGGGTTGAGGATCAAAATGAACTGTTTTCCTTGCTGGAAGCGGGACAATGGAAACCATTATCAAGCTCCACTAGATAATGTAGATTTCCCAGTTTCTTCAAGACCTTTCCACATTTCCAATGGGCCTTGTTATTCAAGTAGTATCTTGCTGATATACGTTCTCCCTCACTAAACTGGCATGCTGGTTGAGTTGGAGCTGGTGACTCGTGGCATTTGATCAGCCTCATTGCGTCCAGTTGGATTCGGATCGGTCGATTCAGATACTGTTCCGCAGGAGACTTCCCATTGCTCAAGGGTGTAACCCGGTAACGAAAAAGGATTTCCCAAACTTTTTGATGGATAGGCATATTCTGGTTTGACATGGTTGCTAATCGATGTTTCAGCGTTTGGACATTGCGTTCCGCAAGGCCGTTAGTTGCTGGGTGTCCTGCCGCACAGAATTTCTGAAAGATACCTGCTTCTCTACAGAATTGTGCAAATTCCTCACTAGTGAAGATTGTTGCGTTGTCCGATTTCATAACTTCTGGAAACCCATTCCTTGAAAATATATCTTTTAGGATTTTGATACTTGACTTTGATGTAGGCGCTGATGAGCAGGGAACAATCTCAGCCCATTTTGATTTGGCATCTACCGATACCAAAAAGTGGTAGTCTTGGTAAGGGCTGGCATAATCGATATGAATTAGTTGCCTGTTACGTTCTGGTTCCTCCCAATGTTGACTTGGTGCCTTGGCTGGACTGTTCTTGATAGCTACACATTCTGAACAACTTCGGATAAGATGTTCAATATCTGAGTCAATTTTCTTCCAGTATATAGTCGGTTCACAACTGGAAGAGACTTTTGAACAACACCTTAGTCGTCAGCTGAATGCATCGTTACTACAAACAGTGATTGGCGTGGGGTACAGATAGTTTGGCAGCACGGAGAGAGAATATTGTTTGAATGTTTTAATAAATTTTTTTTATCTATTGCTTAAAAATGGGAGTAGGAAAGATTTCGAGAAAGTCTGTTCCAGTCATGAACGGACTATACATACTGACATGCTAGTTGCTTCATTTTTGTGATCCCCACACGAGTTCGATGTAATTCGTTCAGAACAGCTGACTGTAGGCTAGCTGACACAAATTGTCGACCACAGAAAAGAATACCACTTTCAATGATGTAGTCTGGTTCACTGGTGTTTTCTTTTTGTAAGGATTTCATAATTGTTGATAAGGTAGCATCCTTTTTCGTTTCCTCTTTCAGGAGTTGGGAGGTTACAGTCCGAACACTGATTTATTCGATGGTAGCATCACAGAGCTGCTTCACTTCATTGTTGATGGCACTAGCAGTGTAACTGTTGACTGGGGCTCGAGAGAGGCAGTCAACATTACTGTTTTCGATACCCTTCTTGACGTTGATTAATTAGACCCAGACAGGAAGGCTGCATAACGTTGAAAGCGACCTGCTGTCATCTTTGGTAGGGCGGCCCGGAGATTGAAGATTCGTGTTAACAGCTGGTTGTCAGTAACCAATTTGAAGTGATGGCCAAATTGATACTGAAAAAAATGATCGACTGTAAAGACAATGGCCAGGGCCTCCCTATCAAGCTGGGAATAATTCTATTCAGCTGCAGTTAACGATAGAGAGGCAAATGCGATAGGATGTTCATGGCCATCTACGATGTGTGATCAAACCCCGGCATTCCCTGTTGCGCTTGCATCACAGGCCAATTGGACTGGTAGATCTGGATCGTATGGCACAAGTACTTGGTCACTGGCAATGGCTTGCTTCAAATTCAGGATTGCCGCTTCACATGCAGATGTCCATTTGAAAATAGCGTTCTTACACAAAAGACGGCGAAGTGGCGTTGTGATGGTGGAGGCTCCATGGATAAATCGAGAGTAGTATGTTACCATTCCCAGGAAACGTCTTACATCTTCTGTTGATTTTGGGCGAGGCATGTCGACAATAGCAGTTACCTTTCCCGGGGATTTCGATATTTTGCTGAATTCTATAACATGGCCCAAGTATTCTATTTGCTCTTGGAACAATGAGCATTTCTGCTGGTTCAGGTGTAGGTCGAATTGATCTAGGCAGACTATCAGGTTGTGCTGGCACTCCTCTCTGGTCCATCCATGGACGATGATGTCATGAAAATATGACATAGTTTTTGTGACATCATGCAGAATTTGATCACTAATCCTGTTGAATTCTGAGGGAGCAGTTTTGATACCGAAGGAGAGAAGATGGAGTCGATACGTTCCACAATGTGTAGATATTGCTTGAATTTCGCTTGATTGTTCATTAACTGGAAAATGTAAGTATGCCTTAAATAAGTCGAGTCGGCAAAAGAAACGAGAATTTGGAGACTGTTCAGGATATCGTCAATTTTCCGAATTGGGTAGTGGGGATCTTGAAGTCGTTCGTTCACACCCACTTTATAGTCAACGCACAGGCGTACTCCCACATCAGCTTTTGGAATCACTACCAGTGGTGACACCCAATCACTTGTTTCTGCTTCTAACGTGTCAAGTTCGGCATCAACTTTTTTCACAAATGCATATGAGACATCACATTTTCGATGAAATACAGGTTGTGCTCCCTTCCGAAGCTTAAGCGATACCACAAAGTCAGGAATTTTTCCGATCTTCCCATTGCATAGAACTGGATACATTTGGGCAACCTGGTCCATGTTTTCGATGGTGTCGATTAATTTTACAGTTGATACATCTGTAGCATGAGTGTCGAGGTTGCAGAGGTCGAGACCAAACTTACTAATCCATACACGTCCCGCAATGGCATCGTATGTTTCTGGTACAATATAGAGCTGATCATTGATGTCTGTTCCATAGAACTCAGCTTTGATATTGATTTTACCATCTGGTACAAAAACATTATGAGTATACGACTGAAAACTGATATCTGGTTGGTGCATGGTTACACCTAGATTGAGACCTGCATATACATTACGTGGTAGAAACGAATATGCGGCGCCTGAGTCGACTTTGAATTTCACTACTTTCGTTCCTATACGAATTCACGCATAATAACATTCAGTAAGTCCATTAACAGCTTCCTGTTTCAAATTCACGATTTAGGACACCACCCCATATAGTCGACATAGTTTATCAGTGCTCTCCCTTTGATCAGGAACCTGATATGCTGATATCTGCTTGGTTGATGAGTGATTCGATGATTGATTTGATTTTTCTTTCTTCCTCTTGAGAAGTGTTGAGATGCAAACTTTGATTACATGATCAGTAGCTTGGCAACCAGAGCAGTGTAAATTAGATTTATAGGTACGGCAATCTGGAGAAAGACGGATATTTCCTCCACATCTCAATCACAGATTGTCAATTAACAGTTCCTTATAATTGATCCTGGATTTTGTGCTGGAATATCTAGGTTGATGCTGGTTCTGAGACTGCAACTGTTGCCGATCACATGCGGGACGACTCTTTGTGTTCTTCTTCCCCTGGTAAACTTTGCTGATATCAACGGTAGTTGATGTGCCCCCACTCTGGGATCTTTGCACAAGTGCTTTTAAATCTGCTTTTGACGATTCTAACGTGATTGCCTTTAACACGAGCTCATTAAACGCTACTTTGTCAGACTGGAGAAGCTGTTCGCAAATACAGTTATCACATAACCCATGAATAAACTGAGCTCGCAGAAATGTGTGTGCAATTGAAACTTTACATTCACATTGCAAAATAAAATCACAATCATTTAGCTCACTACGAAGGGTGGCGATAAAATCTGCAATTTTCTGTTCACTGGTCTGGTACTTTGATATGAACTGGTGTTGAGCCACAAGAATGTGCCTCTTGGGAGCTAAATGTTTTTCCAACATTTCTATAAGTTCAGCATAGGTAAGTTCTGACGGTTCTTTTGGTGCTCCAAGCGCTGAGATCATGATAAAATTGCTGGCACCAATTGAGTTGAGAAGTAGTTGAGCACAATACTTTTTATCGGAATCTTGCCTCCAAAAGCATTTCTTATAAGATAATGCGAAATATTCCGCTGGAAAATGTCTTACAATTCAAAAGTGAGCTCCGCAGGTAGCAATGGCCAACATCGTATACTTGTACCGAAGCAAATGAAAAATTCAACTCTTTCGTTAAGTTCTTCATTGTTTTGAAAAATGTTTCCCATCCCAACTGAACCACGGTAATACAAATAAAAAAAAAATTTATGGCTCACCAAAGGAATAAAAATTTCCTGCGAAAACAAAAGAAAACTATATAAGGCCGCCAGAACCAGCAGCAACCCTGACACAACGAATCACTACAGGAATTACTGCACAATTTTGAGTAAGGCCATAAAATCTGCAAAAGAATTTTTTCTGTAACCTCATTAAGAATTCTCAAAACAGAATAAAAACTACATGGAATATTGTGAGAAACACAACAGGGCAATGTCCAGTTGTAAACCTGAAAGTAAATGACTACATATCTTCAGACTCTAAATTAGTCGCAGATACATTTAATTCATAGTACTTAAATGTTGAAGAAAACATGATTAAAAAAAACATTAAACAAGATATAAACCATATTCCTACACTACAGGGTACAGAATACCCTGCTATATCTTTTACAAACACAACTCCAAAAGAAGTGGAGAAAACAATCAATTCTTTGCAACCAAAATTATCTAGCAGCTATGATGGCATTAGCTGTAGGTTATTAAAGAATGCGATTTTGAATTCAGTGTTCCATTAAGCCATATTTGTAATGGTAACTTCAATACAGGATTGTTTCCAGACAGACTCAAATGGGCTATGGTAACACCATTGTTCAAGAAAGGAGACAAGACCGAAGTAAACAATTATAAACCCATCTCACTTCTTACATCCTTTTCAAAAGTAATTGAAAAACTAATTTACAGGAGGTTGCTGCGACATTTTGAAAATCACAAAATATTATCAAATTTCCAGTTTGGCTTTAGGAAAAACACATCAACAAATGGTGCAATTTTCAAACTAACAAACAGCATACTTAATGCACTTGAAAGAAAGATGCCATCAACGAAATATTTTGCGACCTCACTAAAGCATTTGACTGTGTAAACCAATACATTCTTACAGAAAAATTAAAGTTTTACGGAGTCTCAGGTACACCAAATAAACTAATGAGCTCATACCTTTCAAACAGACAACAAAAAGAGCTCTGAAACAGGAATAATCAAGCATGGGGTCCCACGAGGATCATTATAAGGCCCCCTACTCTTCGTAGTTAATATAAATGACCCTTCCATGTGCCTTAACCTCAGAAACTACTCCAATTTTATTTGCAGATGATACTAGCGTTTTAGTCTCTGGAAACTCGGTAAATGATCTTACACAAAAAACGGACACAGCATTTACAGAGCTAAATGTATGGTTTACTGCAAACAAATTAAATCCCAATCTAGATAAAACATATCTTATGAATTTCCTCACAAAGAACAGAAAAAAACATTTCATATGTTAACAGCAACAGAGACAAAATTAATGAAACAGCAGTGATTAAGTTTCTTGGCTCAAAAGTAGACAATTTACTTAACTGGAAATCTCACATTAAGTATATTTTATCCAAACTAAGTTCAGCCTGTTTCACCCTGCGTAGTGTTGCAGATGTCTTGAACAAAAATACAACAAAAATGGTATATTTTGCATATATTCATTCCATCATCATGTGTTATATCATTTTTCGGGGTAATTCCGCTGACAGCAAAACAAGAGCTGTAAGAATTATCAATGCCAAAAGTAAGTCAGACTCATGTAGACCTCTTTACAAGAGCTCAGACATTTTAACATCTGCATGTGAGTACATGTTTTCAGTACTTATATTCATGCCCAAAAACAGTCATTTAATTCTGAAAAATGAGTCCTTTCATAAGCATGACAATAGAACATAAAAACACATGTGGCTTCAGTAAACTTAAAACTTGTCCATCCTACCATGGTAGCCAACTTTTCAATAACTTTCAACAAAGTTGCTTCTCTAACCAAAACCTCTTTAACAAAAAAAGCTGAAAGAATTTTTTTCTAAACTTACATTTTATAGTGTAGATGAATATCTAAACTAGCAAAATTATGAAATTACTGTATAACAAGTCTTTGTACGCAGTTCTTGTTCCGGTTTTTCTCGTTTCCTTTTTCTTCCGTTTCAGCAAAACGACAACGCAACACAGTATGTTGGAGTAGGATTGGCCAAATTAAGAGGAAATATGTGATGTGTGTATGTGTAGCCTGACATATACATGTGTGTGTGTTTACTATGTCCAGTGTATAAACTTTGTATACTGTAATTTGACTTATCCGATATCTCTGTACAGCTATGTATTGAAAAAAGATCTTACGGACGCAAAAACAACAAAATAACTAACATTCGTGCTAACACACTCTCGTTTTTGTTCATATATTTTGCTAGAAAGCAGAAGGTTCAACCGTACATGAATTATTAATTCTCGAGATTTTCAGTTTGTTGTTAGAATATTTTTAAAATGTCAAACCTAAATATTTTTTTAGGATTACGACACTCATAACATTTCTACACTAACTGAAATCATGATGGATTATACCAAGGCGTCAAATGTAAGTAACTGGAATGAATCCAATACATTGTGCTTATAATACATCTACAACTGAGTAAATAAATTTTCACTACTACTACAAACTTTGAAAGAAATTTCACAGTCTTGCATATCAAGAAGATGTAGCATGTCGAACAGTGTCAACCCTGCACTCTTATTGGCGCTGACAACGAAAGCAGCCAAAAAAAAATGAGTACGTGGCATTCATGGACCTCTTCATACATTCACCCCCACAGTTAACCAGTTTTGCCCCTCTCCAGGTGGCCCTATCTATCCTTGCATCAGGCAGGCAGTCATACTACCAGAAATATTAAACTTAGTGCTAAGAGAAAATAACAGGTTACTGCTCAAATATTACACATAGCTAACATAGTTCGAAAGACGTGATATTAATACAGGTATATATGCCAACTAGCCAGCATAGAGATGAAGAGGTGGAAGGATACTATGTAAAGATTGAAGAACTTACTGAGAAAGATAATAAAAATGCCTGTATCATTATTATGGGGGACTGGAATGCAGTGGTGGGTGAAGGAAAAGAAGAAGATATAGTAGGAAAATTTGGATTAGGGGTAAGAAATGTGAGGGGTGAAAGACTAACTTTTGCAAAGAAAACTCGCTAGCGGTGGGCAACATCCTATTTGAAAATCACAGAAGGAGACGTTATACATGGCATGGGTCTCTGGTTTGAATAGAGAAAGATACCAGCTGGACTACATCCTGATACAAAAAAGATATAGGAACTTCCTGAAGAATGCCAAAGCTTACCCAGGAGCAGGCGTAAATTCACATCACAATCTCGTAGTGGGAGAAATACAAGTAAAGTTGAAGAAAGTGGAGAGAGGTAAAGCAAGGGAAAGATTAAACTTAGAGACACTCAAGGAGGCAAGTAAAGCTTCGGAACTGGAAGACAGGTTTGTGGGAAAATGCCAAAGAGTCAGAGATGAGAAATATATAAATGAAAAATGGATAAAATGAGGGAAGGACTCATGACATCTGCCAAAAAAGTTCTTGGAACTAGAGAGTCCAAAAGTATCAGGAAAGAATGGATAACGGAAAACATGTTGAAAAAGATGGCAGAATGGAGACAGTGGAAGAATACGGGAAATGAAGAAGGAAGAAAGAGGTATAGGAAACTGAATAATGAATTAAGAAGAGAAACTGAACAAGCAAGAGAAATGTGAAGATAATAGAGAAAATGGAGAAAGAGGGAAAGTATGAAATGAAGTACAGAATGGCTAAGGAGATAGCCTTTGAAGGCAAAAGAAGGAAGCATAACATGGAAATAGAAATAGTGGATGGCACATTAGCCAAAGAACCACATGAGGTGTTGACTAGAGGGCAAGAATATATAGAATGTCTGTATAAGGCGGATGAAAGACCAAGTGAAAGTATGATTGAAGAGGAGGCACAGGTGCTAGAGGATAGAAAGGGGTAATGGCATCTTGGAAGCAGAAGTAGAAAAGGCACTGAAGGAGATGAAGAATCGAAAGGCGTGTGGAATCGATAATTTTCCAGCAGAAGTGTTGAACAGTTTAGGAAACAAGGAAAGGAGGGGGATATTCTACTATGTAATGAGATATATGAGAAAGGGGGACGGCCGGATGACTTTCTCGCAACAGTAATGATACCAATTGGAAAAAAAATGAATACCAATAAATGTGAAGAGCATAGGACTATTAGTCTTAATTTCTCATGCAGCTAAAATATTGTTAAGAGTGTTGAATAGAAGGCTACATGGGAAGTTAGATAGATGGATTTGAGAGGAACAGTTTGAATTTAGAAGTGGAAAAGGATCAAGAGATGCTATAGGCCTGTTAAGAATCATAGGGGAAAGATATATTGAGAAAGGTAGAGAAATTTATGCTGTCTGTATTGACTTGGAAAAAGCTTTCGACAGAGTACAATGGAACAAGATGTTGGACATCTTGAAGAGGAAAGGAGTAGATTGGAAGGAGAGAAGACTAGTACAGAATCTATATTTACAACAGGAAGTAAGAATAAAGATAGTAACTGAACTGTCAGAAGAAATCAGCATTGGTTGAGGGGGTGGGGGGGGGGGGATTAGACAAGGCTGTTGCCTTTCCCCTTTGTTCAATTTATGCCTGGAGGAAATTATTGGGAAATGCTTAGATGGAAGAAGAGGAGTATGTATTGGCGGGAAGAGAATAGAATATATAAGATTTGCCGATGATATGGTTTTATTAGCAGAAAGTGAAAGACCTGTAACTAAAATGCTAAAAGATCTGAATGAAATCTTGTGAGGAGTATGGAATGAGAATCAATACATCAAAAACAAAGAGTATGGTAATCGGTAAAGGAAGGAAACCAGCAAATATTAAGATAGGACAAGTTAATATCAGCCAAGTAAGAGCATTCAAATATCTAGGAAGTACAATAACTGAGGACTTGAAATGTCATCAGGAGGTGAAGACTCGTACTGCGGTAGAGAAGGAAGCGTTCAATAGGAAGAGGAGATTGCTATGCGGAACACTAGATAAAGCACTGAGGAAAAAACTTGGCAAGTGTTTAGTTAGGAGTGTGTCACACTATGGGGCTGAGACGTGAGGACGAAACAAGGCTAGAAGCGTTTGAGATGTGGATGTGGAGGAGAATGGAGAGGATAAGCTGGGTGAAAAGAGTGAGTAATGAAGAAGTGCTGGAAAGAGTTGATGAGAGGAGAAAACTGCTGAAAGTCATAAGAGAAAGGAAGAAGAACTGGACGGGACACTCGTTGAGACGGGAGTGCTTGCTAACAGACGATATGGAAGGAATAGTTAGTGGAAAAATATTGAAAGGAAGGAGAAGATACAAGTTGATAGATGACATCAAGGGAAGCGGAAAGTATATGAACCTGAAGAGGTTGGCAGAAGACAGGAGAGCATGGAGAGTTACCACGTGAAAACCTGCCTCTGGGCAGAAGACAGATGATGATGATGATGATGAACACTGGATAATACATAATAAACAAACTTGAGTTTTAAAAAAAATTAGGCCTAGAGATAAATCCTAAATTAAAAAAAAAAATAATTCATTAAATTTAATTGGGGTGGGGGGGGGGGGGGGGGCGTCCAAAATCTGAACCCTGATCAAAAACTAAAAAAGCAAATATTATGTTGTGATACAGTGCACAAAGAAATTCTGAGCTTGTTAAGTGCAATTAAATAAATATGCATTAAAATATACTGAACTCTTGAGTACCATCGTAATAGCTAAAGTGGAAATATTGAGTGAACTGCACAACTAAATAGGTCTGTAGTATGAAGTTAACATTAATAAAACATGTAGCGCATTATGGCATGGTGTTTAACGTCTAATAAAATATGTAGTCCATATGATGTGTTCAACATTTAATAACGAGAATGTGAGTAACATTACATGTTGGCAGAAAGTGGATACGTTTGGTAAAGTAAGTGTGGAGATATTTAAACACAAATGTATGTATTGGTTGCAATAAATAGTGTTGTAGATAGGTAATGTTAGGGCAGAGTTCATTAGTGGTAACGAGTCTTTACCATTTTTAATTAATAATTGGATAGCAGTGGATGGTATTGTATAATATTCTGTAGGGTTTAGGCCATTATAGTGGAATGAATTGTTATATTTTTGTTTATATTTATTGTTTACGTTCACGAGTGCTGTATTATGAGAAAATTATGTCTGTTTTGAGTTTCAAACTACGGTATATTTCTCTTGGGCCCTCAAGATGGTAATCATGATGTTTATTTTAATAATTTATCTGTTTCCTGTTTTGTTTAAAACGTTGTGACGGCATGGATACCAATATTGATTATATAAAAACCGGCAATTTTAATTGTGCTGAAGATAACCTTTGAAACGTAAGTATGACTGCGCTGTAAGATTTCGGAATACCATTTAACTTTTTCTCCAAGCACTAATCTGCGAGTAAGCAAAGTTTTTCCAAAAATATTTACAGTTATCTGCGTTAATCTTTGGTATAGGCTGTTCATGGTAAAGTGAGCATTTTTTAAGGCCCTGCTAAATTTTTCATTTCAATTAATTTCTACCTTTCTGCCACTTTTTAATGTAAACATTGTAATATGACTAATAAACACAGTGTATACATTTCTTCACGCTGAAATGTTAACGTCTGAGACTGCAATAAGGTATATTTATAGGGGGGTTAATACCTTATGGAAGGGCCTTAAAATGTGCTCACTTTACCATGAACAGCCTATAGTTTATGTCATGGGGTGTGATGTACAGACACTGTTAAATGCTGAACAGAGGGGCAAAGGCGCTAGAAAGCTTCCTTCTTCTTCATCTGACCACCATGGCTATCAGACGTGTTTAATTTGTCAGCCGTCAGCCGGCCGTACCAGGGGCAATCTGTGCGTGTGCGTGTGTGTCCATGTGCATGTGTGTGCGTGCGTGTGTGTGTGTGTGTGTGGGGGGGGGGGGACCCAGCCGAGATGACTGCGGAGATGAGCCTCGAACCAGGGATTGGTCTGGAGACCCATAACTCAATTCTGTATTGGTGATTCCAGATTTTCCGATGACTGGAATTATGTCTACTGTTTCATCGCGACACCGCCATGTAAGACCAAACCAATGCCTTATTGTAGTACTAGTGTCTCACAGTCAATCATTAGCCATCAGATGTTAATTGCATTTAAAGTGCACTTTGCAAATTATTCTCATTAATATTCTTTTGAACTTCTGACGAACTAATGCCTTGTCAAATTTTGAATAGTTTAATATTGCCAATTCTCTCGACCAGCAGCCCATAGTTCTTCCAACAGATTAAAGTTTGTGTTCTCCGCTGATGAGCTAGTTAACTGAAGAAACTAACAGATTTGAACTTATGTTTTGGCATCAGAAAACTGTTTTAATGAACTGGATACTCAATAGTCACATTCTCGTAATTTGTGTTACAGAGGCAAAGGAGTTTTAAACAAAGTGTAATTATGGCCGATTTGGGTAAATGGTAATTTTCATTGCAGTATTTTCTGACTGCAGAGTTTCTACAGTTTAAATTCATTTAGTTGTGACAACGAATGAAATTCAATTTAATATTACTTATTTTCTTATCTTCATTATATCAAGTTGTTTTGTGTTAAAATGTTGTGTCTTTTGTGTACAGTAGTTATTTGCAATTCCATTTTTTTTAAGAGTAGGCCCCTACATGTTTTGTCTAAAAATGAGAGATACCAGAATAAGAGTATTTAATACAACTATTTTGAATGATACGTGGTATATAGTAGGTAATTACTACGTATGATTTTGATTCTCATTAAGAAAAGTTTGATATCTTAAGTGATGAGATTTTACCTAATTGAATCAGTGCATACTAATTTTCTTAAAGGTGTCTTGAAAATGAAATCATTTTCATACTCATATTTTTTAACGCACAGCTTTTATTTTCCCACTACAGCAAGTTTGAGATTCCTCTTTAGCCCCATCATTTTTTTTGTGTCTTTTTATATACACTTAAATATTTTTACATGTGAGGCAGCTTAAGGTTTGTACACTGAGCCATATAAGAAAAATGAAAAGTTAACGCCTCAGCTCGTATCAGAAAAAAAAAACCATACTATACCACATCCAAAATGGCAGATTTAGTTGAAACGTGACCCGATTTTGTATACAAAAATGGTGATGTATTTGGTAATTTGTATCTAGCGGATGTGAGTAAAAATACAAAATGACAAAATCAGCACCATGTTGGTTTTGACATGCAACACACATAGGCCTATGCGAATACGTATTTAAAACATTCTTAAAACAAAAAACTGATCATAAAATACACTAACTTATGCATGTTAAAAAAAGGAAGCAAAGTGTCATGCTTTGTTTACATATTTTGCAACAAAAAAATTTTTTTAAAGTCGTTTTAAAATAATTTTTCTTATTTATTAACATAATCACAGCATTCTAGTGATGATTGTAGAAACATTACATGTTTTTGACGATTCAATTTATGTTATAATTTTTGCTGTAAATTTAAAACTGTGTTAGGCCTACCACAAGTTTTATACAAGTGACTGTCAACGTCTGAATTGAAACTTACGAAATGACAAATTACAAAATAACAAATGTCATTTCGGACATGGCCTTAACAAACGTTGTTGCTATGTAATGTTAGGTTAGCATTCTGTAGTTGCAATGAGTCAATGCAGTATTTATTCAATCGGGTTGCAATGGATGGTATTTAATGATTTGTAGTGTAATAAACTGTGTTGTAGATAAGTAATATCAGGTTAGGGTTCTGTAGTGTAGAGTGTTTGCAATTACGGTATCACATAGTACACTTGGGCGGATGGGGGCGCAAGTATACTTGCCAATACCAGCGTCTATAAATGTTGATAACGAAACTCTCATGTTCTCCTGAATGACCTGTTAGACTTTGAGAGGGAAGCGATGAAGCAATATAAAAAACATGACGTCATCGGCGCCATATTGCCGACGTCATATCCTATGGAAACACAGAGTAAGAAAAACTAAGGCAGTGAGGTTCACAAGGAAGAAGATGATA
This sequence comes from Dryococelus australis, assembly GCA_029891345.1. Taxonomy (NCBI): domain Eukaryota; kingdom Metazoa; phylum Arthropoda; class Insecta; order Phasmatodea; family Phasmatidae; genus Dryococelus; species Dryococelus australis. The sequence continues at coordinate 390,247,164 of CM056993.1, forward strand.
TGCAGGGATATGTACAGATGGGAGGGACAAGAGATAGAAGAAGCAGCAGAATATAAGTATCTAGGGATTGTACTGCAGGGAGACCTCAGGTGGAAAAAACAGGTCGAGAGGGTGGTTGCAAAGGGAAGAAGGGCTCTGGGTATGCTGGGAAGGGTGCTGAAGGGAGTCAGCTGTGAGGTGAAGGAGAAGGCGTATGGCACAATGGTACGGCCAATGTTAGAATATGCTGCAGCAGTATGGGACCCGTATGTGGAGGTGGAGGTGCGAGAACTGGAAAAGGTGCAGAGAAAGGCAGCAAGATGGGTGAAGGGTAGGTGGAGAAGGCAAGGGCAGGATGATGAGGAAGAAGGGAACTATAGGCCATCAGTGATGATGAAAGAAATGGGGTGGAGCTCATTGAAGGATAGAGGAAAGTTGAACGGTTAGTCAGGATGTACAGGGTGGTGAATGAAGAGGGAGGATGGGGAGGGCTACACTGCAAGCCAAGTAAGAGGGTGTTTAGGGGAAGAGGAAACAACAGTGAGAAGCTTCAGAGGGTGTGGAGGAGAACGGAGCGGGGTAGGCAGTCCATGCTTTGAGGTCTGTGAGGGGGAAAGGGAATTGGTATCTGTGAGAGGGGTTGGTAATTCAGGAAGGGAGTGGAAAGGAGTTGGTTGGGTGAAGAGAGTTGAGAGAGCTCGCCACCGGGCGGTAGCCTAATTGCGAGTGTATGTACATGTATGTTCACATGGTATCGGGTTGTATACACATGTCTCAAAATTAATGTTAAGTTTTTCTTATTAATGTATTATAAAAGCAATGCCTTACCCTTTAACATGCATAACTTAGGATAATTTGCTTAAATGTAGCTTTTCAATCCAAACTTTACTAATACTGAGGTTCGCAAAACTGGCGCATTCCTCACTCACTAGGCGACAAGCGCCCGCCTTAACTTTAGAGTTTTTCAGGCGCGCCGCGACGTATCCTAGTAAAGCATCGAGAACGCTGCACATACTTTAAAGCGTTGAAATGCTCTTTGGGTGGTTAATAAATTAAATTAAAAACTTACATAGCAGACTATAGAAAAGGCGGAGTTAAACGTGACATTTAACCTACGTATTAATATCAAAACCTCACATTAATGTATAGAAAATTAAGACTCAACAGACTTACGCCATTCTTTTTCTCTCCATTTTCAATAAGACATTGAATAGTATATCTTCATAAATGTTTACACACAACACTATTTGACATAACTATAAACCGCCAAAACCTCACAAATTACCATAGAAAACATATTAGCAAACATTGGTGCATAAACTTTTCATACTCTTCCCACATCAGTATGATTATAATAAATAGAATAATTTATAATTATATAATGGGTTATGTTGAATTTAGTGATACTTTTATTATCGTTGGTTAAAATATATTATCTAGACCGTGGTAGAATGTGAACTTTTTTTTTTCCAGTAAAGCGCCTTTTTCTTATAATTTACCCTGTGTTGTAAATAAAAATATACTATTTTACCTATTCGTCAAAATAATTCAAAAAAATATCCTCAATCGGAATATTTTTTTATATTTTCAATAATTTGGGCCTCCATAACGTGTGTACCAACCACTAGAACCAGTTAATCAGAATTTTCCCCACCAGGTTTGCGTGCTCTTTTCGCACTATTTCAGTCGTTGTTTGCTATGAGCCGTAATTTGTAAATAAAATGGCACGTGGTAATCATCGTGGGAAAAGTCGAAGTCATAAGCGCACAATAACAGACAAATTAAGCGATAGGAAAAGAAAGAAAAAACATGCCATCGGCAGTGTTCACAAAAGGCAGCATGGCGCAAACCAACATATTCAACGCGAAGTAAGCAAGAGAAGTAATTTGGAGAACGAAAGTGTTGGTAAGAGCAAGAGATTCAGAGCTGATAATCAAGATGAGTCCAGCGAAGAAGAGGTTTTTGACGTACGAGATAATTTGAAACAGTTACTGTCAACATTTAAAGACGCCGACAGTGCAAAAAGAGAAGTCGCTGAAAGCGATGAATCCGAAGAAACTGATTCCGAAAGTTCAGATGGTGCAGCTTCAGGTAGTGACGAAGTTGGAGGAGAAAATGAAGTTTCAGATGTCGCGGATATTGAAAATGCCGAAGACGATGATGCAACACAGGAGGTAGTTGCTTTGTACTTTGAAATGCTTAATTAGGGTTGTGGTAATTGTCTAGTTTTTAGTGCCTTTAAAAAAACAGCAAAAGGAATTTTACCTTTATTTGGGCCCCATACAAGTTACATTTATCCACCTATGCGCATTTTTGTTTTCAGTGGTCATAAAAAAAATTCATATGTATTAAATGAAGACAATAAGGGATCAAGGGAACGCAGGGTGAACAATGCAAAAGTGAACAAACGTGTTCAGTGGGGAAAGCAGCACTGCTGCAGCCATTTACGCTTAATGCCACTGAGCCACCCCACCTCCAAGGCAGCTTTCCGCAGCAGGAAACTCTGCGCTGACTTTGCAGCATCTCCACTGCTATTAGTCAACATAAATTAGATGGTTTTAGTAATATCTAAATATCGTGTGTTGATGAAATTATGTAAATTAGTACATGAAATGAAATATTCATGCAATAGGGCGAAGAAGGTGCACGTAATATGGCAAAAATTTTATGTTTTCATCAGCTTGGGCGATTATTCTTTATATTACTTTAAATGTGAAATTCACTTCTTATTGCATTAAAACTTATTCACTGTCAGTAGGCTATCTCAAAAGCACGCTGAAGAAATTGAACAAATAATTAAGATATAAAAAGCAGCAGAATATAAGTATCTAGGGATTGTACTGCAGGGAGACCTCAGATGGAAAAAACAGGTAGAGAGGGTGGTAGCAAAGGGAAGAAGTGCTCTGGGTATACTGGGAAGGGTGCTGAAGGGAGTCAGCTGTGAGGTGAAGGAGAAGGCGTATGGCACAATGGTACGGCCAATGTTAGAATATGCTGCAGCAGTATGGGACCCGTATGTAGAGGTGGAGGTGTGAGAACTGGACAAGGTGCAGAGAAATGCAGCAAGATGGGTGAATGGTAGGTGGAGAGGCAAGGGCAGGATGATGAGGAAGAAGGGAACTATAGGCCATCAGTGATGATGAAAGAAATGGGGTGGAGCTCATTGAAGGACAGGAGGAAAGTTGAACGGTTAGTCAGGATGTACAGGGTGGTGAATGAAGAGGGAGGATGGGGAGGGCTACACTGCAAGCTAAGTAAGGGGGTGTTTAGAGGAAGAGGAAACAGCAGTGAGAAGCTTCAGAGGGTGTGGAGGAGAACGGAGCGGGTAGGCAGTCCATGCTTGTGAGGTCTGTGAGGGGGAGGAATGTGTTGAGGGAGGAATTGGTATCTGTGAGAGGGGTTGGTAAGTTTGTACTGAAATGTCTTACAAGTGACTTCCTTCTCAGAAGTAGATATGTATGCTTTGCTTGACTGCCTATTTTATTTTTGAACATTTTTTTCCAGGCAGAATCATTTCTGATTCTTTTCCCGTGTTTTTTTTTTTTTTCTTTTCAGGCATAGTATCTTCTTCCGTATCAGGCACATTATTTTATTATTATTTTCTGATACAATGACTGTATAAACAATTGCATACCTCGATTAGCTGAATCAAGTGGACCCAATACTTCACTCATATTGACACTAGCTGTAATATGATCAGTTTCAGGTTATGGTTCAGCTGGATTTGACACAGCAACTTTAAACTTTTTGGTGTTTTTATTCCTTCGATGGCATTTACGTTTTTTTTTTTTTTTTTTTCATTTCCGTGTTATTTAATTATCATGACTGTCTGAAGAAGAGGATCGCTGCGGACCTTCAGTAGGACCATGTTCATCAGAAGATTCTCGTAGTAGTTCTTCGTTGTTCTCCACATCATCCAAAAATTCTCCAGGTGTATCTTCAACATTCTCCACATCAGAAATACGGATATCTTCCATTTGAATAGATGACTTTCCAAGGATGCTGTCCACTGTATCCAACATCCGGACTTGTTCTTCAGTTAGCTCAGATGATGTATCTATAGTTGTCCTTCACCTGCCGGCTGCTTAGCACCTACACAGGGAAACTCATTTTAGTATATAGTTAGATGTCTTTTGGAATCGCTATTTTGGAGATACATCCCTCTGGTTCTCAGCTCTCATATAGTTTCTTCACGAGTAATGTATATCACTGTAAATCTCTGTCATGATTGTGTCTTTTGCGTTTGCAGTGTCCAACGAAATTTTGTCATGTAGGCCTAGTTTAGAATAATTTGTCAATGTAATGTGACCAAGGAGAAGTGAGTAGTTGGAAAATCATCATAACCTGTGTTATTTTTGTGCAGGATGATCCGGACAACATGTCGGATCCCTTTACGAGCCACCTTCAGGGTGACTTGAGCCCGAACTTTTGGAGGCAGTTTCTGCAAACCCACCATTGACTTTGACTCACCAAGAAAATTGGCCGTCCATCGGCCAGCTTGTTTTCCAGCTACCTGATGCGAGCAGTGTCTCGTCTGGGAAGACATCGGCCGTATCAAAAGTGACGGTTGAAGAAGAAACAGTGTACACAAAACCCGGATCTATTCCCAAGAGAATAGAGAGTGTGGACTGGGGAAAGTTGATTTGTCAAATCACAGATTCGCAACAACATCACCAAAGCAAACTTTCTCAACCTTAAAGATGTGGAGGGACTGGGGCAGAGTCCTTTGACGCTGTTACAGATGGACCTGTTTACGATAGGAACAATTACCAGGACCTGTATTTTCCGGAAAGGACGTTGAGAAATAGTGAAGAGGTAAGATTTGTGTACTGCCTACATGCAGTGAATCATGTACTGAAGACGAGGCTTAAAGTCATCCACCACAACGCCAAGATCTCCAGAAGGGACAATATTGTTAGTGAAGAGTTTCGAGATCAAGGCTTGGTTAGACCAAAAGTGTTGATCGTAGTTCCTTTCAAGGAATCAGCATTAGGTGAGTTTTTTTTTTTAATGAATTTACTAATCCATAGCATTTATTTTTAAACGATTAGGCCCGCGTTGGCGTAGTGGTTGCGATTCGCTCGCGAATCAGGTCAGATTCCTTGCGGAGTCGCTCCCGGATTTTCGCGTATGAGAATCTTGCAGGATGATGCCACTGGTATGCGGGTTTTCTCCGAGATCTCCTGTTTCCCCCCTTCGCCTTGCATTTTGGTGCTGCTCCATCCTCAATGCTCTCAAATCTCAATGTTAAGACCTGCCCAAATCACTCCACTCCACTTTTTTAACAGTCTCTTATCTTTTTACATGTAATTCATAAATTAGGAGGAATCTGTCTCATAACAGACAGCTAAAAACTTTATGGGATCATTAAAAAAATACAAGTAACTTTATCTCTATATTTATCAGTCTTCTTTTACCATCAAGAAGCTGCTTGCGGGCTCAGAGAGTATGGTGATGGAATGTTATTTCAAGTCCTGTGCAGCTCTGACTTAAGCTGAACTCACGACCATCCGTCAGTTGCCCATTCGTCCTTAAGTGATCTTCAACCAATTGCAGACCAACTTATTTTCTGTCAAATATTTTGCTAACTTTAACTTTTGATGGACGGACGGATGAGCCACCGACTTCTGACTACATTCCTTAGATGTGAATACTCACTTTGAAATAAAATGCAAGGCAGTGGATCTGTGTTTATTTATCTTTAGTAGAAAATTCAAGAATTTTAAATTTAAAAATTATTTACTATATAGTGCTATTGAATAAAAAAAATTATTTTCCAAAATTGTTTCATTTTGCCGTACTAATGATTAATGGATGACAGATTGTTATGAATCGCTTTCAACTGTTGTGACAGATGGTTGGGAGTCCAGCTTTATTGTAACACCTATAATGTAATTTATGGTTTTAAAATGTACAAGTTTTGGTCAGGATTCGCACAATTTTCAAAATGCTCAGCTGTTAGCACTGACATTTGGGTAGGAGTTCAGTTTTTTGAATTCACAAATTTCGTCAAGTGATTGTTACAGTAAAAAAAAAACTTTCTAGCTGGTATATACCATATTTTGGCATGCAGTCCGTATGCACACACACTACGGCAACTACGGCAAGCGCACACACACACAGCTGCTGCTAGCTGTCTCATACGGCCAAAAGAGAGAGAGAGACAGCGTGAGAGAAAGGAGAGAGGTTGCAAGGGACATTCTAAAAATACCAGTAGACTACCCAGCCTTCATAGCGCTTGCTTCCCCTCCACATTTCTCTTCCAGCCACCGCCAAGCGGCTGTGTGGAGCAACGGCGAGTGTGAAGAGAGGAAAGAGTCCAGGGCTGGGGGGGGGGGGTAACAAAAACTGGTCGTGGAAAGGTAGGGGAGTGAGCAAGTAGAGAGAAAGAAAAGGAGCAAGCAAGCTGGGTGGCTGATTTAAATAGGGGGGGGAAGGAGGGAGAGAGAGATGGAGAAGGAAAGAAAAGAAATGGATGATCCAGCTCAGCCAGCTTGGCTGGCACTGGGCATAAGCGTTTAAACACAAGTGATAAGCTATTTGCCCCCCCCCCCCCCTTTTTTTTTTTTTTTTAGGAACTATTTGAAACATTAATGTTGACAAATTTCTAAACATGTTTTGCAGGTAAAATTCTCTTAAATGTCAATATCTCTTAAATTAGTCACACTTTTTTTTTTCCAGTGCGGCCTATACACGCTGTAATATGGTATTTAAAAACAGATCTTAAAAAAATGGAACATATTTGTATTGTGCAATTTGTTTATGTTCAGAATTTTACAATTTATTTTAAGGTCAAGTGATAGTTTTGTCAACCGTATTTAAAATCGAGATAACAGATTTTGTGGAAGTTTATTTAGCCAAAGAAAATTTACATAGTACATAGGCCTACTGTATGCTTAATTGGTTCAAGCTTTCAAAGAAACAATTCATGCAAGTTTTGTACATAATTTAGAGACTTGAACATACTTAAAATTTAAGTTTTTTATCACATGGGTGTTAGCAATGTACTGGGTTTAAGGAAAACAAGTCATGTAATTTTAATACATGTATAAAATTGAATGGGAAGTACATTTCTGAAATTCTGGCAAATGGTTCATTATCAGCAAAAGTATTGAGTACATTTTTTATTAAATAAAAAATAAAACATTTTTGTTATGAGTATTTTTTTGCTCTGAGGCTTATTTTCACATCTCTTCTAACCCCTTGCAGGACAAATTATTTATCTTCAACTGTTTGATTGTGGGTGAGATTTGTGTATATTTTCAACATTCTCCTGCTGATAAAACCTTGTTACGGGCAGTGCCTATTGGCTGCCAGCTACAAAATTTTAATAGGAAATCCCACGTTAAGGAAATTTTGCTTCGGTGTGTTGATTTTAAAGTTAGGCATTTCAAATAAAATGTATTTTTCACCAATTGCAGATTGTTTTATTCACCGGCGCTCCGTAACTTTGCTTAGATTCAACGAGTTCTTTTACTCCCAGCTAGATAGTTCTCTTAGTAGGAACATTGTTTGACTTTGATTCTTCCCCCCCCCCCCCCCCCCTTTTCCAGCCGGCCAGTGACGTCACATAGGCAAGTCATGCATTTGCTACCCCTGCTCTGTGACCATCCCTCGCCTTACTGACAACAGCCAATCAGCATCGGGCAGCGGCCAGAATTAGTATAAAAGGAGGGAGAGACCGCGTCTCTTGACCAGTCTTCGTTTCTAGCGTCAGTCGCTCAGAACCGACCAGATAGAGCGGTCTTCATTCCCAGTGCTCGCCATTCAGGAATTGACCACAATACGTTAGTCTTTAGCGCACGTTGCTCGGACACTATACTCTGCACCCCGTCATCGTTTGAGCTACGCTTATGATAAGGTTAGGTTACATTAGTTATGCTCGCTCCCAGCTATGTATGTCGCTATACCCTCTCACCCTGCATTATACGGACGTATCTGTAGTGGACCTATTCCTGAAGTCCTTCTTAGGACTCACCCTGTCACGTCCTTACTTAGTATACCTAGCTAGGTGTCAGTTTCACCACGTTACGCCATTGAACACGATCCACACATACAACAATGCAAGAGGTGATTGCTTAGACATTGAGCATCACACCCAGCATTCCCCTGTTTTATTATCGCTCGCCTCTACCGGTCATCACCGCAGTGTATTCTAGCTTCCCGGCCAGTACTCTCACCATCGACTATGAGTTCACCACGTATTTTCTTCCTTTACGAAAATAAAATGTAGGTTGACTTTCACCGAGTTCTTTCCTGTAGACGTAGTACCTTTCCGTAGTTACCTTCACTTAACAATACAGTAGATGATCCCAGGAAAACTAATTGATCAAGCCAAGACACTAACCTTTCACCCTTTCAACCCTCCGAGATTGAAGGAAAGGAGTAGCCACACAGGTACACTGTCTTGAAACAGATCATCACAGATGTGTTCATCGGCCTCTCCACAGGGTCTCCGCCAAGAGAGTCTGACATCCCCTGAGTTGGGAAGACTGGGACAGGGCTACACAACCGTGTGTGCGACCCTAGACAGGTGAGGCCTGCCTTCCATCGTGAACTGCAGTCTCTACCAGGTGTTGGAATAAGGTGTCCGTCAGTCTCGGGCCCGCATGTGTTGCTAAACGTAAGTTGCACAAGGAACCCGTCATCTTGATACAGTACTAGCAGGGTAAATCCACTTCCTGAAGCCCCATTTCAAACGGAGAGGGCTGAAGGAAAAATTCCAGCAGATCCTCTTGGCTTCTGGCCGATTGCACGAGTATCAGCCCTCCCTGGTGTCTCACGTAGCTAGCTTAGAACCACGAGCTCAAGCACACAAGCCCTTAGGCATCTTCAAGACCCAGTGGAAATTGACATACCCAGAGATATGTTTGACCCTCTAGTGAACAACGGTCCGACGGAGTATCCTTGGTGGGTAGCGGAACATTTGAGCCAACCCGATCAGCTACCTATGCCAGTCATCGCTTACTTGATTCCTGCCATACTTCTTCCTCCTCGACCGAAGCCACAGTTAACACCAACCTTCTCCACTGTACCTGTATCTGCACCTGTCAGTAGACACCACTCCAGCAACCTGTCGCTGAGGCATCGCCAAGAAACCAGTGCCACCCAAGCGTAGAATTGTTCTACCCACATCTGATTTAGTGTCCTACCGCAAAGTCACCTGGCCAGTTCTGTATAACGGGGAGGCGACTGAAACCCCTTACATTATAGAAGTGTCTAGCTTAACTTCTAGCAGAAAAGGTGGACTCTCTCTACTGTGTCAGACAAGTGAGTTAACATTCCCGGTACATCACGTGTCAAGTTTGTTGTATTATTTGTCATTATATGAACGACGGGTTATTAACTGGCCTTGAAAACTTGGAAATATGAGTTTTTGAAATACAGAATAAACTAGGAATTTCAAGCGAACTGGAGTTCGCAGCAAGTTATTACTTTGTTTTTTTTTTTGTATAAAAGTAACAAAAGATGGACACTGTACAGATATGATCATACAATAGGTAATTAATTTTTGTAAATGAATAGTCATTAGTCAAAATAATATGTAAAATTACCATAATTTATGACAATAGACATTTACTTTATATATTATATTATTGTGTTTGGTCTTATTTTAGGTGTTTGTTATTTTTATAAAAATAGTTTTTGTTGTCTTGTAGAAATTTTTGTTAAAACAGTTTACTAGTATAAGTGGCGGTTGAAGTGATTAATAATAATAATTTCCAACTTGCAATTGGTTTATCGCCAGGTAACAAGCGCTTCCTTCCCTCGTCCCTTTTCACTCTCCAGTCACTTTCTAAACCATCGAACTGCCTTCACACTCGTCAACTGCCCACGCAACACATTTCACTCCCTCGCGGTTGTCACTTGTATGTACTGTGGGAACAGCACTTTTGTTTATTTATCTGTAAATAGGTTGGGGAACAAAATTTTGCCCTTTTTATTTAATTAAATTAAGGCCTAGATTATATTCTGAACTTGGCTATCCACAAGCAATTATTGCAGAAATGTACTTAAAGAATAAGTGGGAGGTGGTGGTTGTAGTGCATTCTGGTGTTTGGTAAAGTCCAGTGTAAAAGTTGGTTTTGTTCTACTAAACGCAGCTGTTATCTTCCAGAATATATATATACATATTGAATGATTGTGTTCATATTACATTCCAGGGTTGTAAAAATGATTATTGAAATTCTTTTGCCTGATGAGAAAGCAAATGTCATAAACAAGAAACGATTCCTTGACGATTTCTCCGGGAACGAGCTCATCATGCCCAAGAAGAACCGAAAACCTGAAGACTACGAAGCTACATTTGCTGGTAACACTGATGATACGTTCAGGCTTGGGATTGCAGTCACTAAGAAGAGCTTGAGGGTTAGTCATCAGCATTAACTATGTATGTGTAACGACTTTTTGATTAATGTTTTAGTTGGTAACATGAAAATGTTAGTAGTTATTTAATATTCTCTACGCTCTTCATATAAGATTATGTTTAGTCCATCTGATTTTGTTTGTATTTCTTTTGATTTTTAACTCGGTAAGTAGTATTTAGATTAGTATGTTTTTGCATTTAAAACTGAGCTCGTGTGGTAAGCATATTTTGTACCAAATGAAATCTTTAATAAAGGGTTTTGAATAACATGTTAGTAAATTATATCTTCATTAATATCAATACACAGCCACAAATCCAAATTACTTAACAGCTGACATTTTGTGTTCCATTACATAAAAATACTTTTCGCCATGAGTAAATGTTATGTTTTTACGGGTGTGTTTGTTTGAGGGACTGCGGTGGCTAAGCGTCTAGACTGCTCACCTCCCACTAAGGTGAACCGGGTTCAAACTCCGGCCAGGCCACTCCCAGATTTTCGCAAGTGGGAATCATGTCGGACGACGTCACTGGTTAGCACGTTTTCTCGGGGACTTCCAGTTTCCCCCACCCTTACATTCCGGTGTTGCTCCATTATCGCCTCAATTCACCCTCATCGGCTCTCGAGACCTCGTTGTTAAGAGCCATTCAAATCTCTCAACTCTACGGGTGTGCTTGATGTGTTTATCAGAACTATTGTAGTGTACCTTCTTTGATGTTTTACGTGCAAGCGACCGTGTTATCAATGTCCAGACGCCACTAAATAATTTGTTCTGTGCAATTTGCACAGCCTTGGATGTAGAACAGTGTCTGTCCTGTCTACTGATCTTCCAAGTTCTTTCTTGGTCTTGCGTAAAAAAATAAAAAAGAGTTTCAGATGGGTGAGGTGTTTATTTATCATCTTGCACAGTTTCTGTACACATCTTGCTTTGTAAGAACGCTGCTCAGCCATCTTGTGTATGTAGATAGGTAAGGCTTAATGTCTTGTCAATAGCCGAATCATTAGAGATGGAGCAAGTTACTCGGAGAACGAGGAAAGGGAATGGCCACGGCGTCTAGTAAGGAACGCTGGAAAACTGAAATTGTGATGATGTCCGGACTGGAAATCAAACCTGATTCTCCTGTATGTGCTCCCGCTGCTCCACCTGGCTTTGTTTGTGTGTGTGTGATCGTTAGTTTAGTTGTGCTATGGTAGCTCCATGCCTAGTGCCTCCTTGCCCACACTGGCAGTCTGAATTCTATCCCCTGCAGGGTCACGCGTGGCCTTGTTTGTGTGGGAAGTGTAGTAGACATTGTGTTAGGCTGGTTGGTTTTATCTGTTTCCCGTGGCCTTGCCTTCCGCTGCCACGTAATCGTAGAATCTTGTTCCTTTTCACCATCCAGAGATGATGGGTGCTTATGCATCCCGTCTCAGAAATCTCACTTTTTTGTAAGCAATATTAGTGTTACTATTATTATTAATTTTGTAATTTTTATAGAAATGGATGTGATTCAAATGTTTTATACCTTTTATTAAGGTATTAAAATAATTTTTCTTTTGTGTATCTTTCTGTTAGTAGTTGTGTATATGTGTCTTGTGTGCATATACTCATACTGTAAATGTGTTCATGAGGAAAATGCAAAATGTGTATGGTGTAATTATTAAACAAATTGAGTGTGGGGATTATAAAAAACTGTGTATTTCAATCTCTGTATAAGTTGCTGAGTCATTTCCACTTGGGCAAATTTTTGTATTTTGTCAACATACTAAATAATGCCATAATGGGGAAGGCCATGTAAACTTTTGGGGGAAGTAAATATAAGTTACAATAAAACTCTGTTAAGAAGTTTCCGAAGGGACAGAAAAAATAATACTTATTAACCAGAAAAATTTCATAAAAGGGTTAAAAACACATATACATATAGACAAGGTGTACAATTATTCAACCTATTAAGCAGGGAAACTTCTTATGTGGGAACTTCTTAACAGGGTTTCACTGTGTGTTAAAAAATTAAAAAGTAATATTACAAAGATTGCTTAAAACCATGAAAATAAAAAAAAGTTGATCACTGTGTTCAGAAAATTGATGATATGCAAATATGTGCCATTCCTTTTCCCACAACATGAGTAAAGTGAGGGTGGAAGACAGCTCCCATTTACCCGCTACACATGAAACAGGTAATAAGTTTATACGAAACAGGTAAGTGGGCACAGTACTCTGTATTCACTTCACTTGCACTCCAGGAAGCAGACTGGTGCAGATTTGCATGTAATCACTTCTCCACAGCTATTAGGTGATGGTTTGTATTTTTGGTGGTTTTCAGCTTTTTTGTCATATTTTTGGATTTCCTCCTCTTCGTACAATATTACTGATCTTCATAGCCCCTCCCCATTGTGTCATTATGTATGATATTAAGTACATAAAAGTGCTTATGTGGAGTAGAATTGACTACTTTTGTACAGTTCGAAAACACAATTTTTTTATTTTGTCATATTTTCAGAAAGTCTGTAGTGAACAATTACTGTATCTTGTAATGTTTACTTGGGTGAATACATATTTTTTTATGCAGCTGTATGCTGACTTCTATGCATCAGACATAATAATTGCCTCGCCTCTTGGCCTACGTGTTATTGTGGGAGCTGAAGGAGAGTCTGAGAGAGATTTTGACTTCCTGGCATCCATTGAAGTCTTAATTTTGGACCAGCTTGAAATATTCTTTATGCAGGTAAGTTTCAAATTGTGAACATTGCAATATGTTAAATGATATGTCACTTCATATCAACTTATCCAGACTTTGTCACCCATTGTTTCCAGTTTTTCAGAGACTTTGCCCCTCTCTTAACTACCTTAAATTTTTTTTTCATATGTTAATCGTTTAGAAGAAAATACAAGTACATTAGGATAAACTAAAACTGACATCTCATAGATGAAGCAAAAAATTATGTATCATATTGATACGTGACATCCTGTAGTGGCTGTGTAGCATTATAGTCGGGACCGTTTTAGGTGGTGTTAGGTCAGAAACACCATTTTTGGTTTAAATCTGCCTGATTACTGGTGTATCGTAGCCCGGTCGGTGTACAGTACCGTGGCTGGGCACAAAGTCGGGGATAGCTGTTCCGGTCTTGCGGACAGTTGGACACTCTAGCGCTGTTTTTCCTTGGCGTTTGATGGCCCAGGTGCCTGCTGACCCAGCTGCTGCAACGGTAGTTGGTGACTGGTACTGGGGTGTGCTGGTGGGGCACCTGCAGCTGGCACTGCTAGTCGCTCTGGTCGGACTGGTGTGATGGCTGCCCCTGAACAAGGAGTTGTGCTGTGACCTCTCCTTAAGGGATGAGATCACGCACATACTAGGGGGATACTTATAGTCAGAGGTAAGGGCACTCAGTTATATAAAAACACTACTTTATTCAAGTCAAGGTAGTTACACTTTAGCTGCTCAAGGCACGACTCAATAAGACCATTAAGTGAATAGTAAAATACGATAAGACGAGGAGCTAGAGTGACTAGCTGAGTGAAACAAATATATTGCTCTGACTCTTAAGGAGTGTGAAAAATGCCTTCGCCTATCCCATCGCCTCACGCAACCTAGTACACCCCAATAGGAGGTATAATTACCCTGGGAGTAACGAAGGCGGTTACGTGAAGACTCTCTCGATGGTGGCTGAGGATAGCGTCGAACTCGGACCACTGGAGTGGTGGTCCTCCTTCCTGGTGACGAAACCGGCAGGGCCTCCGGCGGCTGGAGCAAGATGACTGCGAGCCGCCATTGTTCCAACCATATATACTCACGGGGCTGACCTTGTTACCCTTTCTCCTGGGAAATGTTACCATAACAGCTGGGCTGGTCTGGCCTGCCGAGGTCGCACTGGCCCACACGTTTGCATGCCTCCTGCCAACCCTAGCTGTTGGTGAACACAGAAGTTGGCAATATCATAAGGAACATCCTTGTTCCTCTGGAAGGTGATTACTGTGGGATGAGGCATCCCAGCAGTCTTCACGAGTGCTGTAAATAAGAACGGGAAGGGAGTTGGGAGGTGGTGTCTCTCCAGCTGTCGGGAGGCTAGAGCCCGTTCCCGGGGACTAGGGACTGCAAAGTCAGTTGGCGTTGGTTTACAACCTTGTTTTAATTTAGAAGCCGTAGCTGCCTTTTTATCTCGACGTTGAGTACCGCTCCAATGGGAGTAAAGTATATGGATGATGACTACTGCCAACCCCGTAAGGATTAAGCAGGCGACGAAGATCCCTAGCTAGGTGTTCAGCCAATTGTCAAAGTTAAACAGATCAAAGCAGCACCCCTTGCTCCTGTCGTGTCCAGCAACGTTAAGTGCAATGGACACAGTGTGTTGGATATACTAAGGCTGTCCGTCGTTAATGCTTGGGTGTGGGTTCAAAAGGGGTCAGGCCCTCAGAACCATGCTAATACTCCCTCCGGCACCGTTAAGCAAGGTGGATAAAGTACGACCTGGGCTGACTAACTTGCTGCACTTTGGATTGTCTATTTAATAGTAGGGGCTCTACCTTTCTGTACACTGGAGTGCACAGAATGGGTGTCAGTCTATTGTAACACACTTGTAAATATTACTCGTGGTTTTGATAAAAACAGATTTATTCCAGTAGGAACAAACCCGGTTGTACGTACTACCTCCTAATCAAACAAGAGTTGACGGCTGACAGCTCATTCATGCTTCAGGGTTGTGAGCGTGCATCTTTACCATCGGGTGAAAAGTAAAATTTCTTGGTGTCCGTAACAACCTCCGCAATTAGGGGCTTTTCCTGTAGGTACACTGCAGATTGTACTGCATTTATAACTGTGTTGGATGCGACAGGGAAGTTGGCACTGATGAGGCGAAGTAGGTTAATAAAGACACCACTCGTCAATGTTGAGAATATAGTACTGTATCTGTAGACAAGAATTTATAATGAAGAAATAATAACTTGGCAGAAAAATGTATAAGTGTAGACTACCAAATTTTGTATAACTTCAAACACAGTATAACTTTTAACAAAAACTGAGACACTTTGGTTTCAGTTATACTGCGAGAATCTCGGCATAAAGCGTAGGTCTCGCTTGTGATAGTTTTGACATTGACATGGCACAAAATGTAAGGGAATGGAATTTCATAACTGTCATTTTCAAAACAATAAATTTAAAGAGTTGGTCCATGTTGATGCTGGAACTTAATGGTAGGTTTTGCATTTTCAGTTTTTAACATAAATGCCAATTCACATATCTACAGCAAAGCAATTCATTAAAAAAAGGGGGGAAATGTGGACGATTACTACCTACATTAGTTCGTCTAACTCAATCGGGTATGAACATTGAGACTCAAGTTTGATGCATGACACATTTTACGTCTAGAGAAAGCGCACTCCAAATGACCGACATTGCCCCATCTGAATAATGGCAATGTTCTATGGGCAAGTCAACTCCAGTTACGCACAGTAATAAAAAACAGGACACGTGGAGCGTTCAGACACGTTTACAGAGCCTCAACACACAGCGAACCCCATGCTCCTAGCTCTTACCGTCAACCTGAATCTTCGAGAAGCAGTCACATCATTGCCCCTGCCCGAAAGAAACACAGCTCTACTTTGCCGCGCCCACTAGAGAGACAGCGCACAGATCAAATTTCACACCAGTGTAGGAAGAGGGTCAATCAGGAGAGAGTCACTGCCTCCTTGAGCATCTCTGGACCTGAGATTTCTACACCACACGCTGAGCGGCAGGCAAGATAAGGATCCGTGGTTCATGCATGTGACGTCAGAAGCTCCACCTCTAATAGGCGGGGTTAAACTCCCCCGCACCTCTCTGAGTGCCTATGGTCGGTAAGAATACTAGGAATTAGTATAAAAGGCACCTCCCGACCAGGCCTCTGGAGTTGCTCATCGTCCTCTAGGCTACGACGGCCGAGGATGAGACTAACGGTGGAATCCCTTACCCGCTGCGGTAACTCTGTCTTGCAACGCCCCTTGGCTGTAAAGGCCAGGGTATCCTGACAAGGGCTGGATGCCCTCAGCCACGCCGGTAGCCAGTCAGTGGTCCGCGACTACGACGCCACCCCCTCCAAAGGACGCAGCTAACAGTGTGCATTCACTTCCGCAGCGCCACCAGCACCTTGGGTCGTCATCACCTCCAGCTGCTTCAGCACGTCGTCCTAACCATCCTACCCCCGGTCTTCCCCAGGTAAACCAGGGTTACGACGATGTCACATCTTGGACACCCCTGTAAGGCCTTGGCCCGGCCACACCTTTGCCAGTTGGGTAAAGAACCTTGTCCCCTCTGGACAAACCCTAAATAAGGTTAGGATCACTTGGGTTAATTTGAGATTAAATAAATTATTTCTGAATTATTAAAGTGTTACGAACATGTCAAGTAATCAGGTTGCCTTCGTCTGAGTTCATTTAACTTCCGCAGTTGTTTGATTACATAGTGAATATTCGTGTTAGATTTATTTCACGTAATAAATTAGCTTTCACCGCACTGCCTGTACTTTTCATAAATTACGTGAATGTAATAAACATTATATATAACCATTTAAATTCTAGGGTCTTCTCAATTCTGAGTATTAATCTCCTATTTGTCCCAAGTGTTTTGAATTTTAGTTGAATATAATTTCTTTATACATAAGGTAACGCCGGCTTCACGAACGAAGCCATATGGCAAATACAAGTAACACCAAGTGGTATTTTGAGTTTGGCTACTGTAATGTTTAGTGTACTGCATTGGCTAATCTTTGGGGGAGCCCTTCACTAGGAACTCAATACACCCAGATATTGCGACTACCTACATGAGCCCCGTTGTATAACCCTTGAAGTTAGTGAATGGCTAGAAGTGGTTATGCAGTGAGACACGTTGGGCATAGCCACGTATCTGGATGAACACTGTAGGATCATTATATTACCCGGCTTCATCTTACATATATTTATTTGATTGGCACCTTGTCCGAGTCTTTTCAAAACGACCTCATGCCGTGAGCGGACAAAAGAATGAATTGAAACGAGCTCTTAAGCTCCTAGAGGATGATATAAATAATATAATTCCTGAAACACGAGAAAGTCATTCTCTCTTTCCATTACCCTCCAGGGTTACAGGCAGACTGCCTTATGAATATTTAGTACTATTACTTTGTGGTAATTTAGTAGTTGGATTAGAACTGTCCAATTTCACTGAGGAATACACTGCCATTCCCCCATGCCCTTCCCCAACTTCATCGAACAGCGAGAGCACTTCTCCACCGCAACCAGAGCTAGCCGTTATTCCTTAGTCAACCGGCCCAGCGCAGTCAACAGGGTAGAGGAGATCTTAGTTTCCTTAGATACCATAGGTAACCCGTCGGAGAAGTGTATCATCTGTAGTGCATGACTTGACTTTGTCCCTTCCCGTAAACCAACACGCCCTACACCTTATACTGGCTTTTTGCCCAAGAGGGATTAGATCCCCCGGATATGATCACTGCTGCATTAGCGTCGCAATATTTGAAGGCCACCACAATCTTTTGTACCCGCAGTGTACAATAGAACACTCAAATTCAGATTGCTTATTTGGGTTTCAGTCCCCAAGTCACCTCCAATAAAATTTCCACAAAAACTCTCCTCTCGTAACCTCATCTACCTGCGTGGGAAGAGACCCACTACCGAACTTAGCCAGGGACTTGTGTGTGACCTCTCAGTGATTTTTACTTTTATTTGGTGTCCCTTAGTGATTACACGCATTGACAAACAATGTTTAATCCTCAAGTCGCTGCTCCAGCTGGTGCGGTATTTCGCCAACTTTTAGGATATAAGGAGAACCCTCCCCTTCTATCTGGGGGTTTAAAAACGCTTCAAGTTTACAAAAATGCCAAAAGAAAATAATCAGACAAGCCGGAAATATAGTTCAACTGAGTTTTATTACACTCTGCACTTCAGTTACAACAGCTGCACAAATAGTACGCAGTTCAGTTACACCAGCGGCACAAAAATATACTTCCACAACAAGCAGGGACGAGAAAGGAATTGAGGTATAGATTAATCTCCAGTTGAAAAAACTTGCATCGTGAGGATATTTACAAAGGAAGGAAGGAAAATAAATAGTCTCCTGGCATCCTAAATGAATGACACCTCACACTGGTGGAAATAATTTAGTAGCTTTTTAGTTTAGTCTGAAATATGATGGTAAAGAAAGGGTGGCTGTGGGCGCTGTCTTGGTGTGAGTTGCTTTCGTGACGTACGTACTCTTCAAGCACTCGTTATCTTCTATTGCTGTACTATGACTGTTGACTGTCTTGCACAACAGAAATCTGACCAGTCGGGGCGTCGCATGATACAGTTATATATAAAAATAGCCCAAACACTCCTCGCAACACTGGCGTGTATCTCATCATGTTGGCACAGAGCGACCCTTGTCATCCTACTTGTATTGCACCATATTACAACAGTCAAATACATGTTCTTAGCTTAGTAATTGACGTGTGACTCCCTGAGGGTAACAGAGACTTTCGTCACGTCAGTCAAGAGGGTTTTAGGTGGGTGCTTGGTCAGGCGCACCCGGTGCTGGGGTTTTGGTTTAATTCAGTCTTTACGTGGTACTGGAGCACGTCCACTGTAAAAGAATGGCCTGGTAGCTTTACGGCAGGGCACAAAATCAGGCTCCGTGAGTATTGTGTTGCGTTTCAGTGGATTGGCTCTAGGTGATATACACTGGGCGGCACGTAACCTGGGTCAACTCCAGGGTTGGCATGTCCGAAGGACTGGTCCTGTCTGCTTAGGTAAGCTGCAAACACAGTGTGTGTTTCCTCGCTCAGACGAATGGTGTTTTCGAGGAGGTCCCTGGGAATCTCTGGTGTAGACGATATCTGCAGGTGGCACAAGGTCTGGGCTTGGTCCATCGGTGAGAGTTCATGAGTGTAGTCAGGAGGTGCAAGTAAGTTCCTGCAGACACCCAGAGGCAGTAAACACCTGTCTAACCTTCTCTTGGATATCACTTCGACAGTAGTATGGCATTAGAACAGATTCACCCTCTCACATCCGTGAATAGAATACAGGTGACGTGTTGTCCTATTCTGGGTTACAGCCATGTGCAGTGTCTACCAACCATAAAGTGGTATCCCTATCTCAGCACTCGGCATCAAAATGCGGTGAGCACTGTCAGGTCTAGCTGGTGGACAGTCCCAACATGTGGGTGAGTGCTCCAGGAGGAACAGTCTCCCCCAACTCAGAGAACATTAACTCCGGTGCCATGGAGGCGGGGCTGTGGAGAGAGTAGCTGCTGAGCCAGCAAGCTGACCTCAAGGAGCTGAGTACCTAGTGTCAACACTCTAACGAAATGGTGGCCATCCAGTGTGCGTTACAGTGGAGCACAGAAAGGGTGCCCGTCCAATGTGTGTTTGGCTACTCTGGTAATGTTTTGTTCATTTTGAGCAACTTCCCCAGTCACCTGCAATCCCTAGACGGATGTGGAGTCTACTGGGAGAGGAATTACTAATACGGGAAAGATACCCTTTAGTTGGTGAAAACTAAAAACACCTGTTTATTCCTTTATATCTGAAGTAAATAGAGTGGAGTACTCCTAACGTGTCTGTAAGAGTTTACGGAAGCTTATCCTACGCTGAGCCAGGTGAAGGCAACCTGGTCCTCGGCTAACAACAGCAGGGTAGGCGAGCGTTATGAAACTAACTTAAACTGATACTACTCCTACTATTGTTTGCCCAGAAGGGGCCACAGTGTCTAGGTTTGTAGAGGACGTTTGTGATTGTTAGATCTTTAACACAGAGTGCTGTGAAGACTAAGCAGTTTGAGGTAAGGATGACTCTGGCAATGGGTTGCGGTGGAGAGCAAGGAGAGGAGAGTCCTTCGGCACGAATGCGGTGAAGGAGTAGGTAGGCTAGAGCAGGCTTCTCAAGATCCCCGGCAGAAGTTTGCAGTGAAGAAAATGAAGACTGCTCATGAGCAGGCAAGCAATGCTCTATTTATCTGGCTGGTATTTCACCTTCAGTCAACTGGATAATGGTGTTCGAAGGAGAGGGGGGTAGTTTTAGCGTAGCTTCCTCAAGGCGTGACATCACTGGCCAGCTTGGAGAATTGAGATGCGGTGGAATGTCTGGTAGAGCGATCTGGCGGCGTGTTGTGGTACTGATCAGCCTTGGATGCATAGCCTCGGTGGCTCGACATGTGAACAGTACAATCTTGGGTCTCTAGGTCTCGTGATGCGTGTTAACAATGAAAACTCTGTTGAAATTGAGCGGCAAAGCTTACTCAATAATGAGGCGAAGTCGTTACATCATTGTTAGAAAGACATGTGCCATAATGAAAGTAAAATGTGTTTCATCATCTTACTATGATCATTGCTACTTCCAAACGACTTGAAATAAAATAATGCGTTTTAAAAATTGAAAACATTTAAAGTAAATACAAGGTGCTACTATCTCAAAGTTCCAAACATTGAATCAATTACTTTATTTCCCTCACATATCAATTACTATATACCTGCATCATTACAACTTTTCCGAAGGTTGGTGGCGCTGCAGTGTGTAGTGGTTAGACTACTTGCCTCCCACCTAGGCAAACCGGGTTGCTCCCGGATTTTCGCATGTGGGAATCATGCTGGATGATGCCACTGGTTGGCAAGTTTTCTTGGGGATCTCCAGTTTCCTCTGCCCTTGCATTCTGATACTGCTCCATACTCACCTCTCTTCATCCTCATTGGTTCTCAAGACCTCAACTATAAGAGCCGCCCAAATTGCTCCACTCCAGAGGTTGGTTATATAAAAATGTTGCAATAAATGTAAAGTGGTTACAGTTGTAGGATGTCAGCGTGGAAAGTGTGTTGCAGAACTGGGACCACTTGCTGCACGTGCTAGACCACATGCACTTGCAGCCGCGCGATGCCCACGGCACAGACTTCTCGCGCGTCCGCTCGTGGTCCGTCAATGGCTGGAGCCGCTACTACCGCCAGACACTGTTGTTCTCGTCGCTGCGGTTGCCGGAGTTCAGTGCGCTGTTCAACAGGAGGTGCCTCAACTATGCAGGCAAGGTGCGAGCAGGGAACCCCATTGCCTCCGGCACCATTTGCCAAGTCATGGTTCAGCTGCCCCAGGTAGGCACTCATGTTCTGCTGCATTTTGCCATGCTATATATGTGATACATAGAGTGAATGTATAGGGTAGACTGTGCAGTAATCAGTTTGTGTCTCTTAACATTGAACTACTGATTTTCTCATTACAACTGTCGCAAACATTTGTCTTGGACTAGGTTTAACATTTAGTTGGCATGCACATAAAATGTTAGTGCACGTCTTGTAATTCTAGTATTTATGAAGCTATATTATGTGGAACTAGGAAATGTTGCGAGTTATGTAAATGAGAGCCGGTGGGAGGAGGGAGGGAAGCAAACCACTAATGTGTGATACATTTGTGCGCTTCTAGTAAACGTGCTCTACCAAGCGACTTCGCCCAATCTTGAGCACTATTCAGCCAATGGGCAAGTCATCTCAACTGAAAACAGTAATGGAGGTGAGACACATGCTTACACGGTACTTTGACAAGCGTCAATTGGTATTACAGACACATAATCTCAGCTTTTACTGTTCACCGCATCTCGTCCAGAAGTCGTCCCTTCAACACCCTTCTCCGAAGATTTTACTATCTACCCATTCACCTGCTCTCCCTTCAGGACTGTGGCGTTATGTCAACTTTGCGCCGCTGGAGGGCAGTACGCATCCCAGTGGAGCTTCGCAGCCTCCACGAGCACGCGAGGTTCAAGATATGTCATCACCTCTGCTCTGAGCAGATAAGGATCCAGACACCCATGTGTGACGTCGGAGCTTCCAACTCCGTAGAAGAGTGAAGGCTTAAGGTGCAGGCTGGTCAGTTCCGGCAGCTAGTGCAGTGGAAGTCTGAAGTCTGGTCGTGAGTCGAATTTTGACTCTCCTTATATACTCTGCCAGGCGGCTGCCTCGGCGTTCATTGTCTGGCATCTCGTAGGCGAGTGGTTCCCGCTGAGGGGGAATGGCGAAAGCATTGCTTCTCTGGCGTGACGTCACCGGCCGGCTGAGAGAATGGAAGAAAAACGACGAAACATACTAGAGGTGCCATCTAGTGGTGGTTAGTAGTACTCTATGTCTTGCAGTTTATAGCTTTGGTGGGCTGGTTAACAGTACAAACTGTAGGCTGGAATGTCCATTCTTGCAGTAGTAAACAGTTAAATTCCTGATGTCTTGTCAATTGTAATGCAAACTCTGTGAAGATCAGAGGCAAGTTATGTTAAACTGATGAGCTGAAGTCGTCTAATTACCATTGTTGAAATGTGTCGAAGGTTTCACTCCTCGTTCCTAACCCGAGATCAAAGAGATCAGAGTGCATCATCATATATGAGCAGACATTCAAATTTTCTTACTTTGGCCTAGTTACATAAATGCTAGTCAAACGTAATGCAATGTCATAGCAAAAATGTGTATATGTTAGATTTTGTTATGATGTGAAGTTGTGTTCTTGAATATACAGGGCTTGTAACAGGTCACTTTGATCACTTTGTTACATCCCTTTTGGGACGTAGCAAGGATGAGGAAAAGCAGAAAGAGGTACACAGGCCTATGGTGGAGTTTGTCAATGCAAAACACACAAAATTCTATACACATAAATTCAACAATCTATCACAAAAGAATAGAAATTTGAGATAATTAATCAATTCCAATATGCTGTCTTAATTGTCCCAACAAATTGACACAAATAAAAAAGCAACTCTAAGATGAAATAAAAATTATGAAGAATCTCATTTGCATGACAGTAGAAACATCAACGCTTTAACAGATTAGGAATACTCTAACAATGATGCCAAAAGAGCAAACGGTAGCACAAGTTTAAGAAGAACCTATAATATACAACCTCAGAAAACATCTAATAAAACACTAAAAACCAAATTTTGAAAAATCACCAATATTGCATCTAAATATTGACAGGTAGTACTATACTGGGGTAGCTATACAACAAGTCTATCAACATCCTCAATGCTTTATTCCAATAAAAATTCCTATAGGAAATGCATTCAACAAACCACACCTGATCCATTGCTTAAGAAAAATCCACCTCTTACAGAAACCTATAAAGTTATCAGATCTTTATGATGTTAACAGCAAAGAATCACTTCCTCCAATATCATATGAGAACCCAGGTATTAAAAAAAATCAACTAACTATATAAAATGCTATACCAAGAAGAAAAACTATCTCAAAATGTATGGAAGGCAGAAATATTACCAAAATACAACATTCCAATTATGTAACTCTAATCTACTGATTACCCAAGCAACGTGCAAAATAAACACTCTCGTAAAATTACTTAACTTTCGTGAGAATTTCAATATTGTTGCGCCTAGTGCCATGAAGCCTAACTGCAGATTCCAGTTTCGACGTCATCCCCCGCCAGCAAGCTCACAACACTTGTAGAGGAAGACTGCGTTTTTTCAGGCTGGCAAGCTGTTATTTATACACCCCAAAATGTGGCTCAAAATATAATGGAGGGGACAGGAAACTGAAAGAATTTTAGGGAACATGCCAAAGGTTTTTGTAGTTACGCTTCCTGTTGCTAAGGGTCGCCTGAGTGCCTTGCAAGCGCTTCTCAGTACCCGGTAGTAGAAACTTATGCCTAGTAGATCGAAGATGTGTATCGGCTGGAAAAGTACGGGTCAACTTGAGCAATATTTTTTAAGTATTTTCCACACCGCTTTAGTGTTAAATCTTCACTAATATTAGGCCACATTCTTGCACTAACAATTTTTAATAATCTCGGAGCACTGTGTCTAAAATACAGGCTACTATTTTCACATTACTTAGCTATAAAATTAATGTGAACCAAACATCTTTTTTAAACATACGTAATTTCATCGATACGTGACTGCAAGCAGGTAGCGATCAAATTGCAGTTGCCAACTTGCCTATATTGCTGAGACAATTTAGGAGAAGTAGTATAAGCGTTTATTGACAGCAACCGTGCTCAACGCTTGCTTGGCTCAATTTACGTGGGCTACTGTGTCATTCATATCAGGCCACAAGGCGAGTGTTATAAAACCATTTTAAAACAGTTAATTGATCCTTCACATAGTTATTAAGGATTGTTCACGTATATGTATTTTCACACTATTAATGGGTATGGGAAATTAAATTTGATGCTTGATGTCTTTCTACATTATTGAATATACTTTTACTCATCAGTGCACTCAAACCTGGAGCTCTATTAATGGGGTTTGATTTGCTACCACCAAAAAGGGAGACATCAGGACTTGTATAATTTACCCAAGGCAGAGGACAGACGCTCCATGCCAGATATTATTATTCGCTAGCTGAGCCACCAGAGCAATGCATCGAGATCACAATCAGGTACAGTAGCATGCCACTAGATGCCACTACTAGTGCAATCACTGAGACATGAGTCTGGATCCAGCGCCGGCCACTGACGTCACACACACACACACATGCTCTTCTCAGCTGCTACCCCCTCTCCAAGACAACCCCCTACACAAGCCGATCAAGGGGCACGCCGTCGCCGTCAAAGTATAAATAGAGGGCCTCACCAAGGGTCAATTGTAGTCTGTCTTGTTCCTTCTCTGCATTCCTGGTGCAGAGCAAACCTGGTGCAGAGCTATCCTACCTTGGTCTTCACCATGTCCTAGTGATGCCGAAGACATAACCTTTACTCAAATCTTCACTGCATCCTTGTGGTACCGAAGAACCTAGTGTTTAACTTACGTAAGCTCACGTGAATAAGTGATACAACCACCACCGCTGTTTATTTCCGTTAAAAGAAATAAACACAGTTTTACCTCACAAATATCTCTCCTGTAGTCGTAGTACCTCACCTCGTAAACATCAGGCCCGTACGAGGGACAGCAGGTGGTCGGGGTTTTATTCAGCCTATTATAAAATACTATACACCAATAACAATACAATCTTGGAAGGCCGCCCATTCTCTGCACCCAGTGTAGTGAGCAGTAGAGCCACGACAGTAGGTACTCCATCCTCTTAAGGTCGGCTTGTCACCTTGGAAGATGCTCTTCTCTCTGCGCTTCTGGTGCCTAGAGGGGTACTTCGAGCCTGAAGAGACCAGCCCTAGAAGAAACTCATCCCTCTACTGGGACTGCAGCCAGTGTTACGGAGCTTGAATAACCCGCATATCAGATGCTGGAGTTTGAGAGTGAGATATGGCACTTGGCTGACAGACTCAATACGCATACTACCTACACGTTAACTGCTCCACTTCTGGGAGGTCTAATTGTTGATGGCTTTTCCTCATGCCCTTTTCCCGTCGCAGTGGTGTTCATAAGATGGTGGTACGGGCTGAGACTGCCTCTAAATATCCATTGGAGCTTAATCCCCTCCCCAGTGGGTTGGAACACCTCAGTCCATGGGAACGGGCTGCAGACTCTCCATACCAGAGGGTGTAAGGCCAAGGTTGAAGACGTCTTCGGGAGCTTGTGGTATAGAATTTCCTGAAGGTCTTGAGGGCATTGCCGCAGTCACTGAAGAAGCTTCTGGCAGAGCAAGCTACAAGAGTAGGCTTCTTTTCTTCCGGCCCAAGAGTGAACAATAGAAGCAGCAAGCTGTACTCGAGAGCAGAGAGCAAACTGCTGGTGGCTTCCTGCAGCCCAAGACTGAGCGGGGGAGAAGGCATAGACTGCCCGAGGTCGTGAGGACCTGGTGGCTTCCTCTGGTCCTGGTCAGAGTGATGGTAGAGCATAGACTGTCTTCCTTGGGCTGCACAAGGTCTTATTGTATCCTCCTTGTTCACAGGTCCACGTAGGCAAGGATTGAGGGGGATGGCAAGCTCCGCCCCTCGAGCTGTCTGCTATTATCTTCTGCTAGAAGAGAACCTCTGTTGCAGCGGGCTTTATCCCTTAGTACTAGTGGTGCCCTCCCTTGGTACGCCGTAGAACTATGTGACCTTAGGGTGGTGGACTTGGTGGCTCGTTGGGTAGGGTAGTACAATCTCCCTTTGGGGAGTTGATGTGATGTCCGACTAGAGTAGAGAGTGAACAGTACAAGCTGGCCGGACGTGTCTTTAATATCATTCCTCATTGTAAGGGGGTATCGTGTAGGTACGTAACCAGTCTTTTATACTGTTTTAACCCCACCTTGTTGAAGTGAGGATACGCTACCAAATCATGCAAACACAAAGTTAACCTCAACCAAGTTGGCACTATCACTTAGGGGATATCGTGTTGGCACGTAACCAGTCTTTTATACTGTTTTAACCCCACCTTGTTGAAGTGAGGATACGCTACCAAATCATGCAGACACAGAGTTAACCTCAACCAAGTTGGCACTATCACTTAGGGGGGTGGAGAGAGTGAGAGAGAAATAGAGGAGGGGAAATGATGGGAGAGGAGACAGAGAGATTGGAGATGGGAGGGGGAGAAGGAAATGTAAAAGGATAAGATAGGGGAGAGGGAAAGGGAAAGAGGCACAATGGGAAGGGGAGATGGTTGCAAAGAGAAAGGAAAGAGGATTGTTGGTAGGGGGAAATGAATGGGAGGAAGAAAGTTGTGGAATAGCAAGAGGAATGGAAAGTTATGGGATGGGGAAAGGAATGGAATAGCAAGAGGAAGGGGAAATGGAATGGAATAGCAAGAGGAAAGGGAAAGGTATGGGAATGGGAGAAGAAAGTTTGGAAAGGTAAAAGAAGCAGTGGAGGGTGAATGGAAAATGATGAGTGAGGGAAAGGGGAAGGGGGATAGTTGGAGAGAGGGAATAGATGGGAATGATGGTTGTGTTGGAGTAAGAGGGGGAGAAGGGTGATTTTATTTTCTTTCTACCTACCCTTAAACTATGATGGGGTTTTGGGGTCTGAGGTATGGATGTGAT
Organism: Dryococelus australis; assembly: GCA_029891345.1. Taxonomy (NCBI): domain Eukaryota; kingdom Metazoa; phylum Arthropoda; class Insecta; order Phasmatodea; family Phasmatidae; genus Dryococelus; species Dryococelus australis. The sequence continues at coordinate 390,274,321 of CM056993.1, forward strand.
ACACACATACACACACGCACAATGTAAAATTTGAGGCAGTGAGTAGGGGGTAGTGATATGGAAAAGAAAGGGGAGGGGAGAGTATGTTTGTGAGAGAGAATATGTGTGCAAAGTTTTCTTGCTCTTGGAGTGGCAGGTCATAAATATTGTATGTACAAGTAGTTTTATGTGTTCTTCAAAAGTTAATCGCTTTCTCCTCAAACATGTTCTCAGGTGTTCCAAAAACTGGAAGCTAACTCTGCAACTCAAGCTATAGAAGCAAGGTTTGAGTTTTTTACTAAGAAGATACTTCCACAGTACAAGGATACCATAATGAACCATGTTCTCATATTTGTGCCTTCGTATTTTGATTACGTTCGCCTCAGAAACTATTTGAAGCGGGAAGGCATGAGTTTTGTGCAAATATGTGAATATTCTAAGGTTAGTGCTTCAGTGTTGATGCTTCTCGTTGGATGTGTGAGCCAACCTAGCGAGATAGATAAGGCGTTGCACATGTGTTTGTTGATGTTTTGACAGGATGCTAAGATTGCGAGGGCGAGGGACATGTTCTTCCATAATGATGCACACTTCTTGTTGTACAGCGAGAGGTTCCACTTCTTCCGGCGGCTGCGGATCAAAGGCATCCGTCACATTCTGTATTACCAACCACCTACATATCCACATTTCTACAGTGAGATGTGCAACTTGATGCATGTACGTAGATATTCATTTATTTGAGCCCATTTCTGTGCAAAAATCGCTGTATTGATAATAATTTCTCTAAGATTATTCTTACCAAAAATATTTTAGTAACTTATTTTGAATAAGCTACAGGTTTTTAGATCCAAGTTATTGTGGGTAAACTTTTCCTAATTAGAATCCTAATTATGGTAACAACCAATATTAATTTATTTTATTAGTCCAGTGAGAAGGCACTTGAAAGTGTAATACAGGATAAATACAGTGGTGAATGCCATATCTCACAATAACATTTGTATCAAAGAGCCAATAAGCTATTATTCATTTCTACATTAACATTAAAACTTGTTTATTTGGGTATCATAGGTTTTTTAAGATAAGGAACATTATTACTATTCCACCATTTATTTTGACACATGACGCCTTGAGGCTGGGGAGGGTACATCACCACATGTAAAGTGTTTTTGGTGTGTGCTCGGTCAGGTGCACCCGGTGGCGGGATTTTGACAATCCCTATGAGGTACTGGAACGCGTCCAGTATAGAGTACTGGCCTGATAGCTTTGCAGCAGAGCACAGTATCGTTCAGTGAAAAAGATGTTAGTTCGCTGGCTCTAATCCCCAGAAGCATTGGTTGGCGATCCTAAGGATTGGTCTTGTCCACTTAAGTAGGCTGCGAACATGGGGTGTGTTTCCTCCTTAAGGCGCACGGCTGCTTCGAAGAGATTGACGCGTGCCCGGTTAGACTGACAGGCATGATGGTCGACGATTTTGTCCACTAGACCAAGAACGGGGTAGTTTACTTTAGATAGACGGCATTAGGCGAGGGGTATTGGCGATTGACGTACGCCATCGTCCTGGTTGGTGCTGGAGATGCTTTTGGGGATTACAACCGAAGCAGGCTCGACTGCTTGGTTACATGAGTTCGGTGAGGCGGTCCCATTCTGCCGGCCTTTCCTTCTTGGAAGGTGCCAGTGCACTCAACTGTCTGGCGGCAAGGAATGCTGCGTTTCGTTCCCTACGTTTTTGGTCGTGCCTATGGCCGTAAGGCATCGAGTATCTGCTCACAGTATGCTACGTACACCTTGACAGGAACAAACTAAACACAGTTTACAGTATCAGTCCGGTTTTGGCTTGCTGACCAGGCTCTGTAAAGTCTCCACTGATCCCCCGTGCTAGGTGGGCTGATCAGAGACATGGAGATGTTTGGGTCACCAATGCCGCCACTGGATGTGCGTCTGCACAGGAATGTGCGGCAGGTCTCAAGCTACGAAATATCTCAGCACTAACAATGCTGTGCTATAAGGCAATAACTCGAGACTGTTGCTCCTCCCTGGGTGAAGGTGTTACTAGTGGTTGTGGCTCCTCTGTTCCTCTCCGCTGGCACCGATAAAGTGCTGTGGCAATTGGGAAGCAACAGATAGCAGTGTGTAAGAAAACATGACATCCCTGAAGGGCGCCCGTAATTGAAGTTAATTTGGTTATTATAAATTACCCGATTCTTGTCAAGGATGTACATAGCAACCTGTATCCAGCAGGCAAACAGACAGATACTCTAAGAAATAAAACCTGAAAGGTAGGAAACAAAAGTATGTTTATTGAAGTCTCAATAAACATGCGACGCGTGCTACCTTCTACCAGGCAATTGAGTGCTGAAGGATACTACGCTGGCCAGGTGTAGGCGACCTGGTTCTAATGGAGAACGGGAAAGACTATAATACTTCTAAACTGTTCTAATAAAGATGTCTTGAGAGACAAAGTGAATTTAAAACGTGTTGGTAAGCGTATTCGCTGGTTGTTGGGTTGACTGATTGTCGATGGTGAAGTAGCCGCAGGGGACGTACTCAAAGCTTCGAAGTTCTCCGGAGGTCCCAGCACTGAGCAGTACTGTTGTATGTCACGAGAGATGGCACAAGAATGACTCCCGAGCCCGGCAGCGTCCTGACTTATATAGTGGAAGCTTGTAGGCTGCCGGCACAGGCTGTGGGGAGGGCGTGATGTCCTTCTGACCTCGTTGGCATGGGAAAACTCTGGTTAGCAGTTCTGCTTCATACCTCGTCTGTGGCGCTCGGCCTTTCCCGTGGTCTGGTCAGCTTGTAGGCTCTCAGCGTGGGGAAAGGGGGGGAGCGGTGTGCCTGCCGAGTTGCTTATCCTCCAGGTAAAGAGAATTCGCTCATAAGTTCCTGATGCCTGTATGGTAGCCAAAGTGTCACGTGTGTAGCAGTGGAAGTAGGTGCCTTGGCGATGAGTCGTAATCGTAGTTGATTAGTTGTATTAGCGGCATGTGTGAAGATCCTTAGGAATTTCTGGGAGTGGCTGATCTATGTAGGTGGTGCAATGCTTGGACCCGTTCCCCCGGTGAGAGGTGCACGAGTGCAACGAGGAAGGAGTGAAGTTCCTGTTGATGCCCAGAGGCAGTGAGTACCTGTTTGACCTTCTCTCGGACACCACTCCTACGGGAGTGGGGTAATAAGGACAGAGTACACTATCACATCCAAGGTAGGGGGAGCAGGTAACTTGTTGCCTTATACAGGTGTACAACCACATACCGTGTCTGCTAACTGAGTGCAGTATCCTTATCTCGGTATTTGGCGCCAAAATGCAGTGAATACTGAGACATGTTAATTTGTGCCACGTGCTACGGACATAAGTGAGAAGACGTCAGGTAAGTAACATTGTCAAGATGCCAGTGTACATATTGTTGTAAAAAATAAGAGACACAACAGAGAAAGAGAGAATAAAAACTCATTATTTTTCCAGTTATAGACTTTAAAATTCATCATACTGTTGGTTTACATCACGTCCCAAAGATAACCAATTTAAATCTTACATTACAGTATATAGTATCAAGTTTTAAACTTTGCTCTATAAAAGTTTTTAAAGACATATTTGCAAGAAATTTTTGCAATTTTAGTAAAGTGTTGAATGCTGTGTGTTTAATCAGTTTTGCTACACAAGAGTATTGTTGTAAATAATGTAAATAAATCTATCTTAAAGTTTGTTAATTCACATTAAGTTTTTTGCAAAAGATTACATTGATTGTTAATCACAGTGCAATAATGATTACGTGTAAATTTGCTTAACTTCACTTTCAGCCATCAACCAGAGACATTACGGCATAACACTAAAAAAAGTTGCGAGAAGAAAAAAAAAAAACAAAGTTTTCAATTGTAAATATTGAAAGTTTGTCAGTGTTCTGTGTATATCTCTCTCTTCTATGTAAGTGATGCCATGCGTCATTTGTGATAGTTAACTTCTCAGCCACTACACTCGTTTGCAAAGCCCCTTAGTTGTTAAAGACACATGTAATTGTGCCAGCTGCGTGACATGTAGGGGGCTAAGGTAGAAGTCAAGATTATCACTGCACATGTGGCCACAGGAGAGCTTAGCAAACACCGGCCGAACGAGTGCGGTCCTTTTTTGTGGCATTTCGTTATTTGATCAATAATGTTTTGCTGTATATAATCATAATTTATGATTCCCCAATCGTCATACTATTCCGTGTGCAGCCCGCAGTGTATCTTGTTATTTTCTTTCCCAACTTAGCTCTGGAGTTTGTCAGTAATAAACGTAGAGTTTGTTTGCTGAATTGCACGCATTAATGAAAGAGGTCTATGGCATACTGTACGGTTACCCATGCGACATGACCTACCTTATAAAAACGTGAAGCACTCTGAGATGAAAATAGACGACAAACACACGCAGCATGGCACTGCTGTAATCCTATCCTTTCCTGCATGAAAAGAGACGTCAACGCTTCGCATGTAACGGAAAGAGAAGGAAGTGTCTGCAGCCACCGACTGCTAAGAAATGAAAATAAAAGAGTTACTCCACACCTGTGCCACTCGGCCTTCTCCAGCCACCTGATTCTACATGCCTCCCAAGGTCAAGTTCAGCCGTGTAGGGGGGGAGGGTGTTGAATGCAGAGTAGGAACGCACAGAGTAGCAGGTGCTACAGAAGCGCAATCAGGAGAGGGAAAAAATGGCTGTTGAGGGGACAGTACGACATTCTGTCAAATTAATTTCTTTCTCCGCCCAAGTCATCCCTCTGAAGGAACTCAAGCAAGCTAGAGACAGATTGTCTGTGGGGAAACTCTCCTATGTCCTCCCTGTGGGGGAATTCGTTCTCGCTCTTTCCTCAAGGATGGGTTGTCTATTACCATCCCTCTGAGATGTGCCCGAGGAAGCCGGATTGTTCCTGCAAGGACACTCCCACGTCCTAATCAGGGAGAATTCGATTCCTACTCCTTTCAAAGATGAAATGAACACCATTACTCTGACGGGACTAGCCAAGAGGAAGACCCATTGTTTCTGCGAAGACACTCGCACGTCCTTCCCAGGAGGAATTTACTCTCATCTCCCTCAAGGATGAGCTTCAGTCGCAGTGGAGAGGGGGTGAATTGATGCATTGCCAGCTTGTACTGTTTACCCTAGTAAGAATAGATGTTCCTGCTCAGCAGTATTGCATTGTTCACCGGCCCACCAAAACTGTGTGCCAAAGGCACAGAGTACCATTGCCTGCCACTAGATAGCGTTTGCAGTGGGTCTCGCCTCTGTCTTCCTTCCTTCGCCAAGCCGACCAGTGTCGTCATGCTGGAGAAGCTATGCTTTTGCTTTTGCCACTCCCTGCTCAGCACATCCCCATGCCTCAAGATGCCAACCAACGAGCACGAAGGCAGCCGCCCGGTTTAGTATAAAAAAAGGAGGACCAAGTTTCGACTCAAGAGCAGTCTTCGGCCTCCCACCATACACTCGAGTGCAGGGAACTGACCAGCTTACTGTTGAGCAGTCTTCATTTCCTCACCATGCTAGCCGCCAAGGATCTGACCAGCCTGATCGTATCAAGCCTTTCTCTTCCAAGCTTCCCAGCTTACCTTCCCTCTTCACCGCACTTCCAATGCCGAAAAGACACCTTTCCTTGGTCTGTAACCAAAATAATTCCTTCTACACCCTGCTTAGTAGCCCAAGCTTCATGCCAAGGAATCTCGCCTAGTCGTTTACCCCGCTAGACAGTGGGACACTTTCTGGGCAACAATATGAGAGGGAGTGAGATTCAGTTTAAGTTGTTTTCACAGCACTAAATCAACCCCATCCCAGCTAGCTCAGGAACGGGTCGCCTCTATCCATTGTTGCATATGATAGTTTCTTCAAACAGCTCTCGCATATGCAGGAGTGAGGGAAATGCAGGTGATCTTGGGAATATTACTCAAACGAGCCTCCACACTATCTTTACTACCCAACCACACTCGCAAATCGGCCAGCCTTTCTGCACACCCCGGCAGGCAGAACAGCAGAGTTTGATCACAGGTACTCGGTCTCCAAACCAAGTTTGTCGGTCCAGTTTTCGTCTTTTCCACCGCGCTTTCAGTGCCGGAAGGGATGTTCCATGGATTGGGAAGACTCGGCGGAGGCAGATACACTGTGCAGGTACATAAACCCTGCTTTTCCTCTCACGGACGTGAGAAGTGTATCCAGATGCCTTACTCCAAATGCAGTGGTATCAGAGAGAAAGTAAAAGAGATGCTGATTGCCTCAGGACGCCTGCAAGAGCTGTCACTCTCCCTTGTAGCTTTCATTGCCAGCTTAGCACCCAGAGAACAAGTGCAGGCCTTTCGTCATTTGTCAGTACCTTTACCTCCAGCCATACCAAGAGAATTGTGTACGGCCCCAGTTCAAGGCAACGGAGAACTTCACCCCCGGGTCCGAGAGTTCCTCAGCCAGCCAGAACAGCCGCCAACATTACCCATTGCATACTTGCGTATCAGTGTTGTTGCTCTGCCCCAGACACCTCGTCACACTGACCACGGTCCTCACTCTCAAGCACCTGCCGCTCCAACGCGCACCATTGCTAAGCGTCTGCCACACGCAAGCACAGTAGAGTCGCGATGCCCAGGGATATCAGCAACAGCAGCACGCAACTTGAAACTCATCGCCCGAACCCGACTTGGTGCCCTGCCGCAATGCTTCCAGGCCAGTCTTGTACACTGGACATGCTCCATTCCCTCGTAAGGACTTGATTTACCCCAAGCTATGCTGGAAAAGGATACGCCTGGCCTAGGATTCGGCAATACCAGTACTGATTGACGTAGTGTTCTCCCATACAGCCAGGACGTCACGTTGAACAACACATCTTGAGAAATGATATACTCTTAATAAAGCACACAGTAAAATTGTTTTGTGTGTATCTGGAAGTAATAATTATCTTTTAGTAAATATTTTTTTGAAGCAGAGTTTAATATTCACGTTGTGTAAAGCAGTACCGTATTTACTTGTGTATAGCGCGCACTCATCTTAATTTTTGCAACAAATTCCAGGGAAAATTTTTCCAAAATAAATTTGCATCAAAAATTTGTGACGCGCTGTTAGTAAGTACAGAACAAATTATTCTTTTATACATTCATGTGTGGTGATTGTGATATGTTTGGAAAATACTTTAATTAAATAACTTGGGTGCAAAAAAAAATCCGGAACCCTCACGCTCCTACTAAACATTTCCGGCTTCGTTTTTTCCCCCCTCTTAGCATTGACCCGCACAATTTTTTTACCTGCCAGAATGTCGCACTACCCTTCTCTAAAAAGGGGGGCGGGGGGGTTCCTTCTCCCCCCTCCCCCTTCTGACATGACTTGTTAGCCTCTGCCATAGAAACAAAGAGAGAGGGGGCCGTAAACATGTGTGGAAGCTCTGGTTTGCGGTGTGACAGGATGCCATTATTTGGGGAGGAGGGGGTGGAGCATTGGGACATTGCGACCTATGTATAACTGAAGGGTCTCTGAGAGAGAAGGGAGAGGAGTGATGCAAGAGCAATATATGAGACAACAGACAGTCCTGCCTCTTCCCTCAACATTCCGGGAAAATTTATGGCTACCGCTCCCCTCTTGCTCTTTTTTTTTTTTTCTGTGTGTAGCGTGCACCCCAGAAATTTTTTCCTTTATTTTGAGGAAAAAGTGCGTTCTATACTCGAGTAAATATGGTATGTTTGGTAATAACTATAGTACTTTATAGGTTGTTACTTGTGTAATGAATATCATATTTTCCTCCAAATATGTTTTTATTTCAGAGTAATCTTAGTAGGTAAAGTTTAATGAAACAGTGGCTTTTTGTTTTAATAATTTTTTTTAATTTGTTGTCTTTCATATTCAGTACCAGAAAATAGTACTCTGTTAGTAAGTGTTACAAGTATGTCATTTCGCTGTTTGTCCTTACCAATTGGCGATTAACCTTTAGCCTGGCTTTTTGTGAATGCTACCCAAAATATGGGCATGGATATATACAGCTTTCTCTCAGCTTGGCGAGAATAGTAGTGTAATTTGTGACTGCAGGAGGCGAACCAGAACAGCCACTCAGGGAACGACAGCAACATGACAGTCACTGTGCTCTACACCAAGTACGATGCCCAGCAGCTAGCTGCTGTCGTCGGCTCAGAGAGAGCCAGCCGCATGGTTTCGTCTGACCGCAGCGTGCACATGTTCATGACAGGAGGTTCTTGATGCATATCTAGACTGAACAGCAATACTACGTGAAGTACAGACCTGTTACGGACTGCATGGAAGTATTGAAGAATCCTGTACACCACTATCTGTGATCTGCAGAATACAGTTCCGATAAACTCTTTATCAGTCAAAACAATGTCTTTTAAGTATCCAGGTTTCTGTTTGTTTTAAAAAAAGTTTTATTTAGTTGTACACTTTTTAAGTGCACATTGCCTTTCATTTTCAGCATTCTAAATTGTGATTGGCCACAGTTCACGAGTGTGGTGATAATGGGTGGTTCAACTAGGAACCAGTACCTCATAACATGCAGTGGTGCCTAGGCTAGCATTGATGTACCCAGGCCCACTCAGAGGTGGCGGGGGGGGTCAGGTGGGTGTACAGCGCCCCTGGTCCCCATTGTTTGAATTTGTGCTTATATCTTCTTTATGGTGATGTGTATATATACCATTTCTTTTTTGCTGCAACTACGAATCATTATGTGCCTTACAAGTGATACAACCCTGAATGGCATCTACCCAAATCCACATTCCCTCCTATAATAAGTTGAAACTTGAATGCACCTGAAGGAAAGATATATTAAATTGCCCCCGCCTTAAATAAAACGCATTGAGATGGGAAAATACCATAAACCATGCCAACAAAGTTGCGCCTGAGCTCACGCAGCCGATACCACCTACAGAACAGGAAGACCTGCTTCCAGCCACCCTCGAGAGATGGCAGCAAGTACAACTCCACCTATGAGGGAGGAGCCACCCTTGCCAAAGCTACCCGAAGGCATCTGAGATACCTCCAGTGCAGGAGAATATATGTCCCTGCTCTGCCGCAGAACAGCAGTTGGATACCAGCAGCTCGCCTTGGCACAAGTCATGCTAAGACTTCCTGCTCTGTCAGATCTCTTCCGCTCTTCTAATGAGAGACCATCAGGTGATCACCAGCTAACCATGCTGGATTTCTTCAAGCACGCGCTGCAGCCCCAGAAGAGTTGTCGTTCCCCCTCTTTCGCGTTACACTTGCCGTCAAGCCCACTCCCCATAACCCCCTTAAGTTGCTTCGGGACACCACCAGCTTCAGCTAGGGTTTAGTTGTTATCACTGCTGCCTAATTTGTTGCTTTATGCTCTTGTAGCACGCCCTTCAGGCAAGTCTCTTCAAGTAGAGAGGCCCCTTCACTTGTCTTCGCTTTACCTTCCTAGAGTTAGTCAGTGCCATGGTTACAGTAGGAGAGTATGGGTTACAGTGTTCTATTCTGGATAGAATAAAACACGTTACTAGTCCAACCTCCGTCTGCTCTTTCTTGTGTGAATTGTGCGTAGTCATTCCTGGTAAGCATCACCCCACAAAGGAGAGGCAGGGAACCACAAATTTGATACTGGTTTTGCCAAACGTAGTGTAGGACTGTGGTGCCTGTCCCTTAAAAAGGGCTTGATATAAGTCATCAAAACACAACCCATGAGACAGTCAGCCATACTGTGGACCATGTGCATAATGATACCTGGTGCACATGTACAGTAGAGCTACAGTCTCTATCAAGAGACATTACGAAGAGGCTAGATCACCCTTGTCAGCTAACCCACTATCTTCACCGTATAAACTCGCCAGAGGGAGTGCGAGGTCTGGCAAGGAAGGATCTAACCCTTCTGAATTACACTCTAACTAGAGTTATTGTTGCCTGCCACCCTGTTGCGGAAGTGAACCGTCGCATCTCATCCTTGGTAATTGCTGTTCACCCACAGTAGGGGAAGTAAGTGTAGCGACAGGAAGGCAGCTGCCGAGCAAGCACTGCTTAAACAACCTGTCCCAGCCTTCAGCTACCTAACCCTCTGGGAACAAGCTCACCCCGCCCACTAACTGTTCTGTTGAGGCCTCACCTTGTAGTTCCCCCCAGTCACTTGTTTGGTCCCCTGGTGAAACTCCTCAGAGCTGCACACCAGTTAAGTTCCTCTGCCTAGGCCTACCTCTGCAACTAGGTGTCAAGCCAGCTGACGACGGCGGACCAGCACCACCCTTAACTAACAACGGGCCAGAGACACACCAGTCACAGCCTCTCAGTCGAGCCGTCTAGCAGATGCCATCGCCACCAACCTGCCAGGTCAGGAGACCCGATCCCAGATCTACACCGAAGAGTACCCTTCGCCCGGCAGTGGGAGGTAAGCCTGCAGCTTCGCCAACCACCAACACATGCAAGCCTTTACTAGCTCAGCTAGACTTTGTTCTGAGCTGGCGGCCTACCCACCGGACTCTATACAAAGGCACCATCAAGGCCAATCCCCAGATTTTACAGACCCCACTACAGTAAGGTCTATACCCCCCACACCTGTGTGACTGGTCTAGCACAGAACTATAAACATACGCCTAATGAGACACCGACGCGCTCCTGTCTCTCGACCATCACGCGTCAATGGATTAAAATTTTGCAGTGTGTTGATGATGGTAACATGATTTTCCAGAATTCCAAATTATCTCTGGAAGAAGGGACTAGTCACCTAAAAATCTTGTTAGCAGTAATTGAGCTCCTTACATATTTTTGGGAAAAGCTAATTGATGAGGCCAAAATAGTTGCAAAAGCTTTTGATGTGAGAACTGAATTACGAAATTCCAGAAAATGAAGACGCAAGAAGTTCCATGATGATGAAGCAAAAGATAACAAATAATTATTTGACTTGGGTAACCATAGGTTTAAGGTTGAAAATTTTATTCTGGCTATGGATAAGCTCCTACTTGATTTATGAAATTTGTCTGAAAACATTCAGAAGATATGTTATATTTTCATTCTAGGGATCAGTCCCCCAACAGGCACAAGCAAAGAAGACATAGTTGTTTTGCAGAACAGCATTCTCTCTCATTCCTTCACGATCTGACCAGCAGTGATTTACAAAAAGAATTGAGACATTTTTACGAAATTCACTAATACTCTGATTGTGTGGCTTCAGCATTACGTGCACCCTACTGGGCCGGCTGCTGGTGGGAGGCACCAAGGCTCTCCTCCCCCTCCATGCAACTGAAGCAGTGGTTGTCGCTCTTACGGGGTTATTCTTGGGGCCTGTGATGTAGGGTTTGAGCCACTTCGGTCTTAGTGTCTTGACTACTTTGTCAGCACTGGCTGGCCGTGTGAAGGAGGGCGACTTCTTCAATGGTGTCAGCTGAAGCAGTGATACAGTACGGGGCACGTGCCAAAGAAGAATCTGTAAAGACATGGACTAGCTGGTGGCTGACCCCCTCTGGTGAGCAGCCTCATCCTTTGATTGCCACCGTAATCTCTTCTCTCCAGGACTCCAGCCATAGCTAGCCCGTGCTAGGCTGCTTTCCCCCACCCAGCCCGGTGATGAGGCATAAGGTGGGGGGGGGGGGGGGGGTTGACAGAACAGAGGCAGACAGTGGGTGTCCAAAAAGGGGTAGGCACTGCCTGATGGAAAGAGGAGTTAGCTGACACCATCACACATTCATTGTTTTTATTTTTGACTTTCAGGGCTCGGGGCACCATATATGGTTTGTGAGCCGATTTACTGGACAGCCTTGTGTGAGATTACAGAATAAACGAAATACCTAAATAATATATAAGGCTGTTGGGTGTGGGGCTGGGAGGAGTAGCTAACCTGCTGTTACAGACTTGTACGTACAATAGCAGCTCTTCAACATGTTAACAGAAGAACACAGTGAAACACTTAAACCCAGAGGGACCTGAATTTTCACATTTGTAAATAATGTGGTTTGTTTTAATAGGTTTTTGTGAAAATTATAAAAAAGAGCTCAAAATATTAAAATGTCAACTCTGTGATTTGGCATGTAGGAAAATAATACAAATCACCACCATAACTTCTACCAGTGGACGTGACATTACCCTATCATACAAATGAACAAATATTTGTTATTGAACATATGAAGCGACATTACATTTCCTGTCTCACTCCAAGGATAAAGAAAATAATTTTGTATTAGGTTTTTTATTAATGTTGCTCCCGGGTTTTCACATGTAGTAATTGAGCTGGACAATGCTGCTGGATGGCAGGTTTTCTCAAGGATCTTCCACTTTCCCCGGCCTTGCATTCGGATGCTGCTCCATTCTCACCTTCCTTCATTCTCATCTGCTCTTAAGACCACAATGTTAATAGGTGCCCAAATCTCATCTCTCTTTTATTAATGAGTTTTCACTCTATTATACAAATTGAACAACAGTTGGTCAAAAGTGTCCTTCATAACAAATAGTAAAATACTTCGCTATGAGAAGTTATCAGAGATGGATTGTTCTCTAGGAACCCAGCAGAGACAAAGCGCAGTAGTTGCTGATGAAAAAGCGAAACAGCAAGTGCTTACTCCATCCTCTCTCTCTAATAAATATTATGTATTTTGGAGTATCGTCTTAAGTCTAACATATCGCAGTGAAGAATTAACTCACCAAGATGGTTGGCTATTCCAACATCAGTTGCAGAAAAGGTAAGGTTATCTTATTGCTGCATTTGCAGAAGTGTAGCGGGATTTCTCAGGGTGCTCCCATTTCCACCACTGCTCCATGGTCTTGTAATTTCACATTCACCATCACTCAAGACCTCATTGTTAATGCACCAAACAGAACCTCTCTACTCAGCTCCAGGTTTGCATTTGTGACAGTGGATGGTAGGTATGTACAGTCCATTCACAGTTACTTCACACTCTTCTAAAGCTCTACTTCCAGGATATTCCTCCGCCATTATAAAGTTACACCAAAATTAAGGTACTTTTATGTTAACAGAATTATAAAGCGCTTGCTGAATATGACATATTTTGGAAACAACTAAACACTGTGGCCATGGGATGTTCCCAAAGGTTTGTTGCAGAAAGTGTGAAGATACCTGTAAACAGACGATAGGTAAGGCTTAATGTTTTGTCAACAGCGAGGTAATCAGAGACGGATCAAATTAATCACAGAAGCAGAACTGGGAAAGGAATTGTCCACTGCCTGTGGTTAAGGAACCACCCCAGCATTAACCTGGTGAGATTTCAGGAAACCATGTAAAATCAAAATCAGGGTGTGTCCGACTGGGGTTCAAACCCAGATCCTCCTGAATACGAGCCCTAAGGTTTACCACTGCACCACCTCGCTCGGTGATGAGGAAAAGGACGATGTGCATGGAATGGAAGGGGAAAAATGTGCTTATGCCATGTTCTTGCATTTTTCTTTAACAGAATGTTGTGTAATTTTTTTGCGAGATTTCATGGGAATAATTTAGAAAATAATTTTTTTTCATGTAGTGAGTTAATAAGTCATTATTTTAAATTTCATACAAATTGATTTTGAAGTACAAAAAACTATACATTTTTTATATTTAACAGTACCATGATAATAAACACACACAACACTTCATTGCGCTTCTGTAAATTGTTTTCTTAGAACATTTCTTTGGATTTTCCCAAGTCCTGTTTTTGGTAATTGCTCCACAAATTTAATTCCTCCTCGAAGTTTTTTGAAAGGAGATACTTCATCTGAAACACAAAAACTGGACAATGAATTTTTGACAGCTCACATACATTGAAGGAATAATTTTTACAGTAAAGTGGTAAATATGAACCTTGAAATGCCTTGTTTTACATTTCGCAATCACAGATATTTAAAGTTTTGGTAACCAAGCAACAGGCAAGCATGCCATGAATTTTTTTATTACTGTCATCATCAAGAAATAATGGTGTACTTGTTACTGATTTAACTGTACTTACTTCAGCATGATTTTTTTCATATTACTTTACAAAAATTTTGTATAATAGGTATTCACATTTACTCTTAACCTCCTATGACAAGTGATGAATATTAATGTTGATGCGTGATGGTATCTGGGTTAGGGTAATTATACTCAATGTCAGAAACAGGAGCACTTTGTTAGCGCTGGCCAGTTTTAGCTGACTATTTGTGTACTGCGGGCCGTCCTTAATTTAATGGAGAGCATGTTGACTGGCGGCTCGGTACAAAGTCTACAAAGGCCTTGACTACTAGCCGGGGTACAGGCTTAAGGTACTGTGGTTGATGTTCAATGACCTTGGATTGGCTGAGAGACGGGGCGGGTTTATTGCCTGAGCTCTGTTTACTGGAACTGCTGATTGGGCTGTTGGATGTTCTCTATGGACTGGGATAGCGGTGAATCGAGAACCAAGGGCACGTAAGGCCGACTGACTGGTACCCTTTCTCATCGAATGGCCGCTATCAGTAGATGTGGGTTCCGGCTCTCGGGAACCTTCCGGGGAAGGCTGAAACGAAGGGAAGGGAGTCAGGGAGTTAAGCCCCACTGACTTGCAGGCGGCTTGAGCTTGTTCCCGTGGGGGTTTCGTGGCAGAGTACCTTCCTGGGTTGGGTGCAACCCTAGGTAGACTGATACGACACTAGTTTCAATCCTTTCTTTCAGTTCCCTCCCACCTCTCTTGGTGAAGGGCATTGAATGCAAGCATCTTATCCTGAGAGATAGGAGCAGGCAATGTGCGTTCCATATCTAAATGTGTTCTGCTATCTAGGCACATCAGAACGATGCCGAATACAACCTTATTCTTCAACTGGCAACACAAACGGTGCTGTGGTTGAAGAGCGAGTCCCCCAGAGGCACACCAATAGATAGCTTTGACAGGTGAGCCTCTTGAGCAGACGGGTCCGACCCAGAGCCAACCAAGCACTCCCTCCGGCAACACAAACGGTGCGGTGGACGGGTGCAAGTTGGTCTAGTGACTTATCCTCTCAAGCAGAGGTATGACTAGTGGTAGTAGCTCTGATGTTCACTACACTGGATGCACCGAATGGTGTGTGTTCTGACATACGAGTTTCCCCATCCGGAAGAGCTCGTAGTCCTACACTAAGCGGCAAACTGGTATGGCAAACCCGGTCTCCTGCTCCACTCTGCGGGAGGTAGGTGTTTACTATGGCAATCTGGAAGTACACAAGGGAGAATGAGAGAGCAGTTAGAATCAGAATGTGTTTATTCTGAGAGGAATATAACATGGTGGCCTGTACTATCTCGTATCGATTTATAGTTGACCAGAAGTAGTCAACTACGCTGTCCAGGTGAAGGGGACGTGGTACTAAACTAGCTGGGGGTAGTGTCGACTAGGTAGCTAATGATAACTTTCCCGGTCTATCTGTGTCACATGCCCTGAAGGGGCTTAGAGTATCCACGCTCTGCAGGGCACGTGGGGTAGCCGTTGCCAGGGGCAAGCAGCTAGGGTGGCAGTTAACTTCTGGAAGGTATCCCAGCCAGGGGGAGGACTTCTGAAGTTCTGCAGTAGGTGGCGGTGAACTGAAGATCTAGGTGGTGTAGGCGGTGGTATTCAGAAAGCTCCAGCGGAGCAGCGCGGTGGAGCAGACTGTCCAGCTAACGATGTGACACTCAGAAGAGCTGACGATCAACTGACGATTCCAGCCTCTGCATGGGAATATATTCTGCTTTGGCTGAGGGCTTGCCGGCCTGGCGGTGGGGGGGTGCTATGCGCACACATCTTGGGCGGAACTAAGGGCAGCTATTGTTGGCATGCGACATCTCTCGGTGCGCCCTGGTACTTCTTTAGGGTTGTAGCTTGGCGTCGGTCACTGATAATCGATTGTTGGCATCTTCTCGAGTGGAGGTAGTGCTTTGCATGGCTTACTGGCCAGCAGCATTGTTAAAACGTAGAATTCTGACACGTCTGTAACTATCCCCAGTCCAGGGAAAATCATGTAGGTGCTCCGGTAAAAATTCTATGCTTCCAAAAGTCATTCATTGTTTCTTGTAGATGAAGCAAAGTCATTTGTTCTTAATAAACAGTAAGCGTCACCCATCAATATTTATATGTTCTAGATTTCAAATATAAAGTCTTCTTGAATGAGAGTCCACCTTACTTCAAATTAAAATGCAGGGCAAACATGAGGTGGCACACCACGCTAAATGAAATGTTGGGTGAACCAGTACCTGTGTATAGCAACTGCACAAATAAAAATGACCTTTGCCTCACCATTGAGATAATCTTCTATTTCCTGTGCTTCTGCATTGGTCCCTGGTTGTCTCACTACGTATGCCTGAGGCACCTCTCCGTACAGCTTATGAGGCACACCAACAACTGCAGCTTCCTTCACAGCTGGATGAGTGATGAGGATCGACTCCAGTTCGCTAGGCGAGATCTGCACAAGTGATGGTCTACATCACTTCACACTAGTGAAGCGTATCCTGTGACTCAGAACTAGTTAGGGTTGCCAAATATATGAAAAGAAAATCAGTGCATGTGTCTGCGACATTGCTTTTTTGACTCATCCTAAATTATTAAACGTCTTACGTGTTCAACTGGGGCATTTTTAACAAACCAAACTTTCATGCTAATACAGGTACTAAACAGGGCCAAATTGTACATAAGATTTAATTTTGAAAATACTTGTTGGGTATATTCATATTTGTTCATGGAAATACGTTTTCTATTCAGCCTTTTCAGACTGAAAACTGAATTTTTTGATTGGCAAAATTGTGTTTGAAAAGAATAAACATTTCTTCAAAGGATGCTACGATTACTGATTTGTAATTATATTAATTTTTGCTAGGTTGTGCAGTTGATTTTAACAATCAGAACATTGGGTACTGTTACAGACAAGAACTTTACATGGAAAAAAAATTAGCAAAATTGGAATTGTTCTGGGTAAGTCTATACATCTGGCAACCCTAGAACTAGTGGGAAGTATAGACCTTGCAAAATACAGTGAAATCTCATTAGTAAAAACCTATTTAGGATAATGTTCTCATTAATAAGTGCTCTTTTTTTCCCCTAGATTTGAAATAGCGAATTTAATGTTAATTTGTGTACATAATAAAATATATTTATTAATTTGTATTACGGTGAAATGTCAAGTCCATTGGTACAAAGAAATCATGGTGGTGATATGAATGTTTTATCCTCCAATGTGCTGAATCACAGTCTCAACAGTTTAATTATGTCAGTATTGCAGCCACCCATTATGTAATACAAACATCATTATTACAGATTGCAAAAATTCAGGTCCCTTGAAGGTAGGTAGGTAACTGGGCTTAACGTCTCGTCGACAGCGAGGTCATTAGAGAGGTGCAAGTTGCACAGGGAAGAGGGATCGGGGAAGGAATCGGCCGTGACCTTTTGTTAGGGACGCATCCCAGCATTTGTCTGGAGTGATTTCGGAAAACCACGAAAACCGAAATCAGGATGGCCGGACCGGGAATTGAACCCGGGTCCTCCCGAATGCGAGTCCAGTGAGGTACCTTGCTCGGTAGGTCCCTTGAAGTTTGTACTACAAGGATTTCAGTGTACGTGAATATAGCACCAGCAGTAATGCTTGATGAGTTGACACAACTTTATTCAGTTTTTCAGTATTGGAGGCTGCGGTGATGTGTAAGAACTGCATTTTACTCCTCCCGTCAGCAATCCGGGTTCAGTTCCCTGCCAGGTCACCTGGACGGTTGCTTGTTGCAATTGGCTGGCAGTTTTCCTTCTAGTACTCCCATTTACCCCTGGCATTGCATTCTGCCTGCTGCCGCTCCGTCCATTTTCAAAACCTCTTTAAGATATTCTGGAAAAAATTTATTAAAACGTGATTATATGCCTGCAATACTTATAAAAGTAATGATTGTCGAGCAGGTATATTAAGCTCTATATCATAAGGTAACATTTTAAAGTTAGGAAAAGGAAAAACTCCAATACAACTTATGGTTGCTAATGAGCTGTTTATAGCAGAATTTTTTCTTAATAACGTTCAATACGTTTTTATTTTTAAAAATTTTAAATTACTGTTTTAATGTGTGCAATTTTTTTCTTTCAATGCAAATATTTTTTGGATGATTTTTAACTTTTAGTCTTACTACTTAAGAGAAGATGACTGTAATTTACGCACTAAAGTGTAATTCATATTGGATGTAGAAATAGTGGTCCTGGGCACACAAAATATTTTCAAACTTCTAATACAAGTTGAGTTACATTTTACTGTAGGTGACAAGTTCCACGCCTACCTGATATCCTTGATATTTGATTATTTCTTTCAGTCTGTCCACAATGTAGAAGTATCCGTCTTCATCATAATAGCCTAGATCCCCACTGTGAAGCCAACCATCAACATCGATTGCTTCTTGTGTTGCTTTCTCATTGTGCATGTAGCCTTTCGTCAGAAGTGGACCACGGAAGTAAAGTTCTCCTGGCTCCTTTGGGCCAAGAACTTTTGAACTTTTGACATCAACCACCTTGGAAAAAGAAATTATAGTATTTACTTTATTACAATAAGGGATTATAAAAAGTTCTTCCAGTGCACTGAATGATTAAATAATTTGCCAATAAATGGAAGCAATTTTTTTTTCACATTGTCACTGCATTTTCAGCTTGTGCCTTCTGTTAGTTGACGTGTCGGGATTGCAATTTTTTTTTTCAGTGTCTTAATAAAACCAGGCAGAGGAAGGCAGGATGTTACACGACCCATGTGCTGTCGTGCTCCATTTCATGAGAATTTCAATTTGTTCCATGATTTTATCTTAATGGGTATTTAATTAGTATTATTTTTTTATGTTATTAAAAATATTGGTGTGTTAAAAAATTACCTAGTCTGATTAGGTTTATGGGTAAGGAACTGATAAAACATATTAAGCATTTTTATTACCATTTTCAGTCTGTACGTTAGTTATTTTGTGAAAGTTGAAACTGTTACAGAACTCCATTGTAGTGTAGGGAGACAGCAGGATATAGAGTGTGGCAGACCTGGGGATGGACCGTCAGTGGACAGACGTAAGGGACGGGAAGCGTTTACAGTTGATGCAGTATGGTGCCTGGTGTTTTGTCCAGTAGTAATGGTTTTGTAATTTGGGGGATGTTGGCACGCATCGCTGTGATGAGAGTTGTCAGTAATGTCCAGTTCATGACCGGTAACTAATGGCAGGATGTGGCAGACATCACGATGGCGAGTGTGGCACTATTGTAAATTGTGCAACCTAAGAAGTTTTATTTTCGAGCACCATCCACAAGTGGGACAAACAGATAAAGACAACTCGAGAGATCTTATGTTGCATCATGACTTGGGCGAGAAATCAGAGGAAGCGCAAGTAAACATACTACTCTACTGCATGGAACCCAATACAGACGTGTTTGTCTGGAAAGAAGATTGTCAAAAAGTGTTCAGTGGTAAAAGGTCAGTTTGAGTTATTCTTTTCAGTGAGCAAAAGACTTATTTATGAGAGAGCTAGTTGTTTCAAGTGCTGGCAATAAGAAGAGGAAGCTGCCTGTTCTTTCATTAATAACATCTTTAGATTTGCAAAGATTTGTGAGCTGAAAAACCTGATGGATGAACTCGTAATTAGGGATAGTATGACAATACATTTTCTCGATATTCAATGCCAGTTTTGATACCAAAACGTTCTCACAATACTCAATACCGATAGTTTTCTCGATACCAAATTAAAATTGTCATGAACACAAAACAACTTGGCCAAGAAAATTGCTAATTTTACTAGGGTTGTTGACACACACTGAAACTATATAAAAACCCACATTACACTGGAAACAAATTGTGGATGGCCTGTAACCCAAATATCCTTAACCAATGATAAATCAACAGTCTCCTTTGATTCTATAGAATCACATTTCCACAGTAAAATCTGTAATCAATCTGTGAGGAAAATGGTAACTGAGTACACGCTTATTTTGCGATTTTGCAGTTTTTTTTTTTTTAATTTTATTTTGCAACTTCAAAGAAATTACTGTAATTATTGTAATGATCTGATACACCCAACGTGGCCTAGCCTGTGGAATACGTGGTTTAGGCCATAACGGGTGTATCAGATAATTATGGTATTTATGTTTGTGAAAATTTAATAATGCAGTTGCATCAGATAATTATGGTATGTGTGGGATGTACAATAACTACTCAATTTGCATGCTCGTGCCTATCAGTGCTCGCTCGCAACTCTCTACCTGCTTTTATTGTACCTGAAATATATTCTATAGAAGTGATTAATGGGGTAAAAATTAATGAAATTAAAAATTTTGGTGCAGCTTATAATTGTGGTATGTATTGGGTGTGCAATAACTACTCAAGTTCCTCACTGGTGTCTATCGGCGCTCGCTTGCAACTCTCGACCCGTTTTTATTGTTCCTCAATTATGTACCATAAAAGTAAATGTCAAAAATCATAATTGTGGTATGTATGGATTGCCTAAAAACACCTCAAGGTACTCGCAGCTGTGTGAATATTATGGTATGAATAAAATATGGTATATTATGGTACACTTGTAAATTTAAAATTGAATAACTTGGAAACCGTTAGTCAGATCTCGACCCGCAAAGGCTTTTTTGAAATGCTTACGGGAAGTTTTGAAATGCTTGCTGCCAGCCAAGATAATTAGGATACATATTTAAAAGTTACTGTTAATATCTTGTGAACTGACATGCCTAGGTCAAATTTAATGGGTGCACTGGAATGCCAAAAGGATGCAGATTAAATTATGGCACACTTGTCAAAATCATTGTACACATTCCAAAAGTTATGGTACGCTCATACCATAATCCTGTTGCAAGCAAACCGTTGTTGGCATTCGATACTTTTGTATGTCCTCATGCAATACTCGATACTATAAGGTATCACGGTATCAAGAATCTCATCCCTACTCATAATAATAGTTCTAGTTATTGGACTGTCTGATGACAGGTTATCAGAACTGCTACAAATGTATAGTGGGTTGACAACAGAGCAGCCAGTAAAAAAATGTCCAGCAGGCTGAAACAGCGGAACAGCATCAGGTGGTGTGGCCTCATCGGAAATTTCTATCGAGGCAGTGTGCAATACTAGGGCAAACCCTCATCGGCTGCCAAGTATAGAAAAGTATTGCCTCTGACAGTTTGCACAAAGTACAAGTAATACCCATGAGCCAAATAATGATTCAGCCACTAGCAAATTTTACAAATTCTGCATGACACCATCACACCCCAGGTATGATGCTCAGCAAATACGGTGAAGTTTAGGAAGTGTAACAAGAAAGGAAAGTATGAAAACTGTTGCAGGTATGCGAAAGTACAAGAATTGGACACACAGGATGATGGACAGTAAAAGAATTACATGGATTAAGTGGTAGCAATGGAAGTCTGTGCAGTTGCATGACACCACTCAAGATGATAGTGGTGATAATACAAGATGGCAGCCACTGGCTCTGTGCCACAAACTCCTGAATCGGTCACTAGCATCAGCAGTTTCTATCTACTATAGATCATTGTGTAAGCAGAGGACAGATACCTTGCACTGCATGCCAGGGCTGAGGGTGCCCGAGGAGAACAGCTTGTCTAGCTGTCTCTCCCCCGTCAGCACAGTGAAGGTGGTCTCCGTCATACCGTAGCTGTGGTGCAGCACTGCGTGTGGGGACAGCCTAGCACGCACCTCTGCCTGCATGTCGGGCGACACGTGGCTGGCTCCCGTCCACAGGTGGCACACGGAGCGCAGGTCGGCCCCCGACAGCCGCCTGTCTCTGCACAGCGACGACAGCAGGGAGGGCACCAGGTGCAGGCAGCTGATCTGTGCACACCAGTCTCGTCCTCTCACAGCATTGCCATTAAGATTAGGTACAAAACAAAATTCCTAATGGGGGAGTTCGGCATGAGGAAAATTTCAGCTGTGAGGTGCCGTGCTGTTCCAAAGATGTCACTTTTGAGGTCGCAGTAATTGGAGAACTTTTTCTTTATGTGTAAAAGTTTGTGTTTGGCCCAAATTGTGAGAGATATACAGAGAGGTATGATTCCTTGGAAGCCAATATTTTAAACTATATTTTTACGATTACATTACAACTTTCTGAACATTGTTTTAATGTTTTATGTTCGGGATCTTCAACCTGAAAGCAAACTCTCATCTCAGTACTTTCTACCATAATGAGAATAGCAGTAGTACTAATTAACATAAATGGTCCTCTTGTTGCAATTGCCCAGGACCCACCATTAACATAAATGGTCCTCTTGTTGCAATTGCCCAGGACCTACCATTAACATAAATGGTCCTCTTGTTGCAATTGCCCAGGACCCACCATTTTCAGGGATGGATTAAGGCCCTTGTGGAACATGCAGTCACATGGTGCGCAAACTGTGGGGCTGAGAAAAAGTTTCTTGGCCATTATATGTTATTAATTTTTACGCCAATATTTTACTTTTACATGTTCTAAAGTTTGTTGGAACATATAAATTTTAAAAATAAATTTATAAAAGCAAGTTGTTTATTATATTAGTGTTAGCTGCATTTCAATTTCTCTTGAGTTTTAAAAATAATAAAATAATGGATAATCTTTTTTCAAAATTGTTACCACAAAATCATTGCCAGAGCTCGAGATATAGTTAAAAAGAGAATGATTTGTGATGAGTGGTAGTTATTGTCATAAGGGGGAGGGTGTGAAAATATATCTTCGCTCATAGCAAAATAAGTCTTGATCCATCCTTGACTGTGTGTAAAGAAGTGCACACAGTGGTAGCCTACCTTATTTATACATGTGCCACATTTAGAATGTTTTGCTTTTGGCATGCCACCAAAAATATAGAAGAATATATAATTACTGAAAATGCTGTAGGCTAGACATAATATATTTTATTAGTGCTGAGCAGTCCTGTACAGAACTTTTGAATGGATAACTTGTTGAAATGTGAATAACAACTGTGCTAGTAACAACATTAAATGCAATTTTTAATAAAAGGTTATAAAGTGATATAAAAATTTCCGTTACCACGTGCCACTAAAACTACGCCCATGTGCCACAAATGGTACATATACCATGGGTTGGCTACCCTGCTGTACCACCTGTGTGTGTCTAATGGTATGCTGCTGTGCCCACTGCACAGATGATGGTGGAGGACATTTGTAACAGTTAGTGTAATCAGTATGTTTCATACATTATAAGCTTTAATAGCGAGCGACAGTCTATGTGTGATTCCCTGCAGGAGAGATTGATATTGCACATGCGTATGGAACTGTATCACTGCTGCCAAGAGTTCTGTGTGCGTTTTGCACGCCAAACTGTGGATCCTGGGCAGTTACCACTACAGGACCATTTTTTGTTAATTAGGTAATACTGCTCAATAAAACAGCGCCAAATGTTCAAAAATCCTGGCATTAAAAATTTGTCTGCAATAGGAGGGTGACAACCCCTGTTATTTTCATTACAGGGGAATGTATCAATGAGAGTTTGCTCTTACTTTAAAGATCCCGATAACATAAAACAATGTTAGGAGACTTTGAACGTAATGTTACTTTATTTCTGATACTTTGCCAAATTATAGTTTAAAATCTCTCAACTTTCAAGGGCTCATATCTCACTCTAGGTAGAAAGTGATATTTCTGACTTTATTTTGCACTTCACCTTGCGAAGTGTCAGTTGAATTCTGGCCCATCTTTTATATATCCCAGACAAAATATTAAGTGTTAACGTTTTTGTCTGACTGTGTATATTGTCACACACGTTTAGCTGCTGGTGGACTCACACCTGGCTTTTTACATGTGAGAAATGTGGTGGATATTGCTGGTGGCCAGAACGTTTACCCAGGACACTCCCGTTTCTTCTGTCGTAGCATTCTGCTGTTGCTCCATATTAATCTCATTTCACCCTCCCCAGCAGTTAAGGCCTTGTTGTTGATCACGAACATAAACTCTTAACTCAGCCCAACCTCATATTACAGCTATATTACTTGTTTTAGCTAGATAACTTCATGCTGAATTTTCTTTGTTCGCAAACTACTATGATGTAGTATTTGGCGATAAAATATTAACTATTTCACATTACATTGGTCAAAGCATATGGCACATGCGTACAATGTTCCTTACCTGGTACTGCGGTATGATTTGGGAAAACGCATCTGGCTCAAATCTGTCAAGGATGACCGTGCGGGCTCCACGGCAGAGGTACATCAGCATGAGGCAGAGGCCGTATGCATGGCAGAAAGGCATGAGTCCCAACACAACATCATTGTGAGATACAAATTTGGGGCTGTACACAAACAATGAAAGTACATGGGATTAGCTGAAAAATAAACGCCTATAAAAGTCAACTATACATTTTGAATGGCTGTAGCGTATTTTTGATCCAAATTGAGAAATCCCGCAAACCTGGGGCAGTTAATCTTCTTGCTAAATAAAAAAAATTATACTGTCAAATTAGTTCACCACCCACATAAGGTTGAGTAGTTGAGAGAAGACAGATTTCGATTAAGACTTATCCGTGGATGTAAGGGGCGATACATGAAACATTGTAGTTATTCAGTAAATTTATATTCTCCAAATTTTCTTTCTCAGGTTGGGTGAGGAGACATGAAAGGGCAAGGAAGAGGCTAGGATGGATTAAGGCTTAGTACAGTGGAACCTCTACGTATTGAATCCAGATGGATTGAAAGTCTGCATCCATGGAACATGTTCTGTGGTCCCATTTTTATTCATATCTGCATTTCAAGCCCACATTCATTGAAAGGCCACATGTATTGAAATTTTTTGTCAGTCCCCTAAGAAGCTATGAATAGAAAATATACTGTAAATGGGGAAACGAGGGGTATTATGATGTGACTTCCTTGCAACTGGTTTGACATTGTAGGTCTACTGTTGCTGTAGTTTATCCTTACACATGTTGAGCCTCATTGGAGAGCTGTAGCAACATCTGACCACCCGGTTATTTATGGATGAAATGCTCGTAATAAATATCCTGAATCTTCCAGCAATACAGACTGCACAGCCACGATGCCACAAGATTTTTTTGGTATTACATTTTCAAATTTTCAATTCTGTGAATCACTTACGCAAACATACACAAAATCATAAATTCACATATACAATATTGTGCATTAAAATGGGTCTAATATTTTCAGTCAGTTCATTTAATAATTGGTGTGTATTTACCACTGGTTATAACGACTCTGTATTTAGTATGTATGTGCAAGCTACAAAGTAATATAACTGACATAAAACATTTATGTTATAATTTTTTTTCATACAAAACTAGTGAAGTTTTAACTGTTAACATTAAATGATAAAAATTCTGAAAATTATTTTCTGAAATCTAATTTTTATAAACACACTACGTATGTGTGACCATTCTCCAGGTAGGTACTTAAAAACGTTAAATAATACTCTCTTTGTCCAGTATTCAGCATTGGAACATATTCACAGAAACGACTACTTTTCTTACCCATTTGCAACGAGAGCAGCTATGACGCTGGAGTGCGTGAGCATGACTCCTTTTGGGAGACCAGTTGTTCCACTTGAACAGAGCACGAAGCTCACTTGCTTTGTGTAATCACATTGCTGTTCTTTCCCTTTTTCACTGGTTTCATCTATTATGACGTGCTTGTCCTTGGATGTATTCCTAGGAAGTATCTGCAACAAGCAAAAAACAGTCCATCCTGTAGGAGTCATTTCATTTATTGGGATAGTATTGGAGTTTATAAATAATACTCTTATAAGTTGTATAAAAAAAAAAGCCAAAATTTTAACCTTGCAAATTTAAAATTTATAAAATCAACATTTTACAGAAAAAGAAACCTTATTTTCAATTTTTAGGAAACTGAGCCCTTATGAAAATTCAGCATATATCCAGGATTTGTCTGGATAACAGTGACAAATTCTATCTGCATATGGCTTATAAAAAAATAATTCTAAAACATGTATTCACTTTATGGTCGAAAATTCTTCCTTAGAGCGCACCTTTGAATATAGAAGTCGGATGACAAGTATGTGTTGATGTTATCATATTGTGCTCATCACATGCATTGTTGGCAGTTCTTATAATGCTTCTACATAATTCGGTAGATTTTATTTTGTTTTATACCACTAACTTTCGAATTCCTTAAGCATCTTTAGTGATCATCTTGTTGTACTTATGCAAGTGTAGTTTGGCTCAGATGCCTACTTGTCTGTGAACTTACCCATTGTCTCCTTGTTGGTGGATGAGAAGCACTCGTGGATTGTGGGGTAGCAGGTGGTGTTGAACTCTGCGAAGAATCGTGCATCAGTGAGTATCTTGTTGTAGAAGTCGTGGGCTGGACCGTGTGTGTGTGTGTCCACGTATAGGTGCTTGAGTTCATCATTGTGGACTTTATTACATCGTAGTGTAACAGCATTTCTGATTGGTCAAGCATCATAAATCCTTCATGATGCGTAGGCTTTCATAAAAGATGTATAAGTGCACAAATGGATTTAGGAAATGGTTGGTAGGAAGTACTTGTTTCATTGACAGTAAGGTTATTATGGACTGTGCAAGTTGTGTAGTGAGAAAGGAATGGGGAAGTGATATTCATCATTCAGAGCCTTCCCTGCGATTAAATATTCCTTCGTGTTTCCTCTTCTCCCAAACCCTTCATACGGTCCAGGTAAAGGAGAATTGCCTTCCTGCCTCGTGTAGTCTCTGAATACTTGTTTTGAATGCATCACAGAGGCGTACTAGCTACTCAGCGATGTTCACCCACCAATCGCAGCTAAACTTATATTAGTTTTATAATTACCCGTGATGGTTCTCTATACTAATTCTCAGTTTTTGTGGATTATTTGTTCTAGTGCGACTATTTATAATGGCAGTGAAACCCTTTTTATGATTGTTGTTTAGACATGCACAAGAGAGGATCAGACTTATGTGGTTGAAAGAACATACAATGCATACAAGATAAAGAATTCTTTATGTAGAATGCAATATTTTTCTTGCATGTTCATCTTGCTCTCTAGATTTATGAGTTCGCCACCAGACAAAAAATAAAGTGCAATATTTCAGTTGGAGTGTGGCAAGGAAATGTTATGGAGATATTGCAACAAAATTGAGGATAAATGCATGCTGTAATTTATTTTAATGGTTGTGCAAAGTATATGTAAAAGACAATAATCAAGCAACATCTTTAGGCTCAGTACTGAAAAACAAGGAAGGGAGGTTAGGTTGACATTGACAGTGATAAACAATGAATGCTTTTTAAAGGGTATTTTCCTAATTATTTTATTAAAATGTTTAAAAGTAAGATGTATGCAGTTAAATATACAGAGAAGGGGGGAGTAATCAGTAGGAACAGGAACATTTTGTGTTTTAAACTCCACAGTGCGATGTATTTTCGAGCCTGAGCTTTCTCTTCATTGGCTGCTGCCCAGTGAGTACAGTTGTCAGTTTTACTTCAGACCAGGTGGCACAGCAGCATTCAGTACTTGTTTCCTTCTAGGTCTTTTATTGGCTCAAGAGTTCACCGGGCATGTCTAATAAACGAGTAGAAATGTACCTACATGACTTTGAAGCCTAGCTTGTCCTAAAATGAATTTGCAAAATTTTCAAAGCCACGAGTGATGAGATCAAAATAAACTAGTGTTTGGTGACGGAGAATATGAAACTTTCCTCCCCCCCCCCCAACTACAACCTTCCACCCTTGTGTAAATGTTAACAGCTCCAAGCCTTCCACAGGGTAGGGAGTTGGGAGGGTGTATGTGCAGGAACTGCAACAGCATTCACCTGAAGTGGCGGTGGGAAAACCCACCCCCAGTACAGCTGGCCGGGATTGAACCCATGACCTTCCCGAATAATGCAAGTCCGATACACTACCGCATAACTAAACCTCTGTCGGAAACAAGTAGTCTGTGACTGTGGTAGAGGTGATGAGGTGCTCACCTCGCTGCATGGCGAGAGGAATTGGTGTATGGGCATGCAGCCGGATGGCAGGTTGAGGGTGTCGTCGCCCCACACCAGCACCTCCTGTACAGAGGTGACTCCTGCCAGCAGCTCGCCTACTGTCTGGCTGCTGGACAGCTGTCTGCGTGCCACCTCCGCTGAGCATGCCGCCAGCCGCGGCCTGCTGATCCTCGTCAGGTGTAGCAGCTCGCCTGTAACCACAACATCTCAACTGGTGCTAGTCAGTGCTTCACGTTGCATCGCTATAACAAGGCAAGACACTGTGCGCCACATATCTGTGGCATTCCTGCTAAGAGGGTATGGAAGAGGAGCAAGTAACTTGACAAACACAATGCAGAGTTCTCACTACCAACTGATATCTGAATATTAACTCCTATAAGTTCAGCACTGCGAAAGTTAATTAGCTTCCAAGGCTCATTGTATCTGTGCAATAGTTAGAGGCAAGATTATATGGTGAATAGAAATAAAAGGCCAAAATAACGCCAAAATTCAAGTTAATACACTAAAACACCAAATTAGAGTTAAAACACAAATAAAATGAAATATAGCCAGAAAAAAATTTATCATTAAAAAAAACTATTTTAACAATTTAAAACTAAGTTTGTGAGCTATGTACTAATCAAAATAATGCAAATTTAATATTTTTTTTCTTCTTCTTCTTCTCCCCCCACATTGGGGGATGGCAAAAAAAAAATGTATATTTTGGGTTGTTAACATGTAGAACTAGTGAATTGCATGCTGTGTAGTGTGGTTGAAATTATATTCTATTAAAACAGGCTGGCAAACTTGAAAAAGTAAAGAACTTAATGTGGTTTCAATGAAAGATTTTTTTTCTGTTAATTAATATGCAAAATAGTTTTGTGTAGTAACCAAATAAAAATCCACATTCTCTGGAAAATTTATCATCTGTACCATAAAAAAAATAATCCGTAAAATGTGATTCTTTCCTTTAGTTTAAATACAGAGATGCTCACTCTTGAATTGTTTAAATAATGTTTACTTGAACATGTTTGTATGTGTACACTATTGTTAACCATACCCAGAATACGTAGAAATAATAGCAATTACACAGAAATATTAAATTTTTTAGATCAATCTGAGATAAAATATTTTTCTGATAATCACTTATTGTACTAACCCGAAGTCATCGCAACTGAATTTGGCAAGTGCAGATTGATGCACACATAATAAATCTTTTATGACGATAAAGACAAAATCTACAATTTTTAATGACGGATCTTCATTTGAATAACACCATAAAAATCTTGGCTCTAGCAATAGTAGTAAATGTATGAGGTGTCAAAAGTGAAATCTGAGACGACAGTTGTGTACTCTAGTCAGCGGTAATGGATGGCTTTGAAAATATGAAGTATTAGCGAAAATTGGTCTCCACAGACATTTTCCTGTTATTTTTTGCATATAGTGGCAGGCTCTAATTTGCTCTGTTACACCCCTGCTCCTGGCACTTTGTCTAATGGATTCCAGAAATTGTCAGTGATGTATCCCCCTCCCCACCCTCTTCATTATCGTGAACGGTGCGCAATATACAGGATGTTTCACTCGCGCTCTGCTCTGTATTGAATGGAAGACTTTGCATGTGTTTTCCACCTTCTGCCAGTCTCCTTTATGGACTCTATTTTGCAGTAGGTGCAAATGATAACACGTGCGGCTCCACTGAGTATACCAGCCCATACTGTCCTGAACAAACATGAACTACAACAGCAGTTAGGAACGAGAACTCGGACACGGAGAACACACGCCCGTACAACTGGCATTTTACAACCAAATTGTCCAGAGGCAGGCGCACGCCTACGCAAGAAACAGAGTGACTGTGGCGCTACTTCCAGCAACCTCGCCAAAGCCACTTTCCACTACACTATGTATGACCAATAGTTTTAACATTATGTACATGACAGTGCTGAGAATGTAAATGTGGTTTTATTCAGACTCGGAGCTGAAACATCAGTGACTTAGACCTGAGGACAGGCAGCTGCTTGCATAGCAGCTAGAGTGCCCACCTCCCAAGGTGAACTGGGTTTGATTCCTAGTCGGCTCTCTCCCAGATTTTTGCATCTGTTAATTGTGCTGGATGATGCCATTGGTCGTGAGTTTTCACTGGGATCTCCCATTTCCCCCACCTCTTTCCTTGCCTCACCCTCATTGGCTCTCAAGACCCCGATGTTAAAAGCCACGCAAACCATTTCACTCCTCTCTTCTGACAAATATCCATAGTCAGTTATAAACAATGTTAGCATGTTCCACAGATGCATTGGAAAGGCAGCGCTCTGAGGAAAAAATTAGTGCGTAGAATTTGTCTTTTACCAAGCAATTTAACTCCTCCATCTCTCAAGGCCATGTCCTTTGCTCGTCACGCCCACTGACTATTGCTTGCTACCATGTGTAGCAACTCTTCCAAGGATGAATTTGTGAAATAGAAAGGTTTCTTCTCGAAATTTTCAGTAGTGACTGCATGGTTTTGCAGGTTTGTATAAAATTAATTTGTTAAAATGTGTTACACAAATATTTTTATCAAACTAAATAGTGAACATTCTAAACAAAAATGTGATAAAGCAAAAATACTTTCTAATAAACACAGCTAATATTGTAAATTCTTAATTAAATCTGTGTAGATTGCATTTGCCATTTAAATAACTTTTTTGAAAGGGGTGAAGAGCCACAAAACAACAATGGCGAACTAGATCCAGAAGGTCCTTGACATTTGCAGCAGTGGGAGCAGGCACTGCTGCAGATAGATTGTGGTTTGTTTACTCACGAGCTGTGCAGTCAGCGTGCAGCAGCTGGCAAGCAGCGCCAGCCTTCAAGACACCCAGCACCACCCAAGAGTAGCGCAGGCAGTTGCGGCCGCAGAGCGCCACCACGTCGCCAGGTCCCTGTCCCCCGTGACCGCAGCGCCTCGCCCAGCAGCGCGGCCCTGCGCAGAACCTCACCATGCGTTGTCGTGCGCCCGCTCCCCGCCTCCACCTGCCACAGCACCAGATCACACTGACCTGCTGCTGGTCGTCAAAGCGGATGTTACCTGCAAGCCCTGGTGTACGAGTAGGTATACCAGCCGCCATGGGAGATTCATAGTATACGACAACAGTTTGCATACTAGCATTTGGCACCCTCGGTGGGTACGCGCAGTGTATGGTTTGTAGTAAATATGAACCTCATTCCTAGAGCTGCCAGCAGTTAGTAACTTGCATAGGCCTATGAAAACACTAGCTAGTACATCTTGATATTTCTATACTACTTTTCGCCTTTTACATAGTATAATTTTATTCATTTTCTTAAAATGTTGTGAATTCACTAAGAGTAGGAGTATGTTATTTTTAATATTGACAAAAATTACGTTTTTTCTTTATGGACCGGGATATTATCTGCATGTAAAATTTAATGATAAAAAAGAGTTCGGGTCCATCGGGGTTTCGAACTCACTCCCGACATTTTTACTACGGACCCCAAGACTTTACCACTGTACTACCAGTTTACTTGCAGCTCCAGTGGTTTATTATATATGTATATAATCTAAGAGTTTGAATTAATTTTTTCATACAGTACATAATGTTTTCAGTATTTAGAACGGTTTTAAGCAGTAATTAAAAGTTGTGATAACCAATATTATTTGTCGTCGTGGTATTTTAAATCTATTTGAAAGAGTTTCAACCTCACGGATGTAAGATCAAGATTGAGGCATCCTTTTCGGTTTATTCATCAACTCGTTTCAAGTAGTAGCCACGGGGAGAGCGCCCTGCGCTCTGAAACCGCAATGTGATTGGTCAGGTACGAGATGCGGTATGGAACCTGCTACGAAAATAGGACAGGTCCAATTACCAAACCTGTGATGAAATCTGGAAGCCCCAGGCGAAAAATGCCATGGCAGGTGCCATACAGGCCGATATAACGGCAGCTATGGCAGACCTTGCGAAATCTGGTGGCCGTGAAATATGGCCTTAAGGGGTCCGCCTATCTGGACCTGTTTTCACCACATTTGAAGACGAGACTGCCACGTGTATCAAGCATGCCATCACAGTTACAGGCAGGGCCCTCAACTGAAGTGCAGTGCTATCGTCATGCTGCATGTATTTACGAGACTTCCAGCTGTGACTATCATTTTATTAGTGGAAAGTCTGTGGTGAGGTTTAGTCCATGCCCCTTAAGTAGTTTTGTATGCATCCGACGCAAATCTTTTGAGATACAATGCTTTGAAAACGTCATTTTTAGCCATGTTGGAGTGCCTCAAAATGTTGTTTCTAATGTGCGTGATGTCTTGGAAGTAACTACAGGCATAGTCTGAAATGTTTGCTCTTTTTGTAGATTAGCACCTTGTGGGTACATTTAAAAGTTTCATTTTGAAAAATCTGTATTTCAAACACTTTGCAGTGGTTTCAAACACCAGCAGGCAAGCCCTGTAAGAATAATCCCCAGTAAAAAAAAAATCTTAAATCTTTGAGGTCACATCTGGTATAAGGAAGCATTACAGCGGTTCCGTCATTCTTATACGACTGCAATACATGTGCATTCCTGGGAAGCTGAATTTATTGGAAATTAGATCTGCAACAGTAAAATATGGCCAGTGATGTAAGTTAATGGATTAAACTGCAGATGCCACTGTGTACTTTCCTCTTTCCCTTTGAGGAACCTGCTTAGGAAAGACCTAAAAATTAATTTTTAATCTTGCACTTTTTCTTTTTTAATATATTTAATAAGACAAAAGTAAAAAAAAAGTCTGCTGTAGGTAATTTTTTTTTTTACTTTACCTTTAAAATAAAAAGTCTTACTCCCAGAATGTGGTTATACATTACTGAGATATGCATATATGTACAAACATCAATTTTATAGACAATATTTTACTACGGTGGTACATTAAGGAGAATGGTGCATGAAATAAGTATATTTAAACAATTTTCTATATGTCGTTTTCCAAAGGGTTTTATCAAAATTTTTGGTTCGACAAGACGTAAATAATTTTAAACACCTTTTTAAGTTGTTCAATTTTTACTGCTTTCATTATTCTCGGAGCACTGATCGAAGAAAAGAAAGGATATTTTTTTCTTATCTTCAATCAGAGCTCCGAGAATAACGAACACAGAGAATTTTTAACCGTGTATTAAGGTGTTCAAAATTGTATAAATATACAATTTTCGTGCACCATTACCCTTAAGCAGTATTCACAATTGAGTGACAGTATATCAGTGTTTCAGACTGCACTGTTTGGTGTTATTTTGTTTTGTTGTGCTATAAACTTCCAAGTTTGTAGTCTCTCAATTTATTTATTGGTAACATTCACTTTAAAACTCACAATAATATATTGATAAATCTGAAAAACTTAGCACCTTTTGCAAAAGTGAACTTCACAATGTGAGATTTATTTGATATTGATTATTTATTAATCTG
This sequence comes from Dryococelus australis, assembly GCA_029891345.1. Classification (NCBI taxonomy): domain Eukaryota; kingdom Metazoa; phylum Arthropoda; class Insecta; order Phasmatodea; family Phasmatidae; genus Dryococelus; species Dryococelus australis. Next base: position 390,307,470 of record CM056993.1, read on the forward strand.
TAATACTACACTGCTGGCCATTAAAATTGCAACACCAAGAAGGATGCAACAGTTTGGGAAATGCATAGAGCACGGTAGGACAAATACGTATGTGTTTAGTTCAACCGAGTGGTACTGCACGTGAGCCAATTGCGACACTGATGAATGGTTTATATGTAGTGGTTTAGGAGCGATTGAGCATGCCACATCGAAGAACACGACAACCATACAAACAGGTTTCCGCCTTTGGTAGCTGGAGAATCGTAGCCTATCGTAATTGTGGATTATCATATAGAGAATTTGGTTCTCGTGTTGGAAGAAATGCAACTACAGTGAAGTGGATATGGGATCATTGGTTCGAGGAGGAATAGGCTGAGCAACTTGCTGAAAACCAACGGGCCCGTCACACCAATGAATGCGAGGACAGACATCCAGTGCGCATGGTGATTACAGGCCGTACAGCTAGATCAAACAACGTTGCTCAGGAGTTCAGGCTTGTGGCATAGCAATCTGTGTTTACGTGCACAATTCTTCGCCATCTGCAGCACCAGAGAGCCTTGTCCAGGCAGCTGCAATGGTGCGTGGAACGTCTGATCTGGAGAGTCAAATGGCATGCTACCGCCTTCTCCGACAAATCCTGCTTCTATTTGCAGCACTGCGTTGGTCGCATGCATGTCTGGTGACACCGTGGCGCGTGCCTGGTCGAGTGCGGCATTTTGCACCATCATGCCAGGTCAGTGCGTAGAGTTGTGGTATGGGATGCCATCTGATTCTAGTCCCGCTGCTGCCTAGTTTGCATCGCTGGTATGCTGACAAGCAACTATTGCTGTCCCCTGTCTTCGGGGCTAACATGAGGCCCTGTACTAACAGAACAATGCATAGCTGCATATGGCACGCATTGTACGGCGATTACTGGATGACCACGTCACACTGCTTTTTTGGCCTGTGCATTCACTGGATCTCTCACCCACAGCAAATGTGTGGTCCATGATCGGGCGATGGCTGGCCTACCACAGGACACTTGCAGCCACAACAGGTGAACTTTGGACATGCATCAAAGCTGCATGGGCAGAGATACCCCAGACTGATGTCTGAAGATTCTTCCCCACAAAGTCACATTGTGTAGCAGTGATTATTCTATTACCGCCTGTATTGGAGCCACATATTATTGATTTCCCCATGTTCTGCATGTCATGCCAAGCTGCAAGAGTGATAATGACATCTGTGTATGATGGGGATTATGTCCAACAAATCTGGTTGTGATGGCTCACGTCCTTCTTGCAGTTACAGTTTTAATGGCCATCAGTGTATTAATTGATTAGATTACTGATATGCAATGCTGCAAAGATAGAAGTGCCACCAATCATAGAAGAGTAATTTGGGCTCCTCTTAACATCAAGGTCATGAGAGCTGATGAGGTTGAACCAAGGAGAGTATGGAGCAGTGCCGGAATGCAGGGGGAGAGAGGAATCCGGAGATCCCAGAGAAAATTCACCAACCAGCACCATCGTTTTTATAATGGGGGGGGGGGGGGAGGAACATAACATTTAAATCTTGTGCTCTTCAGTTGACAACCTAAATCAAACATTTCCTTATGTTCTCTGAAGCGCTGACCACGTTTAAGGACTTAACTTTGTCTTAACTGCAAAGGAATAGTGAACATCGATCAGTATTCACAGCCAATATTATTTACTTAAATTAACGTGTGCATTTTTATAGTGCTGATTACAATATTTATTACTTTTTGTTGTTTATTTAATGAGTATGCAGTGGGTATTTGAGTCAGCTGATATAAACACCAGCTGCAAGTCACATGCAGTGTTTATTTTGCTAGATACGTGGAAAGATACGCAACCAACTGGCTGAAAGTAGAAACTTGGCACTGCTTTCAAAAAGTGCTTACTTTATCATGCTGGTACCCGAGAGTGTAATCACTAATTTACACTATCTACCAAAAAGTAACTGGGCACCTGTCCACAATGTTTGCTCGGTGGTTGTCACCCCTTTTAGAATCTCTTAGGGCCACCTCTTGTGGCTATAACAGCAGCCACCCTCCCTGGCATGCTCTGTACGGGTGTTTGCAGGACATCCACGGGGATTCATCTCCATTCCTCTTGCAGCTGTTCCATGAGTGGAGCAGTGGATTTTGGCCGCGCCTGACAAGCCCTCACGTGGCGATCCAATTCGGGCCAAGAATGTTCTATAGGGTTAAGGTCGAGGCTCAGGGCGGGCCAGTCCAATCGGCGAACATTGTTGTCGGCGTACCGCTGCATATTAGCCCTTGAAACATGACACCTGGCATTGTCATCCTGGAAGTAATACGGGTCCATTCCATAAAAACGCCACAATGTTGGGAGCATTTAATTATCCAGAATGTTAAAATAGGCCTCTGTGCTCATGCTACCACGGACAAACACAAGTGGTCGTACGCTGAAGGCCGTGAAACACAAGTCAACTGACATATTGAATTACCTATCTTCACGGGTGCCCAATTACTTTCTGGTAGATGATGTATATAAATATATGTGTGTGTGTGTATATAATAATATATGTTTTTATGTAACTGGACGTGCGTATGTGCGCGCGCATTTGTCTGCACAGAGGCCTACATGTCTTCATCAGTGAACACGAAATAACAGCTCCCTGTTATTTCTTTGCATGAGTAATTGTAACATACTCAAATAAAAGAATTTTTACTTAACTAATGCACAAGAATAATGTCAAAAATTAAAGAGTGATATTTTACCTGAGCAACTTCTTCCCCGAACATCCGCATCTTATCTTCTATGTATTTGTATAGAGAGATTGTTGAATCAAATTTTAGATCAGGGCCTTGGATAATGCACGCCATCATAAACTCTGCAGAAAAAAATTTATACATGTATATTGGAAGTTATATACATTAGCATTAGTTTTTGCAGTATATTTACGAAAACAAGATAATTTGCAGGTATGAGGAATATGAATTTTTTTTTTTTTTAACGATAACGTCTGTGTGAACAATACATAATGTAATAAAAAAATCCATTAAAAAAATTTGATCCAGATAATAAATCAGAGAGCGACATCAGTTTGACTTTGTGTTAAAAAAAAAAAAAATTCTGTCATATTTTTAAAAATAAAATTGCTTCCTAACTCTCCCATTTCTTATCAACTCTTTTTCTTCTTATGTACTTAAGTTAGTAGATTAACAGACAATTATCGACAAATATATATATTTTTTGTCCACAGTTTTATCATTTCATGTTCTTTATAATTAAAATACACAAACTTTTATTTTTAAAAATTAATCTTGACTTTTTAAGTTTTATAAAATATATATTTTGGTCACTGAAATACAAATATATTATTTAATATGCATATAATAAATAACAATACATAATACATCTATAATAAGTAATAAATTAAGTGTTAGAAGCTTAATAAATTTTATTTAATTTTTTATTGTAGTTTGTTTATCTAATATAGCAAGCACGTGATTTGATTTTTAAATATATAAAATACCATTTATATTTTAAAAAAAATAATTTATTCTTGTAGAATATAAGGTATATGATAGTTTAATAAAGAAAGAAAAAATGGTTAACAACTGCATGTTGCAAATAACAAAACGTACAAGAAAAGCAGCATAGTGCACAAGACAAGATGTGTGAATGCACATACAGGAGTGTGCTTAAAGTAGGTACTATATAGTGCGGCATCAAGTAATTAGTGAGGGGTGGAATGTGTTAATTCAGTGGCGCACAGCTGTGGCAGCCACATGGCAATATGTGACTGGGGTAGAACTTACAGACATGGCCCAGGCTTCTGTTTTAATAACAATAAACCCATATATTTCATAAACTAACCTCCAGCAACAGTGTATGATTTTTGCAGCTAAAAATATTTTTCAGCTCCACACTCGTGGGACGTATCTGAGACTATTATTTTTATGTGAGGAACCACACGCCCCGCAAATTTTGTCAACGTAACTACGGGACATGCTAAAAATAAATAAATCAAGGGTTTCATATTTTAAAATTCTTGTGTATTTTCCGTCATTACACCCATGCCAGTTCGCTGATGGTGCGTAAGTTTATAAACAAACAGATATATTGTCTGGAACCTGACATAGCAGGAACATCGATGCCTTCTTACCGGAGATTCTAATCCAATCCTCTCGCACCATAAGCTCTCTTCAACAAGCTACGGGGGCCGCGGTGGTTTAGTGGTTAGACTACTCGACTCCTTCCAAGTCGATCCTGGTTCGATTCCTGGCAAGGTCACTCCCAGATTTTTGCATGTGGGGGAATCGTACCGAGCGATGCCGGTGGTTGGTGGGTTTCCTTGGGGATCTCCAGTTTTCCCCCACCCTTTCATTCTGGTGCTGCTCCATACTTACCTCACTTCACCCTCATCAGTTCTCAAGACCTTGTTCAGGGTACATCATTCTAAAAGAGTCCACTTTTTGTAAATAAATAAAACAGTCTAATTCCCATTGTGTTTAAAATTTGGTGAAAAATTGTCAACTCGTTTCTATGATATAACATATAAGGAAGCACTACCTTCAAAACTGGGGAAGAGGGGTGAAAGAGGTTTATTAAAGATCTAGCGTTATTCTCTCTCGAGGTATTTACAGTAATATCAGTTTGTTTCGGTTACCAATAGATCAGAATATTCTTTATATGATGCATCTCCTATAAGATTTCCAATGCCATCATTTTGAAAATAAGCGTTTGTTCAATTTAAATTTCCAAAATTTTTGTTGCCGTCCATACATCAAGTAGTAGCATCCAAAATTTGTCGAAAACTGACTGAATAATCACTATAGTATAAAATATAAACTAAATTTATCATGGGGCACTTTCTCTCAAAATGGTGGATACAGAATGTTTTTAATTTGTTATTTAAATGGTGATATTGGAATACACTGAAGGTTCAGTGGCCAAACACTGTAAGGGTCTATGACTCAATTCCAGGCGCCCACAGGCAGGAATTTTGTATCTGGAGAGTGTTTGCTTGCTGTGATGAGAGTGATTTTCTCTGTGTTCTTCAGCTTCCTTGCCCACCGTCATTCCTCCACCGCTCCACCACCATCTCATCTATCTCCTCATACATTCTTGGGCCATAATGTGTGCTCTTCAGGTAGAGAAATTGAGAGATTTTGGTCGGAGCGTAACAATGTCTAGAGCGCCGGTGAGGGTGAAGTGAGTTGAGAATGGAGCAGCAATGGAATGCAATAGTGGGGCAAACGAGATGGCTGTAACCCGAGAAATCCTGCAGTCCGAAGGCAACGTCCGCCATGTGACCCACGTGTGGAAGTACGGATGTCACCGCTCTGAAATTGAGTCCTGTTGTCCTTGATGTAAGGCAAGTGGTCTGACCACTACACCACTACGGCATCTATGCTCAAAAAAAACCAGCTATGAAAGAAATGTACACGTTTATCATGAACTACAAGACTAAACTTTGTGCTATATTTCATTATGGAGTATAGACATGATTACGGCATACCCTAATGACCTGAAAATAATGTTTCTATTTTGGACTTTTATCTTTTAGTAATGACATTTGAAGGAAGCTACTTTGTATTTTAAATGTACACTTATTGCTACTGAATTTTAAATTTTATTCTTTCCAAATATAATTTTTTTTTTATAAATTTATTTTCTAAATGAAAAGTTTCAATTTTCTTCTGATATTTTACTTTACTCTTTTTTAATAAAACTGGCACAACTTTTTAAAGTAATACAAATAAACAATTATTAAAGATGAATTAGTTAATTAATTAGTTTCACTTTTCAAATCTATAATCATTAGTTGACCATCAGCAATTCTCTTTGTGGAACACCCTAATGATGACATCTGCACATGCCTATGTAATGGAGTGAGTGAGTAGATTTGCCCGGCACATGCGGTTCGCGCCAGGAGGGACAAGGGGGCATTTCCCTCCCCGTGTCCATCAAGAGGGGCAAGAGGTGGTAAATCTCATCCCTTGATTAAGAGAATTTTTAAAAACTCATAGCATTTTTATCAGTTCAACCAAATACTTTTTTATTTATATGTAAGGATTTTTCTCTGAATTCTTCAAATTCTATTACCATGCCAGCTGTCAGTAATATTCAAGTGATGTTACGTTTCGAGGATTCAAGTGTATGACAATAAGAAAGGCAATAGTACCTCGCCTACCCTTATTCCTGAAAGGTATTTGTATGATTGTATTCTACCTACTCATGTCCTCTGCTACTCTCCGTCCCATTCTTTCTTGGATCTCGGCAGCCATCCATTAGCCCGTCCTCCCCCGCCCTACCTGGACGGCGGACGCCCTAATCACGCAATGCCTTGCTTGCTTCGTGCTCGGCCAGTGAGAAGCCTTGTTAGTTAGTATTCCAGCAGGGTCCGTACTGGAGTGAAGTAGTCGTGCGAACTGAATAGTGGGTCTTAATACTCTGCTCGCAATGAACCATACAGATTGATTTGAGAGTGCTGCAAGAAGGTGCCAGACTATAACGTCATACTTTCAGGAATGTGAGGATGAAAATCGCAAGCACACCCATTATATGCTATATGTTATCATATTTTATCTACAGAATTTGAAAATGCAAGCATGTTGTTGAATTTTGAATGTATAGATTTTTTATCGCTTGTTATTATATATATATGATAGAATTATTCATAATTGTCTATAATGTGTTTTCTTCCAGGGTGAATGTGTATTTGGGTTTTCTCAGAGTGCTTCCATATTGCAAAGGTTTCTCCTTAGACTTTGATTCTTTTTTTTTGAGGAGCAGTAAAATGATAACGTTGGGAAAAGGTGTTGGAAATATGATGTTACCCGGGGCGTCAGGCATTACTCAGCGTATAATGCAGTGAAGTTCTCGGAGAGCTGACTCTTCTTCTCAGGATCGTGTGCCGACGACGAAAGGTGGCAATCCTTCCAGTGTGCTGATTAGATGCTCCTCGGATAAATTAAAAAATTATTCTCGTACTATAGGGTGGACTATTGGGGTTGACCGAATGCCCATAACTGATTTACTTACGTTGCAACACATTTAAACACTTGAAGACACGTATAGAAGGCACTTGTAAAACATGAAAACTTTTGGCGGAAGGTGAGGGCCTGCACCTTGAAATTCCCAAAGGCAACCCAGATAAAAACACACACGATATTATTCGACGTTGATTTACTGGGTATCACTTACACATTCCTCTGCCGGAACAACTTACATTTTGTACAAGTCTCGTACCTGCCAGTGACAGTAAAACTGCACAAAAATGGTGCAAAGCCAGACAATGGATTAAAGTGAAAACTGAAGCTTCCCCAGGCGATGCAAGCACCGGGGAAGGTGAGAGGCGGAGTCCCAGGCGGGTAGACGAAAACGATTCCGGATAAGTTAAACTACTTTAGTGACTATGACTGGTGAATCAGAAGTGATGGCCGCCCAGGCACACAAAACGCGAGGACAGTGACACACGTCCGACCTCTCAAGATGCTAAGCAATGACTGTTTTCTCCGCTTGGTGCGCCAGCTGGCATTGACAGGCCGGCCATGTCGGGACTAGTTTCTTATACACATTTAACACAAAACCCTTTTACACTTACCATGTAGGCAGCTTGCTATCGTACAAATTACGTGCTATGACAAGGATGAGAAAACAAGTGATGGGGTGAGCTGAGAGTAAAACATGTGACATGTGAGATGGGGAAAAACAAACAACAAATAAACTTCATTATAACTTTAATCACACAATGGGCTGCTGCACAGGCCGTCCTTTGTGTTCATGTTACTCCGCGTCACACGTTGCCTGCCAGTTAAGCCCATTAAGAATATTAATGCCCTTGGTACTATTTGCATATTCATGCGCCGGTGATGCACTTGGTCACTGAACCGTGCTTGGCTCTCGTTGCACTACACTCACTCACACACCACGCGCTTGCACTCATTACACTAGCACGGTATTGTGCACCCAAGTAGTGTGTGGCTCTGATGCGCTGGTGAGCTGCACTACACTCACTCACACACCACGCGCTTGCACTCATTACACTAGCATGGTATTGTGCACCCAAGTAGTGTGTGGCTCTGATGCGCTGGTGAGCTGCACTACACTCACTCACACACCACGCGCTTGCACTCATTACACTAGCACGGTATTGTGCACCCAAGTAGTGTGTGGCTCTGATGCGCTGGTGAGCTGCACTACACTCACTCACACACCACGCGCTTGCACTCATTACACTAGCATGGTATTGTGCACCCAAGTAGTGTGTGGCTCTGATGCGCTGGTGAGCTGCACTACACTCACTCACACACCACGCGCTTGCACTCATTACACTAGCATGGTATTGTGCACCCAAGTAGTGTGTGGCTCTGATGCGCTGGTGAGCTGCACTACACTCACTCACACACCACGCGCTTGCACTCATTACACTAGCATGGTATTGTGCACCCAAGTAGTGTGTGGCTCTGATGCGCTGGTGAGCTGCACTACACTCACTCACACACCACGCGCTTGCACTCATTACACTAGCATGGTACTGTGCACCCAAGTAGTGTGTGGTTCTGATGCGCTGGTGAGCTGGTTGCTGCGGGCAAACAGTGCAAGAGGGAGCCATGGTTGGCATCAAAAGGTAAGATCCTATGACGTCATCCAATTATAAGGTTAACACTTTTTATTATAAAAGAAAAATTTTCTGAAATTTCCACATTAATACAAGTTGTCAGGTTGGCTGAGCGGTCTAAGGTGGTGGATTTAAGCTCTGCTTCCTTGTAAGGGGAATGTGGGTTCGAATCGTACATCTGGCAATTAATTTTCACACTTGTATTGAGGCATTTGAGATGTATAACATAAACTGATTGTACTGTAGTGTAAACAGTATATAATAAGCATGCATTCTCTAATGATATTTTCACTTCTTCGGGGTGGCTGTGACGGAAGGCATATCATCACGAGTAGAATCATCCAGTGATAGTGTAAGCTGTTATGATATGAATAAGGAAAATTTTGGTGAATCTATTTCTACATCATCAATGGCAGCGCAGAAACCTTCAGACTCTGGTAGTCGTAGTTATACAAGAGTATCGACCATCTGCAAATATTGTGACAAGACACTCACGACTAGCTCTAGCACCACACGACATGAAGCTAGTAACTGTATATTCAGCACCTCCCACAAGGTCTATCCATGTGATAATTGTGGTGTGCTGTATGTGAATAGGAATAAGTGGACTGCTTGCTCACAACAGGATTTGCCCTATAAAATTAGAATAAAGCGTAAATATTTTTGTTAAATGAAGAATATGCTTGAGTTTGCAACTGTTAATATGTAATTTTTACACGTGTGTGAAAGACCCCTTTTTTATTCGTTTATTCGATCCCTCCTTATATTAGGATGTTCGGGAGAAATGAATAAGACTAATCTGAGTTAAATTTGTATTGAATATGGTATTCATTTTTATCATCAAATCTCCATTTTTTCTCTGAAGGTTGTATGTGGTGTCTTGACATATGCAAAATAATCTGTAAACTACGAGTATACAAGAACATATATGTGTGTGTGTTTAATATAATTATCAACATGGACTTCTATGAAAATTTAAATGGTAATTATAAAACAAACACAAGAATTTTTTTGATGAAATTATTTTTGCAATTAAAGCATAATCTCTGAATAAAGGTAGGATAGCCTCTACGAGAATGTTTTAAAATATCTCTATTAATTAATGTGAGGTGGGATATATTACCCACCCTCAATAGCAATTGCCTTGACAGCAGTAAGGATGTATGAGATCATGTCTGTTTGAGAATGAATTATATCTCTGTTGGTGCGAAATCGAGTACTAAACATATTTCTACATACATAACTTATTCAAATATCCTAACATTAGCATAGAGCAAATATTTCAAAGGAGTACTGACTTCCGAAATTCTACGGCGTGGTGAAGCTGGTACGCAATTTACTAGAAACAATAGCTTTGAAATATACATTAATAGATATGCATTAAAATATATGTTAAGGCAATGTTTATCGTCGTGTCTGGTTGAAATAAGCGTTTGAAATATTTTTTTATCGGTGGTTGGTATGATTTGCTTATATGGTATATTAGTTTTTGATGCTAAGGGTTTTGTAAATGGATGCTACGGCTTGTGCAAGTGAGTTGTGTGGTGTGATATGGTTTGCGAGTATTGATGGATATAATGTTTTCTGCTGGATTGGTGATATTGCCATGTGATTTAGTTAAGATCGCTGTCGATCTTGAGACCCGGATAGTGTGCGTGGGTGATGGTATTATTTGGCTGTGTGTTTGCTAATGTATGATGTTTTTTTTTTTTCAGAGAAATTTGCTGGAATATTTTATAGGAATGCTTATATGATTGTTTTTGCTGTCTTGGATGTTATGAAGTGAAGTGTTTAGTATATCCGATAAGGTGTAGGTAATGATTGATGTTATGGTTTGTTCATGTATTTGGGAAACACATGATAGAATATTTTGTTTGGAACAATCCGTAAAAATAGCTGGTGGTTTTTTTTTTTTCTCTTTTTTTTCCCCCAACGAGTATGATATATCAAATATTATGAGTTTGTTTATATTTTTCCTGATGGGTAGTTGGAGGTTTGGGGTATGGAGTTATTTCATAGGAATGCTTTGATGCTATGTTTCGCTGATGTATTTTGAAATGGTTTCATGATAATGTATGCCCATATGGTTTGCTAGTAGGGTATATGCTTGGTCATTTTCAGCAAGTGCTGAAGTATTTTATGTGTGTTTGATGTATGGGCAAGCGGAGAATGTACCATTTTTTTTTTCTTTATTCTTAGCTTCACAGCATCACTACATATTTTTTGTTTCACCATAATTAATAAATAATTCTATATTAATTTTTTATACAACAAAATAAACAAAGGTGGAGTTCTCGCCAGAATTTATTTACAAAAAAATTGTAAATAGATTTAATTTTCTAGCATTCATAAGGAATTAACATAACTCTAAAATGTCATGGTCTTTGTAATAAACTGGCTGCAATATACTCTAATTTTTTCGCTTTTGTAAAGTCTTTACTTATATGTCTCGACGAGGTTAAAGGATGGTGAATAAGAGCTATATGTGTCTTGTCTCTTGCTGGAATTCGTATTGTGGTATAAATCTGCAAGGTGGACTAGCGTCTTGGGAATAAAATTGTGTTTTAGTTCGCGTAGTTCTGACGCCGGCTCACAGCCAGCTGCAGTCATACCATGATGACACAACTCACACGACACATGGGTAACCACGTGCGAAAAAGAGGCCTTAACACTGACTTTCCCGTAATGGGATTATTATTGTTTGCAGTGTACTATAGGTTTCTCCATTTTCTTTCAGGGCTAAAAGTGTTATAAAGTGTTAAAAATGTCTTTTCGTGAATATTGCACAATGTTCTTTTCAAATTCAAGATGTGTTCCACGCGAAGAAACAGACATTGATATTCAGGCGTGAACGTCTTAAAAAAACAGTATCTAACTAACACCAGTATTTCACTATTTAAATTGCTAGTGTGAAGGGGTATAAAAAATTTTCTTGTGTCCCATATAATTTTCACAGTAAAAGTTTTACTCGGTGTGTATAGCACTTCCGCTTGTGTGAACCCCGTAGGCAGCCATGGTAGGTCGTCAACCCCTGCCTCTGGACAGTCGTCCTAGGAGAGCTGGCGAGGTAAGGCTCTGACACGTACGCACTTCATATTTTTGCACTCAGTTGGATTTCCATAGTTCCCTGTGATTTACCGGTTAAGCTTTGCTTTGCGTACGTTTTACCAGACATCCCCAGCATTATGCTTCCCCTTAAATAAATCTTTTTCAGTCCTTGTGGCTTTTTGAACTTAATTCGAGGGAAGATGTCGGAGAGGCCACGCAGCCCACACAACTTTGAATCAAGCGCCATACACCTATGTTAAAGGCTTTTGCATTATAATTTCTGCTTCATTGCCATGATAATGTTAAGGGTAGATTTATATGTATATATTTTAGAGTTTTATCACGTAGTTTAATGGCCACATCATTTGCTACCACGTGGTTAACCGCCGCCAAGTCCATGTTGCGCCATCATCGTACTTAAAGTGTTTCTGTTTGTAATTTCTTGTGCGCCATAATTTTCTCAGGGTAATATATATTCGTTTCATAAAGGGTTCTTGCAATTTTTGACATTATTGATGCTTTTTTAACCGACCATGCTATCCTCGCATATGTTCGATTTTCCACCATCAGGCTCCCCAGACGCGTTTGCGCACTTAAGACGCCATCAGAATCATTTTCTGAAGAGCACCGTACTTTTGTCCAAGAGGATTTCCATGAATTTTACTGAAAATATTGCAATTTCACCTTCACCACGTGGCCCGCTAAGAACTTCATCCAGCGGCAGCCGCATCATGTAAGAATGCTTGTTTATTGTGCCTGTTCATATAGTGTCCCATGTTCTCTCATCAATATTTGTGGGAAAATTTGAGCGGTGACATTATTTTCGTCCTAGCTTGTTAAGTGTAAAGACCGTCACCACACACACCAGGTGGTGGGAGGCACGATCCGACGAGTAAGTGTTAGCGACGTCAGTAATCGCACGTGTTAGTGTTCATCTTGTAATTCTCCGTGTCCTGTCTCCAGGAAGAACCTACAGTCCATCCTAGCGGCTGTAGACCCCTATCATTGTGGGGGCTGTGTTCTCAAACAACCTCCGAGAAAATCATCCATCTAGGAGTGCGCTAGATTAATTACAAGCTGAGGGAATCGCCCAATGGAGTTAGCTAGTTACGTTCGAGAGTAATCGTTAATTTACATTTCTGGCACAATATGTACTTGGAAATCAATAAATGCAACCTCGGTGGCAAATCTATGTTTTTCTATTTGGCGTCAACCAGCCAACTCCCGCCTTTTCGGTGTTAAATGTTTAGTATTGCAAAGTGATTTGTAAAGATGCCCAGGTGAGACAAACACAACACAGGACCCACAGCATCCCTAAGAACCCTGAGTCTCGAAGTGTGGTTTCTGGGAAGCACCGCTGGCGCCCACCTGTGCAGCAAGTATAAGTATTCGTTCGTTTCGTGTCGCACCCGACGGCGTCACTTCATAAAGGGTGAATACTACTGACACCTGCTGGATTAGGGGGTGCACATATACATACATATGTTCATGTATTACTTTTTATTTGATTAAAATTGTGTAGCAGTGTGGTGTGGCTCTGAAGGGGGAGGATGGGTGGGTTTTTTTTTTTTTCCCCAAAAATAATTCTGTTTCAAACTTCCACCAAAAGCCACATGTTTACAAGATTATTACATCTCTTTCCAGCCATATGTAGGTTAAATATAATTATTTTGCATACTAAACTAAAATGGCAGCAAGCGCCCCCCCCCCCCACTCCTCCCATCTTTAAAATGTTGACTGAACAGCAGTTCCTCTTCAATTGAATCCCCTGTGCGGTATCCCCGAATCTGGGCGAGACAACTGTACTTATATTTTATTTGAAATAATCTAGAACATTACAAAATGATATTCACTCTGTCGATATCCAGAAGCCCTGGAAGGGCACCCTGGTGGTACGTTACTGGCTGGCTGGCGTCACGTGGTCAAGGTGACGTACGAGGGAGGGGAAGGCAGTAGTAGATTTCGTGGGCGGGAGCGGCCCCGCGGCGCCCATGTTTGCAGACCAGCAGGCCCACCCAGAGCTCGTCAAACACACCCCCGTCGCAGTGAAGATAAGCCGTCCCAAACGGCCAACATTGTCTCAACTTCATATGGCACCGTCGGTTTGACTTTCGTTCGACGTGCAAGAATAGCCGTCACAGTATAAAGGAGTTTATATGCGGGCACTGGGAGCTAGAAATTCCAATGTACTTGGAGTAACCATATCGATACTTTTTCCTGGTGACTAAATTTCCTAACATGCTTTTTTTAAAAAACTTGGGAGGGATGGGTGGTTTTTTTTTTTCGTAGTTAGGCCTGCATTTTTTTTGGGGGGTTACGTACTTATGTACCTGTGCGGAGGTGGAGGCAAGGATTGTGGAGGAGGAGGAACAGGAACAGTGGAGCGTTCGAAGTGTTTTTTTCTGTATTTATTAATATGTATCCTTGTTAAGGTCTTCCGAATGGCATATTTTTTATGGTCGTCTGTATGGTTCTGTGCCTGTGTGATCATTTCTTTCTGAATTTATTAATATTTGTCTTCACTGGTCCTTCAGTCCACCATTTGTCCTGAATTTTTTTCGTCATTGTTGGGCTGTATACTTCTGCATCTTACCACTGAATTAACTAATCTGGGATATCTTACATTTTTTCCACGTTGTATAATATATTACTTATACTTTTTGGAGAATATCTACATACTTTTAATTCGGCAAACATACTTTTACCATTTGTGTTAAAGCAGACGAATTAGCACACATATTTTTTATAGAGGGTGCGTTAGCGTGATGCGGTTTATGTATGGACGGTGCAGGGATTTATGTAGATCGTATTGTGCATCAGTTTTAAAGGTGTTTGGAATGTTTTGCCTTTTTTTTTTTCATCAGTAACATGTATAATTTTTCCCGTCAGTACTGTACCATGTATGTTATGTTTGTTTGTCCTTCCAGTATTGTACCTGTGTAATATTTCATTTTAAAAAAAAAGTGTTTTAATGAATATATAATTTTTGTCGTACTATATAATTTTTTCTCGTCCGTATGTTGTCTTCCCAGTATGATACTGTGTACAATTTTTTCTCATTGGTATGCCCTCCGTTTGTCCCATCAGTATAGTAGCGTGTATTTTTTGTTACCAGTTTGTCCCTGCCGGCATTGTAATTTGTATAAGTTTCTCGCGTTACTTTACCATGTCTAATTTTTTTCACCAGTATTGTGGCATGTATTTTGTTCCGCCTGTATAGTAACGGAGACATTTTTTTTTTAAGTATTGTACCGTGTTTTTCTCGTATATCTCCCACGTGTGTTTTTTGGCTAGTGTGTTCTGTTCTCCCAATGTGTTGTGTCTAAGGTGCACCAGGTTTCGAACATTGTTCGCCTGTTAGTGTGTCATTACTTATTCTCGAATGGACTACAATTCCCCGGCGTATTACAGTTTTACATGTCAATCGAATACGTGGTTGCTCTCTGTAGGAACACTGACTGTGTATTCCAGACTTTACGAGCCTTGACAGCTGGCGTGAAGCTGCCTCTGGAGCTCAGTTCTCTGCGAGTGCCGGCCGGCGCATGGACCGGAGGTTTACCTCCAGTCATGTGTTCTGGGAAAATTGCTTGCAATGTAAATACCACCGGCCGTTCAAGTCTAGAGATACGACTTTCGCAGCGACCTGCCTTGAGCTGCACAGTTCCTGAGCTTTAAAATTCAAATACGTTCGTACATGTAGTATATAAATATATTGTGTGTGTGTGTGTGTGTGTGTGTGTTTGTAGCGGCTAAAGTCTCTCTTACATTAAAATGTTACAAACTCGAGTATGTCTTTACAATAGACAAAAATTTTTCTTCCCAAACTTATATAAAACTTAACAATACTGGTATAGTAAATATTTTCAAGCGCACACTAATGATATTGTTCTGCATTATACGAAGCTTATTTCCCAAGTCTTTGTGGTTTATTACACATGCAATGTTTTTTTCCTCGAGGTATTTTCTTTACATGTACCACAGATTATAATAAGTTCGGATCCTTAGGGCTTGGGCGTTGCACGACGTGCAGAAATAGCTTCTATTTTGTGGCGTACGTCTCGACCAGTTGCCCTGAACAGCGGACAGTCGCGATACCTGTGCAGGTCCGCGACGATCGATCTGGCGGGACACGTGCTGTGCATCGTCGACTCTTGGTGATTAACGCGCTAAAGGTATTGAGGAACTATGGCTTCTTCCAACACTTCGCAAACGTCCCCATGTGGGATATTTCCGTCGTCCCACCTAAATCAGTGCATCTCCAAGCGGCACCTGTGTATGTTGCGTGGTGTGGCCGAGGTTCTATGGACATAGCGCTAGAAACGCAAACACTTTGGTTTCCGCGTCTTCGTCGCTGTACGAGATGGCAATCTGCTTGGCGGCGTGAGAGTTCCGCGAGCAAAAACCTTGGATGCTGCTGAATATTTTAAATAAATAATGTAAAGTCCCCACGCATAGACACTGTAATTTCACTCTGGTTCTAGGCTGGCTTCCTCATCGCCTGGTAGTGCGCGCCAGTTGAACACTTGGCAGGGATGGCGTCGCCAGGGCGTCTCCTGCAGCCACAGCTTGTGCGTAGAAACCCTGCACGAGTGACGGGTGTCGCAGACGTGGCGGGAAATAATTTCCTGGGGTGAAGGTGCGGTTTGGATGAGCGAGGGGCATGGTAGGGTAATATTACATGTTCTTTGATTTTATATCATTTTTCTCTAATTTTGTTTTTAAGGTCATGGTTCAGGGTTGAGGTGAAGGTCATCTGCATCCAATATGGCGGTAGTAGTCTGGGACTGTAATATAATTCACTTGCTGATTTTCATGTATTTTTTCTTGAGTTTTTGTTTCCAAGGTCATAGGGTGAAGGTCAAGATCGTCTGCATCCAATATTGTGGTAGTAGTTTTGAATGTAATATGTTTGCGGACTTGTCTTTTTTCTTGAGTTTTTGTGTTCAAGGTCAGGTTTGTCTGCATCTAATACTGTATGGTGTTCGTAGTCTGTAACATATGTGTGTTGACTTTTATGTTTTTTTTTCTCGATTTTCGTTTTCAATGTCATGGGATCGAGGTAAAATAATTCTGCATCTAATATGGCGGTAGTAGTTTGTAACGTCATATGCTTGTTGACTTTCGTGTATTTTTTCTGAAGTTTTGGTTTTCAAGGTCATTCGAGGTCATGGAGTCAAGGTAGTCTGCACTGCATTTAATGTGGTGGATGAGTGATGTGGACCAAGATGGCGGTAGTCTACAAGATGGAGGTCGCCTACCGAGATGGTAGTAGCCCATCAAGATGGTGGGATGGGTAAGGGGTTACCTATGGAAAGTTAAGTTTTTTTAAATAAGTTTTTAAATGAAATTTCAAACATTTTTTTTTAAATATATTTTAGTAATGAATTTTTAACAAACTTCCAAACAAATGATGCTTACCAATATGGCGGCGTCCATCAATGTATAAACAAATTATGCTTACCAGTAACATAAACAAATGATAAACGAAATATCAAGACTGTATACTGAGTATTGGTGAGAGTAGTAGGGGTGAGTGAGTGAAGAGATTTGGGCGGCTCATAACAGCGAGGTCTTGAGAGCCGATGAGGGTGATTGAGGTGAGTATGGAAAGCCGGGGGAAGCGGGAGATCCCCCAGAAAACCCGCCGACCAACAGCATCGTCCGGCAAGATTCCCTCTTACGAAAATCCGGTGACCCGGCCGGGGACTGAACCAGGTCCGCCTTGGTGAGGGACGAGCGTGCTAATCACTGAGCCACTGCGGCCCCAAATCTTCTGAAGCCCTGCTAAAATTCTACTTCCAGGATATTCCTCCGCCTCGTGCAAACAAAGCTTAACCGACTCTAGAAAATTACATCAAAGGGATAGCGCAGCATATTCGCTTCCCCCGCCCCTTCATTCCTGCGCTGCTCCATTCTCACCTCGCTTCACCCTCTTCGGCTCTCAAGACCACGATGTTGAGAGCCGCCCAAATCTCTTCACTCCCTCACTTCAGAGGATCTGGAAGTAACCGAAATGGACTGTATAGTACGTAAGCTCTATAAAACACCCGTGTGTAGCCCTGACAGGACTGGGGATGCACAGTACATCAATAGTATACATACCTAACATATTTAAAATCTACTTGTATGCACATTATATATCCTTCCGCCATATGTAAAGTTAACATTGGCATGGGCCGTGGCACTTTATTAAGACGCCACCCACGCAAAACTGTGAAATTGTTTTAAAAAAAAATACAATTTTGATAATCTTTACACTTATATGCGTCAACAACATAAAACAAAACAAAAAAAAAAATTTCAGTATCCACAAATGTTTACCTAACATTTTCAATTGGACGTCAAGACATGGAGCTACTTTTACCTCTCGTTGCTAACTTTACTGGACGCGTTTCACTTAGTGTGTCCGATAAGCACATGCAGATATGAGCAGTGACATTTTCCAACGGTCGATTTTACTGCGAACAGCCAGTAACACAGACCAATAGGAGTAGGACAATGCGGAGGAGCAAGCATCTCGGAAAATAAGCGCTATAAAAGGAGCGTCGGGTGAAGAAGCCTTGTTTGAAACCCTGCAACACAGGTTGGAATGATTTTGTGCTTGTTCGGTTTCCGCTGCCCTACGTTACCGCGTGAAGACGTAAGAACCCACACTCCCGGACCAGAAATAAAATTCTACTCTACCCGGCCAGGCATTGAACCGGAATCTCGATCAGTCAAGTGCGTTGTTTACCCAAAATAACCGGACATTATACAGTTGAGAAATTATTTTATTTCAAGGTGTCCAACAGGTTCCAAGTACATACACGGTGTTTTTTTTTATAACATGTCGAAGTTTAATCACAGCATCTATGGACTAATATAAACAAAAATTCCTAGTAGCGAAATGTTTGGAAAATCCATACATAGGCTGTTCACGGTCAAATGAGTACTTTTGAAAACCCTGCTTACGATCTACTTCTTTACACGTTGTGTACTCTTCCACCTTATATAAAATTAACATTGCCACGGGCCTCAGAACCTCGTTCATGCGTCGGTCAAGTGAAACTGTAAAATTATTAAGAAAGTAAATATTTCACAAATCTGCTATTTTTTTTAACTTCAATGCATTAAAAAAAAAAAAAAAACAGAAAATGAAAGAAATAATTTAAATTATCACACATGGTTACCTTACACTTTCTAATCGACGTTAAGATACGGAACTACTTTCCATACATCGTTGCCAACTTTACCGGGCGCATGTCACTCAGTGCACCCATTGAAGTATATGCAGGCAATGGCAGTGAATTTTTTCTAAGGTTGACTTCAAAAGTGCTCACTTTATCGTGAACTGCCATTAAGAATTAGTACTTATGCAGAATATAATTACACTGAGTGCGTTGGCCCTCTGTTGTGTGATTTTCTATACTTGAGGTTGAAGTCAATCAACTGCCTATGGAGCCCTCCACCCGACTATAGAGCGTGAATAACTCATAAAAATGTAGTCCTACAGACGCTATGAAAATTGTCAGAAAAGTGCGATTTGTGCTGTGTATGAAAGAAGAATGTATATATTGTGCAACATTACAAAACATTTTTCTAAAATATACTTTTTAAATTTAAAAAAATAATCGATTAAAACAGTTTGTATTTTTTACACGATTTAAGCATATTTCCAATCTGGATGCTTCAGAAAGCAGAATTTTTAAGAAAATCTTCGTCATGGCATATCGTCATAAGGATTACTATGATTGTATGTAATAAAATTGTAATAATAATGTAGGAAATAATTTTTATATTTGATTTTATTTGCGTCCATTTGTCACAAACATTTATGGCTGAAACCAATGTAAATAAAGTTAGTTACAAATGTGATATTATACATTATTATAGGCCGTTCACGGTAAAGTGAGCACTTTTTGAAACTGTTTCATCAGACATAATAACCAATAAATATATTTCATTGTGGCCTCAGACTTTTTGTTTTGGGTATGGTGAATGTATACACTGTGTTTATTACTCACATGGCAGGGTTTACATTAACAAGTGGTGGAAGTATATAAATTCGCTGAAACAAAAAAGTAATTAGGGCTTCAAAAGTGCTCACTTTACCGTGGACGGCCTATACTATGATTTTATTACATATGATCACAGTAAATATTATGACGATCTTTCTTGAAGAAGATTTTCTTGTAAATTCTGCTTTCCGAAGCATCCAACACCGGTTAGATTTTGTTAGAAATATGAATTCTATCGATCGATTAATTTTTACATTTAAAAAGTATATTGGATATTTAAGTAAAATATTTTATAAAGTTGCAAGATATATACATTCTTCTTTCATATACAGCATAAATCGCATTTTTCTGACAATTTTCAAGGCATCTGTACTACTTTATTAGTTCTTCACATTGTACAGTCAGGCACAGTGTTCCATAGGCAGTTGATTGACTTCAACCTTAAGGCTCTCGCCTAGTTGGTGCTAGAACTGCGTTACATACAGGATGTTAGAAATCGCGTTTCTCTTCAAAGCTACTAAATATGTGTTCAATGCGCTGATCCGCGAAAACAACACGCCCTTCAGGCGAGGGCTGTAGAAAGCTTTCCAAGACGTCATGCACATTATAAACACAATCTCGCAGTACTCCAGAATAACTAAAAACTGCTTTACCAGAGCGTCCCTCGAAATATACGCATCAGAGACATACAGAACCATTCAAGGGCCCTGCATTCAACCTTCCGTACAGACTTTCCACCAATAAAATAACAGGGTCGCCGCTGAAATTCCCATAGGCACACGCAGTCCGACGAGAAGACTGAGCCTCGCGGTTAGGGCGATGGCGCCCTTGTTACGTGTCGCCCTAATCGCACTTGCACTTCTCGGCCTGAGATCATTTCAGTTTCGAAAGTATAACGAGAAATGGCTGGTCATATACAACTTACAATTCACTAGTTGTTTAATACTCTTGTGTCTAATTTTCACTGTGTGATATTTATCTCTTGAAAAAAAAAAAAAGCAGGAACTTATTGATAAAATATAAATATGTTCGTGACTTTTTAAAAGGGGATAACCCGCAATTAGAATTACGCAAAAAAAAAATACTATACACCTCGTAAAATGTACATTTTCTATAATCGTAGCTACATTGTTTGTAATTACTATGAATCCAAATGATGATGCGGAAACGAAGAATGTTTGCAAAAGAGGCGAACCCGAGTCTTAAGCTTTGTTTGCACGAGGCGGAGGAATATGCTGGAAGTAGAATTTTAGAAGTGCTTCAGAAAAGTTGGAAGTAACCGGGAATGAGCAATACCAAGTACACAGGGCTGTGCTAAGTGGGGAGATATGCAGTGGCGTTTATTCCATAGACGCAAGGTAAGCAATGCTTACTCTATACATATTGTAAATAGTTTTCACCTTAACATTAAACACATATAATTACGAGTTTCCCGTTTCCGATTCGAGAAACAAAGTTTTCGTAACTTCCGTACCGCACACGCATAGTGCTGCTATCTAGTATTTATTTCCGCAAACTGGAGCGACTAGCGATGAATCGAACTCGCAAACAACACCACGCCACACGCTCCGTGTTCCTTCGGCAGGGCAAGCAGTCGTTCTGTTTGCGTCCTCCAGTCCTACATTATTTCCTTGGAAAGTGGATGGAAGCGTTCGGAAAAACGGGGGTTTTCTTATAATTTTTAATGTGCTCTCTAAATAACATTCAGTTTAATTATTATTGTAGGCTATTCGCGGTAAAATGAGCACTTGTGAAAGCCCTGCTTAAGATCTACGTGTATGCACGTTGTGTATTCTCCCGCCTTACGTAAGATTAACATTGCCATGGATCTCATCACCTTATTCATGCGTCGGTCAAGTGAAACTGTAAAAAGTAAATATTTTACGATTCGGCTCATTTTTACACTTCGGTGCTATTAAAAAAAAAATAACGAGAAAGAAATAATTGAAATTAACAAAAATGGTTACCTAACACTTTTCGTTCTACGTTAAGATACGGAACTACTCCCCATTGTTCTTTTACCAACTTTATAGGTACATGTCACTCAGGGTGCACTTTTCAAGGCCCTTTCAACAGGCATTAACCACTAATAAACAGATTTCACTTCAGCTCCAGACGTTAAAGTTTATTAGTGGTGTAAATATATACACTGTGTTTATTAGTCTGATGGCAATGTTTATATTAAAAAGTGACAGGAAGATAGAAATATAATGAAAAGAAAAATTCAGCAGGACCTTAAAAAATGCTCACTTTACCGTGAATCGCCAATAGGGCCAGTGACTTTTTTCTAAGGTTGGTTTCAAAAGTGCTCACTTTATCGTGAACGGCCTTTACATTCATTTCCTTTGCGTTTTTATAACTAATGTTAGGTATTATAATCGGTAAATACGTGTGGAGGGTAAGCAAAGTTGGGAGTTGCGTCAGATAGTAAAAAAACTCACTACACGCCAGTGGAGATAAGAGAGGCAGACAGATGGAGGGAACGTACCTCGAGGGCGGGATGCTGGGTCCAGCCGGCGAGCTGGAGCAATCCTCGGCGAGTGACGACTCAGGTGGAGCTCGTGGATGTACGTCTGGGGACGCGGGCCAAAGTCCGAGAACAACACAAGGCGGACGTTGCCTCGCTGTCCTCAGCTTCACACAGCTACTGCGGGTTGACCTGCAGTGCCCCCTCCCCCCTTCTACCACCCTCTAGCCCTCCGCGGTCGGCGGGAGTAGGGGGGAGACGCTAGATAGGGCTTACTGTCGCGTTATTTGAAGATCGTGCCTGTGGAAATACCAACTACACATCTTACCACTAGAATTAATGATTTTATGGAACAGGTCGGTTTTGAGTCAAAACTGCGCGTGTTTTGTATCTCAAACATACTGAATTAACCTACATATATTTTAGGTGCTGATTTAATAACTTACCAGAACGATTATACATATTTAATCGTTTTGTGCACTGCTTGTGCAAGATTTATTAGATTCTGTTGGTCACATTTGGAGGTAACGTAGATATTTCAAACACAGAGCTAACACAAACAGCACAGGTATATATTTAATTATTGCCGAAAACAGCATTCGGCTACTAAATGGTGTTAGTCAAGTAGGTTCTAATTACGCAATTATGAAACTTCGTTCTAGAACCTCTCAAAAATAATGCAAGCCGTAAACATGCTGTAAATGCTACCCGGCAATAGCCTTAAAAAAATCTTTATTGTAAATAAACCTAATTTATTAAACACTGAACAGCTATTAATTACTTCAATGAAGCGTATTTATCACAAATAATCATTAAAAACTATAGTTTTGGTTTTATTATAATGGTGATTATTTTCGAAACACGTGTCTGCTGTCGGTATTAATCCAGGCACCTACCACCCACCACCCTGGAAAAGACTTTATAATAAGAAGATCGTTACAACACGGAGGTGTCAGCTCTTGTCTCCTTGCTTGCTCTGTGGGCGGGAGAGATTCCTCCGCAGCCGACGGACGGCTCAACACGCCGGAAATGCGTGTTTCGCGACTATCACTTACCACGACACACTCGCGATAAACGACGCGCCTTCTGATGCCGGAATCACACGACCCCGACGCGCACGACACGACGGCCAATACAAGGTAGATCGTCGTAAGACCGACCGACTCCGTCGTCCGACCTGCACTTTTGGATTAGAAATTATTTCTATTCTTCGTCGTGTCGTGCGACACGACGCACACAATGCGCAACCTTGCAAAATGAAATTGTATTGCAAGCTCTACCTACAGTGGTAAATGCGCAGCTTAAAAGAAAAATAAATCGAGTCTAACTCTAAAAATAATAATTTTACCTTTGTATGCATTAGCAAAGCCGATTTGTCACCGTTATGAATTACAAATTTCCCTCTTGTTCACCGCCTTTGAATCTAATGTAGCCTATCAGCGCCTTCTAAATAGTTAGGTTAATGCCGAACGTTGTGTCGGTCGTGCTGTAAATTCAAGTAGTCACATTTAAATGTGTCGCGGCTGCGTTTTTGGACGTATTCCTTCCGGCATGATTCGTAAACTCTGCTTCTGGTCTAGGTTATGAAAGGTTCATATTACTAAAAGCTGTTCACGGTAAACTGAGCACATTTGAAAGCCCTGCTTAACATCTACTTGTATTCACATCCCCCTTTATATTTCCGCTATATGTGAAATTAACACGGCCGTTGGTCTGGTCACTTTATTCATGCGTCGGTCGTGTAAAACTGTGCAATTTGTAGATAGTAAATATTTTGCCACTTTGTTCATTCCTTCTCTTACATGCATTAAAAATACAGGAAAGAAACAAATAATTTCAGTATTCTCGAAAGTTCGCCTCGCACTGTTTGATCCAACGTGAATACATGGAACTACTTTCTCTCCGTCATTGCCAACTTTACAGGGCGCATGTCATTCAGCGTGGCATGCAGGTAGTGCCAGTGACATTGTTCATGGGTTAGTTTCAAAAGTGCTCATCTTCACCGTGAACAGCCCATACGGCTGAACACGCTGTGATCACACCGGCTGTGGTAACGAAACAAGCGACGCCAGCGCCTAAGGCCTTTACACAATTGAAAAGCTTTTTAACACTTGACGTTACGATTTTACTCTACGTTTGTTTTCCGACATGTTGTTTCTTATGGAACTTGACACAATGGAACTACCAAAGGTAAAGTCAAGTACTCTCGCCTTTACGATTTCGAAAAGTTGAAATTTAAAGTCAAAATCAAGCAGACATTTTGCCGAGAATCTAATAGGGGTTATGTGGAAAGTGTGTTATTTCATTATGGGGCGATTTAAATCTCGGTACATTAACCAAAGCTCGTCTTAAATTAAATAAATAGCAAACGAATATAATGCGAAGAAGAAATGTATTAATTCACAATTTTGAGTAAAGTGAGCTTTATTTTGAAATAAACTATTAATATAAATGTGAAGATTATTTTTAAAAAGGTACGTAAACTGCATTACTGGATAATTTTGATAATGATTTACATAGCAAGATACACATTTTGACGAAGCTCGCAGAACCGACGTTCAATTGTCTGAGCTCTGACTTTACAATTGTATTGTGTATGGGTGGTTTCGTCAAAGTAAAGGAAATATAATGTCAAATGTTAAAGTTTTCTATTGCGTAAGGGCCTTTAAGCAGAACCTCCCTCCACCATATTGGATTCTTGGATTCTGTAATTTGTGTATATTTTGAAAAAAGAAAATTCCGAAAGTACCTACTCCACACTCAAGTGCCTCGCACAGTAGTGCATGCGTAACAACTGCACTATGAACTCTGTACTTAGCGCAGTGGGTAACCTCCGCACTCGCGTCTGGGAGGACCCGGGTTCGAATCCCGGTCCGATGCCGCCAACTTCCTGATATTGGTCTTCCAGTGGTTTCCCGAAGTCACTCCTGGCGAAAGCTGTTATGGTTCCTTAACGTAGGCAATGTCTCATTCCTGCCGTGTTCCCACCGTGCTGAGCAGCTAGCTCCGTCTCGAAGCACCTCGCTGTCGAGGAGACGTGAAGCCCTATCTTCGTATGGTCCATTTACGGTTTCTTCGGCCTTTTTGAATCAAACCTTTGAAAAACTTCCCCATGTATGACGTGGTTAGTTGTTTCCTAAATACGCCCTGCACCGCAAGAGTTTTATACTTGTGTACATTAAGGTTTTTTTTTTTTTTATGTTAAATTGAAATTTTATTCATATTTGTATCCACAAATTATAATGTTTCATTTATAAATAATTGGAATGAAACAGTGAGAAAATACGTGTGTTGGTAGCGCCTAGTGAGAAATGGTTCTTATGCAAAATACTGTTACAACATAGTGCGCACGAATCCGGTGCGTGTCCCTCTGGTGTGATCTTCACCTGTTCTACAAACAGCCCCGCGCACTCTACAATCACTCCGCAATCAGCACCGTATGCTCCTCAATCGCTCCGTAATCCTCGGCAATCCTCAACAATCCCCCTTTGCAATCCTCCTCCGCAATCCCCACCAGTCCTCAGCAATCATCCTCCACAATCCTTCGATCAATACCAATCCCGTGATCGATCCTTCGATCAATCCTTTAGTTTGTCGGCTGTCCCCACACACTACTTACAGAAATTACATTCGTTCTCCAACTGTCTCAATCCAAATTGTAACGTGCAAGACTGACTTCTGCAGACTAACTGTACGGCAACATTGCCGTTTTAATTGTACCAAGAATTCATTGTTGCATGTCATATTTGTGTGACAGGTGTGGTACGCAGTCCAGCCTAGCGACAATTTACTTAGACATGTAAGCCTTGTAAAGATGAAGTGCATTTGTCATCAGAACCTCGGCCTCGGTATATATATATATATATATATATATATATATATATATATATATATATATTATAGTTTATATATATATGGAAGAAACTTTCTCGGAGCCCTGCTAAATATCTACTTGCAGGCCCGTCCCCGTATCCTTCCGCCAAATGTAAACAAACATTGCCATGTGACTACCATGTAGCATGTGTCAAAATCAATGTTTACATGCCATTGTGTGTGTTCATGTGTTCGTATACTTTCGCTACACCTAAACATAAACATTGAAATGTGCCTTCTACTTTTATACCTGTCAAATGTGTTGTTTACTGTTTACAGCTTTACAAAGAATTCTGTTGTAGGTCTATTTAAAAAAACTATTTCGTACGAATATTCACAGTTTAGGCCTATAGCATTATTTAGGCCAGCTTAATGACGTTTTAAAAATGCCTGAATTGACAATAGTTTTTATGGTTATGTTACATTATCATATTTGTTTTCCATGACGTAGCACATTACACGTAATGCACGTTAATATTTTGCCGCGACTGTGTTAAACACTGTTACAACTGCGGGGTAATAAACTGTAGTATTTAACTTGTTGTAACTGATATATGTTGGGCTATTTCTTTAAAAGGACGGCCTCAGTTGGAATAACGAAGGAATAACCAGTCCAACGAAAATGCGACATTAAAATCAAGCACACAACTCGTGTCGCTCTTTTTTTGTCATATAAACTTAAAATGTATAGGTGAACATGCACACAAATAAGCCTGCCGTAACTTTTATTCCACTCATATTTATATGTATTGCTACTTACTGTGTATTAGGTTTATGGAAATTTATTGGGGCTGGGCTTGGTTATTTTGTTGATTGTTGGTAAATCACGTTACAAGACTGTGTTTCAAACACCCAGGGCAAAGATACAACCTTGTGATAAATAAACATACGTGGATGTAAATAAATAACTTCGTCATAAAAAAGTTCACATTCAAAACGTGTAAATAGTTCACATCAAATATTTGAAATCATGCACACACACAGATCCAGCATAACGATCACCATGCAGCCACGCCACGCTATTTCACACGCAGCGGTTAACGAAACACACCGTTACAGTATATTTATTACTACCTCGGAAACACAGATTATCACAACATCGTAACTTGGTTAAGTAAGTTTAAAAAAAAATACATCGTCTACAAACATGAAGTGATAAATTTGAAGTATTTTTCGGAGTAAGTATAATTTGTGCTTCGTTTGGTAAAACAGCAACACGCCATGTCATGGCTCGCCACGTCTGCCAACTTCACTATTTTCTGCCCTGCCATCATATCTAAATATATTAAAATAAGTATTCAAACATTATAATCTCTTTTCAGTTGTAAATTGCAAATTCAAAAATCATTATTGTGCTGAAATAAGTGTGAAATATGTACAATTTAACGCTTACTAGCGAAGTGAAACTGCCCAAGTCTGAAAGAGACAAAGAGAGCCTCGCTCAGCCGACCGTTCCTTTCTCGCTCGATATAACAACACAATACCATTACGGCCTACTCACGATATTTTCCACTGTTATTTTAATCTGTAAAAATGAGATATGTTGCCATCGGGGCTACCTAAATATTTCAATAGGCACCGTTTAATTTACAAATAGTATACAAAAAATAGGTTAAAATAATATTATAATTGTGAACTATGTCTTACCCCCCGTTGCCACCACATCGCTGCTATCGCTGTTGTTAATTCATATTTAAAAAGAAAGAAATATTACAAGTTATAGAAGATATTAAGGGAAAGTTTCATTTATTCAATAATACAGTACTCTAAAGTTAACCACAGTGTTATATACTTGTGGAATACAAGTTATTGAAAAAAAACAGGTTGACATGTTAAGCCTAGAGTGTATTTTCAAAGGTTGATTTTCATAAGTCGCTTGCAATCGGGAATGGACTATATATATATATATATATATATATATATATATATATATATATATATATATATATATATATATATATGAGAATATTGTATTTTGTTTGAAGGCATGAGCGAATGTAATAAGTATAAAAAATGCCTGTGAATAAAATTGTATTTTTTCTGTTTACCTAATTTGCCAGAATATAATTAAAATTTAAAAGGCAGAGAAATATAATTAATTTAATTTAAAAATATTGTATAATGTATTTTATTATAGTACAATTATATACTATTTATGTCGAACTTTAGTTTTCAAGGTCATGGGATAAAGGTCAAGGTTACATACACCCAATATGGTGGCAGTAGTCAGTAATGTTATATGCTTGCTGACTTACGAATTTTTCTTGAGTTTTTGCTTTCAGGTAATGCAAGGTTATGTGGCCAAAGTCACATGCATCCAATATGGTGGTAGTAGTCAGTAATGTCATAACCTTGCTGAATTATGGATGTTTTCTTGAGTTTTGTTGTTTTCAAGGTTATTCAAGGCCGTGGTGTCAAGGTCGAGGTCACCTGCATCCAATATTGTGGTAGCAGTCTGTAATGTAAAATACTTGCTGAATTTTATGTATTTGCTCGACTTTATATTTTCAAGGTCATGGGATCGCCATCCAATATGGCGATTGCCTATCAAGATGGTGGAATGGGTATTGATGATAGGTGATCTCCGGAAATTTTAAGTATTTTTTAATCGTTCTTAGTAATTTTTTAATAATTTTTAATTTTTTTTTTTTTTTTTTTTTTTGGATTTTTTGGAGTTTTGAGGCCAAATGTCCTGAATCCGGCTCGCCTGGCTCGGAGTCGCTAATCCATCTCACCTGCTCCGGGGGAAACGGGATGTTTCTGGTGGTCTTTTATTTTTTTTGCAAATGGAAAAAAAATTAAATTTTTAGGGAATAAAAGGAATTTTTTTAGGAAAATTTAGTCGATTTTGAGGGAAAAAGGGGAATTTTTAAGGAACAAAGATGGCAGACTTGTGACGTCACATGACCGACCCCCTGGCTCCTAACACGAATCCCGTTGTGCTTGAACCTACATTTCCCTACTACTACTATTATTAATGCCTTAAAGGTTTGAGACAATTGGTTTTCTCACCGGTCTTTTTTCTGCTCAATAACAGAATAAATGTCGTCGAATATTTCGAATGTGCCTCTGATAAATATTTGTTTCAGCGACTGCAACCAAGCCATATCAAAACAATGTGCTTGTTTGATCACATTTACACGTGTGTTTACTTGAAGAGGTATTTTTCTGTTATAATGATTTTTTTTCCTTGACTATAATCATGGCATGTAAAATATGGTATCTACGTAGGTACCATAGCATCGATTCCCATAAAACCGCAGCAATTCCTACCCCATAGAAATGCGGTAATGAGTAATATCTTTCACATTCCACAGGTTTATTTAATAGGTCACCCAATAATGCAGACAGTGAAAGTAGAACAATAACTATACTTATGGCAATGTTACTTTACATACATATTAACAAAATTACGTAGGGCGAGTATGTAGCGTGATACGTGACTCGGACTCTTATGTTTATCTGGGTAAATGTCACGTGTATATTTTATCAGTATTTTAGCCCCAACATGTTTGACAAACATATGGTGGATGACAATCTGGCTCTTCGACAGTGACTTCGTCGCCAGGACTACGTCTATAATCACTGTTTGTAACAAACACGCGCCTTTTAACTGCATCGACACCGACACAGGCAAAGTGGCGGCCCGCCATCTTTGTCACGGTAAAGTGAGCACTTTCGAAATCAACCTTTGGAAAATGTCACTGCCCCTACCTGCATGTATTTCAACGGACACACTGTAAAGTTGGTAACGGCGAGGGGACGTAGTTCAATGCCTAAACATTGCATTTATAGTGTCAGGTAAAAAGTTGTGAATAATAAAATAATCTATTTTGAATGTCTGTTTTTTTTAACGCACGTAAATTTAAGAAATATCGAATTCGTAAAATATTTACTTTTTAAATAATTTTGCAGTTCGACTTGACTGACGCATGAATAAAGTGATGAGGCCCATCCCGCCCATGACAATGTTAATTTTACTTATAATGGAATAATACACAATGTGCTAATTTTACCGTTAACAGCGTATACTAATAAAGAGCATGGCCCCAACCTTTCTACTTCTCGTAGTATTTCTATTAATGCATGTAATAATTTTGTGTGTACATCCCGGTGCATATAGAGAAGTAGCTGCTGAATTGACGAAAATAATTAATCATGGAAAACGCTCAAAAAATCCAAAAATACCTTGTTTTCACGGTTGTCGAAACAAAATTACGTACGACGTTTTGTGATTTCTTCGCGTTTCAAAGAGAATGCATAGCAAGTTGCTGGCCATTCTAGGATTTTGCCGAAGGCCACGCAACACTTTCCGGTTGAAACTGCCGGGGTACACACGCGGTGCAGTTTGTTTGAAGTACGCACGTTTTTTTCCAACGAAGCTAGCCGTGTTCCCGACACAGCCACGCCCAATTTCTCAGAGCGCTGTATCTCAAAATACGAGTCAGATACATACTAAACTACTCAATGGACTTGCATTGAACCTTCCCCTACAGACTTCCCGCCAATAAAATGATACGGTCGCCGCTAGAAGTTCCATACGACAACACTGCACGCCAGTTCACAGCCTTATTACTTTCTAAACTACCTTATTCCAAGTGTTATGTGAAGTTAAGGCCCGAAGGTAGGGCAGAATTTTATTGCATCTCAGCGCTAACCTCTCATGCCTACTAGGAAGGAAAATCATGCAAGGAGACATGCATCGCGGCAAAGAGGGATTGGGCAGCCACGGCCTGCACTTTGGGGCCATGGCTACCTCCCTAAGTGTACTTAGAGCGAGTCTTAACTATGAAGAGCTAGGGAAAAACCGCCAAGAGAGACGTAAAAACACTTGCTACAGAGAAGTAAAAATTTCAAAAATTATTTCATGCATTAAATTAAATTAAATTAAATAGGATGCTACATTGGACAGTGTGTTTGGGAAACATGCTGTTAGTTAATAGAGTTGGAAAGACTAGCAGAGAGGGGGCGGGAGCTTTGTTTATTCTTAACTTGATGCCAGCAGTAACCAGAGAGGTTTTTGGGCGCCTAGCTGGTGGGAGAAGAGGCGCTATTGGGCCTCTTTACCTGAACTACTCTTCCCTGAACCTGAAAACTAAAGAAGATAAAGTGAGCTGCCAGTAAGTGTCAGCAGGGCTGGCTCTTACTGGTTTTTACTAGAACATTAAAAGACGGTAAGGACCTGTGGATGAAAAGACATATCAAGCTACCCTAATTGACCTGTAATGCGGTTTGCGCTTAGCGGCGATGGCGCACTGGATACGCGTGGCAGTGTCGACCTTATCGCTCCCGCGTTTCCCGGTCGCACACGCGGGAAACTGCTGCCAGGTAGGCGAGGGTCGTGACTGGGATGTCGGGTCGTGTTCGTCTTGGCATTACAAATCCGGCATTAAGCTGGAGTCGCAATAACCCGTCGAACACGATACGACACACCGACACGACGTAAGAGCTCGACGGAATTTCACATTATAGTTTATTCAGTGTTCGCAATACCACGACGAAATCTGCCCGACAAGTGTGTGTTAGTTGGCTGTTGGAAGATCCCAAAACGACAAGTTATTTTATTGATATCCAATTTTCACTTTTTAAAACTCACGATAAAGGGAATGATTATTTTGCTTTTGACAATATTCGGATTTATACAAGAGAAAAAAAAAGTATTTAAAAACAAACTGGAACGTTATTTGCCAACAAGTTAGTTTATTATTTACTACAGTATGGAAATACGCACGAAATTTAGTTTTAAAAATGTGTATTTAAATTTTTGGGCGTTTCGACGAGCCTGGCGCGACAGAAAGTAGTAACAGAACCTACTATTTTCGGCTGTCGGGGCCGCAATTTCTGTCAGGCATGACGTCACAGTGACCATGCTGTTCATTTCCGATATCGTCGTGTCGGCGATGTGTCGTCGTATTCGTCGGGGGGGGGGGGGGGGTATGGCGACTCCAGCTTTACTCGTGTGCAGAAGCGATTTGTCTACTGTTCAGCTTGCTCATCAACGCGCGGCAGGATACATGAGAGTTCTGACGCGGCAGCCTGCAGTTCTTGGCGACGCGACGCGTCTTTGCAACGACCGCGGACATGTTTGCTGCGTCGCGCCGTGAACGCGCGGCCCTCTCTCTTCTCTCTCTCTCTCCTCCCCCCCCCCCCCCCCCCCCCCCGCAGACATTGTCTCCGCCCGCTACTGCACTAGCTGCGTGCGTGCCAGCTGAAGGCCCTTACACGATAGAAAAACTTTAGCATTTGACTTTTACGTCTGCTTTCCTCTGACGAAACCCCAGTACACAATACAATATTGTAAAGTCAGAGCTCAGACAATTGAACAACGGATCGGCGAGCTTCGTAAAAATGTGTATTTTGTTATGTGAATAATAATGATATCATCCAGGAATGCATTTTTACGTACCTTTGCATTACATTAAAAGTTTATTTAAAAACAAAAAAAACTAATTTGTTTACTTTATGTCAATTCATATATTTCCTCTTCACGTTATATTTGTTTGCCATTCATCTAATTTAAGACGAGCTTTGTGTAATATACCGAGATTAAAATCGCCCTACAATAAAATAACGCACTTTCCACATAACCTCTGTTAGAATCTCGGCTAAATGGCTGCTTGACTTTACCCCATTGTGTCAAGCTCCATAAGAAACAACATGTCGGATAGCAAACGTAAAGTCAAATGTTAAAAGTTTTCAACTGTGTAAGAGCCTTTAGCCACTTTTACACGTTCGCGTTAATGTCGAAGCAAAGCAGCTATCTATGGAGCACTGCACCCGACTATACAACGTACAATGCCAAGTCGATATAATTATCATACAATCACATTTGATTTAAACAACATCAATTACTCAATTAGTCAAGAAATACATGCACATGAAACTCGACATACATTCAATTTCGTATAGAACTAATAAGTTTAAATACAGTCCATATGTAGCAGCTAACGGACTCATTAATAATCTCTCTTCTATACTACAGGATGTTCTAAAAAAAATTTCCTTGTTTTAAATTGCAATTCAAAAATTACCTTATAGATACAGTTTTTTATAGTGTTCAAGAATACTGCTAAACTGTTAATTAGTGTTTCTCTGTTATTTTTGTAATTGATAACTGCATGTTTTGTTTCAATTTGTAAGTATTGTAAATTGCCTTTTGCTATGTATGTGCTTATTTTGTATGTTATAATTCATCTCCTTTTGTTTTTGTACTTTTTGACAACTCTTGTCACATTGTGTTATGTGACTTTGGAGGCTAATTAAAAAATGAACCCATAATAAATGTAGTATTGTAAAGGGCTTTTTAACGTCTGCCGGTTTTATGCTTGGAAGCTTGGCAGGGGACGGCTTACAGACTAACTTATAACCTAACATAAATAAGCACCCATGGCTTAGCCGGGATTCGAACCCAGAGCCTCCCGCACCCCAGATCGGCGGCGCACCAAGCGACTGCGCCACGGGAGGTCGGCAAAAATGTAGTGCAGACACTATAAAAATTGTCAGAAAAGTGCGATATATTCGGTATATGAAAGAAGTATGTATATGTTTTGCAACATTATAAAATATTTCACAAAAATATACCTTTTAAATGTAAAAAGTAATCTATAAAAATTGTCTATTTTTAACGAAATTCAAGCATATTTCCATTCTGGATGCTTCAGAGAGTATAATTTGCAAGAAAATCTTAGTCGTGGAATATTGTCATAATGTTTACTACGTTTGTGTGAAGGAGAATTGTAATAATAATGTAGGAAATAGTTTTTATAATTGATTCTATGTGCGTCCATTTGTCACAAACATTTATGGCTGAAACAGACGTAAATAAAGTTAATTATGAAATTGATAAGATAAATTATTACTACAATTTTATTACACATGAACATAGTAAATATTATGACGATCAGAAGATTTCATTGTAAATTCTGCTTTCTGATGTATCCAAAACGTAAATGCGCTTAAATTTGGTTAAAAATGCGGACTCTATCAATCAATTCTTTTTTTAACATTTAAGAAGTACATTTTAGTAAAATATTTTATAATGTAGCAACATATGCACATTCTTCTTTCATATACATCATAAATCACACTATAGTGACGAGTTTTATGGTGTCTGTACTATTTTTTTTTGATGAGATCTTCAGGGGTTGTACAGTCAGGTGCTTCATAGGCAGCTGCTTTACTTCAACCTTGATCTCCACATTAACCCGTCCAGTCCCAAGTTAATTTGCAAGCTCCTGTGTCTTGTGTTGCAATCGTTCATTTTTGTTGGCGGGAACTGTACCTGTATCGAGCCTTTTTTTCTCGCATAGTCCCGTTAACACAATTAACTACGCACTGCCAGTTGGTTGACGTAAGAATTAACCAATCACAAATGAGAGAAGAAGAACCTTGGACAAATCAGATCTCTCACATGTAAGATACTCAAAACACGTGCTACTGATTCCTTGTCGAGTACAGTGTCGACCATAAAAACCCTCCTCATGCAACGTGCCCTCGATCATGGAGACGGCGAGTGAATGTGTTAATATAACGACAGATCTAACGGGAACTTTCATTTCGACTGTCATTTTTCACACTCTTCGTCAAATTACGAAATGGCGTATTCATTTTCGTTGTAGCTGTTAGCTCAACTTTATACAACACGCATTCTTATTGGTTAGTACATCATGTTCTCTGTGACATATCACGTTTGGAAATACACAACCGTTCCTCGAAAAAATGTTTCATGCGTCGCAAATATTTTGGTGGTGGAAAAATTTTTTAACATTCAAATGTTTCATTCCCAAGGCGGACTTCTACCGAAGTCAGTCACGTAGAAAATTCATTGTCCTCCATCTAGGCATGAAACCTATTTATTTAGTATTTTGTAATATTCGTCACAACTTCCGTTCAGTTACTGCAAAAGTTATGTTGGTCTAGTCCTGATATGAATCATTCGCGCTCGAAACTTCACTCAAAGCCATTCGTTAAACTCAATAACTACAACTTCGGGTGGCGGTTGACGAGGGCTTTTGAAGTGGACATCAATGTTAACAGGAACCTGTAAAAGTTGTCCTTAGTCTATTTGCGGTTTCGTTCACACTTTCTGGAATCAAACCTTTGAGAAAGACACCTTGCGCATGCCTTGCCTGTCTCTCTCCTCAATACCACGCATCACAAGTGTTAACATAAAAGTTCCTTATTTTTGGTTAAACTGAACTTTTACTCGCATTTCGTATGTAAATTATAATATTTAATGTATACGAACAAACATGGAGAGAACATTAATGTGTTGGCAAAGCCGAGTACGGAATAGTTCTTATGCGTAGTATTATTGCACCGAGTGCGTTGTCCCTCTGGTGTAATCCTCCAGGATTAGTTGAGCTTAGTTTGCACTTCAGAGAAGTGTGAAGTAGCCGTGAATGGACTATAGCTGGCCGGTTCTACCTAGGAGCAAGCGGGTGGGGCCAGTGTGAGTATAGACTGAAGATGAGGTAAAGGCTGTTCACGGTAAAGTGAGCACTTTTGAAATCAACCTTAGAAAAAAAGTCACTGCCCCTACCTGCATATGTTTTAACGGGCGCAATAAGTGAGATGTGCCCCAGTAAAGTTGGCAACAATGGCGGGGAAAGTGGTTCCATATATTAACGTCGAAAAAAAAACGCGCTAGGTAACCATTTGTGATAACTTAAACTATTTCTCTCGCTTTCTGTTATTATTTTTAATGCGCGAATTGTAAAAATTAGCAAATGTGTGCAATATTTATTTTTCTAATAATTTCACAGTTTTTCTTGACCGACGTATGAGTAAAGTGACGAGGCCCTTGACAGTGTTAATTTTACATAAGGCGGAATAAACAATGATCTGCACATAGGAGTACATCGCAAGCAGGGCTTTCAAAAGTGCTCATTTTACCGTGAACAGCCTATAACTTGTGAAATCAACCTTTAAAAAAATGATTGCTCCGTTAAGCTGGCACCAATGAACTACAAGACGTAGTTTCATGCCTCCACATCACATTATGTACGTACGTTAGTTTCAAAATGGCGTAAAATGATTTTATTCACCCAAGTGTATGTTTGTAAGGGCCAGAACGAGCGTACCAGTGACATATTTACCGCCCTAACAATTTCATAACTGCATCAGATCGATACGTGAATTAATTGACGAGGTCCATTGTAATGTTCATTTGCATTTGGCGGAGAACACAAAATGGAGAGAAGAATGGACCGCAAGCAATTCTTTAGAAAACTCTTCATTAATCGCTAACGACCTGCTCCGTCCTTTTTTATGAACTGATAAGTGTCTCGTAAAACCCTTTACGCGCGCTTGTTGGCCTCTTAAACAACCAACCAAATAGCCAATTAGAGGGAATAAAATCAATTAGAAACGGGAAAGATTGTCTGAATACAAATCGCATGGATAACGTTATCTCGGAGTCAAGCAATGAAAGAAATGTGGTTTTATTATTATCATTTTCTTTAAATTTAGAATTTTTAAACAAATATTTCATCAGATTTACTTAGAAATCTGTTTATATTTATTTATTTATTTATCTACATTTTTTGCTCGCATATATTCAAAACAGTTAATCGCCGTGCTGAACAAGATGTCATTGGAGTTACTAACTAGAATAACTTCTCTCCTTGCCATTTTTGACTGCTTATCTCGGAAACAGTCAAGCACTGTGTTGAATCATAGACTAAAGGTGAGGTAGGCCGCTTATTCGTCTTCTGCGCATGTACCCAACATTGACCTACCCCAATCCTGCACAACTGTCAAAGTCACATGGTCAACAGTGATGAACGTGTTTGTTAACATCTTAATTTTTAAAATGACAAGCACTATTATATTAATAGTATACTTTTACCAGTTTGGATTTAATCAATCTGCATTACAAATTTGTTAGAGGAAGTAAACAAACATCGCAAACCATTTGTTTACAAATCAGTTTTCTAACCTCAAATCCTAACCACTCCATTTTCGCTAGACGTGTTGGCAGAAAAGCAGTTCATTGTTGGGACACGGAGTTTCGTTGTGCGCAGCCAGCGAGATCGATCCACCTCGTCTTTAGTCTATGTGTTGAACTGAACAAAAACTGACTATAGGCTGTTCACGGTAACGTGAGCACTTCCGAAAGTCCTGCTTACGATCTACTTGAGTGCACTTAGTGTATTCTTACGCCTTATGTAAAATTAACATTGCCATGGCCTCATCACTTTGTTCATATGTCGGTCAAGTAAAACGTTAAATTATTAGGAAAGTAAATATTCTACAAATCTGCTAATTTCTAGACTTCGATGCTTAAAAAAAAAAAAAAAACAGAAAGCGAAATAAATAATTAAGTTATCCCAAATGGTAAACTAACACGATTTATTCGACGTTAATATATAGAACTACTTTGCAGCCATCGTTGCCTACCTTACTAGGCGAATGTCATTTGGTGCGCCCGTTAAAATATATGCAGGCAGGGGCAGTGACTTTTCTCTAAGGTTCATTTCAAGAGTGATCACTTTATCGCGAACAGCCTTTACACTAAACTACTCACTCGTATCCTTCTCGTTAAAATTCAAGCATGACGTTGCCCCATTAACCGCTTTCGCGGCCCAATGCGCTCGACAGGGTAAGGTGTTAGCTGTGGGGGATGGCCGGTAACTGGCTGATGCAACTACCGGGATTCAGAACCATTGAAGTTTCTGAAACTAATTTCGATGTGTCCATGCCGCTCCGCTTCAATGCCCGCGAGCCAAAGAGGAAAGAAGGAAACGCCGCGTGTCTCACGTGATATAACTTGAGCGGTCCTCGGTGTCTCCCCTGGCGACTGAACTGAACTACGTGCGTTGCAGACTTCCAGTTGCTGGTTCAACTAAACTATTAGAAGTGCATCCAGTGGGCTGCTTAAGAAAAGAACACACACTTCGGACGATTCCTGTCGCGTACTTTCAATACATCACGCGCATTAGGCACGCGATTTCGGACCACTCCAACGTACATGAAAACTGGTTTTATGTTTTCGAAACGCTGTAACTCAAAAATATCCGTGTCACATACACACTAAAGTACTCGAGGGGCTGTTCGTGATAAAGTGAGCACTTTTGAAGTGAACCTTAGAAAAAAAGTCGCTGTCACTGCCTGCGTATATTTTAATGGACGCACTGAGTGATATGCGTGAAGTAAAGTTGGTAACACGGGATGGAGAGTAGTTTTATATCTTAGCGACGAATGAAAAGTGTCAGGTAACAATGTGTGATAACTTAAACTATTTCTTTCGCTTTCCGTTTTTTTTAATGCATCGAAGTGTGAAAATGAGCAATTTGTATAATATTAACTGTCCTAAAAATTTCACAGTTTTTCTTGACCGACGCACGAATAAAGTGATGAGGCCCACGACAATGTTAATTTTACATAAGGCGGAAGAATACATAACGTCATACAAGTAGATCTTAGGCAAAGGTTTCAAAAGTGCTCATTTTACCGTGAACAGCTTATACTAATAAAGAGCCTCGTGTATCATTTCTATTAATGCATGTAATAATATCTAACTAGGGTAGGTTAGGAAAATAAAACCACAGCCACACTTCGATTTTACCACATGGCTGTTGGTGAGGGACCACCGGCGCAAGATCTGCCGATATACTGCCTTATGTCGATCCCATACCTGCCACAGTACTTAGCGGATCGGAATTTCTCAGGGTCGTTAACATCACTGGCTGACGTACGCTTTCTCGATGTGTGACAACGGTAGTATACGTTTATCTCGCTCTTGGGAGGAGGGGGGGGGGGATAGCACCAGTCCATCTTACTTCCCGAGTCCAAATGCGAAGTTTGCGTTCTCTGGCCGAAATTCCTCCGCCCGGCACAGACCGACTCTCCCTCCCAGTCTTGGGAGGGGGGAGGGAGTAGCGCGATGGTCATTACGTCTCTCTTGTTCTTCTTAGTTAAGGCTAACTCTAAGTACACTTAGGGAGGTAGTCATGGCCCCGAAGTGTAGGCCATGGCTGCCCAATCCCTCTTTCCCGCGATGCAAGTCTTCTTGCATTAATTTCTTTCCCAGTAGGCGTAAGGGGTTAGCCCTGAGACGCAATAAAATCCCGCCCTACCTTGGGGCCATAACTTCACATAACACTTAGAATAAGGTAGTTTAGAATAAAGGGTAGCGTGATCCCCTGGAGAAACAGAGAACGTTTAAGGGCCCTGCCTACCGGCTGGCAGCTGCGAAATTTAAATAGGAAATCCCATGTTAAGGAAATTTCACCTCAGTGCTTTAATTTTAAACATAAGAGTTTCAAACAAAATGTATTCTTCACGAATTTTCAAGGAGAAGTTCCCTAAAGCGAAGATGTTTTCATAACATGTATAACCTTATTTGCATAAAATTTCTAAAATTTATGTTTTACACAAAAAAAAAAAAAGTATATACTACCTACTATATTGAAAATTTACGCTCGGTAGGAACTTCTCCGAAAAATTCGCGAAGAATGCATTGTGTTTGAAACGCCTATCTTTAAAATGAAAGCACTGAGGCGAAATTTCCTTAAGGCCAGACTTTAACATGGCTGGATATATAGGGGATCAAAGACTTAATTCGGACAAAGCTGTCTCAGTCATTTTTTGTACCAGAATTAAAAAAGTGTGGGGAAACTGCGAATACGCTATAATAACATGTGTGTAAAAATGTTGTCATAAAATACACTTTCAATATTTTAGTTTCAGGTTTTTTTCCAGAATGTTTACATAAAATATATTTATCACATATGAAATTGTAATATTTATGAGTAGGCCCTACAGAAAAGGAAACTTGTCTTATTGTAATAAATAATCGTAGTTTCACCTCTGCTGGATTGTGTACAAATTTGTCCATCTAATGTTTATTCTCTGCCCTGCAATTTGCCAAATGTAATCAAATGTTTCAACTGATATCCTACAATAGAGAAAGAATTTGTCGGGATATGAACGTAATTTCTCATACAGAAAGCTGACTTCTGCTCTGTCAGTGTTCATGGGATGGACAGTGCAACAAATGCGGTAGAAACTGTAGTTCTTACTTCGGCAGATTGTCGGTGTATGTCGGAATACCTCGCTTCTCCGACTGCGCTGCTCACCTCTCCACTGTAAACACTACACACTCGCTACTCTCCTCTCTGCCACACACACCGCTCTACTCACCTCTCCACTATAAACACTACACACTCGCTACTCTCCTCTCTGCCACACACACCGCTCTACTCACCTCTCCACTATAAACACTACACACTCGCTACTCTCCTCTCTGCCACACACACCGCTCTACTCACCTCTCCACTATAAACACTACACACTCTCTACTCTCCTCTCTGCCACACGCACTGCTCTGCTCACCTCTCCACTATAAACACTACACACTCGCTACTCTCCTCTCTGCCACACGCACTGCTCTGCTCACCTCTCCACTATAAACACTACACACTCGCTACTCTCCTCTCTGCCACACGCACTGCTCTGCTCACCTCTCCACTATAAACACTACACACTCGCTACT
The DNA here is from genome assembly GCA_029891345.1 of Dryococelus australis. Lineage (NCBI taxonomy): Eukaryota > Metazoa > Arthropoda > Insecta > Phasmatodea > Phasmatidae > Dryococelus > Dryococelus australis. The sequence continues at coordinate 390,347,929 of CM056993.1, forward strand.
CTCCTCTCTGCCACACACACCGCTCTACTCACCTCTCCACTATAAACACTACACACTCGCTACTCTCCTCTCTGCCACACACACTGCTCTACTCACCTCTCCACTATAAACACTACACACTCGCTACTCTCATCTCTGCCACACGCACTGCTCTACTCACCTCTCCACTGTAAACACTACACACTCTCTACTCTCCTCTCTGCCACACGCACTGCTCTGCTCACCTCTCCACTATAAACAATACACACTCGCTACTCTCCTCTCTGCCACACACACCGCTCTACTCACCTCTCCACTATAAACACTACACACTCTCTACTCTCCTCTCTGCCACACACCGCTCTACTCACCTCTCCACTATAAACACTACACACTCTCTACTCTCCTCTCTGCCACACGCACTGCTCTACTCACCTCTCCACTGTAAACACTACACACTCTCTACTCTCCTCTCTGCCACACGCACTGCTCTGCTCACCTCTCCACTATAAACACTACACACTCGCTACTCTCCTCTCTGCCACACACACCGCTCTACTCACCTCTCCACTATAAACACTACACACTCTCTACTCTTCTCTCTGCCACACACACCGCTCTACTCACCTCTCCACTAAAAACACTACACACTCTCTACTCTCATCTCTGCCACACGCACTGCTCTACTCACCTCTCCACTGTAAACACTACACACTCTCTACTCTCCTCTCTGCCACACGCACTGCTCTGCTCACCTCTCCACTATAAACACTACACACTCGCTACTCTCCTCTCTGCCACACACACCGCTCTACTCACCTCTCCACTATAAACACTACACACTCGCTACTCTCCTCTCTGCCAAACGCACTGCTCTACTCACCTCTCCACTGTAAACACTACACACTCTCTACTCTCCTCTCTGCCACACGCACTGCTCTGCTCACCTCTCCACTATAAACACTACACACTCGCTACTTTCCTCTCTGCCACACGCACTGCTCTACTCATCTCTCCACTGTAAACACTACACACTCGCTACTTTCCTCTCTGCCACACGCACTGCTCTGCTCACCTCTCCACTATAAACACTACACACTCGCTACTTTCCTCTCTGCCACACACACCGCTCTGCTCATCTCTCCACTGTAAACACTACACACTCGCTACTCTCCTCTCTGCCACACGCACTGCTCTGCTCACCTCTCCACTATAAACACTACACACTCGCTACTTTCCTCTCTGCCACACACACCGCTCTGCTCATCTCTCCACTATAAACACTACACACTCGCTACTTTCCTCTCTGCCACACGCACTGCTCTGCTCACCTCTCCACTATAAACACTACACACTCGCTACTTTCCTCTCTGCCACACGCACTGCTCTACTCATCTCTCCACTGTAAACACTACACACTCGCTACTTTCCTCTCTGCCACACGCACTGCTCTGCTCACCTCTCCACTATAAACACTACACACTCGCTACTTTCCTCTCTGCCACACACACCGCTCTGCTCATCTCTCCACTGTAAACACTACACACTCGCTACTCTCCTCTCTGCCACACGCACTGCTCTGCTCACCTCTCCACTATAAACACTACACACTCGCTACTTTCCTCTCTGCCACACACACCGCTCTGCTCATCTCTCCACTATAAACACTACACACTCGCTACTTTCCTCTCTGCCACACGCACCGCTCTGCTCACCTCTCCACTATAAACACTACACACTCGCTACTTTCCTCTCTGCCACACACACCGCTCTGCTCATCTCTCCACTATAAACACTACACACTCGCTACTCTCCTCTCTGCCACACACACTGCTCTGCTCACCTCTCCACTATAAACACTACACATTCGCTACTTTCCTCTCTGCCACACACACCACTCTGCTCATCTCTCCACTGTAAACACTACACACTCGCTACTCTCCTCTCTGCCACACGCACTGCTCTGCTCACCTCTCCACTATAAACACTACACACTCGCTACTTTCCTCTCTGCCACACACACCGCTCTGCTCATCTCTCCACTATAAACACTACTCACTCTCTACTCTCCTCTCTGCCACAGGCACTGCTCTGCTCACCTCTCCACTACAAACACTACACACTCGCTACTTTCCTCTCTGCCACACACACCGCTCTGCTCATCTCTCTACTGTAAACACTACACACTCGCTACTCTCCTCTCTGCCACACGCACTGCTCTGCTCACCTCTCCACTACAAACACTACACACTCTACTTTTATCTCTGCTACATGCACCACTCTGCCCACCTCTCCACTATAAACACTACACACTCGCTACTTTCCTCTCTGCCACACACACCGCTCTGCTCATCTCTCCACTGTAAACACTACTCACTCTCTACTCTCCTCTCTGCCACAGGCACTGCTCTGCTCACCTCTCCACTACAAACACTACACACTCGCTACTTTCCTCTCTGCTACATGCACCACTCTGCCCACCTCTCCACTATAAACACTACACACTCTCTACTCCTTAATTATGTCATTTAAAAGATTGCATACAATTTATATTAAAATTTATGCATGCGAACGCTGCATAGCTTAAACTCATTTTTTTTTCATACAAAAATAACTTTTTTTAGTTTAAACTGTTTAACAAAGCAGTTGGTAGGAGGAAATCAAACCCGCGGGAATTTAAAAAATATATATTCGATATAAAACTTATTTCTTGGCTATGTATGTAGCTAAATAGTAGTACTTCTCCAAAAAGTATTTACAGAACGTTTTTTGGCTGTTGATTACTTTATTATTTCTTCACGTCGCAGATGTGAACACAGAATTAACGTTAAACTGACGGCTGGTAACGCTGACAGAACCAGCGGAACGCTGTGATTTCTGTTCTGCGTCTGGTCCAATCGGTGGATCACATAAAGGTCGCACTTGAGCTATGTGCTAGGAGGTGTGTACGTCGAGACCCGAAATCTCATGACCTTGACAAAGACTATAAACTTGCAGTGACTGTAACGGAATACGGGGGAGCGGAGGTGCGCATGCAAGCTGCACAGTGACCATTCTACCTGTTCCAAAATCGGACTGCTTTATTGCCAGTTGCAATATCACAAGCAACGTAGGTATGATTTGAGCTTAGAACATTGTTTATAAGTGCTTTCGAGATATTTGTACACTTCCCGTATTCTAGTTTTAATGCAACTAGAATGTATTATTAAATGCCGTTCACGATAAAGTGAGAATTTTAGAAGTCACTGTTCCTACCTGCGTATGTTTCAAAGGACACACTGAGTGACATTCGCCCAGTAAGGTTGGTAATGATAGAGGGAAAGTAATTCCATATCTTAACGTCAAATGAAAATTGTTAGGTAACCAGTTGTGGTAACTCAAATTATTTCTTTCGCGTTCTGTTTTTCTATGCATCTAAGAACAAAAAATTGCAGATTTGTAAAATATTTATTTTTCTAATAACTTTATAGTTTTACTTGACCGAAGCATGAATAAAGTGATGAGGTCCATGCCAGTGTTAATTTTACATAAGGCCGAACAATACACAACGCACATACAAGTAGATCTTAAGCAGGGATTTCAAAAGTGATCAGTTTACCGTGAACAGCCTATAAAGTTAGTCGAAGTATTTTATTCACATTAAATGCCAGGTTTGTTGAGAATTAGACTGTAAACAAACACATTGTTCATCACTGTTGTGTAGTGGTTAGACTACTCGCCTCCCACCCAGATCAACCGGGGATAGATTCCCGGTGGGATCGATTCCCGGATCTTCGCATGTGGGAGTCGTGCCGGATGATGCCACTGGTCGGCCGGTTTTCTCGGAGATCTCCTGTCTCCCCCGCCCTTGCATTCCGTTGCTGCTCCGTACTCGATTCGCTTCACCCTCATCGGCTCCTCAAGACCTCGATGATCGGGTCTACCTCGTCTTTAGTCTATGGCTGTGACACTTAAAGGCAAAAGCCGATTCTAATTCCAGAAACTTACTGTTATCGTTGAAGAAGACTGTCGCGTTTGTCTCTGTTATCAACGTTGTATAGTTCACAGTTGTTTACATGCGTGTATTAGTATGCACTGTCGTCCTGTGTTTACTTCATCTCATGTGTTTGTCTCGTTTTTCTTTTGATAACTGATGTTATTTGTTTTGTAAAATCCTCTGTCCGTTACTTGCGTACACTGTTGATGGCAGCTAAACTTAGCTCGTTGTTTATTCATGGTTTAGTTGTTTACTGACACAGTGTTTGTTAAACTCTGGGCTGACGGCTCGGTTCCCTCCAATCTGAGAATCGAACGAGAACTTGAAACTCAATAGACATTTCAAGTTAAGTTGTATTGAGTTGTAAGTTCAGTTAAGTATGGTTTCTTACAAAACTGAAAATTGAACGTAAATGAAAAGGGCGCATGTGTTAAAATGGCGGAACAACGGGCGAGCAGGTTGCATGAGAGTGTAAAAATTGAGCTAGAAGAGGATATACTGCATTTTATTTTGGTGGATGAAGTAACAGATTTTGGAAACCATGGCCGAAGAGCAGGAAAAGGACTTAACACTTGCACTGTTGCCTAGCGACGTTTGGAAGGGTGTGAAATGCTAGTAAAGAATCACTTGAAAGACAATGTCACAAAATTTGTATAGTATTGTAGGTTAACACCTTTGCTGTTTCATTACATCATAGAGTGGAGAAAACCAGTTATAGGCGATTCACGGTAAAGCGAGCACTTTTGAATGCCCCTAATTTGGAATAATAGTCAGTAAATATATTTAATTGTAGCCACAGTCGTTAACTTCCGAGAGCGGTGGAATATACACACTGTGTTTATTACTTAGACTATATGGTAAAATTTATTTCTAAAAGGTGGTTAAAGGAAAAAATGGCTGAAGGTAAAAAGTAACCTAGGACCTCATATGTTAGAGATGGTGTATGTTCGAAACAGTGGTTCGTTCTAGAAGTGACAAAAACATCTGACATACTGGAGAAGGAAAAGAAAGATGGGAAAAAAATCCACATCCCAGATAGCATGTAAGCTTGAGACAAAGTTGTATCTCATTTTAAATCTGTATTCCCAACCGAGCATGTCATATCGTATGTCAGATTTGAAACAAACTGTGATTGACATATACTTGCTATTGGCAAGCTCGTATATGGTTTGAATAATGCTTGCAGCTTGCCAAGTCAAGGTTGTAGCAGGTTTTGCAAACTAAACGAGCTTGAGGGTTTATGCATGTCGCAAGCTTGAATCAAGCCTATTATTCCATCAGGGTACCGAACGGCAGCGTTTAGCCTGCTCTGAACCACTCTTCTGAACAGAGCATAAATTTTAGGTAAAATTGACAGATTCCTTGTCTTGAGTTCGACTCAAGAATTGCCATATTAATCATGTGACGTAACCAATTGTTTACATTCTGTATTTCAACATATATTATTATTATTACGTAACTTTATCATAGTCTGTTTGCTGTATTTTCACATTTTTGAATCAAACCTTTGAAATATCACCGTGTTTTGTTGTTTCCTAAGTTTGCCATGTATAATAAGCGTTTTATACTTGCGTTTACATAAAAATATATTATTTTTAGTTCAATTGAACTTCTACTTATATTTTATCAATAAAGAGTGTAATATTTCTTTTATAATTAATGTGAATATAAAGAGAGACAAAATATGTTTGTTAGCAATGCCTAGTAATAAATAGTTCTCATGCAAAATATTATCAAGCAGAGTGCGCACGAATGCGTTAAGTTTTGTTTGCTCGAGGCGAGAGAATATCTTAGAAGTAGAACCTTATCATGCCACAGGCTTCAGAAAAGTTGAAAGAAACCATGAATTAACTGTACGCATAATTCCAAGCTTTGATTGATTTTGCCCATCTGATGGGAATTTAGTTTCATTTTCTTTAAACGTTATTTTCATCATGAGGACTTTAAGGTTTCAATGAGAATAAAAAAATAAAAAATTATGTCTGTGTTTTTCACCTACTTTCCTAGTAGGAGAAAAATAGCTTTGCTTCCACAATTACCCTACATGAATTTAAGTGAATAATTCTGTATTTGCATCTACCAAAGAAGCATGCCATTTTTAGAATTTTTAATGTTCCAATGTAGTCTGAGGGAGCTACTCAATGCACATCCATTATCTCGATGATGATAAAGAATCGTCACTTTTCGGGATAAGAATAACATTTTTCGGGCTTATAGGTGAAGTTTAATTACTATCGAGTAGTCGGGTTTTTTTCCCAACGACATTCTAAATAGTGTGATTGTAGAAACGAGCATGAAGATAGGGGAAAATACCAGGGAACCATAATGTACTGACTCAATATACGTATATCCTACGTGAGTTTAAATGGACTCACTCTTGAGGTCAGATTTTGCTGGGTATATCATACAACGACGAGAAACGGTTACAGCATTCTATTCCAAACTAAGAAATCTTATGCACGAAAGAAATTTAGTAAAATATGAACGTGGAGATAAACAGAGCGTATTAAGATTATATCACAAATTTCGGCTTCAGGTTTTCACGAAAAAAGGTGAAAACATTATATATATATATATATATATATATATAATATATATAATATGCGACCCAAGGTCCAAGTGGATCGGAAAGGCGGTACAAATCTTTGAAGTTGGACGAGAAGCACAAGTTTGTTACAAATATTGGAGAAATAGAATATTTAGGTTGGAACACTGAGTGTCTCGATATTGTGTAACGTTAACCGTGGCATGCGACTTAGTAATGGATATTTTAAAACCCAAGTACACTGCAGCGCCATGGAAATTAAGTCGAAATAAGGGCAGTAACAGCCAATATTTCCATAAAATAATTTGATGACAGCGGCAGGTGGTGTGGTGTTTACAGATTTTTTTGCTTAGTTACACATATCCAGACACTCAGTATTCCGTCTTAAATATGTTCTCCGATATTTGTCATAAACTAGCGCTACAGGTCCGACTTCAAAGATACATACCACCCATGGGAGTCGCTTCAGGTCGCAGGTGGTGTATATGTTTCAACTTCCTTTTTTTTATTAATTTAGATACATCCTTTACATACATCGAGGCTTCTCAGCCTTTGCAGTTCTGTATTTTTACGTAGCTCTCTCAGTCGACAAGGGCCATTCCGTCGCCATGACCGCCCAATCGGTGGGGTAGAGGATCACGCCCTCTCATCGCAGGTGTCCCAGCTTAGCACTCGAGTTAACCAGATACGGAGCCCCAACCTGACTCACAATTACAGCACGAGAACGCCCTACCACAAGGCTCTGAGACCCTCGTACTCAGATATCAAGCGCGTGGTCTGGCCAGGGTTCCATCCATACCCCTGGCGTCTCTCCAGGACACAACCAGAGCTAGTTGCCGCTCACAGTTCAGTCTTTCTCTAAAGGAGGCTTCACACGATGCAAGATGAGCGCCAAACTTGCGCGAGATACCGACCTTGCACGAGAATTTCTTGCACAAGTCTGTGTGCAAGGGACATCTTGCACGAAATGAGGAGATAGGGCAGGTCCAATTTTTTTCTCGTGCAAGGCGATGCAAGTTGCGATCCTATTGGTCCTTGTATACTGGTCATGTGACCTGTTGTAAAATCAACCATAGAGTAAAATAAAATCGTAATCTGCGGTGTGCGAAGAGGAATACAGGGAACTACAGCATTGCGTGGATTGGAGTTTAGACAGTTTGCTGATAATAAATAAAAACAATTGTATTTAGGTGGGATAGCTTGGGAACACATGTCTTGTTGAAGTAAGTAACTTCATATTTCGTGTTATAATACCTTGGCTGTTTGGTACTCACCGCCAGGGCTATCAACTGATTTTGATGCGAGACAGTATTCATTTTATTCATCTGTGTGTGAATTCGTTTCGTACGAGATTTAGTTGGCATCCTCGTACGAAATATTTCGCGAAATGCATCTTGCTTCGTGTGAAGCGTGCTCAAGAGGGGGAATCTCTCACGACATCCTCCAGCAGCCGACCTCCCGTGACGCAGCCGGTTTGTGCGCCACCGATCTGGGGTGCGGGAGGCTCTGGGTTCGAATCTCGGGTAAGGCACGGGTGTTTATTTAAGTCAGGTTATAAGTTAGTCTGCAAGCCGCCCCCTGCTAAGCTCTCAAGCATAAAACCGGGGGGACGTTAAAAAGCCGTGTACAATACAATACCTCCTCCAGCATACGGTATGCATTATGTACAACATGAGTCACATATGTGAAAACGTTGCTTTAATTCAAAAAGTTTTGATATTTTGTAATGAGATAAAGAAATGTACTCCTATTACGCCAAACAAACACAGCGGAAAACTGGTACGCCAATCAGAACTGCACTCGTTCCCCTCACTAGCTACGCCGGAAAGCTAAGCCCAAGCAGAAATGTTGCTCGTATAAAGAGCAAACTTCACTGATACTCCCCATATGTCTACTGTTTAACGTGTTTAGTACCAATAGTTTCAATAATTATCAACGCATACTATTGGCGTAACAGTCTACGATTGTTAAACTGAATGCATTTATAAAGTGAGTGAGTGAGTGAAGAGATTTGGGAGGGTTTAAAAATCGGGGTTTTGAGAGCCGATGAGGGTGAGTGAGGTAAGTACGGAGCAGCGCAGGAGTGAAAGGGCGGGGAAACGGGAGATCCCCGAGAAAAACCCGCCGACCAGCGGCATCTCCAGGCTCTATTCCCATTTGCGAAAATCCGGCGTTAGCCGTTTGGGGTTTGAACCCGGTTCGCCTTGGTGGGAGACGAGCAGTCCAACAAAAAGCCGAAAGGATATCCGTCGGGGAGCTGTCTCGGTCGGGGCAGAATAGCTCACCACCTTTTGGCCCGGACGAACAGCCGCGCTCCCACAACCCAAAAAGGGGGGGGGGATCTATATAACTAATATACTGTTTGTTAAATTGTAGTAGTCATGATAGAATTGAACATCTGGATGGCTGTACTGCTAAGTAGGGTTAATTGAAATAAATTTTAAAAAGAAATAGTCCCACCGCTCAGCCACAGAGTCCCCATGTATTTCTAAGAAATATGCAAAACAAACTGTTAACTTTTTTTTTCTAAAAGTTATCAAAGATGTAGTTTAAAAGTACATCGACAAATATCACTAATCTATAAAATAAAAATAATTCAGTACTATTCGTCCCTAGTTTAATTACTTACAACAGAGAGAGAAAAAAAAAACATCGCAACGCCCACAGTTTGTCGTTCACTACCTGCTGATCATGAATATTGGTACTTGAAACCAATTAATCGAAGCGGGAAGCACCCCGTTTGGTATCACATTGTTCCGGCCAAACACCAAAATGGCACATTGGAAAACTGCGCCCGTGGAAACACATGTCACCCAAATACGCGCCGCACTGTCCCTACACCCACGAGCTGTGTGCAAGCATCGCTCTGATTAGGCCAGCCCCACCTCAAACTAAGAAAGTGAAATAAAGTTCCTGTCCACTCTCTACTAGTTTTTCATCTCTACTGACAAGTGCTTGTTCCACACACACACACACACACTGTTTCCTCTAGCATTTCTGATTAATTCATGGAACAATTTTGAATTCTTTACTGTCGACTGGGTTTTTACTGTGTCTGTGAAGGTTTTTCCCAGTCTCTTCTTAGTTATAATTTAGCTATAAATACACTTAGGGAGGTAGTCATGGCCCCAATCGCTGGCCATGGCTGCCCAATCCCTCTCTGCCGCGATGCATGTCTCCTTGCATGATTTCCTTCCCTTGTAGGCGTAAGGGGTTCGCCCTGAGACGCAATTAGCTCCCGCCCTACCTTCGGGATTCCCCTTAACACTTAGATTTAAGGTAAAGAAGAAAAAATTTACAAAGATTTTCTTGTAAATATTGTAAACTATTTTGCAGTGACATAGAAAAATATAAGTCATAAATAGACAACGTCCAAACAAACTCGTTAATTTTCTCCTACAATTCAAACCAATACAGGTGCATTATTAAATCACAAAATGAGAGCCAGTTACTAACAGCATTTAATCTCAAACCTAGATCACGTTTTTTCTGAACTGAGGTCAGATCTACGATCTGTACTCAGGCAGTTGCGTTGGGCATCACTTTCACGCTGGACACTCGAGTCCAACTGAAGCTTCGTGTTTGAACCAGGACATTAAGATGTCGGTTCAGGAGAGTTATTGGTGCAACCGGGTATTAGTCAGTCCAGAATTCTGCATAAAAAAAAGACCGTTTCCAATTTAACAGAACATTAAAATTTCGAACAATTTCTGGAAATGAAATAATGTATGCGCTTGCGCCGAGCAAGTGAAGTAGAGAGGCGACACTGCAATGTACTGTGTCGAGCTCTTATTTTGAGCTACAAAATGTAAACAGGTCACAGTTATATAACTAACATAATATTCGTCAAGGCACATCAGTACGATGAAAAGCTATGATTCCAGATATTGGCTACATTGATGAAACAACCTTGGGAACCCATCTTCGTCGAGACTAACCTTTTTCTAGGTGACGCCTTTTGTCATAAGTTTTTTCTACTGTTCATCCATTTGGAAACTGGTATGGATTATTTCGGGGGTTGACTTTTGTACCTTATTCAATTAGGCATTTAAGGCTGACGACTTCTCATTTTCTCAAATACCTTTGCATTTTAAACGTCATTCTAACGAACCAAATCGAAAATCAACGATCTCCTCTCGGAGGAAAATTTCCGCCGTTAGGTAAGCGCTAGTGTTCCAAAGAGGTCAAATTTAACTAAAATATTAATCAAGAGAATAATTAAAGAGAAAGGTTTTTCGTAGTTACAAAGGTTTTTATATTTGATTTATGTTTATTACAATTATTGTATTTTTTACCGTTGGAAATAGATAAAAATCTGATACTATGCGACACTAGCGCTTACCGAGTGGCAGAGATATTTGGTTTGCCAAACTTTTTACATCGATCTTCCAAACCTGAGTAAAAGTTACCTAAAGTCCCTGTCACGCTGTCAAATTTTCGCCTCCAACTATATTTGACAATAAAATTTGAAGACAAAATACGGCCATCGAATTTTTCCTTTCAACAAATTTTATCAAATAATCTTAAACGTGCTTGAAAATGTGTCACACTGTTACGTTTTTAATTGGGATAATCTAATTTGGATTATTGTTTTAAAATGATTTTAATAGTGATATACTGTGTTTGTATTTCCATGCATACCATTACAGGGAGAAATGTAAGGAATGCTGTAGTTTATTTTTGCTTCTGTGCACGTAACTATTATGTGCAATATTCAATTAAAGTAGCACCAGGGATCGGGCCTGCGAAACCGCGGCTGAGCTACCATAGATGAAGCAGGTAACCGTACGAATTAGTATTTATGGTGCAATGTCGTCTGGGAACTTTGTCACGTGCTCGCTCGCACATCCCGACATGCAGCAGCAATTATGGTGAAAGTACGAGTTAAGACTTAATACTTAAAACATAAAACTTAAGACATACGATTTAAGACTTAAGACCTAAGGGATAAGACCTACGAAGGACCTAACTGCCCTGAAAGGCACCTGCCATACTGGCTTCGCCATAAAGAGGCTCAAAAAGGTGAAATATGGGACGCGTCACAATCCCATAAAATGGAAAACATACCCCCCTTGTCCTTCTAACTCCACTCCACCCAGTGTGAGTTGGACACTTGGGGGGGGGGGGGGTTCAAAGTGGAAGGATGGGTGATCAGTGAGGGGGATCGGCTTCCCCCCCCCCCTTCCGTTTGCACCCAGCGCCCCAAAGCAGCGTTTTTTTTGTGCAAAAACTTCCGTTCCTGATTAATTACTATGATTCATACCCGAAAGCTTGTAAATAAATTAATTATCTTCATAACCTACTTCGTATCCAGCAATAATGTTCGTTATTTTTAAGTTTCTTGACGTCGATTTTTGTCATGCACGATTCTGATTGGCTGAGACCGTCAAACATCAAATAAAATTTAGAACCAGCTCAATCTTCAAATATTTGATGGAAACTGAAGCCATGCAACTTTTTCAGACAAATATGGCGGTGTTTGTGACGTTTTCGATGGCGTGACGACTACCCAATGTTATTTGACCAAACTTATTGGAAGCAATATGACGAAGCAATTTGACAGCGTGACATGGACTTTAGGCAGGCAAGTCACAAAGCATCAAGTGGAACAATTTGTTATATATTAAAAGTGAAATTGTATATAGGCTGTTCACGGTAAAGTGAGCACTTTTCAAGGCTTTTCTAAATTTTTACTTTCATCCAATTTCCATCTTCCTGCTGGTTTTTAATATAAATATTGCAATGTGGCCAATAAACACAGCTTATACATTTCCCCACCTTCAAAATTTAATGCCTGAGACTGCAATAAGCTATATTTACTATTGGTTAACTGCCTTTTGGAAGGGCCTTAAAAAAAGTGCTCACTTTACCGTGAACAGCCTGTATCCAACCACACGAGCAAAGGTATTTGGGTTGTTCCTAAGTTTATAATTTTTTTTAACTTTAATAAACATCCATAGTATTTTTGGTGCTGGCATCACGGCAGTGACCTGAGGGCATAAAGGCTGCTCGGAACGGCATATCTAGTGGGACAACCCTGACCGATCTCCGTGCAAACCCACACCCCTCGTGCGTCATCGGAGCATTCCAGTCCAGGGGCGAGGTCCACGCGAAGTTTCGGCCTGGCGACACGCAGCAAGGGGCGAGCTCTACAGGGATTTCGTGGGCCACTGAATTATTAGGTAGGAGACTACGCCAACTGTTGAAAAAAATAAAAATAGCGGACTTTAGTAAAGAAGCTGTATATTTTATAAACGATATAATTTTATTTTTAAATATACTTAACTCACAAGTAAACTAAGTTTAATTATTCTCACCATTCATAAAATATATAATTGTTATGTAGGCATGCACCGTGAGCGCCTGAGCGTTGAGTTGTTCACTTGTTTTGTCTCCATTGTTATGTTTGTTGCTGGAGAAGGTGGAGTTGATGTTTACAACCAAGTGCAGGGATTGGAATAATTGTGATTTATTGTATCCCTTTTTGAAAGAAATAAATATGTAAAATTATCATCTTAATAAACGATTATGCAGTTAACAGAGTAGCCAACCTATGCATTCTTTACCATCAATTGTTAAACACACATTTAGTTCCATCTAACAGTTTGTAAATACAGCATTTTCTAACCAAATTGTTATTAGAAGTAACTGAAACGTCTGTCTGAAAAATGAAATAATTATGTTTAAGAGTTGTATGGTTGGCAGCAAATTCTGACTAATAGTCCAAACATAAGAGGAAAACAACGATCCACCAAAATAGCACCGAGCTTCTTCTCTTTATCTTACTTGCTTTGTGGCTCGCAGTGTGTTTACGCGGACGGCTTATCTGGGGAGTCACATCGGCGAGGAAGAGTCAGCTAGCACCGGTTAGTCTCCCTGGGAGCGACTGGGCGTTACCAGCGGCTCGAGAGGAGGCGGACAGACGGACGCATCGAGTCGAGTTGTCCTCAGACTGCGCCCACTGTCGTGATACTCCTCGATACGGTGAGGCTAGCCTGGCTGCACAGCTGCGCGTGCAAATTACCCTGGCGGTCTCGCAGATATCCAGTCATCTGCCGAGGATGGCGATGGAGGCAGGTCAGTTGCGTGATACAGTCACCCGTAAACGCGAACGGCGTGCAAGCTCCGACGCCCACGGTCTGATGCACAGTGCACCATCGCGGTCGAAACTCGATCCGAGATCGGATCTAAGATCGACACAGAAAACTGTTGCACCATTCGACTTCAGAACTATACTGGAGATCGAGACGAAGTTCATTTCGAACGGCCGAAATTGGCGGTTCCAAAACTCGATCCGAGATCAGCAGCCATCGTCGACAAATGTAGTTTGAAAATCTGCCAGCAGGTAGAACTACGGTCGATTGTTTTCTTGGGAAATTATAACATTATACGCACTTGAATATAATTCAGTAAAATTCGTACAACAATAAAACATCGCACATCTAGTTCTATCTGTATAAAAAATACAAAATACGCCTACTTCCATGACGTCATATATTACGAACCAATAACAAAATTTGTCTCATACTTAATCTCGATCTCTCACTTTGGAACCAAGATCGACGAATCGGAGATCCAGAATTATGAAATTTCGTTGGTGCAACACTTTTACATTGGAATCAAGATCAAACTGGATCTTGGTTTGAAACTAGGATCATTTGATCTCGGATCGGGGAAGATGTTGGTGCAACCAGGCATCGATGAGGTCTGCTTACGAATAGCATTTAAGAAACGTTACGCGTCTCTATACTGTTTCCAGTTCCTCCAGTTCTCTCTAAACCAGGTTTTTGTGATAGTGACAGTGGCTCAAAAGGGGTCTCTTCCTGTCATTTTTAGATACCAACATTCCGGTACGAAAAATTAAAAAAGGAACAGGGCGTGCAATACTTCATGAAATGGTCGGGTCTCTGCTGAAAGTCTCATAGGAGCGAGCGCTTTATCGACGGCAAGACTGCGCGCCAGTTCAGTGCTTTGCGCGTGGAGGCGACGAGAGAGTTGTCGCCCCTAGCGCTCCCACGCTTTTAGCACTCAGACGTACACAATTTATTCAACCAGGCGGCCACCTTAATGTCCGGTTGTACTAATGAAGTTCATCACTCGTTCGGAGATCGTGCTCTAACTTGATCTAAGATCGACACTAAATACTGTTGCGCTATTCGAGTTCAGAGCATGACTGGAGATCGAAATGAACTTCATTTAGAACTGTCGAATATGGTGGTTCGAAGTGTCGATCCAAGATCAGAGTAGTGTCTAAAACATTATTTTTTAATCGATTAAATATGGATTTGATTGCTTTTACTGTTGTAAAATATAAATTGAGACAAATAATTACCGTCTTAAAAATTTTAACCATATATTTAATTAAAATGTATTGGATAAGGAAATGAATGCTTATTCTGATGAGCAAAAACAGCGAGAAATTGTAGCGGCCACGTTGGTGCAGTGGTTAGACTACTCCCCTCCCCCCCTGGGCGAAACGGGTTCGATTCCCGGCGGGGTCGCTCGTGATTTTCGCATGTGGGAATCGTGCCGGGCGATGCCGCTGGTCGGTAGGGTTTTCTCGGAGATCTCCCGTCGCCCCCTCCCCGGCCCTCGCATTCCGGCGCTGCTCCATACTCACCTCGCTTCACCCTCATCGGCTCTCAAGACCTCGATGTTATAGAGGCGCCCAAATGTCTCAACTCAATCATCTCTTTGATATCCAGTTGGTTGGTCACCCTGTCTTTTGCATAGCCCACAAAGGGGAAGGAATGGAGGTTCGTACGACCTTGGAATTCGAATGAGGCTAGGCGGAAGTTGAGAGAACTTTGAACTCGTGAAGGAACCGCTGGCCCATTGCCCCGTACTTCCAGAGTTCTGCTCAGGGCAGCCAAACACAGTGACGTATAGGCACATTTCGTTAACAAGTACTGGAATTGCCGCGACACCCAGGTTAGTATTCGCAGTCGATGCAGGACGTTCACGTGTACATATGTCAAGTGTTGCGTCACGGATTATTCGCAATATTTTAATCAAATCTTTGACAATTCACCCCGTGTACGACGCGTTTCGCTGTTTCCTAGATACGTCGTATATCACAGATTAATTTTTTTTAACTTCGTTAAAGTTAAAGGTTTTTAATTTTTGGTTGAATTCAAGTTTTACTTGTATTTTGTCTGCGAACTATAGGCTAATATTTAAGTTATAATTAATGTAAGTTCAAACGAGGAGAGAACAGATGAATTGACAATGGCTAGTAAGAGACAGTTTCTCATGCAAAACTGTACTGATCCGAGCGCCCACGAATGCAGTGCATTGTACTTTTGGTGTAATTTTCTAGACTCAGCTGACGCCGTATCCGAATTGGCATATTTTGCAGACAAAATGATCACGTCACCCGATTTTTATACAAAAATGGTGATGTATTTGGTAATTTGGTATTTTGAATTTTGTATCTAGCGGATGTTAGTAAAAATACAAAACGACAAAATCAGCGCCATGTTTGTTTTTAATTTAAAAACACATGCGCGAATACGTAAATATAAAGAATTACTTTTAAAACAAATAACTGTACATAAAACACACTAGGCATGTTTTAAAAAGCAAGAAGGACCTAAGTGTTGTGCTTTGTGGTGTGTGTGTGTCTATGTATGTAATATATGGTGTGTGTCTATGTATGTATGTATATATTATGTGGTGTTTTGTATGTATATATATGTGTGTGTGTCTATGTATGTATATATATATGTGTGTTATGTGATATGTATGTATATATAATACATAGACATATTATATACATACATACATATACATATATATATACATACATAGACACACACACACGTAAAGAAAGAAAATTTTTAAAGTCGTTATTGCATAATTTACTATTTTTTTATTTATTGACATATTCGTAGTATTTCAGTGATGATTCCAGAAATATTACGTCTGTTTAAGCACTACATTTTTGATGAAATTATTTTTGCACTGTTAATATATGTGTTGCCGCGAGTGCTATACAAGCGACTGTCGAAAACGTCCTAATTAATACCTACCAAATCACGAATTTACAAAATAACGAAATAACGAAATTTGTCAATTCGGACACGGCCTGAAATTCCTTTGCATAAGGCAGGGGATTTGAATTGAAGTATAACTTTATCAGGGCCACAGAAATGTCAATAGAAGCAACAGTGAATATACTATAGTAAGTGTGCGCTTGAGATCTCGGAAACTGCTGCCGCTGAAACTGAGAAAGTTCTTGAGCGCCGGTGAGGGTGGGGTGGAGCAAGCGGTCGAATGCGTGGCGGGGGGGAAACGGGAGCAACCCGAGAAACCCCCCCCCCCCCACTGACCAGTGGCAATGCCCGCGATGTTTCCCACATCAGTAAATGAAGGTTCATTCCGCGGAGAACCGAGCTGGGTTCGCCTAGCTGCACGGTTAATAAAAATCCTTCATTTTACTGAAAAGTGGTGGTAGAATTTTCTCCAGAATCTCCCTAAACTCTCCGTAAAATTACGGACACGTTGCTTTTTAGGCACGGACTTTCCGTAAATTTTGCAAAATTTCCCGTGAATTAAATTTGTTACATTTTTTTCTTCTTCTGTATTTCCAGACTTAAAAAAGATATTACGAAAAAAAAAAAACTTCAATTTATATGATGTGGATGTTTTACTGCATATAAAAATAAAATAGATAGAAAAAAAGTTCAAATATTTTATACCTGAACGAATTTGAAATTGAGTAAAAAATTCAGTAGTATATAACTCTAATCACTTATTTCTGTTTCTATTAATGTTTGTGTATTTTAAGTGTTGCTAAATGCAACAGACGCCTGATATAGGCTGTTAACGGTAAAATCAGCTCTTACAACAGTCCTGCTTAAGATCTGTTTGTATTCACGTTGTGTACTCTTCCGCCTTATGTAAAATTAACATTGCCATGGGCCTCATTACTTTATTCATGCCTCGGTAAAGTAAAACTGTAAAATTATTAGAACAGTAAATATTTCACAAATCTGCTCATTTTTACACCTCGATGCATTGAAAAAAAAAAAAAACTGAAAGCGAAAGAAATAATTTAAATTATCACGAATCGTTACCTAACACTTTTTATTCGATGTTATGTAACTACTTCGCACTCATCGTTACCAACTTTACTGGGCGCATGCCACTCGGTGCGCCCGTTAAAATATATGCAGGCACGTACAGTGACATTTTTCTAAGGTTGATCTCAAAAGTGCTCACTTTATCGTGTGCAGCCTATACTAATTTTTGGTGTTTGAAGGAATAGGTCCAAGCATCGTGTGTATCCTGACTGCCGCAGAAACTATAACTATCTAGTTACAATAGCGAAGAAAACTTTGTGTTAAAACTCGGCATAGTTCGCCGCAGAAACGATAACTATCTAGTTACAATAGCGAAGAAAACTTTGTGTTAAAACTCGGCATAGTTCGCCGCAGAAACTATAACTATCTAGTTACAATAGCGAAGAAAACTTTGTGTAAACTCGGCATAGTTCGCCGCAGAAACGATAACTATCTAGTTACAATAGCGAAGAAAACTTTGTGTAAACTCGGCATAGTTCGCCGCAGAAACGATAACTATCTAGTTACAATAGCGAAGAAAACTTTGTGTTAAAACTCGGCATAGTTCGCCGCAGAAACGATAACTATCTAGTTACAATAGCGAAGAAAACTTTGTGTTAAAACTCGGCATAGTTCGCCGCAGAAACGATAACTATCTAGTTACAATAGCGAAGAAAACTTTGTGTTAAAACTCGGCATAGTTCGCCGCAGAAACGATAACTATCTAGTTACAATAGCGAAGAAAACTTTGTGTAAACTCGGCATAGTTCGCCTCAGGAACTATAACTATCTAGTTACAATAGCGAAGAAAACTTTGTGTTAAAACTCGGCATAGTTCGCCGCAGAAACGATAACTATCTAGTTACAATAGCGAAGAAAACTTTGTGTTAAAACTCGGCATAGTTCGCCGCAGGAACTATAACTATCTAGTTACAATAGCGAAGAAAACTTTGTGTTAAAACTCGGCATAGTTCGCCGCAGGAACTATAACTATCTACTTACAATAGCGAAGAAAACTTTGTGTTAAAACTCGGCATAGTTCGCTGCCGGAACCTGAAGCTGTAGTAAACAAGGACACTTCCCGTTTCTTGTATTTGCGGATCTCAGCTTCGTTTTCGGTCGTTACTGGCTGTATTTCTGAAGTCCATTCACTGTTGCTTCGCACTTTTCTGAAACCCTGCTGAAGTTCCACTTCCAGGTTATTCCTCCGCCTCACGCAAACAAAGCCTAACCGAGTCTAGACATTCACACCAAAGGGATGACACACCGCATTCGGGCCCACTCACTTTAATATCATCTTGAATAAGAACTATTCCTTACTAAGCATTACCAACACACCTATTTTCTCCCTGTTTTCATTCATATTAACTATAAATAAAATATTGTTAAGGTAAATATTCCATTTCCCCCCCCCCCCCAAAAAAAAGGTATATTTATGTTAAGAGAATTGAATGAACGGAGAGATTGGGGCGGCTCTTAACATCGAGGTCCTGAGAGCCGATGAGGAGTGCGTATGGAGCAGCGCCGGGATGGAAGGGTTGGGGAAAACGGGAGATCTCCGAGAAAACCCACCTACCAAACGGCATCGTCCGGCACGATTCCCACGAGCGAAAATTCGGGGGATGCCCCGCTGGGAATTGAACCCGGTTCAACTAGGTGAGAGGTGAGTAGCCTGGCCAAAAAACACTGGAAGTGTGTCCCTTCCAATGCACTTTCCGCTCTGTGCAGAAATCACACGGTGCCACCAGATCTGCGGAGGATATGGTAGACGGTCGAAAACAAGATATTCGCACCCACTTGTTTTTTTTTTTGTTATGTTCAAATGATCACGCAGAATATCTTATTACCCCTTTTTGAAGGCCTTCACTTCTTATCATATTTCACCTTCTCCCTATTTTCACTAAATCGTACGTGCCATTCAGACAGACGCGTCACTCCGTCGGGAAATTTTTAATTAAAAAAAAAAAAATATACGGTTGGGCAATACTCGATTTTTATGGTAACCATCATCCCAACAATAATGACAAACAGATTTGTCTTTCACTAAAACTCAAAAGTAAACTAAACCACGTAGAAAGACGTGCCAAGGCGAAGAGTAATTAGAATTACACAGGCGCAACAGTTGCTTGTAATTACAGACGTGAACAATAGGCAACATTCTTAGACTCCACCGTATATTCGAGCCTCAGTTAGCAGTTTATTGGCTGTTGCTCCAGTCCAACACCAGACCAGGCACTATGGGATTCGGTCAATTTTCCCTTGCAAGTTCGTTATTGGCTTAGGCTAAAGTCGTCGAGGGGGCGTGGCTTACAAACTGTGATCCAATAAAAGGTAACAGACGCGCGAATGTGCACGCAGTTTAAGTCTGTCCTGAAACGAATTCGCGAAATGTCCGTGCTTCCTCTTATAACGCGAACTCGGGTCGCACACGCCAGCAAGATGGCGTCGCTGAACAGAAACACGCCTGAACACTTCTCGAGGCAACCTACTCGCCATCCGGCAGCCCCGCAAATAGGCAAACTTCCGCGATATGCAATAGCCAATCATATACAATGCCTGTTCCAGAGCCTCGGGCAGCTAATCAGAGCATGATTATCACTTCGTCAAACGAACGGACAAGTTATTTTGTCTCTTGTGTACTTACCTACGAGGGCTGTTTACTCCGTGAACCTAACTTATACTCCCATCAAGTGTCTAAACCAGAGAGTCCAATCTTATGACTAAAGCAGGGGCCGCGGTTATGTAGTCGCCAGACTGCTTGCCTCCCACCAAGGCCACCCGGGTTCGATTCCTAAAAAACCAAAAAATCCCCCCCAAAAAAAAGTTCAAAAAAAAAAAAAAACGAAAAAAGTTACTAAAAAGAATCCTCAGAAATTGCCCATTTCCCCTCAAAAATGGCAGAATCCCTCCAAATCCAATTTTCGGTCAATTGAACTAATTTGAAAGCTTCCTTAGGACCGACAGAGCAGTGGCGACCGTATTGGTTTTATAGGCATAGGGTATGCCAAATAGATACAAGGGATCTAGTATCGGAGTTAAATATAACCATCAGTTATCTTGGTTGTAACCTATCTTGCATCCATCTTGGACCCACATGACTTTTGGCCTTGACTTTGACCTTCGACCTTAACCTAAACCCCGAAAATCCAAACAAATTAAAAAATTCACAAAAAATTCTATAGAATACAAAAAAAAAAAACCTGTCATTAAAAATATTAAGAAATTCATTTAGATTAATTATAAAAATTTTAAAAAATTATTTTAAAATTATTTTTAAAACTTTTCCTAAGGTTTTATCCACCACCTCTTACCTAGCAAATTAGTTGGAAGGCCTCCAACCCGTCGCTCATACATAGTAAGCCATCTTGCTAGGCGACCACCATCTTGGTAGGTGAACTCCATCTCGATAATCGTAATTTGTTTCGAAGGCTATCAACTTGGTAAGAGACCACCATCTTGGTAGGTATCAGCCATCCGCCATATTAAATGCAGGCTATCTCGACCGTGACCCCATGACCTTTAATGACCTTGAAAACAAAAAAAATTCTCGTCTCATAATTTCGGATTCGTAGTAATTAATGACAATGTACGATTATAGAAAATTTTACATTTTTCGAGTTGTTCAATATTTTTGTGTGGAATTTTGTGTTACCTGCAGGAACATATTTATATATATTTTTCAAAAAGTTCCCGCCCTTTTGCAAGAAGTAAATAACACACACAGAGAAAAATATATACAGATGCATTAAATAAGTAGTAAATTGTACATTTTCTATAATCGAACATCTCCAAAAATACCTCTGAAACTGGAATTTAATGGACGCTAACGGAGAATTTCTGCTGCATAACAGGTTAAGCCGAGCCTTAAGGGTGCCACCTAATTGGAGCGTCACAGCGCGTTTGAGGCAGAGAAGCACGCGAGCCATAAGGGCTACACTGACACGCGCGCCTCGTGTCCCGTAACCCTACGAGCAAGCTGCTGAATTGGCGTGCAGTGTTTCCGTCGTGCTGCGTTGACGCCGCGACTTTGTTGTTGGGTTGTTTGAAATAAACTCCAATGCGGGTCCCTATAATAGTTTCGCATGTTCCCAACCAGTATATCACGAGATACAGCAGTAGCTATGTAGGAGGCAGAGGCGTGTGGTGGAGTGTTGCAAGGTAAGCTGGTGCTTGCTCAGTGCTGTACACGCTCGGCGCACGCTGCAGGAACTCATCCGGGGTTCGAACCCAGGAACTGGCAAGGCCTTGGCGACGTCTTCCACAGACATCCGCTTTTGAAGATCGTGTTTTATGAGCGCGCGGGACACAAAATAAGCACCGATTACGTCACCCGACGTCCACGGGATGTTCGGAAACCAGCACAGGAAAACCAAATAAAAAAATAGTAGTCATAGGCCGTGGTTACACAGGATTCAGATCTACTTCAGTTAAACAAGTTCAGCTATTGAAGAGGTTACATTACCCTCGAACCGAGTTCCGATCGCAGTTGTTTCTCGTTCAAAGTGAACAGTTTTCATAAGTAGTTTCGATCGAGTTCTCTTCTTTGCTGCGCTCCTATTGGCTGCTTCGAAGTAAACAAGCATTGTAATAAATATAAACCGAATTCGGCGGGAATCCCTCCACTTGTTGAATTAACTTAAGTTTAAGGTTGAATGTACAAATACTCATTACAGTAAAAGTGTAGTTTCATAACAATAAAAAGGACAATAGTGATAAATGTTCCATAGATTTAATTCTGCTTTGGGCGTGTAACCGCGAAAACACGTTCTGTTTTTCAACTTGTTCAGACATGGCTACCGAATGTATTTAACTAAATGTGTTTAACAGCTCCACGGCCCTAGATAACGGTTTCTGCCTACCGTGCGAGCAAACATGTTGCCAGTTTGACGCGTTTATTTTGCAAACCGTGCACCGTAACGACATTTGAAATTTTGCTTCTTAAGAAATGGTTCGACAAAGGCTCTGGTAAAATATTTACTCGCAAAGTTGAACAGGAACAGTTGTGAAGGACTGTCCTTCTGTTTTTTTTTTCTTTCTTTTTTTATGCAGTGGCTTCCGTAAACTTCATGTGTGATTAACCTTCATAGCGTTAACTGATGTCCCACGAAGGGGCCATGGGGGGGTCGGCAACAAAGAAAAATTACTCCTGCTAACTAACCTAAAATGGGTATTGCTGTTAAATTATTTACAATTGACGATTATGCACAGGAATTGGTGCTTTGAACTCTACTTCGAGGCCCACAAGAAAAACAAGCCTAGTAATCAGCCTAAAATAGACAGGTCTTTACAGTGTTTCCTGTGCCATACCCGACCGTATGAGAGAGTTGGTGTGAAGTGGAATGTATAGGCCGTTCACTGTAAAGTGAGCACTTTTGAAGTCCTAGTTACTTTTTTATCTCAACTAATTCATTTCCTTCCATCCACTTGTTAACGTAAACCCTGCCATGTGAGTAATAAACACAGTGTATACATTCACCATACCCAAAACCAAAAGTTCGAGGCCACAACGAAATGTATTTATTAGGTATTATGTCTTATGAAACAGCTTCAAAAAGTGCCCACTTTACCGTGAACGGCCTATAGCTGTTATTATAGAACAGATCGACTAAATATATCGCTATGTCAATGTATAGAGAACATTCTCATAGAGTCATTCATTACCGTTTGGATTGTAAGAGGTATGATTCTGAGTTCGTCGATAGGTTCCAGTTTGAAAACAAAAATCGTTGACCGAGAAACTACGCATTGATACAATGGTGTTTCACAATCCTTTCAGGAGCAGCAATGACGTCACCGGAGGACTGCATCAAGCATGGCCCCCCGGCGCTCGACGTGCCACGAGTCTCCTTGGGGAACTTTCTTATCGACAGGCTGCAGAGCTTCGGAACCAAGATTGCCTGGTAGGTAACATGTCTCCTGGCAGCGAAGGCAACTCGCCCCACACCTGGGCGAACCGGGGTTCGATTCCCGGCCGGGGTCGCCTCCGGATTCCCGCGTGTTGGAATCGTGCCGGACGATAACGCTGGCCGGCGGGTTTCTCGGGGATCTCCCGTTTCCCCCACCCTTCGATTCCTGCGCTGCTCCGTACTCGTCCTCGCTTCAACCTCATCGGCTCTCGAGAACTCGACGTTAAGAGCCGCCCAAATCTCTCGACCAAATCACTTCATCTGATGTAGAGTTCAGGGAACAGTTTTCTCGGAAATCCACGGCGAGCGAACTCATGACTTTCTCGTGCGGCTTGCCGCTTTGTCGGGAATTCACCAGTGGTAGATGTTCTGGCGTGCGCTGGTGTATTGAGAGAATATCCGAACATCTGGTTGTTTATGTTTTGTGTTACGAATGCAAATGAATAAGTCAGTAAATGCAAAATAACTTTATTACGCAGGAAACCAATATTAAAAACTGTGCTAATATATTGTGTAATGAACGTGCCTTTTCTTTATAAATTACAAATTAATTAGGCGCTTAGCCTCAGTGTTGTAACCCATCAGTCCCAAACCCCCCTATTAAACACTCCCCAAACCACTTATTTAAAACCATGGAATTATTTAACACCCTTAAATAAATGTAATATATATTTTTTATGGCATAATTAATGTTTGCAATGTCCAGTTTGTATTTTAAAGTGACAAATAACTTGTCCAGCTAATACCACTCCTATATGTTAAAGTATTTTTGTGACGTAATTTATTATACTTAGTAGGAATATGCACTTTTTTTGTGTAAGTGCATTGTTTTTAAATATATTAATTGTTTAAGAATGGAGTGCCTCCAGGATAAAGGCTATAACCAAAAGAAAATTAAGTTTTTCCGTTGCAATTAAATGTGATATTTGCCTTTCTTTGACTTTACCGCTCACAAGCGCGCGCGCACACACATACACACACAGAGATATATATATATATATATATATATATATATATATATAGTCTGGTGTAGGTACACTTAAACACTTGATGTATGTAAGCAATATATATATATATATATATATATATGCGTGTGTGTGTGGTGTGTGTGTAGAGGACTATTTTTGTGTGATGCCATTTGTAGGATAAACATGTTGGAAATTATTAGTTATTCAGTTAATATATTTGTTTCAGGTTAAAAGTAACCCATGGACAGAATTCATTGACAACGTTGGAGGTTTTCATAAAATACCTTATTTCACTAGGCAAATTATATTTTGTAGAAAAATTAATTATTATGAGAGAATTGTTCTAGAAACTTTTTTTATTGGTAATGTATTTGGGCCACAGTTTTTTTGCACTATTTACTGTTTTGCAATAAAATTTATAGAAATAATAATTTAAAGTGGTTTAAAATTAATAGTTTATTTCAATATTTGTCTGTAGTAGGGCACGTTGGATTTTTAAGAAGCGAAAAACGCACATTTTATGTAATCAGTGAGAACATGATATAGTAATGATCCAGAATGCCTTTTCGGTAAACGTAGGAGATAGCTGCTGCAACCGTGTACGTAAAAAACGTTTTATACATACGTAAACATGGATTGGTAAGAAATAATTAATATTAATCATATTTCTGCCATAAAATTTTGCAATTGCTATAACTTTACATTGTGTATAAATCATAAAATGACATACATTTTTATTAACTGTCAAGAGAAGATAAGTAATTAATATCCATGTATACTGTGTACTGTTTACTTTGAAAAAAAAAAAACTATATTCTTTCTACCTTAATTAAATAAGACAGTTATCACATGAATAAAAAAATTATTGTATTGTTTTGTATAGGTCTTTTTAACGTCCCCCGGTTTTATGCTTGAAAACTTAGCAGGGGACGGCTTACAGCTGAATTGACAGCAATTTATTGTTGATTGTTTGCAATCAATTCCAGTCTTTTTTTTCCCCAAAAGGGCATGATCTTGACTGTCAAGTGTATCAAACATAGTATTTAAAAAAAATTTCCCTCCAAAGTCAAAAATATCACGTTTTGTTCTGGATGCAGAAGGCAAAAGTGAGGTTAGAGCAGAATTTCAGACTTGGAAAGCCTTGAAATTTTCCTTCAACCGGTTCACAGCAAATTGAAAATGTTGATCGAAGCTTGAATTCTGACTTACATCTCGTTTTTTCCTTTTCACGAAATACAGTTGTATTTTGGAGCATTTCCGCTAACTCGATGAACTCGGTTTCAAGTTCCAAAATGTTTAAATCCAGTACAATGTAGTAGTGACTGTTTGTAAATAGAACGTCATCATCCCTTTCAAAAACAATGCGACTATGGAGATTTTTTACCGTTACAGATGACTCAGAGAGACAATAGGCAGTAAGGAACACAATCAGGTACCATCACATAATTCTAGGCAGGGAACAGCAGCGCAGATATCAGAATAGGTTCACACAGGAACTGAACATGCACTAAAACAAAAAATACTATAAATTCCAACAACAGGGGATTCAATCGAAAACCTAAATTCCCAAATTGATATATTACATAAAATATACAAATTATAATTCCAATCTAAATTCACCAAAATCCTGTTACAATCCATAGCTCTACAAACTAATAGACCAATGGAGAACATACAATTTGAATGAGATCTTAAATCTAGAGTACCGTGGATTTTTCATTTCAATTTCGAGAAGGCCTACTACAAATGTGAAAGCCCGGGGAAACTAAGACTCGTGGGTGATCAGCCCACAGCCAGAACCAAGCATGAGGCAAACACAACAAAAGAAATATAGGGCTTGACATTAGACACACGGGCAGAATCTGCAGCTTCTAACACCGAGGACAACAACAAATTAAGCAGAAGCCCTGGAATGAAGAGGTTTTCAGAAGAGAAACATGTGCGCGTGTCGTATAGGCTCCCGTTTTAAGGTCAGCCAAACTAGCTGTAACGGGGTTAAAAAAACATCGGATCTAGTAAGGACTAGACCAACAGAGTGACAATTTGGCCAAACGTTTATTTCGCCGCCCTACTAACAGGTTGGGTTTTCAAGAGAACTAAGTCTCCTGTTCTGAAAGGCTTAGCCTTTCTATTCTTGTTATTTTTACCCGGCTCCGCTCACGGGACCGCTTGAGATTCTTGACGTCTGCTGCCCAAATTCCTCGGACGTATGACACATTTAACTGCCACAATTTTGACAGACGATGATTATGCATGTGCGCGAACATCAAACTAAAAGGTGTACATTTATGACTCTCATGTCTGGCGTAATTGGTATGGGGCAAGGAGTGTGTTGCTCACGCAGGTGGAGGCGGCTACAGGAGAGAAGATGAGCTTCGCTGAGGTGCTGGACCGCAGCCTGCGAGTGGCTGAGGCTCTGAGGACCCGCGGCCTGATGGCAGGAGATGTGGTGGGGCTTGCCAGCGAGAACTGCCTGCACTTCTGTCTGCCCATGCTTGCGCGTACTACCTGGGCGCCACTTGCGCCACTTTCAGCCCCTACTCCACCCCCCGTGAGTACATGTACAATACACTCATCTCTTACATGTCCCTAGTGCTACCTCCAGTCAGCCACATCACGTCTTCACCATGTCAAGCTTATATAAATACATACACACATTTATTCGTGTATACTTATACACACATACATAGACACACATACATACTCACACATACTCATATACACATATAAACATATATACAAACATATGCACATATACATATATACACATATCCACATAACATATATGTATACATGCATAAACACATACGCTCGCATACATAAACACGTACAGTACGTTAGCATATCCATGCTTATACAGGGTGAGTCAGCACCACTGCTAAAAGCTTCGTGAAGATGTTCCTGGAAAAATGTTAGTAAGAAAATGTGTGACAACGAACGCCAGGAAACCACTACTAGCGGCAGGAAACTTTAATTACACAGAACTCATGATATTAAGGGATGATTTTTGTATGCATGTCAAACAATCTAACATGTTTAACATGCAAATACCTTTGTGGGGCCACCGCATTCCCTACATGGTAAAATGGGGGTTGCCACACATTTCGATAGTGGAAAAAGGGTCTACGTAAATTGTTACGTAAAGTTTGACCACGGATTACGAATTACAATGGCAAGACGTAAAAATGAGTCCTCTTGGTGAGAAAACCTCCGACGAATGGGAAATGCGAGAAAACAGACGTCAAAAATTACAAGTGCCACGTAATGCTTAGGAGGTTGGCAAAATTGTTGATACCAACTGACACGTACTACTGTAACATAGACACGTGCTTGTTTAACACATGTTTTTGTTTCATTTGAAATGTTTTATTAAATGAGTTTTATCGTTACTGTTCTTTGTTTAACTTGTTTATGTTTATTTGTTTAATCCATCAAGCGGTTGTTTATGCCTGTTCTTACTTTCCTGTTTGTAAGTTTTTTAATGTTGCTTATTTACAATGTTATTTTGTCCATGATGTCACTTCCTTCATGTGTAATTTAAAAATATATATATAATTAACGTTATGTCATTAATTAAATAATAATAAAACACATATATCCCACCATTTTAAATACACAACAAAGTAGGCGTTAAACGAACATGTTACTATGTTACAGTCTTACATATCAGTCGGTATCAACCATTAAGCCAACCTTCCAGGTATTGATAAGTATTATTTTTAAATTAAAACACGAATTACTCAAAAGCGGCGAGGCTAAGGGATTAATAATCCATAATTTAAAACCCCATATATGCTACAGCATCGTGGAAATTAGATCGGAGTAAGAGTATGGCGACAGAGACTATTTACATGAAATAACTTTATGACAGCGACATGTGTTGTGGTATTTGCAGACCTTTGTTCGGTTGCTCATTATCCAGAACCTCAGTGATCTATGTGAAATATTTCCTCAGTAGTAGGGAAAAGTATGTTCTTTGGCAAGGAGATGGGGGAGCCGGAGACGGAGACGGGGGAGCCGCCATGTAGTGATATCACCCGTCCGCCATCTCGAATATCATTAACCTTGACCTTGACCCATGACCTCGAACTTGACCGCGGTGACCTCTGACCCCAAAAACCCCCCAAATATTGAAAAAAAAAAATTCAAAAGATCATTAAAAAAAATTATTACAATTTTTTTTAAATCGTTTAAAATAAAAAAAGTTTCATTAAAATTATTTTAAAAATCGTTTAAGAATTTATTTAAAAAAAAAAGCCAGGAGCCGGTTGCCCGACATGTTCTCTAATTACGGTGCCCCATGCACTATCTTTGATCCATATGACCTTTGACCTCGGCCTTGATATTTGACCCAAAAAATTCCAAAGAAATACCAAAAAATGTATTAGTAAAAAATTATTAAGGAATTTATTAAAACTGTATTATAAAAATTATTTAAAAATTACTAAAAATTAATTTAAAAAGTCTAGTCCCACAGCAGCCATATCCCCTAACAATTTTTTTTTTTTTTTGGGAAATTCGCCCCTTGTTTCCCCTCGGTTCCCTAAAAAATTTAAAAATATAAAAATTTATAAAAAAACTTATGAATTTAATTTCTTAAAAACTTACATTTCCGGAGGTACTCCCAGCACCACGTTCAGCAGACGACCGACTCCCTCACCCCCCCCCCCCCAACTCCTCCAACCTCTACTCATTCTATCGTATGCCACCATATTTGTTTTTTTTTTTTCGTACATAATTTGTGTATATGTTACTGGAGGCAGCCATATTTGATTTTTCGTACATAGTTTGTTTATATATGTTACTGGAGGCTGCCATGTTGGGAGGCAGCCATTTTGCTAGGTGCTGTTCTCCATGTTTTTTTACTGTCATTTGTTTTATAGTTTGCGCCTAACCTTCGTGTGATTACCATATTAGATTTCATATGTTTACATCACCTATGTATGACCAGGCTACAGCGATATTTGTTCGTGTGTTTAAAGTATAGGTTGCGCTGACAGCAACCTCCGTGTTGGATTATATTCTCAACATATATGTAGTATCGATTATGCCACCTGCTATCGGCCTGTACCGAATGGCGACATTGGCCAGTCCTGCAAAGTACTTAAATTTATTTATTTTTATTCTTAAATGCGAGTATTTTATTTAAAATATTTTCTTATTTAAAATATTTCTTATATATAAATCAGGGAGGGTTGTGAAATAAAACACAGCATATCTTTTTACGTAAAATACCGCGAATACCTACTTACTTAGGTAATGTTCTGGCCTCCTCAACAATAGCTCACCATTTTTTCCCGTTCTTGAGCCATATTATTCCAATCACGGTGTCCTCCCAGTTCTGACAAATCTCTCACTATATTTTCCCTTCATCGTTCTTCGTGGAGGTATTCTTCCAACTGGAATTCCATCGTAATTCCTCTTTATGGCACGAGTCTGGTCTGATCGTGTCACATGTCCCGCCCACGATATTTCTGCTTGACGTGACATAACTGGTAATGAAATTTTTTCTGTAGCCTCTGTCACTTCCTTTGAGGTCCTGCATCTCCCCACTCGCCACTTATATTATCTCTAAGTGGACCATATATCATTTTTAAAATTATATTCTCCAAATTTAATAATTTCCCTTGGTCTTTCAGTGTCATTGTCTATTCTTCACACTCGTATGCTACTACTAGTAGTGAAATAGTACATTATTATAATATATATATATTATATAGTATATTAAATATAATATTACATTTATTATATATTCTAGGTTTAAATTTTCTAGAAGGGTACTTATTTCTTGATATGTTATACAAAGCTCCCGCAATTATATTCCCTTTACTAATTCTTATTTCAGTTTCTTTACTAACTTCATTGCTGTATGCTGTTCACGGTAAAATGAGCACTTTTGAAAGCCCTGCTTAAGATCTTCTTGTATACACATTGTGTATTCCTCCGTATTATGCAGAATTTACATTGCTATGGGGCTCATAACTATTCATGCGCCGGTCAAATTAAACTGTGAAATTATTAATAGAGTAAATACTTTACAAATCCGCTAATTTTTACACTTCGATGAACTAAAGAAAAAAACCAGAAAGTTAAAAAATTAATTTTAAGTTTTCACGAATGGTTACCTAACACTTTTCATTCGACTTAAAGATATGAAACCACTTTCCATCCATCGTTACCAACTTTACTGGGCGAATGTCACACAGTGCGGCTATTCAAATATGTGCACGCAGGGGCAGTGACATTTTCCCAAGGTTCGTTTCTAAAGTGCCCACTTTATCGTGAGCATCCTATATCAGCGATGATCGTCTCCGAACATGGAAACGTGATGTGCAGGGGAGCTAACCCACGCCCTGGGCATCTCGAGGCCGCGCTTCTTGTTCTGCTCGGAGAGCTGCGAGGACAAGGTTCCGACGCGGCCCGGGCGCTGGGCTTCGTGGAGGAGCTGGTGGTGTTCTCCGAGTGCTCCCGCGCCGGCAACACCGCCTTCTCGAGCTGCCTCGGCGCCAGGCCCCCGCCCCACTTCAGGCCCGTCGACGTACACCCGAGGTTCCACGTGGCCGCCGTCTCTGCTCCAGCGGCACCACGGGACTACCCAAGGGAGTCATGCTGACTGCGTGCAACATCATCACCTGCATGCTCGGACTCAGGTATCCCTTCCTTAACCCTTTCAGACCCACTTTAACTTTACGGTTTCAGTTGTTGCAAACAAGATACTTTATGATGCGTGCTGTACTTAAGTCGACACACAGCTTGTTTCGTTGCCACAGCCAATGAGCTGTAGGCTCTATGTTCGGCTACAGTTATATGATCCAATTATGACCTAGCCCAGTAACGTGTTTGCGAATAGTTTACCCACAGGTACGATCATTGGCCATCGAGCTTCGCAGCGTGCAGTACAGACATAAATTACCTACACGTGCGCAAGTACACAATTGTGTACACTGGGTCTGGGTGGGTCAAGCTGGTCCCACAATAGTGCGTTGCGTTGCGTTGCGATGGGGCGGTAGCCAATCAGGATGAAGCAGATTGCGTCGCAGCTCGTCGGCGTCGAGTGCATTGCGCGAAATTCTTATTGTCGGCGTCAACCTGCGATGGAGAAGAAGTAGAATAAGTGTTTGTTTACAAGGAGAATAAAACAAACAACACACACACACACACACACACACACACACAATTTTGAAATAAGAGGACGATCTCGCTTACGCCGACGTTTTCGTATTTGTATTTTTATTATTGCTGCGTGGGTGGCAAAATAGAAGACAAGCCTTTTTATAGATATGGACAATTAAATAAAATTCTTTTATTAACATCAAAAGTAATTATTTTTCCTCTTATGTCTCGTTCCCGCTAGTTTTCGTCGCACATCGCGTTCATACTACCCTGTTTTTGTCTTCTACCACTTAACACATACAGTTTCAACTTGTTATGCGTGTCTCTTGTTACATTCGTGAGGTCTGGAAATGTAATTCCCCCCTTAAACTAGATAGCAGCATCACATCAGACGGCTTCCGTCGCCGACAGATCATCGCTTAGTTGTGACAACAGCAAGTATGGCTCGTCGCAGCCCAACGCATCGCGCTATTGTGGAACCAGCTTTAATTCACACTCTGTCAATCAAACCTTTGAGAAATCACCCCATGTATCATGTGATTGGCTGTTCCCCTAACACGTTACGTATCACAAGTGTCTTATACGTCTGCTCGCGATAAAGTGAGAACTATTTAAATCAGCCTTAGAAAAAAGTCACCGCCCCTGCCTGCATATATTTTAACTGGCGCACTGAGTGACATGACGCCCAGTAAAGTTGGTATAGGCTGTCAGAGTAAAAGGAACAATTTTCGAAAGCCCTGCTTATGATCTATTTGTAGCACGTTGTGTGTTCTTGCGCCTTATGTATAATTATCATTGCCATGGGCCTTATCGCTTTCTTCATGCTCGGTCAACTGAAACTTTAAATTTATTAGAAAAGAAAGTATTTTAAAAGTCTGCTAAGTTTTTACACTTCCAAGCAATAAAAAAAACAGAAATAATTTAAGTCATAACAAATGGTTCCCTAACACTTTTTATTCGACGTGAAGATATGGAACTACTTTCCCCTCCATCGTTACCAACTTTACTGGGCGGGTGTCACTCAGTGCTCACTTTATAGTGAACAGCCTTTAACGATGGATGAAGGAAAGTAGTACCATATCTTAACGTCGAATAAAAAGTGTTAAGAATCATTTGTGTTAATTTAAATTATTTATTTCGGTTATTTTTTTATGCAACGATTTGTGAAAAAGATCTGATTTGTAAAATATATATTTTTCTAATAATTAGCCAGTTTCAATTGACCGACAAATGAATAAAGTGATGAGGCCCATGGCAATGTTAATTTTACATAAGGCGGAAGAATACACAACGTGCATGTAAGTAGAGAAAGGAAAAGCTGTTAAGGATGCAGGCTAATAATATAAGGGGTGTGGGCTCTAGTCCCCGCCCGTACTGCCAAAGTGTGATTTATTTTGCATAAATTATTTTTGAAATACATATTTTTAAATATATTTCTCTTTTATTAATTCATCACATTTGTTTTCTAGAAGAAAATAAATCTTTTGTACACTTCTGAATACTGTAAGTTGTAATACAAGGCTATAATTTGTAATATTACAAATGTATGTTTTGCAGATTTTACAAGGAAACTGTTTGTAGTTTTACAAAGGAATTTCTCGGCAACTGGGTTTCTAAGGATTTTTCTTGCTGAAGTACAACTTTTTTTTTTTTAGAGTGTACATGAGGATTTCCGCCATGTTAACTATGCAAGAACGCACTCTGGAAAAACGTCTCTCTACCAAGACATGGGCTCGAAACGGCCACGCGAGCCGTGAGTCTAGTTACAACTCATAAGAAGTAGCGGTGTAACACGCTGCATATTCCATTCATAGTTACTTACAAGTTTTCTGAGGCCCTGCTGAAGTTCTACTTTCAGGATATTCCTCCGCCTTGTGCAAAAAAATTACTTGATTAAGTCTTCAAAATAAGGCAAAGGGCGACACATTGCATTTGTGTGCACTCAGTTTAATAATATTTCTCACGGGAACTATTTCTTACGTATCATTAAAACGCTCTTAGTTTCTCTCTGTTTTATTTCAAATAATCCATAAATGAAATATTTTTACTTATCCGTAAAACAGAAGCAACTTTTTTTAAATTTAACAAAAATAAGATACTACTATGTTAAAAGATATATTCGGAGGTTAACTGTAACTGTGTAATTGAAATGTATTCATACGTCAAGTGGACTTCTAACCTCTAAACTCTATTTACTGAAAATTAGTGCCAAGCGAAAAAAAAAAAAAAGTACTCACGAGAGGAAAATATCAATACCCAATATTACAATGGAAAACAAACAAAGTAATGTGCGGAAAAAATTCCTACTTACAAAAAAGACATAAATCTGGCTATATTTAATTTTCTAACTCGTTTTTTTAATTTCAGTTATTTATTTGATTATGATTTTAGTCTATTCTTGATTACTGGGTACATTCAATATATTTATAAGTAAACAATAATTTAAAAGCCGTTTTGATTTTTTTTAATCGCTATATTTGCTAACGGTTCCATATCATTTTGAGTACTATTTCTTGGTTTGGTCCTATTTGTTAGTCAGAAAAGTTCAACTGATAAAACCTTCTCAACTTAGAATAAAATCTTTTTTTTTTTAAATTTCAATGTGTTCCGATCTAAACGTCTACATTTATTTTTACAAAAAAAAATATTTTAGAAAGTTTTACACAAAAATATGAAAAATAATTCTTGTGCAGATTTGAGTAAACAATTATATCTCATTATTACCGTATTAAAAACTTTAAACTCCAAGTTAAGAAAAGGGGTCGAATGTGGAAAAGTTAGGAAAAATCTGGTTTATAGGACAAAATTAAAAAATAAATTACTAATTCTTAGCACAATGTTGCCACATTTTATAAAAAAAATTTAATTAATTTCTAAGTTCCTTTTATTTAGGTTTTTTCAGTAAATATGGATGTCATAATATTAACCATTAATATTGTCCCAGAAATTAACAGCAGGTTGACCGAACGTATATGTTCACGGCAAACTGAGAACTTTTCTAAGGTCTGGTTAAGAACTGAATTTGTATATACATATACTAGTAGTTTACATATGTATGTTCAAGAATAATGTTTTTTAAATGGAAGCCGCAGCGGCTTGTGCGGCTGGTCGGCTAGATGGCTTCGGCTCGTCTCGGACGAGCTCGGCAATCTTCGGCTCGACTCAGGGGGTGCTCGGCAATCTTCGGCTCGACTCAGGGGGTGCTCGGAAGCCTTCGACTCGGGTTTGTCGAACGTACCCGAAGGTGCTCGGCAGTTACGTTCACTAATTTTCTTCAAGCATCTAAGTTTGTTTCTGTTAGCCACATTGCTTTTATAGGCATAGGACATGTCAATTCGTAAATCTGTATTTTTATTCGATTATGTAATTAATTTCTTAATCATTTTTTTGTGCAGAGTGTGTAAGTGTCCTAAGTGTCTCTTCAGTATTCTGAATGTCTGAAAACAAACAATCAAATTACAACCACAACACAACGCAAGGCCGTCTTGTCGAAAATCTATATTTATTAGTCGATTTTAAAATTTATTTAACATTTAGTTTATTAATTATTTATTTAAAGTTGTACTGAAATTGTACATCGGGTATAGCGAAGCCATACAAAAGGCTCTTAACTACATACCTTGCCTCGTCTCTTGTAGTCTCGGTTTTTTAGGTATAAGTATGCTACTGATATTTTTGTTTTGTTTTATTGTATGTACAAATGCATAAACCAAGCCCATCATGCTAATAGCGGCCACATGCATGAGTATGTTATAATCATGGTATGAAGCGGCATTTTATAGGCTTAATTAGTGTTAATTCAAATGTCAATACTGCCAGGCCCCTGGAATCTTTGAATGTACGAGAGCAGCTAGGACGATAATCATTAATGCTTTTCTCAGACACCGACCGGCCAATCGCAGAGTTGCCACGTAATTACAGCTGACCAATCGCGTGACGGCATTGAGACATCACACACACACACACGCAGGCAGGTAAGCAGGCTTTAGATGCCAGTTCCTTGATCACATTACCATGCAGTTATATCTTCAACAGATTCTTCCAGACAAGTTATTCGCTCACCTATAAATCATGGTCACACTTAAAGTAGACAACTGACTCCTGTTGTCGGACCGACCCCCTCACAAGACTGACCCATTGACCCTATGGCAGCATGACCCATAGTGACCCCATAATACCCGTGGACACTATTACGACCCCATAAGGACCCATAAATACCCATAATGGCCACATAATGACCCATTTACTCCACAATGCCCCATGACCCCATTATGACCCCATAACCTCATAATGACCCATTGACCCCATATCAAACCCCATTATGACCATATAATGACCCCTAAATACCCATAAAGACCCTATAAAGACCCATAAAGACCCCATAATTACCCCATAACGACCCCATGACCCCATAGACCCATTATGACCCCATATCATTATAATGTTCCCATAATGACCTCATAAAGACCCCATGACCCAATAACCCATTGAGCGATGGGACTATGGAGCGATGGAGCTATGGAGCAGCCAATCCAATCCAGTTAGCGATGATGCAGGTCACAGCCCCATGCTCGTCGAGGTCAAAAGGCGCCCTTTCATATTCGCAATTCATCTTCGCGGAAAAAACGAAAGAATGCTTCCAAAATTCTATGTAAACTTCTCGTCATCTGAACATCAACTAAGCTGTCTGCGTACGTCAGCACTGTACATATAACTTCTCCTATCAATGAGCAAAATTACTACCTACTTGTTCTAAATCCGAGAGAAAATGACTGCATTTTTATGGTTCCGAGCTCCGAACTCGGATCCCTCCAACATGCATCACCTTTGTAAATTGCTTAAAACTTTGTATCAGTTGCACGATTACTGTAAAAACAACTACCACTTTTTTTATAAGTTCCTTAGAAAATTAATACGGTTTCAATATTTTCGGGTCTCGAACTCGGGGCGTTACACCACGCCTAACAAATACAGATTTATATCAGGTGGACATGAATATTACAATTTGAAAAAATTAATGTATCAACATTACTAAAAATATTTCCAAAACTCAGGTCTTTAATCGAATTGCGATCCTCTTATATTACCGTGATTCCTATATCCGATGCCTAAAACTTCCTTTTCGCCTTTATTATAAGTTCTTAAAGCAGTCTCCGAAACACTGGGAAAAATTGTCGCATTTTTTTGTCCGATAAAAAAAATAAATATATTTTTATGGTTCCGGGCTTTGAACACAAGTCCTTACGCCGTACCACGCCCTTGGAGATGGCTTAATCCCTTATATCAAGCACACATGAAAACTGCGAAGAATTACCGTATTTTTTGTAAGTCCGATAGAAAGTTAACATATTTATATTGGTTTCGGGCTTCGAACTGGAGACCCTACGCTACTCCTAACCGATAGATATTGCATAAACCTTTATATGAGGTGCGTTTAAGCACGTAAACAGACAGAAAATCACATACAAAGTTCGTTAAAATTGATCCCAAACTTGGGCCGCTATTCGAACTATGGTCCATTTATCTCACTATAAGATCGCTATTATTCGTATAATATTTGTGTAATAGCTTGCATTATAAGTTTCATACACAATGTATTTATATGGGATTTATTCCAGCATTTTTTACGAAAGTGGCACTTAGGTGGTTCTTGCATGTAAACCAGTAGTAGGGTATAGTGAGTTGATGGCACAGGAGACAGGAGGGAGGAACTGGTTCGGTAGCCATGTTGTACCGTCAGCCTTGACCTTCGTCAATATTATAAATAATTAAATTAATTAGTAATGTAATAATTATGTTAGTTTATTTTTGTTAACACGAGTAGGGAGGTAGGTAGTGTACAACTAAAAGTTTATAAGAAGACGTAACATCCAAGATGGAGGCCTTCTGTAATGTTTAAACAAATAGCGTATAAACAACTAAGATGGCTGCCACCAGTAGCATTTAAACAAATGAGAGAAGAAATTAAATCCAATATGGTGGCTTCCAGCAACATATAGAAAAGGACAGTCGAAAAAAACGAATATGGCGGCCCCCAGTAACGCATAAACAAATGTCGAACAAAAATCAAGATGGCCAACGGGGTTAAAGACTTTCTAATAGGAATGTTTTAAAATAAAATTGTATAAAAATAAATTTTTAAACGAATTTTTTTAAATTAAAACGATTTTTAATTAATTTAATAATAATAAATGTTTTATAACTATTTAACTATTTTTTAAATTTTAGAACGATTTTTTAGTAAAATTTTTTAATAATACATTTTTATAGATTTTTTTAACAATTCCTTAATTTTTAAAACAATTTTATATAGTTAATTTTTAATAATAAATTTTTTTTGGAATTTTTCGAAATGTTTTGTGATTTTTAATTTTTTTTTCATTTTCATCGCTAAGGTCAAGGTCAAGGTCACTGGCTTTCAAGATGATGGTCACGTGACTGTAATACCAGAGTAGGAAGTCCGGAATCTAACATGGCGGCCGAAGCCCGGCAGATGCGTAGACCCGGACCTTGGGCCAGCTATGGGGTCAGTATGACGTTATGGGGTCATAATGGGGTCATGGAGTCATAATGGAGTAAATGGGTCATTATGTGGCCATTATGGGTCTTTATGGGTTATTATGGGTTCGTAATAGTGTCTACGGGTATTATGGGGTCAATGGCGTCATTATGGGTCATGCTGCCATAGGGTCAATGGGTCATTCTTGTGAGGGGGTCGGTCCGACAACATGAGTCAGTTGTCTACTTTAAGTGTGACCATGATTTATAGGTGAGCGAATAACTTGTCTGGAAGAAACTGTTGAAGATATAACTGCATGGTAATGTGATCAAGGAACTGGCATCTAAAGCCTGCTTACCTGCCTGTGTGTGTGTGTGTGTGTGTGTGTGTGATGTCTCAATGCCGTCACGCGATTGGTCAGCTGTAATTACGTGGCAACTCTGCAATTGGCCGGTCGGTGTCTGAGAAAAGCATTAATGATTATCGTCCTAGCTGCTATCGTACATTCAAAGATTCCAGGGGCCTGGCAGTATTGACATTTGAATTAACACTAATTAAGCCTATAAAATGCCGCTTCATACCATGATTATAACATACTCATGCATGTGGCCGCTATTAGCATGATGGGCTTGGTTTATGCATTTGTACATACAATAAAACAAAACAAAAATATCAGTAGCATACTTATACCTAAAAAACCGAGACTACAAGAGACGAGGCAAGGTATGTAGTTAAGCGCTTTTTGTATGGCTTCGCTATACCCGATGTACAATTTCAGTACAACTTTAAATAAATAATTAATAAACTAAATTTTAAATAAATTTTAAAATCGACTAATAAATATAGATTTTCGACAATACGGCCTTGCGTTGTGTTGTGGTTGTAATTTGATCGTTTGTTTTCAGACATTCAGAATACTGAAGAGACACTTAGGACACTTACACACTCTGCACAAAAAAAAATGATTAAGAAATTAATTACATAATCGAATAGAAATACAGATTTACGAATTGACATGTCCTATGCCTATAAAAGCAATATGGCTAACAGAAACAAACTTAGATGCTTGAAGAAAATTAGTGAACGTAACTGCCGAGCACCTTCGGGTACGTTCGACAAACCCGAGTCGAAGGCTTCCGAGCACCCCCTGAGTAGAGCCGAAGATTGCCGAGCTCGTCCGAGACGAGCCGAAGCCATCTAGCCGACCAGCCGCACAAGCCGCTGCGGCTTCCATTTAAAAAACATTATTCTTGAACATACATATGTATACTACTTACACTGTGTATTACTACACTACAACATAAGTAAAATTAACATTACCGTGGCCCTGATCACTTTATTCATGCGTTGGTCAAGTGAAACCGTAAAACTGTTTTACACATTTTCTAATTATCATATTTATGTCCATCAGAAAACGAAACGAAAAGAAATATCGGTATTAACAAATGTTTTTCTAACACTAGAGACCTGCAAAATTCGCGTTATTATCTGGCACACGTTAAACTTCAAACACGAGTACCTTTGGAATAAGTTTGTTACCGGGCCATACTTTATTTTAGACACAGTCCAACCACGTGCAGTCCTGTCAGAAAGAGAGTGACTTCACATCTGTGCACCAGCCAATGGAGAAGCGACGCCGGCTCGAGTACATACAGCACTGCAAAGTCTGGCCTGACGCCAAATAATAACGCGAATTATGCAGGTCTCTACCTAACGCTCGTAACTCCACGTTAATGCACGGGACATCTTCCCTTCCATCGCTACCAACTTGACAGGGCGCATGCCGTTAAACATGCTCGTTTATGCAGGCACACGAGAAGCGACATTTTTTTGAACGGTTGATTTGAAAAGTTGCCAGATAACAGTGGACAGTGTGTACTAGAAGGGAGTGTAGCCTCCAACCCAGACGCTACTTCACCAGTCGTCTGCAGTCGGTAACAGGCAAGCAACGTCGGGACACAGAGCAACCGTTGTCACCAGTCTCAGCTGCTGACGTAGGAAAAGGAAGGCCCCCCCCCCTCCACTTCCGTTATATTGTGCATTGCGGCAATTGCAAGGTCGGAATGTGCATTCGCAGAGATATACAAATCCGGGAGAGTCAGGACGGAGACGTTGTATGTACATACTCACTCGAGGCGAAATGGCGCATATACAGAATGAATCACAGTTAGACCGACAAACTTCGGGAGGTGATTCTTCATGAAAAAGTAAAACGGAAACATATGTGACACGTTATACCTAAACCGAATATTAAGGAAGGTATGAGCCCTTTAAAAAAACCAGGTTTTAAACCGTATTTGTGCAAAATATCGGTAACGAAGTAAAATGCAATGACAACCTCGGGTCATTATTGCATTTTATCGGCACCTTCAACGTAAGAGCCGGTATTTTGCACAAATACGGCTTGAAATCTCGTTTTGTACAAGGATCATTCTTCCCTTAATATTCGGTTTAGTTATAAAGTATCATATATGTTTCTCTTTTACTTTTTCACGAAGAATCACCCCCCCCCCACCCGAAGTTTGTCGGCCTAACTGAGAATCG
The DNA here is from genome assembly GCA_029891345.1 of Dryococelus australis. Taxonomy (NCBI): domain Eukaryota; kingdom Metazoa; phylum Arthropoda; class Insecta; order Phasmatodea; family Phasmatidae; genus Dryococelus; species Dryococelus australis. Next base: position 390,388,522 of record CM056993.1, read on the forward strand.
TAGTGTATAATGGGAAACTGTTCACAGTGGACAGCAATACTTTTACGGGCATTAAATTGTAGATGCGACCTGTACATTGATATGCCACTGCAATGCAGGCAAAACATTAGGTGCTATACAATCGAGACACATATTCGATCTTTCCTCTCGTCAACAGGTTCCAAGATTGCGATGTAACATGAAACAGATCACCCAAGTTTAATAGACTGCCGCGCTTAACAGATAAGAGGAATGTTATTATAAACTTAAAATCATAATTTCACTTAGCTATAAAAACTGTTCTACTTTGCGTAGGCGTCTTCGGACTTTCGCGTCAGAACACTTTTAAAGGCTCGGAATGCTATTATTACACGCGTGTATTTCTGCTACTATAGTCAGTGGCTTAACAAGTAGGGGAATGGGGCAGGTAAACGTCGATCCTCCTTGAATTTAGTAAAGGGCCTTAAGAATGCGAAAAATGGGTGCCCAAACTAGTATTGGAAAATCACCCCACGTGATGTGCTTGGTTCTGCCCTAAAATTGCATGTTTCATAATCGTTTTATACTTCCGTTAACGTGAAAGTATCTTATTTTTTTTGGTTAAATTGAACATTTGCATATATTTTACGTATAAATTATAACATTTATGTTGTATTTAATAACAATAAAACCGGGAGGCGGGGGGAGGGATATGTATGTTTGTAATGCCTAGTAAGAAATAGTTCTTATGCAAAATATTATTACACTGAGCGCGCATGAATGCGGCGCGTTGTCTCTTTGGTGCTATTTTCTAGACCCGGTTAAGCTTTGTTTGCATAAGGCGGAGGAATATCCTGGAAGTAGAACTTTAGTATGACTTCAGAAAAGATAGTAACCGCGAGAGGACTACATATAGCGAGCGCTGCACACGAGTGGTACACTCTAAATCCGAATCAGTGATATCAGTCGGTGGAATAACACTCATTGAAAGTAAGTCGATAAGCTACTGTCGCCGGGCAAATCAAGGAAATGAACTTGGAACAAGTGACTTATGATAGTGGAATTCTTGATACTCAGTGGGAATCACAAATAAATCTGTGGAATTCAGCCAACACATTTCTTAGCTATATGGCACTGATTATCAGTCGCTCAGTGCTCGGTGCTTTCTCTGATTTGGCTCAGTTCTCGCTGTTTCAAGTTTAGTGTACTTAATGGTCTACACTGTACACAACAGAAAACAACGTCCAATAAGGGAAGTCCCTCATATATGCCACTCTCATAAAGAACTGCTGCCAATGGCATCAAGCACAACAAATACGTTTCTGTTTGTCCTGACCTGTGACGTAGCGTTTTGTTGGTGCTTGTACAGATCCGAACAAGAAATTTGTCCGTTGCAACACCTGAAATCTCATATTGATTTGTGCTTGAAAGAGTCAGATGAGAATGTGAAGATATTTGGGCGGCTTCTAACACCGAGGCCGTGAGAGCCGATGTGGGCGCGAGTATGGAGCAACGCCAGAACGCAAGGGCGGGGGGAAAAAGGGAGATCCCTGAGAAAACCCGCCGACCAGCGGCATCGCCCGGCACGATTCCCACGTGCAGAAATCCTGGTTCGCCTAAGTGGGAGGAGAGTAGTGTCTTATCACTGTATCACTGCGGCCATTGAGAAATTTACAATGAAATACGTTGCCGATCTGCATAAGGCTCATGTGTGCGAGGGGTCAGGGGTGAGGGGAAGGGGGGGCGGACCAACTCCTGAAAATAAATGTAAATATAAATTCTTAAAAATGTGTACATCTTGGAATAGAGATCTGAAAAATTCGCGGATTCACTTCGGGATAAAGTAGAATTCAAAACACGTGTGTTAATAACACTTCAGTGATTGGTACACTCGGTGTTTGACACCTCCTCGAGAAGGCTGGCCCGATTGTCGCCTTCCACTGTGGCAGCAGACAACCGATGTCCAGTTGATATTAGCATATTTGTACATGAGGCTATAGAGCATAGGCCGCAGGTAATTGAACTCGCGAATTTTTCACGTCTCTACCTTGGAAGTAGGCCTATACTGTTAAAATAGAGACACTGATCTGCTCTGTTTTTTTTTCCCCCCCCTCTCAGTGACCCAAGTTTCGGAGACCTGGCCGCAAGTGTGAGTCACCTGATAGTGATACCTGTATTCCACTCGTACGGCTACCTCGTGCTACTTGCATCACTATCCCTCGGCTTCAAGACGATCATCATGAACAAGTTCGAGCCCCAACTCTTCCTCGACACCATACACAAGTATCAGGTCAGTCGTGCGTGTCAATTACTTCTATTACAGGCTCTTAAGGGTCCTGTCTACCTGCGCGTCCAAGGTCAAGAAGCGAGGGAGGCGATACGGGCGACACTAACACGCACGCCTAGCGCCTCATCGCTCCTACGCGCAAGGCGTGCAGTGTTTCCGTCCTAACGCCTTACCGTGTAAACTAGATCTGTAACAGTGGGGTTTTATTACACGCTATGAAAGTACGCAGATCAAACTACCTGCGTATAATCGTACTTTTCTCTTACCGCTTAGAAGAATTTCATAGGCAAGCTTTAAAAAATGCGATATTTGACCATTTTCACGATTTTTTTCTCAATTAATACACTTAATATGATAAAAGTAAAAAGATAGTGACATAGACAATAGTTTTTTTTTTTTTTTTTTTCCCCTTTCTGGCAAAACTTTGTATTTCCAGAACATTTATTTACCAAGACACGCGTTTACGCGCAAAAAAAAATATTTCACAGAAAATGTTTCAGTACATAGGACCCTCAATACCTTGCATTTTTCTAACTAACCTTGAAAAAATTTCACTGCTCTTATAGGCTATTCACGGTAAAGTGAGCACTTTTGAAAGCCCTCTCATTTGTAATATTAGTAAATAAAAATATTTTATTTTAGCCTTAGATGTTAACTTCCGAGTGCGGTGGAATATACACACCGTGTTTATTACTTACATTGTAATAATTTTTTTAAAAGGTGGTTAAAGGTATGAAATGGCTGAAAGGAAAAATTAACTAGGTCCCCAAAAGTGCACATTTGACCGAGAGCAGCCTAGAAACGCTAAAGCGAGCACTTTTTGAAATGAATCTTAGAAAAAAGTCACTGCCCCTGCCTGCATATATTTTAATGGTCCCACTGAGTGACATTCGCCCAGTAAAGTTGGTAACGATAGATAGAATGTAGTTCCACATCTTAACGTCGAATAAAAAGTGTTAGGTAACCATTTGTGATAACTTAAATTTGTTTCTTTCGCTTTTCATTTTTTGAATGCATCGAAGTGTAAAAATTAACAAATGTGGAAAAATATTTACTTCCCTGATAGTTTTACAGTTGTAAAATTACATAAGGCGGAAGAATAATACATGCATACAAGTAGATCGTAAGCAGGGCTTTCAAAAGCGCTCACTTGACCGTGAACAGACTATACTTACATGCATGTTAAAAGCGGGAAACCGACTGACGTGCGCCTAGAGTAACTTTGTAACGACACACAGAGAAAGTAGTTTTAACGTTGTTATGAAAGTGTTACGTGAACACTTTTGAATATTGAAATCATTCCTTTTCGCCTTCTGGTATTTTTGTAATGGATGTAAGTGTAAGAATGAGTGAATTTGTAAAATATTTAATTTCATAATAATTTCACAGTTCCTTATATCGACGCATGGATGAAATAAGCAATACCACGGCAACGTTAATATTACGTACGGTTTAATAATATAGTCTATTCGCTGTTTCTTTACACTTAATGAATCAAACCTTTAAAAAAATCACCCCATGTGTGACGTGTTTGGTACTCTCCTGAATATGTCATGTATAGTATGTTCACGGTAAAATGAGCACTTTTCAAAGCCCTGCTTAAGATCTACTTGTAAGCACGCTGTGTATACTTGCACCTGCGTTCCATCATCACTTTAGTCATGCGTCGGCCAAGCGAAACTGTGAAATTATCTGTAAAGTAAATATGTTACAAATATTCTCATTTTACACTTTGATGGGTAAAAAAAACAGGAAGCTAATGAAACAATTTGAGTTATCACAAATTGCTACACTAACAATTTATATTCGACGTTAAGATATGGAACTACTTTCCCTCCAAAGTTACCAACTTTACTGGCGCATGTCACTCAGTATGCCCGTTAAAATATATGCATGTAGGGGCAGTGATTTTTTTTTTAGATTGATTTCAAAAAGTGCTCACGTTATGTGAACCGCCTTTCATGACTACGATGCGAGCATGACCTTGAGCTGGTGCCGCGTGGCGGGGGTGGGGGGGGGGTGTGGGTGGGAGCCGCGCGTCCGCGGCAATTGTAGGCGCGGGCAAACCATTCCTCCAGTGTTGCCAGTCGTACCAGAATTCTGGTATTTGTACCAGATTTCTCTCTTGGTACCAGGTGCCAGACTTTTCTTTTTTCTGGTACGCACTTATACAAGCATTTTTGCTCGTCACTCCCGTTTCCCCTGCACTTCATTCCTGCGCTACTCCATACTCACCTCAATCACCCTCATTGGCTCTCAAGACCTCGCTGTTAAGAGCTACCCAAATCTCTTCACTCACTAAAATAAGATATAATTCTATGTCACCAAATTTAGAATTTTAATGTAGACTTTTGTCATAACATTTTTTAAAATTATTTATATATTATTTGGTCTAACTAAATACGTTTCATATAAATTAAAAATTTCATAGTGTAAAATAAGTACCAGCAAATTATATTTACGATACTACCTTAAAAAAATAATTAAATATAAAATCTAATCAAAAGCAATCCAAATTCTCAAAAATAAATTTAGCTGTTGTTGTTAATCATTTTAATCTTATTTTGAACTTAAAATTACTGCAAAGTCAATGCGATTAGGCCTACAATGACGAGATTGGCAACTGGGGTGGAGTCCTTTTTATTAGAGTACCAGATATTTATGGAGAATACAAGAATTTTATGGCACATGGAACATAGAATTTCATTTTCCCCGTCTGGCAACACTGCAATCCTCCCGGGCAGCATGTCCCGCGAATCCGAGACGCTAGCACGCTGATCATGGCGCCGAACGAAACATCTCTTCTAGATGTGTCGGTTTGAACCACTAAACGCAAGTATCCGTTTCGTTGCTTTAATTTCACACCTACATCCCAAAGAAAATATTTCAGTCCGTTCACGCTTACTTCCAAATTTTCTGAAGCCCTGCTAAAGTTCTACTTGCTCCCTCCTCATGCAAACAAAGCTTAACCTAGTCTAGAAAATAACACCAAAGGGACAGGGCACCGCATTCATGAGCGCTCAGTTTGAAACATATTTTGCACAAGAACTGTTTATTACTAGGCATTACCACACACCTATTGTCTCACTATCTTTATTAATATTAATTACAAATGGAATATTGTAATTTACAGGTAAAATATAAGTAGAAGTCAAAATTAATAAAGAGATTATATATCTGTTTATTATAAGTATAAAACGCTTTGTTACACGGCATATTTAGGAGACAAACAAACACGTCTAACCCCCCCCCCCCCCCCTCGCCTCCAGAAAAATGGACACAAAAAATAGTTCGTTATCAGTAAAATGATAAATTAGGTAACTAAAACGGCTAAACAAGACAGCAAAAATAAGTACGATGGGAAATAATGTTGTTCTTCAACTTACAAAAAACTTTACACACGGTGCTTTATTAACGAAGGGACCCTTTCCCCCAAGAAGGCTTTCTGCCGACACCAATGTTAAATGGTGTTTGCAATGTGCACGATGTCTTTAAAGTAACCGACAGGCGATGTCTGAAATTTGTGTTCCTTTTGCAGATAAACATATCTGGCGCACTTTTAATAGTTTCGTAAAAAAAACCTGGATTTTAACATTTCCTGTGCGGAGTAGAGTCGTTTTGGCGTTAGTTGGGTGGGTCCCTTCGTACTAACATTGTCTGCAACTCGGACCACCGAGCACATTTACCATTGTATTTTGGTTCAAATGGAATACCTTTTTTTTTTTTTTGCGCGCGAACGTACAGAATCGCATTAGGTCCCTAAATGACATCGTATCAACTATAATAAAATGAATTTTATCATAATTTTTTTTTTTTAATTTTCCTCTTTATGTTTTTTATTTTTTTCTGTGCATTTAAATATAATTAATGAACACTAGATCTGTGTAATCCTTAAGCTAAATGTACCGATATAACACGGCCCATAATTTTTGTAATGCTGATATTTAGCGCCAGTGATGTTTGGCCAGAATATCGCAGTAACGAGTAGACTTCAATTCTGTATATAATCTATTCACGGTTTCTTCACACTATCGAATCAAACCTTTGAAAAAAAAAACACCCCATTTATGACTTGTTTTGTTGCTTCCTGAATATTTTATGCAGGCCTATCTCAAGAATGTTTATACCTATGTCAACATGAGAGTACCTTACATTTGGTTAGATTGAGCTTTTAATTGTATTTTATCTATAAATTATAGAATTTCATTTATAATTAACGTGAGTGATAAGAGGTTTGGGTGGCTCTTAACAGCGAGGTCTTGAGAGCCTATAAGGGCGATTGAGGTGAGTATGGAACAGCAACTGGAATGAAAGGGCGGGTAAACGGGAGATCCCCGAGAAAACCGCGGTGCGTTGGCCTCCTGGTGTAATTTCTAAAGCTTTGTTTGCATGAGGCGGAGGAATATTCTCGAAGTATAATTTTAGCAGGGCTCCAGATAAGTTTGACTATACAGACCTCGGCTGTTGTTTACGTCAGTCGACTGCTAGGTGTCGTTTCCTCATTCGACCGAACAACTCTGGATTCCGTAACTCCGACACTGGATCTTAGTCATTCGCGTGGAATAGTTTACACGGGCCACTAAATATTTCTACCAACAAAAAAAAAAAATGGATGACTGCAGTGCTTTGAACTGTACGTTGTCTCGAAATCTTTTCGCGAAATATCACTCACTACCCCTACTGATATCATACTTGCCAATTTAAGAGTGAAATATCACTCACACCCCTACTGATATATACTTGCCAATTTAAGAGTGAAATATCACTCACTACCCCTACTGATATCATACTTGCCAATTTAAGAGTGAAATATCACTCACTACCCCTACTGATATCATACTTGCCAATTTAAGAGTGATAATCAACCTATGATATACTGCCAATTTAAGAGTGAATCACTCACTACCCCTACTGATATCATACTTGCCAATTTAAGAGTGAAATCACTCACTACCACTGTATCATACTGCCATAGACGAAATATCACTCATACCTAGATACATACTGCAATTTAAGAGCGAAATATCACTCACTACCCTACCGAATCATACTTGCAATTTAAGAGTGAAATATCACTCACTACCTACCCTCTTACCCGATATCATACTTGCCAATTTAAGAGTGAAATATCACTCACTACCCCTACTGATATCATACTTGCCGATTTAAGAGTGAAGTATTAACATTTCTCTCATTATGATTATTCTTGTCACAAGCGCCCGTAATCAATGGGCAAAAATATATCTAATTGCATTTTACATTATATTAATTAGCCTACAAATGCTGTGTAGTTTGCTACGCTTGAAACGAATATTGTAGACCATTCGCAAGTTCCCTGAATATGATTCGCTCCATAATGTTTGGTGTTCTGATCCGGGCTAAAGTCTTGGACATGTGTGAGTCCGTGTTATTTTCAGATGTAATTTTTGGTCCATGTACGTGCATGGCCATGATTTCAGCAAGGAACACCTGGTATTTGCTACGCGAGGGCCCTACCCTGGCTACGTGAATGCGTAGGCGTGATATATAAAAGCCCTCCCGATCATCCACGTAGGAACAAGCCGAGAGGTTTGGAGGAAGTTATCGAAACAATGCATCGACACGATATGTTTGTGAGATGTGGTTGGTGAAACCACGGTATGAAGTTCACGAGTGTTTCCAAATTCTCTTCTTATCTGCGTAAACACGTGGGCAGCTCTTCCATACGTACATATGTAACTAAGGCGAAAGTCCACACAGTATTCATTCCAGTCAACTTTGACATCAGCCGTCCAAACTCGTTATCGCAATGTTATCGCTCCTTTGTATATTACGTTTTATCAGGGGAAATTTTTAGATTAAATTTCGAAGCAAAATAAGTTTATGGGATCATCTTCAAATCTGTGTGGGTATCTGTGCGTGTATGAGTGTGGGGTGTGTGTCCCTGAAATATTTCGAACTCTTGCACCGTATTTCACAGAACTCGATAAAGAGCTCACCTATTATTAGTCTGCCATTTTGGAAGATATCATTACGTGAATGAATATAGTTTCCGTGTCATTTCTCAGACACTACTCAACCATTCCTGCCAAATTTGGCTCTCATGGCTACCCAAATATATAACATTTTGACATATCAGACAGTTATTTTCAGACTGTCAGCCTCAAAAGCTAAGTCAGTATACCCTAACTTTTTATATTCAGATCAACTTCAATATAAACTCGGCACTCCGGAAGTAAACTTATTGCGAGATTTTAATGATTATTCAGGTCATCTTGTTTTGTCAAATATACCTACCCGAAAAAAAAAAAAAAGTAGTATCTCGGAATATTTGCAACGATTCCCGGCATATTGCGGAATATAACTTGTGCTGTAGTAAACTAGAACCTACCAAAATTTTTTTCGTCGTTCTGGCGTTTATTTCCAAGTTGGCTGAATGATAAAACTTTTAGGATTGTAATTAAGTGCGTGTCTATCCATCAGATATGTTTCAATCAAACATGGCGCGGTGGCAGTATTTATTGCGAGCATTAAATCACTTTAATTGGAGATTCCTTCGTCCGCCATTTTTAAAGAAACGCCAAATGGAAAATGGAACTTCGGTAACATATCTCAGGGACTACTGAGAGAATCTCAACAAATTTGGCACATTAATAGTACCATGTCAGCCTGTATGAACTAAATGGTGCTTTAAATATATTTTGCGTTTCCTGCTGTATTTCTGGAATCTTTAAACCGTTTAAAATGTAACTTCGTATGCTGCCACTACTAACTGTGTGCAGCAGATAAGTGTATTGATGGACTCGTTATTCTGCAATGTTGTAAGATAGCGTAATCGGAAGAAAAAAAATTAGCTTCAATAACATACCTCAGTAACTTTCCGCTCTAGTAGCACCACATTTCGCGTGCAAGTAGCAATAGAGAATACACAATTAGAAATTTGTTTTAAGAATAGTGGTCTTGACATTGACTACATACTCATAGTTACAAAGTAGGGGTTGATACGTTCCAAGCGTCATTCAAAGTGTAGCAAGACAACACAATATTCAAATTAAGTTAATTTTAGAAGAAGAAATAATAATTATTTATTTTGTGTCGCTTGTTTTAGAAATAAACAGAGAAACGTGAAATAAATAGATTATCTGACAGAACATAAACAGTACAAAAATGATGGTGCAAACATCCAAAAGACATATCTACTACTTGTAGCTTGCTAAGATGTCACACACGCACGCACACACACATACACAAACACACATTTCATGCCTCATACACACTCGTAAAACTTCACTGACCCATCACAATAAATTATCAGTTACAAAAAGAAAATATGCACGCTCTTTTTTTTTTACGTGATATCTTAAAGAGTACATGAACTCGAGATTAATCTTCGTGTTAGAGGCACAGCGATAAGGGCGACAATACGACGCACCCCCAGCGTGGCATCGCTCATACGCGCAAGGCGCTGAACAGGCGTGCAGTGCTCCCCACCCCCCGATGCACACTGTCACACTTACCATGGACATCAGACGAAATTGAATAGTTAAAACACTGGGACTGTATTACACAGATGTAACACAGATGTTGTACTTTATCCTACCTTTCAAGGGAACTGCGCAAACGAGCTCTATGGAAAATGCGATTTACACCATCTCGCTATATTTTTGACGCGAATACATCTTTAAATTCGCAACCATAGTGGGAGGCAATCCAGAAAATCCGATCATAATAAAATTGGGGAATACGGTTTGGCATTGCAGCTCCGAATCTAATGTCTACATTCAAAATTCCATTACACCACTCGATTGCCAAAGGTCAAAGAATATGTACGTTGAGTGAGGACTGCGAAGCATCGCGCCCGGGATTGCCCAAGAAAAGTGTGGGGAGTGGGGGGTAATTTTTAGTTTGTTTCGCTGCCGCGTCTCATAACTTTCGCGTAGTATAACTTTTGATTAGGAGACGCTACGACACTCGTTTTAGATTCAATCGACAGCTCTCGCCAAGATAAATCGATTGCATGTATAAAAAAATTATGTGTAACGTGGTTATGGAGAAATTGTATGAGTTTAATGTAAAAAAAATTAAGAAAACTTAACACATTTTCGGCCTATACTAGTCAGAAAGCCAAGTCGAAATACAGAAATCGTATACGGTTGGAAAGAGCTTCCAGAAGAAATCCAGTGATATCCATAAAACACCATATGACCAAGTGAAGCGGTGCCCGGGAACGTAATATATGCATCAAGGCGTCCGAGCGCGTCAACGTAGACGTATTCACGCAAAACAAAAGGCCGTGTCCCCAACACAGCCAAACTGCATTTTTTCTCTTTGAATGCACCTGACCCGTGTTGCAACCGTTAAATATCCTGGCGTGCGCTGGACATTGTTCCCGGTGTACTTTCTGCAACCAGTGAAAGAGAGGTTCAGTGACGTTATCTGACACCCCACTCGCCAGCCGGCGGCCCGCCTAACAGGGAACCTTTATCAGCAGCCAATCGACCTGTTTCAAGAGATTGGCGCAGCCTATCGGAGAAAGGTGTAACGCCTCAGTTTATTTATGCGCGCCACGTCACATCAGTTCGTTATGTAAATAAGTATAAGTTAATTGCATAAGATTTCCTTGTGGAAGATATATATATATTTTTTCTTTCGTACAGCTCTCATTTAAATTAATTTTAGCAAGTTATTTTATTATTTTTAACATTTTCTCCGTTTGATTGTATTTATAAGTATTTCAGGTTTTCTGACTAAAACTTGTTCACAATAAAGTGAGCACTTTTGAAATCAACCTTAGGGAAAGTCATAGTCTCTGGTTACATATACTTTAACGGGCGAACTGAGTGATATGCGCCCTGTTAAGTTGATAACGATGAATGGAAAGTAGTTCTATATCTTAACGTCGAATAAAAAGTGCTCGGTAAACTATATGTGATACTACAAATTTTCTTTCACCTTCTCATTTTTTTAATTCATCGAAGTGTAAAAATGAGCAGATTTGTTAGACATTTACTTTCCTAATAATTTCGCAGTTTCACATGGCCCTACGCATGAATAAAATGGTGAGGCCCACGGCAATGTTAATTTTACACAAGGCGGGAAAATACGCAATGTGCATACAAGTAAATCTTTAGCAGGGCATTTGAAAGTGCTCATTTTAGCGTGAACAGCCTATAATAGGAAATAGCTACGTGGCCTCGATGCATACAGAATGTTGTTGGTGGTTGCCAAGGTAACACGTGACGTTTATGCGATTTTTAATGTAGCCGTCTCGTGATTGGCGCCAAGTTTGAAAGCGGCATGTAAGAATGAAGGTTAAGGTTTTCTGGCCATCTTTTTGGGATTTTCTGTCAGGCAGCCCAGTGGTCGTTGTCAGCCTACTTACACAGTTTCTAAGTATAAAGTGTGCTTTATTGTGCTCAGGATCAGAGGCTCGATGACAACAGTTTGGCAAGTAACTTTTCTCGTCGCGAGGTAGATCTGATATTTCACGTGTACCTGAACAAATGTGATAGTTGCAAGTTCCATAAAATACATTTATTTATTTTATTTTTTTCTCTTTGTATTGATATAACCTACGTAAACAATGAACTTCGTCCTTCGCTCTAAAGCGGGAAATTATTAAAATATGTCCACGTATTATTTATTATTTGGTCGGGAAACCGTATTCAACAAAACGTCGCATTAAACAAGTTAAATGCGACAACAGAGTCAGAAAATTGTTTTTGGTGACAGTTGAAGCAATTCCGCTCACATATTTCGTAAATTTTTTCACTAGAACGAGGGCGTTTGCAAAATATCAATGCCAAAAAATATTTTTACTACTTAATTTGATAACAACAGAAGAGATCGCGAATAATATTTACAAAATAAAGTGAATGCTTAGTATTTTTGAAGGGGTAAGTAAGTATATGCATTACAACTCGAGTCAAAAATTAAATTTTAGACGGGAATGAACAGAGTATCTTCATTTACAACCAGCTTAAGGCTCCCACCTACCTGCCTGGTGCTAGAACTGCATCGCAGCGTGTCTGAAATAAACGTTTTTTTTTTTCCACGAAAGTGTTAATCGTGAGTCTTTCGTGCTCTTTTACGAAAGAGACACACACACACACTTCAATCGAGGGCTGTTGAGTGCTTTCAAAATGCCACACACGTTGGAAAGACCATTTTAGAGTACTCCAAAACGGCTAAAAACGGCGTTTCCAAAGCGCTGTGTCTACAGATAAACACATCAGACACATACAAACCTACTCAAGGGCCCTGCACTGATCCTTTCTACAGACGCCCACGTTTATAACATTACAGGGTCAAAGCTGAAAGTCTCATAGGTACATGCAGCACGACGCGAACGCGGAACGCCAGATCAGAACCCTGCACTTAGCCGTGATGACGCACTGGTGCGTGGCACTGTCGCCCTTATAGGTCCCGCGCCTCTGGGACTTTAAAAGCGGAAAAAATCTCCGGGTAGGCGGGGACAGTAAAATTCAACTTTTTTGGAAAAAAAGCGTACCTTAAAGCGGAAATTTACAGTGTGGTCAGGGACTGGAAAATTTCACGAATTCGTTTCAGCGCAACGTTATGTTTGCAACGCCAACTCTGGGCCAATAACAAAGCTACAAGGAAACAAGAACCGAATCCTGTGCCACCTGGTCTGAGGTAGAACTGGCTGCACACTGGGGCAACAGCCAATGAACAGAAAGGCGAGGCTCGAAAATTCATAGGACCGTGGAGTCTAGCCTGCAGGTCGTTTAAAACACATTTTGTTTCTTGTCGCTACTAACGTGTGGTTGTGTTGGTGTGTCTGCAGCTGAACCTGTTGTTCGTGGTGCCGACGGTGATGGTGTTGTTGTGTGGTGTTGGTGTGTCTGCAGCTGAACCTTCTGTTCGTGGTGCCGACGGTGATGGTGTTGTTGAGTGGTGTTGAGTGGTGTTGTTGTTATTGCAGTTGGACCTGCTGTTCGCGGTGCGGACGCTGATGGTGTTGTTGTGTGGTGTTGGTGTGTCCGCAGCTGAACCTGCTGTTCGTGGTGCCGACGGTGATGGTGTTGAGTGGTGTTGGTGTGTCTGCAGCTGAACCTGCTGTTCGCGGTGCCGACGGTGATGGTGTTGTTGTGTGGTGTTGGTGTGTCTGCAGCTGAACCTGCTGTTCGCGGTGCCGACGGTGATGGTGTTGTTGTGTGGTGTTGGTGTGTCCGCAGCTGAACCTGCTGTTCGCGGTGCCGACGGTGATGGTGTTGTTGTGTGGTGTTGGTGTGTCTGCAGCTGAACCTGCTGTTCGCGGTGCCGACGGTGATGGTGTTGTTGTGTGGTGTTGGTGTGTCCGCAGCTGAACCTGCTGTTCGTGGTGCCGACGGTGATGGTGTTGTTGAGTGGTGTTGAGTGGTGTTGTTGTTATTGCAGTTGGACCTGCTGTTCGCGGTGCGGACGCTGATGGTGTTGTTGTGTGGTGTTGGTGTGTCTGCAGCTGAACCTGCTGTTCGTGGTGCCGACGGTGATGGTGTTGTTGAGTGGTGTTGAGTGGTGTTGTTGTTATTGCAGTTGGACCTGCTGTTCGCGGTGCGGACGCTGATGGTGTTGTTGTGTGGTGTTGGTGTGTCCGCAGCTGAACCTGCTGTTCGTGGTGCCGACGGTGATGGTGTTGTTGAGTGGTGTTGGTGTGTCTGCAGCTGAACCTGCTGTTCGCGGTGCCGACGGTGATGGTGTTGTTGTGTGGTGTTGGTGTGTCTGCAGCTGAACCTGCTGTTCGCGGTGCCGACGGTGATGGTGTTGTTGTGTGGTGTTGGTGTGTCTGCAGCTGAACCTGCTGTTCGCGGTGCCGACGGTGATGGTGTTGTTGTGTGGTGTTGGTGTGTCCGCAGCTGAACCTGCTGTTCGTGGTGCCGACGGTGATGGTGTTGTTGAGTGGTGTTGAGTGGTGTTGTTGTTATTGCAGTTGGACCTGCTGTTCGCGGTGCGGACGCTGATGGTGTTGTTGTGTGGTGTTGGTGTGTCCGCAGCTGAACCTGCTGTTCGTGGTGCCGACGGTGATGGTGTTGTTGAGTGGTGTTGGTGTGTCTGCAGCTGAACCTGCTGTTCGCGGTGCCGACGGTGATGGTGTTGTTGTGTGGTGTTGGTGTGTCTGCAGCTGAACCTGCTGTTCGCGGTGCCGACGGTGATGGTGTTGTTGTGTGGTGTTGGTGTGTCCGCAGCTGAACCTGCTGTTCGTGGTGCCGACGGTGATGGTGTTGTTGAGTGGTGTTGAGTGGTGTTGTTGTTATTGCAGTTGGACCTGCTGTTCGTGGTGCCGACGGTGATGGTGTTGTTGTGTGGTGTTGGTTGTGTCCGCAGCTGAACCTGCTGTTCGCGGTGCGGACGCTGATGGTGTTGTTGTGTGGTGTTGGTGTGTCCGCAGCTGAACCTGCTGTTCGCGGTGCCGACGCTGATGGTGTTGAGTGGTGTTGTTGTTATTGCAGCTGAACCTGCTGTTCGCGGTGCCGACGCTGATGGTGTTGAGTGGTGTTGTTGTTATTGCAGCTGAACCTGCTGTTCGCGGTGCCGACGCTGATGTTGTTGAGTGGTGTTGGTGTGTCCGCAGCTGAACCTGCTGTTCGCGGTGCCGCAGCTGATGGTGTTGTTGTGTGGTGTTGGTGTGTCCGCAGCTGAACCTGCTGTTCGTGGTGCCGACGCTGATGGTGTTGTTGTGTGGTGTTGGTGTGTCCGCAGCTGAACCTGCTGTTCGTGGTGCCGACGCTGATGGTGTTGAGTGGTGTTGTTGTTATTGCAGCTGAACCTACTGTTCGCGGTGCCGACGCTGATGGTGTTGTTGTGTGGTGTTGTTGTGTCCGCAGCTGAACCTGCTGTTCGTGGTGCCGACGCTGATGGTGTTCTTGGCGAAGGATCCGCGCGTGTCCTGCCACGATCTGTCGAGCGTGCGGGAGTTGTGGTGTGGATCAGCGCCCTTGAGACGCGAGGTGCAGGAGCAAGTGGAGAGACGTCTGGGGCTGCGCAACATCCGGCAGGGCTACGGCATGACGGAGACCACCATGGGAGTCGTCAACACTCCTCGGCACGGCAGCAAGTACGGCTCGGCGGGCAAACTCGCCCCCGGCACCTCCGCCAAGGTACGTGCTACTCCCACTACAACTAGTGATTTTTCGCAGAGAAATTTGAGAGCAGGGTAGACTTCAATACTATAAGCACTAACGAGCAGTTTGTCTAATGCCATTGGTTGCTGTCTGCTTGAGGAGGAGTTTTCATATTTGCCCTGGCCACTCAGAATTCGGCAACATCGGCACGGCTCCTACGTGATTCGTGTGCGGACAGTTAACACGTGTCAAAAAGTAATTCAGCCAATCAAGACAGGTAAATGACCCTACAGGGTTTTGAGATATAACTAGTCTTGAAATCTTTTCGCGAAATTTCACTTCCCCTACCCATAGGTGTGCGCAGCTTTCTTCATTATGGCGTGCACAAAGAGAACTGCCGATGGTCATCTATACAGTTGTGGTCTGGGAGTCTTTCCGTCGGACAATTTTTTATTTTATGTTAAAATAGGATAGGTGCGAAAAAGTTATGCCATAATATAATATGAAAATACACCATTTCGCAATTTTTTCCTAAAAATACTTGAATAAAAACAGAATTGTGAAAAACAATTTTCTTTTAATATGGAAAGAATACAATAACTCTAATTATTGTTGAATTCTATTACATAAATTTACTTTAGTTATTTTATAAAATATTAAAATGAACGATTAGGAAAAAAAAAAAAAAAGAATATCCCGCGCAAGGACTAAATCTATCAAAACCAAATTTAAATTTGACTAGCACACTCTAAAAAAGTCAGCAGTGATAACTATACATTACAAATACATAGACACCTGTACCATGTCTTGTAAAGATATTTCAATCTAAAACAGTGACAATATTCCTGTCATTAGGGTGTGCCTGGGTAAAATACAATAGGAGCCTGTATTGAAATTTGCTGCTGACTTTTCACCACTTAAATTATAGTGTCACCGCAATAAATTCCCATAGGTACAGGCAGCACTACATGAACGCAGTGCTAGTCAGTTCAGAGCCCTGCGTGTAGAGGCGACGGCGCTCTTGTAGCGCGTGCCAGTGTAGTCCTTATAGCTCCTGCACTTCTCGGCCAAAAATCGAGAAAAACGATGAAGGTAGACGGCCGGGCGGGGGCCTTAACTACCAGGCCACGCAGTCATTTATAGCCTAATACACACGGACATCTTTCTTGTACAAGAAAGTGATCACATTCTTGTACACCCCGACTTGCATCGTGTAAACGGCTGCCGAGTATGCTAGTTACTAGCATACACGAGCTTGTGTACTAGCTAGTGCCATATAGGGACGATATTAATTTTTCACCATTTTTCTTGTACAAGTCGAATGTAAACAAAACATATATTTTGTTAATGCTGGCAATAAGCAGATTATGTTAATGTTTTTAATACGATAAAATGTTTAATAGCCCCACTATCGTAAATAATTCTGTGTATGAATTTTAAAAAATAGAGAGGGTTGTCTTTTTTCTGTGAGTGATTGTAGATATTCTACATGTGTATATATTTAGGGCTTGAAATATGTCTGATTGGACTAATTCTTTTATACTTATGGCAGATGCTATTGATAATGGACAAATTATCCTCAAAACCCCAAAAACTGCTACCAAATCATACATAGTTGACATCAACCATCCACTTTCTTGCTCACCAGCTGGTGTCGTGTATGGATCACACAATTCCGTGCATACTAGCTAGTACGCACTTTAGTTTTCAGTTTCTTGCTCGCCTTTATTTTCGCTTTCTCGTAAAAGAAAGATGGCCGTGTGTACTTGGTTTAAGAATGCGGAGGGGAATCAGTCGCTGATTCTGCGAACTCAAGCAGCGCTGGCCAGCAAAATGGCGGCACTGGCCAGCAAAGTGTTGGAACACCAGTTTGCCAATCAATGCCTGATAACATACTCGCCAGCCGGCACCTCAGCCAATAGGGGGCCTTTCGCAGCATGCAGCAGCCAATCAGACGGAGGCGCTCTTTTCTAGAGTCATGAACAGCCAATCATAGAATTGGTACGCCTGCATCGAAGGAACCGTACACTTATCTACTCTGTGACGAGGTTTTGTAAGCCGATGAAGGTGAAGCGAGGTGAGGATGGAACAGGGTCGGAATGCGAGAGCGGAGGAAACGAGAGACCCTCGGGAAAACCCACCTCCCACCCAGGCGATACGGGTTCGAATCCCGGCGGGCTTATTCCCTGATTTCCGCATGTGGGAATCGTGCCGGACGATGCCGCTGGTCGGCGGGTTTTCTCGGGGATCTCCCGTTTCCCCCGCATCTTCAGTCCGGCTCACCTCAACCATCCTCATCGGCTCTCAAGACCCCGCTGTCAAGATCCGCCCAAATCTCTTCACTCCACATAGTGACTTCCATTTTTAGTAAACATTCATAGTGTGGAACTTGATCTACAATGTTTTCCTGTGGCGCCTCCTCATGAAGTATTTGGCGCCTCCTTGTGAGACAGGGTAGGGAAAGAAAATCTCACCCCCCCCCCCCCCCCCCGACTACAACCCATGTCTGACGCTCATGCTACTGACCAGAGTTTCTCACACACGCTCAAAGTCCGGCCGTTGTTCGCCCCGACCCTCTTCGTTTCGTAAGGCCCCTGTCACACTCTCAAAATTTTCCGTCACATTGCGTCCACTAAGTTTGGTCAAATATAGTTGGACAGTTATGACGTCATCGAAACGTCATAAACGCCGCCATATTTTTCTGAGACAGTTGGATGTCTTCAGTTTCCATCAGACATTTGAAGATTGGATCGGTTCTAAAATTTATTTGATGTGTGACGTTCTCAGCCAATCGTGAACGACAAAAATGGACGTCAAGAAACTTTAAAATATCAAACATTTGTTGGGAACGAAGTAGGTTATAAAGATAATTAATTTATGTAGAAGCTATCTGGGCGTGAATGCTATTTGAAGTAAATATTGCACATAAAATTACGAACTCAGATGCATTAAATTTCACTGTGCAGGAAACATATCTGATAAATAGAATCTTAGGTTAGTAAACAAGCGAAAATAAATTGCAACATTCCTTACATTTCTTTCTGTAATTAACTGCATTGGAAACAAAATCAATATCTCATTATTAAAATAATTTTCAAATTATAATGCAGATTGGGTTTTCCCAGTAAAAAAATTTTTACTGTGTGACACATTTTCAAACGCATTCAAGATTATTTGATACAGTTTGTTGGATGGAAAAATTTGATGCTCGTATTTTGTCTTAAAAACTTTATTGTCAAACATAGTTGAAGCCGAGAATTTGACAATGTGACAGGGGCTTAACGCACAAGCAGTCCGTTAGTTTGTGTTTGTGGCTGTTTTGTCTGCTGGTCCTTCTCTACACTATCTTCCTTGAACTGTTACAACACAGACTAGGTCCTGATATATTTCGGAACACAACACGTTTTATCATCCCTTGCTTGCTATATGTTTTTTGTCAACACTGGCGCCTAATAATAGAAACTGCAACTTAGCCAAGATGACACACACACACACACACACACACACACACACACACACACACACACACACACACAATATATATATATATATATATATATATATAAAGTGGCCGGTTTAAGTGCTTTAGCGAATGCTCAAATACTCGTAGTGTAAGGCTATACATATGTTATTTAACACTATCATTGCATTCGGAAGACAATTGCAGCAATTCAGGCTATGCAATTGAAAATATATAGTTTTATAAGATTAGGCTTCGCTATTGACTAGAGTCATAATTAGAGATGTTCAAAATTCACGTTATTATTTAGGGACGCGCTAGACGTGACTGCAGTATACCTACGTGAGCGCTGTCCGTGATTACATTGGTTGGTGACTCTTTACGAGGTCATGTAAACTGTGTGACAGGATATTGGTCGCTCTACCGTTCAACTAGTGTTATTGGCTAAAAGAGTACTTCGGGTCCTGTCACACAAATAGGTAACCAATGATAGAACTTGAACGAGCGTACAGCAAGTTGGAGTTTAGCTTGCTGTCAGATAATAACGCGAATTTTGCACGTCTCTAGTCATAAAATACAGCACTGGAATTCGTTGTCAGTTCTTTCGTTGCGGTGTTTTTGCAGTATTTTATATAATATTGCAAACAAATTACTATTAATGAACATTTAAATGTAAAGGAGGACATTTTAATAACAATAGAAAAACTTTCAAATGGAATAGTAATTTTGTATGTCATTCGGCTTCCACTATGTGTGTGCGATGCGGATTTTATTGCAGCTATTAAATTCATCACAGTAAATTCAGAAGTAGCAGGCTCTTTTTTTTTTTTTTTTTTTTTTTTATAAAATAGAAAATTTTACAACTAGTAAGAAATAGCTTAGGAATTACTCTATTTTGTACAATGCGTCCCACCATTTGGCAAACATCGTAAAAGTAAATATGAAATATATTCGCTAAATTTTTTCATTTATTAACATTTATATTTATTTCCCGTAGATGCACGAACCCTTAGCACATCTTTTAATATCGTTAAGATTACTTTATTGGTGGTCTCCTTAATCGTTTCTTTATTTATAACTTTTAAAATATAATTTAATTTCAGTAAATAATCAAACATATTTACTAGAGACACCCGAATTTCGCGAAAAGATATCCGCATTATTGGCAGCGTGTCCATGCGAGAAGACATTTTCTTATTTGACTGTCCAATCAGAATTAGGCAACTCCGATACTGTACATCTGTGATTCGCGGGCAGACACCTAGGACGCGTAACGCCCAAATCATCAAATCAAGAAAGTGGGCATGAGCTCAAGTGTTATGAAATACAACCGGTCGTGAAATCTTGTATTGAAATTCGGGTGTCCCTACTAGATATTCTTATTTGTCGTACACTTAACAGAAATCTTTTATTTCTTATTTTCTCATTCCAGCGATTCCTTTGGTGTTTTCTCTTCCCCCTCGTTCAGAGAGAGAGAGAGAGTCCTTCCTGTCTGTTATCTCGCAGGTCGTGGATCTGGAGACAGGCGAACTTCTGGGCCCGAACAAGACAGGCGAGCTCTGTTTCCGAAGCCCGCTCAACATGAAAGGGTACCTGGGCAACCTGCAGGCCACTATCGACACCATAGACAGGGAAGGCTTTGTCCACTCCGGAGACGTCGGCTACTACGACGACGACCAGTATTTCTACGTCGTCGACCGTGTCAAGGAGCTCATCAAGTATAAATCATTCCAGGTAGTTTGGCAGAGCCCGAGAGGCTTGAACTGCAATGCAAAGTGTTTGGAATACACTTTATTTTTTAAGGAACTGCTTAAGGTTGAAGTAAAGTAACTGCCTAAGGACAGGTGTTTTTCGCGAAAATATTCATGGCCATGCTAGACTTCAATATCCTACGTCCAAAACCACAACTTCCTCTGGTTATTAGCCGCGTGTCTGCGCGAGACGGCATGTTCTTATTTGACTGGGCCAATCGTAATCCGATACTGAACGTCCATGATTCGTGGACAGACACTTGAGGCACGTGACACTTCTGATTATCCAACCACGAAAGTGCATATGAACAAAAGTGTTTTGGAGTACAGCAGGTCTTGGAATCTTTTCGCGAAAAACACCTGTTTCCTACCTATGGAGCATTGCACCCGACTGTACAACGTGAAGAAGTCGTAAAAAAATTAGTACAGGCACCATAAAATTTGTCAGAAAATTGCGATTTATGCTGTATGTAAAAGAATAATGTATATATATTGCAACATTATAAAATAGTTTACAAAAATATATTTTTATATTTAAAGAATTAATCGATCGATAGAGTCCATATGTTTTACAAAATTTAAGCGCATTTTCGTTTGTTATGCTTCGGATCGCAGAATTTACAAGAAAACTTTCTTCACGCAAGTTCGTCAAAATTTTTACTGCGATCATATGTAATAAAATCATAGTATTAATGTATTTATATAAACTTAATAATAAACTACATTTATGTCAATTTCAGCCGTAAACGTTTGTAACAAATGGACGTGCATAAAATCAATTATAAGAATTATTTCCTACATTATTTTTACGGAACTGTTTAACGTGCGTCATACGCAATGATCTGCGAAAAGGAAATACACTTGAGACGAGGTACAAATACTACTCTCGAGATACCATGCACATTAAAACCACATATTCCGAGCTAACCAGCATAGCTGGAAACTGCATTTTCACACTACTTTATCGCAAAATGCACCAATCGGAGGGGCCGCGGTGGGTCCAGTGGTTAGGCAACTCGCCTCCTACCTGGGCGAACCGGGTTCGATTCCCGACGGGGCTGCTCCCGGATTTTCGCATGTGAGAATCGTGGCGGACGATGCCGCTGGCAGGCGGGTTTTCTCGGGGATCTCCCGTTTCCCCCGCCCTTACATTCCCGCGCTGCTCCACCCTTACCTCGTCTTGCCCTAATTGGCTCTCAAAACCTCGATGTTAAGAGCCGCCAAAATCTCTTCACTCACTCACTGATTGGAAACGCGTAGAACTAACATAGGTACATTGGGGGAACTTGTTCACGGTAAAGTGAGCACGTTTGAGGCCCTAGTTACTTTTTTCTTTCAGCCATTTTTAATCCTTTAACCACCTTTTAAAAATAAACATGTCCATGTAAGCAATAAACACAATGTGTATATTCCACCGCACACTGAAGTTAACGCGTAAAGCTAAAATTAAATACATTCAAAATGAAAGTGCTTTCAAAAGTGCTCACTTTACCGTGAACAGCCGATACAGAATTTTCACTAATAAAATAATAGGGTCACTGCTTGAAGTGCCATAGTTTAAGCAGTGCGAGGGTAATACTGCACGCCAGTTCAGAAGCTCGCGTGTAGATGCGCCAGGGAGATAGGTACGCTGGTCAATGTAGCCCTTATTGCTTCCTCATCTTTGAGTCTCGTACATGGCTCCAGGTACATAGGACTCTTGTCGACAGCGAGGTCATTAGAGAAGTAAATTGCTCAGAGAAACAAGAATGGGGAAACAATCGGCCACGGCCTGTAACAAGGATCAGTTCCCAACATGCACCTGGAGTGATCTCTGGAAACTACGGAGAACCGTGTTCAGCACTGCCGTAGCGGGATTCGAACCCAAGTCCTCCTGAATGCTAGTCCCGAAGGTTTACCATCGTGCCACCTCGCCCATTACAAATAACGCCAGGCCGATAAAAATTCTCCAGAGCCGCTTTCATTTTTACAAGCACGACTACAAGCCGAAGTATTTGGGAGTGGTTCTTGACAGAACTCTGTCATATAAACCACATCTTGAAAGTCTGTGTGCTAAATCGAGTTCCCGTAGTAACATCATTCAGAAGTTGGCGTCATCATCATGGGGAGCGAAAGCCAGTTGCCTTCGCATATCCAGCTTGGCATAAGTGTATGCAGCCGCAGAATATTGTTGCCCTGTGTGGATTAACAGCAGTCATGTGGATCTAGTAGACGTCCAGCTAAATTCTGCCATGCGTATCACCTGCAGCGCAGTAAGATCAACACCTGTCATCTGGCTACCTGCTTTGTCTAACATCCTCCCTCCTGACACTAGGAGGCAGAAAGCAATGTTGCGAGAATTTGTTAAGGTTAGGAACTCTATATGAACCCTGCTGCATGGGAATCTATCAAGACATGTTCCTTCAAGGCTTAAGTTGAGAAAACCGTCACTGAAACTAGCTGAAGACTTAGACGCGAATGGTTTCCACCCAGATTTGGAGTGGCGCCAAAGATGGACAGAATCGAACCATAAGCAGTCCATTGTTCGCGTTCGGCGAAGAGAGGAAAGACGAATTTATGCTTGATGGGAAATTGTGGTGCTACTTGAATAGACTTCGGACTGGGCATGGTCGCTGCAATTCTATGTTGCACAAATGGAGACTCAGAGATGACCCATCCTGTCCCTGCGGCCATGGAGCTCAGACCATTCGTTCTCTTGTACCATAAAATTATTTAAAAAATAATATGTTCAGCCGAAACTATAGTTGGTTGTTCCGGCAACTTTACATGTTTTTAGTACACGCAACCATTCTACAAGTACGTTCAACCAATCAGTTTGGTTGACGTAAACATTATAAATACCATGGTAGAGTCAAATGAACATTCCGTTTGGAGTGAACTAGGATATGGTTAGCCGGAATAATCTGATATGTCTAGTATTACAAGAGTTTGTTGCGGCAACATTACCAGCTTGGTCCAGAACTCAGGCTGAAATTTCAGTCCTCCTTTCACTTCTTTTTATATCTACTTAAACCGTAATATACGTAAAGCCATACAAACATTTGGTTTCGCCAAACAAATCTGACTAGTTTGGAACAAACAAAAACAAAAAAATTTAGTTTCAGAAAGAAACTATTAACTGACGTTATATAAATTTTGTTGCACCAAACAAATTTCTTTTATTCAACTAAATCTTTTTCTCAGCATTGTGGGCTCTAAATTTTTTACTAAGAAATCGCGAGAGTATCTTGTCTGATTTTCCAGAAACATGTTTTCCAGAACATGTCCATCTTTCTGTATCACAATCCTTCCTGTATCTGATCCCTAATGGTTTTAAACAGGAGTCATCTTTCCGTAGCCAGGATACTGCCAATGTTCGGTTGCACCATCCAGGGCAGACTGGGAAAACACGTGTCTCCATGATCCTGCCACATGAATCAGGCTTCACAGTATGACCTCTTATTGCGGCACAGCACCACATCATGCAGATACTACTGTTCGTCTGCTCATGATTTCGGGAACCCCACAAACTGGGTGACTACAGACAAATTGCAGTGCTAGTACTTTTGGAACTTTGGAGCCCAACGACAAAAGCTCCCGAGCTGTAGACGAGATGGAGAATGGAAAAGAACCACATACAGAGCCCTCCGGCAAACCTATGGCGCATTTCATGTCCCGGACTTATGCGAGCAGTGTGCCTTTAGGTTACAGTCAAGACGCACAAATTTACACTGGTCATTCCGGCCGGTCACCTTTTTCCTCTCAACCCTGCGATCCCCCCACTGTTGGGTCGGGCTCCTCATTTCATCAGGCAAGAAAATTAAAGCACCTAATCTTTGTAATACACGCATAGATAGCCCTACTTAAACTTCAACAAGGAAAAGCGCCCGACCTCGAGACGAGTCTTGTCGACTTTCAAGAGGCCATGGTACAACCGCTGTCCAGCAAATAGTAAATACTCTGTAGAGTCCAGTCGACGCTCGATCCCCCCTGGCGAATCCCAACAATGTTACTTTCGGCGCGTTTTTGGCCGCATCTGTACCGGCAAGGCAACAGTCGAGTCCTAGCACAGAGAGCTTTTACCTCAGCATCTCTCGCAGGTGTTCGAATCTCACACGTTCATTCATCACATGCATCATGGCACATGCAGCTCTTAACAATCGTCACAGAGTGGGTCGTCCACTAACTTAATCCAAATTCAAACAATTCTGCTCTGCAGTTGCCGTGCCCCAAAAGGAACTGCACCAGATGATGGTCAGTGAATATCATCGTAAGTTGCAGTCTTTCCGGACACATGGAAAGACTTCATAGGCTATTCGACCCTTTTCAAAGGCAAACCACCTGTCTTGCCAATCAGACACAGTATCCTTTCGCTCAACCTTCAAGCTCGGAGGATCCAGATTTCCAGTGACCTTCAAATTGGCGAGCTAATCTTTCTCGGCCGAAAACAGGTCCACAGGGATGAAACCTGCTATCATTATTAGCGCATCCCACACACTGCACAGATAAAAACTTCACTCGAATGTAGGAATGCCCCATCCGCCTGTACCATTCGTCTTCACCGTACATCGTGATAGGCTCAAATACACTCTTGTAGATTTGTAGAGCCCGAGCAAGGTCTGAAAGTTCAAGGTACAGTTACCTGGAGTAAGGTCTCTCAGCCTATGGAAGAGTACCATAGCTTTCGAAACCCTTAACATGGAGCGAAACACACCTTCTCATCAGGGAGTACATCAGGTATTTTGAAAGACCTCGCGAACTACAAGGAGTTGCCATTAAAAACAACTTTGGAGTAGTGCTTGTGCATGCTTTTAAGATTACCCTTTAATCACTCACCTTGATTTGCTGTCAGAGAAGCTGAGCTTCAGAGAGAGAGCCCATGCCATCGCGATATTTGAACTGAGTTCAGCAGTGCTGGTTCACATTCTTCCTATGCCTGAGCCCAATCGGTTTCACATGAGAGGTACCTTTCCATATATCATATTTTTTAGCATGCACAGCAAGCCAGCACATAATAATTCTTCAGACATTCCATAGCAACATAATAGTTCTAGCTCATATAATTCTGCTGTGTTATACCAGCTAGGCCATAACTTACGTCCCAGGACTTTCATTTATTTTGGCACCAGATGTTAATCAGCTACATTTGAAAGCAGTCTTATAGAAAGAGGTACCCTCTTTCCAACCGTGGGAAATGGGGCTAGGTCGGAGGATACTATACATATCCAACCTTTGCAACAGCGACCAGACACTATGGTCGAATTCCGCCACGCGAGCCTTAATATTGGTTCGATAAAAATTGGTCATAAGTGCCGAACATATAGCCTACAGCTCATTGGCTGTTACAACGAAACGAGTGTTATGTCTACTTAAATACAGCATGCATCATAATTCTTTTTGTTTGCAACACCTGGAACTGTAATTAAAGCAGGTCTGACAGGGTTAGGCGAACCTCTCTTCCTCTGGTTGTCAGTTACTTGTAGAAGTGTTAAGGAGTGTTCGGTGTTCCTCCAGGTGCCGCCAGCGGAACTGGAGGCAGTACTGCTCTCTCATCCTTCCGTGCAGGATGCAGCCGTCATAGGGATACCGGACGATGCCGCTGGAGAGCTGCCCAAGGCGTTCGTGGTGAAGCAAGCAGGAGCCAATGTCACGGAAGACGAGTTGATCCGATTCGTTACGAGTAAGTTCCTGCCTTCAGTCTGTGCTCTCTATGGCATCTGAGAAATAAAATAAATTATTGGGGTATTCAAGTGCCAAAAAAAAAATCTACATTTTCGGGTATTTTAAAATTCTGTTGTTACATGAAACAGTACTTTGATAAAAGTACCAAAACCAATGGAAAATTAATTTACAAAATTTAGTGACGTAATATGCAGGAATTTCTAGCTTATGTATCTTGATATACAAATTTAAATTTTTTGACACATATTTTAAAGTTAAAATGCTGATCATTTTACAAAAAAGAAGTACGCGAAAGTTATTTCTAAGCTGATTTGGCATTTTTATCAAATAGTTATTGATACTGTTTTGCAAAAAGAAAAACAAACGAAATAACTTAAAAATGCAGAAACAAAATTTAGGCACTCGAACAGTCTTGAGGGCTCCGCCTGGTTGGCGGGGGAAGTTCAATGCACAGATTTAGTAGAAAACACGCGTTTCAAAATTCGGTTGCATATTTTTTAGTGATGTCTACACACGAGTGATTGAGTGAAGAGATTTGGGCGGCTCCTAACATAGAGGTCTGAGAACCGATGAGGGCGAAGCGAGGGGCGTATGTAGCGGCGCCGGTATGAAGGGGTGGGGGAAACGAGGAGAACCCCGAGAAAACCCGCCGACCAGCAGCATCGTCCGGCGCGATTCCCACATGCGAAAATCCGGGAGCGACAACCCGCCGGGAATTGAAACCGGTTCGCCTAGGTGAGAGAGGGGGAGTAGTCTAACCACTACACCACCGCGACCCCCCCCCCTACACACACAAAGCATTTAAGGGGGAAGTATCCTTGCTATCTTAGATTTACGTATTTTCCTCATTAACTTAATTTTCGAAGTCAATATTTAAAAACCAAGCTAGTCATGACATAGGGAACATCTGAACAGTTATTTTTTAAATCCCACTTATTTTTCTTACGTGATTAGTGTCACATCTGTAACCGTAATCAAACATGAACAAATTATTTAATAATTTCAGTCCCACATGGGAAAATACAGGCATATTTGAAACCCTACAAATTAAAAGAAATTCGTTAAGTAATCGTCCACGTCATGTCTAGCTTTGATTTCTATTTCCGGTCATACATTTTCATTACGAAGATTTGTAAGAAAATGCGAAGATGGAGTGGATACTACCTCCTTAAGAATTTAAACTTCTCATTTCAACGCGAAGAATTTTTTTTTTGGGGGCGTCTAAACTCTAAATGATTAAAAATACAGTTTTCAGAATTATTTTATGCTACTAAATGTTCTGTACAGAAATTTCAGAGTGGTTTGTAGACACGCATCTTACTTTTATCTTTATTAGCGTGGCCATTAAAACAGCAGGTCATCGCTTAAGGGGACTATGTAGCTGCGCGTCCAAGGTCAAGAAGCGAGGGAGCGATACGGGCGACACTAACACGCACTCCTAGCGCCTCATCGCTCCTACGCGCAGGACGTGCAGTGTTTCCGCCGTAACGCTGTACTGTGCAAATTAGATGTGTAACATATGAGTTTTATTACACGCAATGAAAGTCCACAAATGAAACTATGCCCGTATCTTTGTACTTTCCTCTTGCCGTTTAAGGAAACTGCGTAGGCAAGCTTTAAAAATGCGATATTTTACCATTTTCACGAATTTTTTCTCCAAGAATTCTCCTAAAATGAGAAAAGTTAAACAATAGGGTCACGGATAATTGTTTATTATTTTTCTGACAAAAAAAAAAGTCATATTTACATGACTTTTATTTACCGAGGTACGCGTTTACGCGCAAAGAAGGATTTCACAGAAAACGTTTCAGTACATAGGACCCTTATAGTCACAGTAAGGCGAGTCGGCGGCGGGTAGACAGCTGAGCGCCTTGCGCGTAGAGGCGACGAGGTAAGTGAAGAGTAAGCAACAGTCGACCTTAGAGCTGACGCGTCTCGAGGCCCCGGACGTGCAAGTAGCTGCAGTCGAGCGGGAACTAATACTATAGAGTACAGTGGACAGCCTTGTCGGACCTCTCGCTTCCCGCCGTGGTGACGCCGATCTGAGGGCGGGAGGCTCTTGGTTTCGAATCCCGGGCAAGGCATGGGTGTTAAATTAAGTCAGGCAGGGATCGCACGATGCAAGATGCATTTCGCGCAAGATTTCGTACGTGAATGCCAACTAAAAAGCGCGCGAAACGAGTTCACACGCAGATAAATAAGATGACTACTGTCTCTCATCAAAATAAGTTGATAGCGCTGGTGAGTACCAGACAGCCAAGGTATCATAATACATAATACGAAGTTGCTTACTTCAACAAGGTATTTGTTTCAAAGCTATCCCTCCAATATAAAATTGTTATTATTTTATTCTCAGCGAACTGCCTAAACTTCAATCCACGCTTTAAAGTTATTTCCCAACAATGTTCAATGCTTTATTTCCCTGTATTCCTCTTCGCGCACCTCAGATTATGATTTTCTTTTACTCTATGGTTGAGTTCACAACAGATCACATGACCAGCATACAAGGACCAATAGGATCGCATATTGCATCGCCTTGCACGAGAAAAAAATAACACCTGCTCTATCTCCTCATTTCGTGCAAGATGTGCCTTGCACAAGAACTTGTGCAAGGAATTCTCGTGCAAGGTCGGCATCTCGCGCAAGATTGGCGCTCATCTTGCATCGTGTGATCCTTGCTTTAGTCTGTTGGCCGTCCCCCGCTAAGCTTTCAAGCATAAAACCGGGGGACGTTAAAAAGCCCTTTGCAATAGAATACAAGACAATACTAAGCCCGATCTGTTGAGCACAGCCAAAATATCTGACACTCAAGTTGCCTTTATCGGCAGATATTGTTCTATATGGTATTTTTCTAACACTCGAATTGTTATTGTCGAAATATTAAACTATGTAATGCATTATTAATTAAAATAAGTTGAACTTGTTGCAGGTCAGGTATCTCCGCTGAAGAGACTTTACGGAGGCTTGCATTTCATAGACGCCATCCCGAAGACTGCCAGCGGGAAAATTCTCAGACGTGACTTGAAGAACATGTTCATTTCAAAATTATAATTTATCATAAACACGACTAATAAATCCTTTTTTTTTTTTAAAAAACATTAATAACATTTGCACGCTAAGCATAGCGAAAGTAGGTCGACTCACCTACCAAGAAATTCATCAACCATTCACGAAAATAGTACGTCAAATATGTCAATTCAGTGCGACATTCAACTGAGCTTTTTGAGAGTGCGGTGAAATATACACACTGTATGTATTACTTACACGAAAGTATTTATTCGAAAAGGTTTTTAAATAATGGCAAATGGCTGAAAGGAAAAAGTAACTAGGGTCTCAAAAGTGCTCATTTTACCGTGGACAGACTATAACATCGGGAAATGCAGAAATTGCCAGACATCGCCACAGACGTGATATCGGAGTTCTGCAGACGTCACGTGTAATTTTTTTTAGTAAAAATGTCCCACGCATAGCGTTCACACATTAATATCAGTTTTCTATTTGACGCTGCTGCGCTTCTTTTTCTAAGCTGACGTCTGTTCCTCCAGAAATACGCTCCTTGCGCTTCACGCTCTCCCGTTCCAAAAATGCCAGAAAAAAAAAAAAGTTTTCCAGATGTACACACGTACATTTTAAGGAACTTGTCGGCCCCTGAATTACTAACATATATCGGAGTGCTGTTATCACAATCGTGCATCTTCCACAAGTATGCTCGCAGTAATGTACCGCATAAGTAACTACAGTCTGTTCACGGTAAAGTGAGCACTTTTTAAGGCCCTTCCAAAAGGCATTAAACCTTAATAAATATATTTTATCGCAGTCTTAGACGTTTACTTTTGAGAGTGGTGAAAAGTGGCGGAAAGGTAGAAATTAATTGAAAGGTAATATTTAGCAGGACCTTAAAAAGTGCTCACTTTACCGTGAATTGCCTATAATTATATTTATATGTTGATTCATCTTCACATCACCATAATTCCCATATTGTAATTCATTTTTTTTTTTTTTACATTTGTGTTGTTATACTTGTAGTTTTTGTTGAATCTTGTTAATGTCTGACATAAAATAAGCGATTTGAAACAAAAGAGTTGCTTTATTTTTCAAACTGTTATCTTACACCTGAAAGAATATTACTGTGCGAATACTACCAGAATCTCACACTTGATAACGGGGCACGTTCTTTCACCAACACATTATGTCGGTATTTTTTGTTTAAATGTGATTGTGCTCAGTTATCTTGTACTTTGCTTGAATAATGTATCACCCAAGTCACAGTACATAGTTGTGTTTTTAGAAGCTTGGAATAAAATTAACAGAACGTATTATTATTTTGCAAGCATTGTGATGTAATTATATGAATTTCGTTCAAGCAATGGCGAAGGGAGGGGGGGGGGAGCTACCCCCTCCCCCCAAATATGTCGTAAAGCAAACACACAGGAAGCAGTCCAGTGGCGAAAATACAGGAGGTGGTCAAGGTAATCAGAGACTTTTTCGCGACAGATATATTTTGAAGTTGAGACTTTTCAGACGTACTCAAGAACTCGTA
Source organism: Dryococelus australis (assembly GCA_029891345.1). Classification (NCBI taxonomy): domain Eukaryota; kingdom Metazoa; phylum Arthropoda; class Insecta; order Phasmatodea; family Phasmatidae; genus Dryococelus; species Dryococelus australis. The sequence goes on from CM056993.1 coordinate 390,419,222, forward strand.
TGTTGAAAAAGGGAATCCAAATGCTCGGTCAGGAGATGTTATGGAGGCGATCTACTTAGATGATGGGACTTCGATGTGCTGTAAGAAATTATTCGGAAATTTACCGCACCAGTGTATACGGCTAGTGAGAAAGCGGGAATGGTAATGTTTCCCCCTATACATTCATAGTAGCGTTCCTACATTTGCTCAGGAAACAGTCAGATGCGTAGGGAAGTTCCCAACTTTGTCTAGTAGCGACGGTAAACATTCCTATATCTGCAGCTTGTAATGTGGTATTATTACCATACAGTGTATAGGTTAAACACTTCCATTACAGTTTAGGAAGTTTACCAGAACATTTTCTTTACAGTGTGGCTGAAGAGTTATTTACTTGCGAAAGTGCGAGTCTGTGGGTAGGCGGGCCGCTAAGCCAAATACGCTTACTCTGCATAGTTTTTAGATGACGTAAACTCAATAACCCCGCTGACACAGCTTATTTGTAGAGAAAAAAAAAAAAAAATTCCCAAGTGAAAACTGCGACTTCTCTGGTCTTTCTCGTTTGAAATAAAACCGCCACTGCATCGCACGAAGTCCCAACTATTAACTCCGAGCAATGTTGAAATTGCGCATGGAGACGTAGGGACTGTAGGATATCGTCTGTGCAACCTCCCGTTCAGAATCTCCCTCTGTAGCGCAGCAACAAGTCAGCGCTATCAAAACAGGCGCAAGTCTATTGTGACTACAGTATTAATGTTACTAGTACAGTATTTATATTTGTTATCTGTGAGCCTTCAGTGACTACTGCTGCTGTTAATGTAATATAATATTAAGTACTCTTGTTACAATGTTACCACCTTAATGTACTGTCAACATTAAGGTGGTGTTTATGTTGCGGCAAAACCAATTTTGTCTTTAATTTATTAACACTCGTGTTAAAAATATTCTTGTATTTTTTTATATTTAAACAACATTCCTGTGTGTAAAGTAAATTATGTCCAATTATTTTATCACAAAGAGAAATATTACCAACGAATGAAAATAAATACTACCGAGTACAGAATCGAACCCACACAGTAAACATCTGACGTCCTACCAACTGCTCTATTTTAGCATGACTCACTGTGTTTTATACCGTGGGTATTCTGTAACACATAACAAGCCGCAGTAATTTTTAGGTATAGGCTGTTCACGGGTAAACTGAGCACTTTTGAAAGCCCTGCTTAAGATCTACGTGTATGCACATTCTGTATTATTCCACCTTATGTAAAATCAACACTGCTAATAGCCTAATGACTTTGCTATGCGTCAGTCAAGTGAAACTGTGAATTCATTAGAAAAGTTAATATCTTACAAATTTTCTAATTTTTACACTTATACGCATATGAAAAAAAAAGCAGAAAGCAAAAATAAATAATTTAAGTAATTACAAATGGTAACCTACCATTTTTTTATTCGACGTTAAAGGCATGGAACCACTTTCCCTCAATCGCTAACAACTTCACTGGCCGCGTGTCACTCAGTGCTCCCGTGAAAATATAGGCAGGTAGGAGCAGTAACTTTTTTCTAAGGTTGATTTCAAAAGCGCTCATTTTATCGCGAAGAGCCTTTATGTGTAAATACTTTATGCATTAGAACTATATGCATATTTGGCACGCGTAAACTGCTTTACAAGATATGAAAGCTGGTCTAAGTTGCATTTAGTTCTCTTACTACGCTTTAAAGTTTAAATATAATGGTTTCTTTTTAAGAGGTTGTTGTTGTTCGCTAGTACCCACCATTTTTTTTTTACGTCAAGTTGGCGTAAACTTCTGTCGGCTGGAGATATTTCGTTCTTCCTGCCTGATATTTTTAGCCTAATACAACACGTGGTAGCGGAAACATTACATACAGGCTTTATTACCATTAACAGTTCAATAATATATTTGTATTAGAGTAACAAAAGACTACGTAAACGTTTAACATTATTAACTTTGTCACAACATTATTAATTTTCCACAACATAAGCGTTTAAAGAAATGCCTCAATTGTAATTAATTTTGTTACAAGATCATTACACTTTTTATGTAAAGGGTTATATATGCGTCCACTACACGTCTATGCCGTCTCCGGAAGGCATGTTGTTACATTTAAGTGTAATTAAAATACAACTAACATGTTGGGCGCCGGTTGTTACATTTCAGTATAATCAAATGTGAATAAATTATGTAGGGTTAGCAAGTACAAATTCCATTCACCAATTTAATTCTTCCATTTGTCTTCTCATAAAAAAAAAGACACAATTATCCCTTGATTCTTGAAAAAAAATCCAATAATTATTGGTAAGTATTCATTATCTGGTTGCAACAATTATATATTTTCTTCATCCTTTTCGTCATTACATTAGATCATCGTAATAACGTTCATCATTGACGGTGTTGGCAACTGTTCTGCAAACGAAAAAATCACGTTCTATTTTACTTCGGCCCTACTTATGTTGTTATCTGTCCCCGATTGGCTGTCGTCTGACCGCGCCACATCTCTCCACCAATCGCAATGGCGAGACGAGAGACAAAAAGTATATGTTTTTCGTGCATTTGTTTATTAACAATTGGACACATTCTACCCTCTAGGGAATAATTAATTTTAACGAATCAAATTATAATACTTAATACAAACCAGAAACAAGTGAAAACATACTTACACATGATCTGTATGTCAATAAACTATTAAAATAACCAAAAATTATACTGCATTTTGTTTAACTCATATAACTAAGAGTAATTTGGAAAATATACTAAATGAACTGACAACATAAACAAGTATTCTGTAAACATATCTAATTAAAATATCTATGACAAACGGTAAACATAACCCCTCAAAAATTACAGTGCTACGATGTTATAGTCTATTGGCGGTTTTTCACACTTTTAAATACAACTTTGTGAGGGGAGATGGGTACGATAGAAATTTAAATATTAATTTATGAGTATATATACCCTCACAATAGTCAATGTACGTGCCGCATGTTCTGGGAGTCAACATTTTCTATGAAGCTAGGAATAGATCCACGCGTATTATAGGCGTAATTCCATTTTTAACACATCAGTATATGTGAATGTCCGAAATAAACTCCGGAATTAACCTACGCATTATTTTCTCAGTATCATCCAGTAAACTACGATATTGCATCACAAAGACAAAACTATAGTGCATCTAACATATCTGACACTTTAATGACAAAGAATATTTAATTACCCTAACAATCTGGAAGTGGAAGTATTTTTAATATTTTCTCAAACTTATAGTTTGAGAATTAGCTTTGATCATTTTCACTATCAAGAAAACACAGCTCTTTATGACTCATTAGTATTCTCAGTTTCCACTGGGAAATTAAATTCAGTGCAGATTAATAAAAAATTTAGTTACCATTTCTTTGACATCAACTTCTCAATTCATAAGACATGATATTCTACATTGCCATCGTATTCTTCACATAAAGTATTTCTTGAGTTTCATATGTAAATTATAACATATACTTATATGGCATACAAGACTTCTTGTTAGAGCATAATCATAAGTACATATGATACATACTCCATTGACTGATATCATCTCTTCCAGAATGTGATGAATCATATATGGTATTCACTTTAAAATTTCTAGTATGTAAATAGTCCTTTAATCAGCACACACACACGATGGATAATTATTTTAGTTCTACTGAAAATTCTTTTTATACATAACAACAACTTTGTTTTTAACGAGTATTTCAAACATTAAAATGTACATGTTTAATCATTTACTCCTAGAACAGACATAAATCAAAGAAAACAAAATCATCAACAAACGTAAATGTTAAGTGTAGTGGCACCTTTTTCTTTACTCCGTTATGTGAAATTAAGATAATATATTAATACTTCTTCTCATTAAATATGAATTTAACCAATCAAAATAACAAATTGCTCAGAATAACTTACATACAGGCATACAAACAACTTTAAATATGGGTAGGGAGAGGTCTGTATGAAACAATATACGTTTAATCTGATTCCTCTCATCACCACTCTTGAAAAAATCATCATATATATGACGTATTTGGTTCTTTCCTAAATATGTCAGTATTGTAAACGTCTTACACATGTGTCGACATAAAGTACCTTGTTTCTACTCAACTTGAACATTTACTTGTATTCTATGTATAAATTAGAGGCTAATATTTCATTCCTATGATGAGTAAACAGGAGAAGCAGCTTTGTTGGTAACGCCTAGTAAGAAATAGTTCTTATGCAAAATGATATTACATTGAGTGCGCACGAATCCGGTGCGTTGTCCCTCTGGTGTAATTTGCTACACTTGGGTAAGCTTTGTTCGCATGTGGCGGATGAATATCCTGGAAGTAGAACTTCAGCAGGGTTTCAGAAAATTTGGAAGTAATCGTGAAAGGACTATAGATGTCCACTGTATATATATATATATATATATATATATATATATTATATATATATAATATATATATAAGCATTCCTGACCTACCTCCTCCTCCCCCCCTCGAGAATCCCGCTTCCAGATTTGCCTGGAACAGGGAACGAGAAAGAACGAGTCTAATTAATTTAGAACCGCTCAGTGCACTGCATTACACACAGCCAGTTATGTACATAGTTAATCAATAATAATTACTATTTTTCTGAAGCCCTGATGAAGTTCTACTTCCAGGATATTCATCCGCCACATTGAAACTAAGCCTAACCAAGTCTAGAAAATTACACCATAGAGACAACGTACCACATTCGTTAGCGCTTAGTGTAATGGTATTTTGGAAAAAATAACTATTTCTAATAGGAATTACCAATAAACCAATACGCAAGGGATTTTTAAAGACCAAATACTTTTCAAATATTCTAACAATTTAAAAAAAATATTTACAAAACACACAAACTTACTGTTTACTTCGTGATTTCTGAACGCGGGGCGAGCTTTGGGTGATAACTTCACTAAAATCACTTTTGTCTGTCACTGATACGAAATAATTTATTTGATGACGTATTCAATTAACAAAGCACTTGAGTTATTTCTTGAAACCAACAAATTTCAAATTTCACAAAGTAAATACTTTTTCTACTCGCGCTTCCCACGGTCAAGGAAAATGGCAGACCGCTGCACACAACAAATCCTTTTACAAAGCGACAAACGCGTGTCGATAGTATAAATCATTTCACTGAGAAAACTATTCTAAAAAGGCACCTACGACGAACCACATTTAATAAAACACGCAAATACAAATGAAACCAACTGCATATCCCAACACCACCAGCTCAATGGCAATGGCATTTCACCAGGTGGGTGGAGCCTTTTCATAAACTCTAATGTTCGCATGCTCTACCATGATATTTCTTAAATGTTTTTAAAGTACTTGCTCTATATCTCAGAAAAATTGTACTACATTATTCTACGAGCATAATTTTAACCATAAATGTGCGTAATAATCACTAAATTTCCATTTTATAATTTTAATGGCGAATACTATTTTTCTTTTGCAATCATCGCAAAGATCGGCAACATGATAAAACGCATCCCGCAACAACAATCAGCTGACACTGTACTTTGAAAATGGGAACGTTTACTTTTACATGTTGTGTAGGTTGGTCACTATGTCTGTCAAATGTTACTGAAGTTATACGAAGCAGACAATGCGAGGCGCTGAGTGGCGAACAGCACGGCGCTACGACATGGAATTCGCAGTGTAAGCAGCTGAGTGAGTGAAAGCGGCTCTTAAGGGGGCCGCCTACCTGACGCGACGTGTCACAGGAGCGAGCAAACGCTAAGTGCGACATTGGTACGCGCATCAAGTGCCGCATCGCCACTATGCGCGAAGCACTAAACTAGCGTGCAAGCTTTTCGTCGAGCCGGTTTTTTCTATGGGACTTTAAGCGGTGACTACGTATATTATTGTACTGATGGAAAGTCGAATTAAAAGTTCAATGCTAGTGTTGTAATCTGTGTTTCACGTAGATCCGTCACCACATTTTGACATACGACAGTCTGAAAATGCCGTTTTTAGCTATGTTGGAGGCTTTGGAAATAATGGTTCTAACATGCGCAGTGTCATGAAAGCGACATTACGTCGCCGCCTGAAGTTTGTTTTCTTTTCGCAAATTAGCACATTGGGCGCGCGAGGAATAGTTTCGTCAAAAAAAACGGATCTCCCAATACACTGCAACAGCGAGATCTTGAAAGCCGATGACGGTAATTGAAGTGACCATGAAAGAGCGCCGGAAAGAAAAAGGGGGAACAGGAGACCACCGAGAAAACCCGCTGAACAGCGGCTTCATCGATCCGACACGATTCCCATATGCAGAAATCCGGTCGTTGCCCGACCGAGTATCGAACCCGGTTCGCCTTGGTGGGAGGCGAGCAGGCTAACCGTTCAACCACAGCGGCCCCGTACAAGCGGCTGTATCACCTCTGTATACTTACTTGCCTGGTGCTTCAAATACGCCGCAAATGGTTTGAAACTTTAGTTTTAAACTATTAAACGTGCTGCCAGTATCGTGCCTTAGGCGAGGAAGTAATGGTACTTCAGAGTTATAGACTGTTCACGGTAAAATTTAACACTTTTGAAAGCCCTGATTAGTATCTACTTGTATACACGTTGTGTGTTCTTCCGCCTTATGTAAAATTAACATTGTCATGGGCCTCATCACTTTATTCATGCTTTGGTCAAGTGAAACCGAAGACTTGATATAAAAATCAGGCAAAGTGCCAAAATGTTATTTTGAGATATTAACATTTTTTTTGGTAAATCATTAAAAATACACATCAGGTGTTCTAGTAATTATTTATTGGTTCATCAGTACCAAAGAAATATGGCAGAGGAAAACCAAATTCATCCAGTACCTTCAATCACACAAATATTATCAACACACAAAATTGTAGAAGGTACTAACAACCAACACATAATACATAAATAATGTCGTACGTAGCCAGCCACAGAAGCAAGGTAATGTTCACCAGGAATGTCATTATAGGTTAGAAGATAGTAATAATTGCATAAGATAAGTATGTCTCGTTTCCTTTTAGGCAAACAGAAAATAAGTTGCCTAGTCTTATCGATTCAACAGTTCTTCATAGAAAGGTTTGTTCTCACTTTTCAGGCAAGGGAGATCTGTGCGAGATCATTCTTCTTTTCTTCAGAGATCCTGGAGTAGCAATTTAATGGGGGTAGCATATTGCCTCGTTCGTCACATTCTTCTTCAAAATGTGAAAATATGACCAGCTTTCGAACTCAGACAATGTTGTTCGTGTTGTCAGAATTCCAGGATAAGCCTTCGTCATGTTGATCCACTGAACTTTGGAAATCTGTAGCCTACTTTAGATGTGCTAAGTGCTTTATCTGCGGAAGTCTTAAAGTCGTAGAAATCATCTAGTTGCATTAGTGTTACCATAAAAGGATTTTTGTGGTTAGCAGTCGCCATTACTTTCATTAGGTCTGTACGGACTTGACGATGTTCGACACGTTTCCGTTTCTCTATAAGAGCAAAATATCTGTCACAACTTAAAAATGAGTGTCCTGAAACTAAGTTTTTGTGGTTCACTTCATCAACATATCACTTACATAGCAAATAGCACCACAAGTATAAAAGCATGCGGTTTTTATTCTGGGCTACGCAGGTGTCACTCCACAGAGTTAATGTTTCCTTCCTAGTCACACAGATGTGATTGCCTTGAGAATACATGACGCCACTTCGTTACCGCCACGCCCACTCAACCCTTCATGCCAAATAAACATGCACTCTCTGTTGTTGTCTCCAACGTGTACACACATGTTATAATACGATAACTGACGCAAATAATACATTTGGGAATGTGTTAATGCTGGAAGAGACAGAACATGCTGAAGCTCCACTGAAATGGTGGTACAATCACTTGATGGAAGCTGTTATCTGCAGTGATCCTTCTTCATTGTCTCCATAGCCTTTTCAGCTTTGCGTTGATGAACCTGTGACTTCTGTACTGCTTGTGCGTTATTGTTACTTTTTATTTCCATATGCAATCGATCATATGTCCCGCGTGCGTCAGATCGTGGATAGTGGAATGCTAACATAGGGAACTTGCTCTGGAATATTTAATAATAGTAATGGTACGTTACGAAAGAAGTTGGGTAATTTTCTTTGAAGGAAAGGTACAGTTTATTGATGCTCAAATCTGGGCTGAGATATTCTTTCTGACTTTTCATTCTAGAGTAATGACTCTGCTCTCGAGGAAAGCTTTGTATGTATTCGATAACGATTGCTTCATCTTCTACTGAACATTTCCTGTGTGTTGTTTTGTTACCTCGTTTCTCGACGTACGCTGTTTCACCAATATTTTCTGCTTTAACTAAGGGCTCAATTCTTCTCTTAGTCACATTAAACACTTCCATGAACATTTGTTTACACATTGCACAATATTTCCTTTGCCGTTAGGTAAAGTATAGGAAATGGTGGCTTGTCACCGGCTTATCTCTTCACCATTTTCTTGCCATGCCTCTTTCGCTGTACTGGGACGATGACAAGAAGACCCATTAAATACCAATTTTGTTTTCCATTGTCCGCCATAGCATAAAAGTCAATGAAAAGCTTCAGTTCGTGGTCATGAGCGATATTGTCTCATTAATACTTGCACTTATAGGTAATCTGAAACAGAACATAAAAGAGTGATTAATGTACCTTCTATATCGGTAGGGAAAATTATGTGCGATAGATGCAAACTAGTAAATTTCCCATGACATTACTTTAGTAAAAATGGTACCCGACTAATGTGAATGGACTTTTAAACAACTCTTAATGGTCCTACTGTGAGTTGTGCCATAAAATGTGCGTTGTTTTGCAATTGCTGTAAAAGTAAAACAAAAATAAAGTGTAGCAATATTGATGGTTAAAATCCATTAAAAAATGACTATATTTCGAACCAGCACAGATGCGTGTAATAAGTAGTTCGTTATGGTAGAGCTTACCTGTTCTGTAGGATGTGTTTTAGCTGGCACTCCTTTTGCTGGCTATTTACGTACATTGCGCCAGAACATCTCCGTTTTTTTCATTTCAGAATGAACAGTTCCTTTCCCTTTACGTCTTTTACTGCACGAAGAACGCCCTTACATAATGCTGGATATGAATGTTTGGTTCTTCAATAACAACAAACAACAAATAACTAACTGAAACAACGACGCAGAGATTTAAACACTCATCTCTGACGCTCTGGCACTTATCCCGGTTTTAATGTACACGCCGGCGGACATGACCACCCCCGCGATCTTGCGGTCAACAGATGCACTACTACTGTGAAATTATTAGAAAAGGAAATATTGTACAAATCCTCTCATTTTTACACTTCGATGCATAAAAAAAATACAGAAAGCGAGAGGAATAATTTAAGTTATCACAAATGGTTACCTAACCCTTTTTGTTCGACGTTAATATATGGAACTACTTTCTCCTCCATCGTTACAAACTTTACTGGACACATGTCACTCATTGCGCCCGTTAAAATATATGCAGGTAGGGACAGTGACTTTTTTCTAAGGTTGATTTCCAAAGTGCTCACTTTATCGTGAACAACCTTTACCACGCATGATGTAAATATTATTTTGGTGTCCTCCGACATCTTTAAAAACGGCTTTTTCAGACTGCCGTATGTATCTTAAAACATACTAGTCGGCCTGCATTGAACTTTGCTCCAGATATTACATCATTAAAATGATAGGGTCGCATCTGAAAGTGCGATAGGTACACGCAGCTCTACGACAAAATTACAGCCCTGCGCGTAGCGCTAGGGCCGCTGTCACACTGTCAGATTTTTGCCTCCAACTACATTTGTAAATAAAATTTGAAGACAAAATTCAGCCATCAAATTTTTCCTTCAAACAAATTTTATCTAATAATCTTGAACGTGCTTTGAAATGTCAATTTTTTTTGGGCTAATCTAATTTGATATTATTTAAAAATTATTTTAATACTGAAATACTGTGTTTCTTTTTCCATGCAGACAGTTACAGGGAGAAATGTGAGGACTGTTATAGTTTATTTTCACTTCTTTACTAAATTTGAATTTTATTTATCGGAGATGTTTCCTGCACAACGAAATTAAATGAATCTGTGCTCGTAATATTATGAGCAATATTCAATTAAAATAGCACTCATGTGCAGAAAGCTTCTGCATAAATTAATTATCTACATAACCTACTTCGTATCAAGCAACTGTTCATTATTTCTAAGTTCCTTGACGTCCATTTTTGTCATGCACGATTCTGATTGGCTGAGACCGTCAAATATCAAATAAAATTTAGAACCGATAGAATTTTCAAATGTTTGATGGAAACTGAAGCCATACAACTTTCGCAGACATATATGGCGGTGTTTATGACGTTTCGATGACGCCATAACCGCCCAATTTCACTTGACCAAACTTATTGGAAGCAATTTGACGGAAAAATTTTACATTGTGACAGGGGCCAGTAATTTATTTTCGCTTCTTCACTTAATTCCAATTCTATTTATCAGAGATGTTTCCTGCACATTGAAATTTAATGCCTTTGAGTTTGTAAAGTGCAATATTCACTTAAAATAACATTCCAGCCCAGACAGCGTCTACATAAATTAATTAGCCTCATAAGCATAACGTACTTCGTTTCCAACATTTCTAACATCAAAGATATTTTAGAACCGGCCCAATCGTCAAATGCTCGATGGAAACTTTCTCAGACAAATATGGCGGCGTTTGTAACGTTTCGATGACGTCATAACTGTCCAACTTTATTTGACCAAACTTATTGGAAGCAGTTTGATGGAAAATGTTGACAGCGTGATAGGGGATTTATTTGCACACGCGTCCGTGGCATTGCTAAGGACACCCGAATTTCGCGAAAAGATTTCCGAACATGCTAGATTTCAATGCCCTACGGACGAATAAGCAGTTTTCTTTTCATTGTTGGCGAAGTGTCTTCGTGAGAAGACATTTTCGTACTGGCCAATCAGAAATCGGTAACCTCAATAGTCAATACTGTACGCGTGTGATTCGCGGACAGACATCAAAGACGCGTAATGCCGGAATCACACAGCACGACACGATCAAAAATGCAACCACGACACATTTCAATGTGACTACTTGAATTTACAGCACGACCGACACTACGCTCTCGGCATTTAACCTAACTATTTAGAAGGCGCTGATAGGCTACGTTAGATTCAAAGACGGCGAACAAGAGGGAAATTTGTAATCCATAATGGTGTACGCTGTTCAAGGTAAAGTGAGCCCTTTTTAAGGCCCTCCCTACAGCCGTTAACCACTATTAAATATATCTTATTGCCGCTTCACACATTGAATTTTGATGATGGTGAAATGTATACACTGTGTTTATCGGTTACATTGCAATGTGTATATAAAAAAAGCAGTAGGAAGATGGAAATTAGACGAAAGGAAAAATTTAGAAGGGCCTTAAAAAGTGCTCACTTAACCGTGAACAGCCTACACCAATTGGTATCGCTAATGCATACAAAGGTAAAAAAAAAAAAAAAAAAAATCCAAAATTGCTGCACGACACACAGATTATACAACATTGCAAAACGAAATTGTATTGCAAGCTTTCCCTACAATGGTAAATACGCAGCTTGAAAGAAAAATAAATTGAAAATTACTGTATCAAACTCTTAAAAATAACAGTTATGTTAAATGCCAAGAGCGTGATGTCGGTCGTGCTATAAATAGTAGTCACATTGAAATGTGTCGTGGTTGCGTTTTTGGTCGTGTCGTGCTGTGTTAGTTGGGGCTATGCGATTCGGCATAACAGAGAATAATCCAATCACGAAAGAGTATGTCAGCAAAAGCGATGTGAAATACAGGGGTCATAAAATCTTTTCGCAAAAATCGGATGCCCCTATAGGAATATAGACGAAAATCTATTTTCATCTGTTAATAAAAATAACATACCTTCCATGTCCACGTAAACATTAATATGCGTTTTTTAAAATTTTCATAATCAAAACAGTTCAAACTGTGCGAGAATATTTTGCCACCCGGCTCTAATTTTGCGCGCGATTCTACGAAGTTCAACAATGACCACCTCGGCTCGTTTCCGTGGTGTCACGATGACGGAAGGCATCCGCCATTTTACATCACTGGGACGCTACTCCCTCAGCGCGGGGGTAGATCGGTCCCTTGGCCACCCAGTTAGTTGTTCGTTAGCTTGCGGAGGCGAGGAGAAGCTAACCCCCTCCGCAATCATCAAACTTACTTTATGCTGCAAAGCTAGCATTATTTTACAGGATTCCCAGGGTAGCGCCTGGGAGCTGTTTCCATAGTTGAGTTTTACTCTCTTTTTCCCCGCCTGTACGGGACAAAATAGCGTGATGAAGACGGAAGTCATTGCAGCCACTCAGTTGATTAATGCTTGTTGGCGCCCTTCTACCAACATGCGGGAATCAATGTCGCCAACTGCGCAAATTTTCCCACCACACTGATGTTATACGCCGGTCTTGAGGTGTGAATTTACAACGGTCCCAGTGATGTAAAATAGCGGTTCTTTCAATTGGCCTGATAACGGTTTGGTTGTTATATCAGTTAAGGAATGGACCGAGCTTTGTTGTCATTTAATGTCATGCCCGACTGTTGGTTCTGACTAGCACTGGGCCAGCCCTTTTACACTAAACCTACATTTTGAAAATTGTGCAATCAGTGTTCGGAAACCAAGGTCGAGATAAGTGTGTGAAGTAGGAAATGTTAATTGTGACCTTTTTTGTTTTTATCAGGGACCTTGAACATGCCCTTACGTAACTATCGTTTGATAACCAGCACGTATTGGCTGTATGCGCTTGTGTAGACGGTTGTAACACCAGAACAGGCAGGTACGTGGAGTAATCAATGTTAATTGTGTATCGGTATTTCCATGTGTAATGGGTTTACTTGATAGCATTGCACGGAATTTTGAGGAGGTTAATTGACTGCTGCCGGCAACGGCTGTGTTGCATGCAACGCGAAATAGTGTTTTTTTTTTTTTGATTTGGGCTCACTCGTTCCCTGAGACGAACGAACCTCGTGTCTGATTGGCGTATGCGTTGCTGCGATTGCGAAAGGTTCCTTATTGGCAGAACTGTCGTCTAGGAAGTAGGTACAAGGCGCTGATTGGCGGACGGCTCCTGTCCTAACATCACGCTGGCGGCTGGCGTGAGCGCTGATTCTCTCAGCTGGTTTCAAGTTCAGGCGTGATATGTAAGCTAGCATTTGGTAATTCTTAAGGAATAGGGGCTTTTCTAAAAAAAAAAAAATCTGAAAGTATAATTTACTGTACTAATCACACAGAACACGAAATTACTAGGGGTATAACATTTGACCAATAAAAACCCCAAAACCGATAGTGGGGAGGGCTATGAAGATCAGGGGAATTGTGATGTAAAATGGGTGAAAAATATGTAAATAATGTAATACATTAAATTGCAAAAAAACTGAACCAAACATGAACTAAATAGACAATATTACCAATACAAGCTACAAATACGATAGTGGGGAGGGCTATGATGATCAGGGAAATTGAGGGGTAAAAAAAAATTTTTTTTATTGTAAACTTTTACCCCTCAATTTCCCTCCAGTTTGTAGCCCTTCCCACTATCGTATTTCAAATTTTATTTGGAACAATGTTAATTTAGGAATGTTCAGTTCAATCTTTTTGCAATTAAATATGTTTTCATGAGAATATTACAGTAATTTACAAATAGTACAAAAATATGTTAAATTGCAAAAACACACATTATTTCTCAGTGAAGATAGGCTACACACGACAATAATTTAGGGGAAACTCCAAGCTTCGCTGATGCGTGACACTTTGTGCCACCACCTAATAAAAATTGCAGGCGCACCTTGAATCACTGTTTTGGGTATTTACTCCCCTGCTGGTGCTGGGACTCTGGCTCTGTGCATAATGTTTGGTTACACTTGTACAGTATTTTTGCAATTTAACATATTTCCGTGAATAAATATTACATTATGTACGTATGTTTCACTGATTTTACCTCACATTTTCCCTGCTCTTCATAACTGTCCCCACTATCTTTTTTGGGGTTTCTATTGGTCAAATGTTGATGTAGGCCCTACCGAGTAAATTTGTGTTCTGTGCAATTAGTGGAGTGGAATTATACCACTTTCCGAGATTTTGGTTTTCTGAAAAATTAATTTAATTTGGTCAATACTCACCTAATCGCTCACCATTCATATGGCATGTACGAATAGCACACAAAAACATTGGTCCATTTGACCACACTACACAGACACACTAATCACTGCACATATATTATAATTGAACTTTTCCGTTGCTATAATAGCATGGAAACACTTGTAATTTCACACACATTATTAGATTTAACACTTCAAACAACATGAATTGCAATAAAACACGTGTTTAAGCACTCGTCAGTCCAAAACCTCCGACACAGCACAAATCAAACGGGAACTAATGTCCCGTCCGGCAATTTCCCACAATCCACCTGACGTAGACCAGCATGGACGCGCAATGTAAGGAAAAAATAACATGGCGTTTATATATGGCCTCTTATAAACACCGTCTCTGAACGGGGCTGTGTATCATCATACACAACATCAACATGTATTCTACTAGTAATACGTTTTATCCTCACTTCAATATAGACCAGGTAAGCCTTGAGTAATTCACCAGAATTACATAATGTCCCGACACTGCTCCATACCTGCGTTATTTACGTGTATAACCTCAGCGCCGCGCTAAAAATATACCCCGTACATGACGTTTTATACATTAAATATTTGTTGCAAACTGTATTCTTACATGTAAAACAATTCAGCGATCCAATATAAATATATTCTTCATAACTTATACGTATTTTATAGCATTAATACAGCAATCTTGATAACCCTTCTCCCTTTCACATTTTATTATTTTTTTACAGAAAACTATGTGAAAGCCCCTCCAGAATTCCTAGTAATTGTGATTACTAATCAACATATCTAACATATGCAGTTATTATTTTTCAGATTTTCAAAAAAGCCAGTATTCTTAAGAATTGCCGCACAACTTCATGCTCTTGTTGTGCTTTTGCTCTTTTGCACTCTCTCTGGCAAACTGACACAACCAGAGAGCATTCTCTCTGGAGTCATTATGACGTGGTCGCGAGAGCACGGGGAACGCTCTCTGAGCCAATTGAGACATGGTCTGAGTGCCATGTCTCTTGCGAGGGTGTGAGTACACTAGTGTATACCTGAATTCGGAAGTGGCAGATGTCACTTCTGGGGACGAGTATGCATGAGCATGTACTTCAGGTGGATTCAGATCTAGACTTGTCCTCAGATGACAATACTGTTGTCGCACTACGGCAGAAATTTATAACAACTTAAATAAACCCTCTTAGTAATGAAACCTGAGATGACAAGCGAACTGATAAGTTGTCTGTGCGGGTCTAATTAATTTAACTGTTGAAGTATTTAGCATCTGATGTCTGAGAATTAGCTGCAGAATAAGTTCATGAATAATTTAGTAGACACTGGGGACATGTGACAGTCGTGAAATTGTTGCATTTGACGCCGGCTAACAGCCAGCCGTGTTAAGACCATGACGGCGCTCACCACCCACGCGACACGTGGGCATGCACTTGCGCGAGGAGGCTGTAACCTGATCTCTCCAGTAACGGAATATTTATTTGAAGAATTATATCTTTTGTTTTATTTTCAGGTTTTAAAGTGTTTAAATGAGTTCAAAATGTCCGCTGCACGAAGACTAAGAACATTATTATTCCGGCATGAACGCCGTCATAAAAGACATTTAATGAACACGGAAAATTCACAATTTAAATATAAAATGTAAATCCATATTTAATTTATTTATGTGCCATTAATTTCAAAATATTAAAAGTTTTACTCGGCGTGTGCAGCACTTCCGCTTGTGTGAACCCTGTAGACAGCCATGGTAGGTCTGCGCGACCCCTGCCTCTGGGCAGTCCGCTGAGGAAAACTGGCGAGGTAAGATGCTGTCACGTACACACCTCAAACTTTTTGTACTGATGTAGATTACAATAGTTCACTTTTAGTATACTGGTTAACCTTTGCTTTGCATACGTTTTGCCAGACATTTTCCCAACATTATGCTTCCGCGTAACTTAACAATTTGTACCCTTGTGGCTTTTTCAATGTAAACGAGGAGACAGAGGAGAAAATGTTGGAGAGGCCACGTGGCCTGAGCAACTTTAAATCAG